>CM053561.1:8978842-9465818 GCA_028646485.1 Cryptoprocta ferox
CCCGAATTCGGCACATAGATGTTTATAATTGTTAGCTCTTCCTGATGGAGAGACCCTGTAATTACTATATAATGTCCTTCTTCATCTTTTGTTACTGCCTTTACTTTAAAGTCCAGTTTGTCTGACATAAGTATGGCTATTCTGGCTTTCTTTTGACTACCAGTCGCATGATAGATATTTCTCCATCCCCTTACTTTCAATCTGAAGGCATCTTCAGATCTAAAATGAGTCTCTTGTAGACAGCAAATAGATGGATTTTGGTTTTTTATCCATTCTGCTACCCTGTGTCATTTGATTGGAGCATTAGTCCATTTACGTTCAGTGTTATTATTGAAAAACGTGGGTTTGGATTCATTGTGTTCTCTGTAGAGTTCATGTTTGTAGTGGTGTCTCTGGTACCTTCTATTCCTGGCAACATTTCCCTCATAGAGTCCCTCTTAGGATTTCTTGTAGGGCTGGTTTGGTGGTGATGAATTCTCTCAATTTTTGTTTATTTGGAAACACCTTTATCTCTTCTATTTTGAATGACAAGCTCGCTGAATAAAGGATTCTTGGCTGCATATTTTTTCTGTTCATCACATTGAAGATTTCCTCCCATTCCCTTTTGGCCTGCCAAGTTTTGTTAGATAGGTCTGTAACCACTCTGATAGGTTTACCTTTGTATGTTAGGGCCTTTTTATCCCTAGCTACTTTCAGAATTCTCTCTATCTTTATATTTTGCCAGTTTTGCAATGATATGTCATGCCAAAGGTCGATTCAACTTACATCTTAAGGGAGTTCTCTGAGCCTCTTGGATTTCAATGTCTATTTCTTTCCCTAAATTTGGGAAGTTCTCAGTTATTATTTGATCAAGCACCCTTTCAGAAGCTTTTTCTCTTTCTTCTTCAGGAATTCCTATGATACGGATATTGTTCCATTTGATTGTATCACTCAGGTCTCAAATTCTCCTTTCGTGCTCCTGTGTCAATTTCTCTTTTTCTCGGCTTCCTCTTTTGCTATAATTGTGTCTTCGAATTCACCTATTCTCCTCTCTGCCTCTTCAATCCATGCAGTGGCCGCCTCCATTTTATTATGCACCTCATTTGTAGCCTTTTTTAACTCGTCGCAGCTATCTTGAAGGTCCCTAGTCTTTGTATCAATAGATTCTCTGACGCTTTTTTCAAGTCAAGCGATTAATTTTATGACAATTGTTCTAAATTCTTGTTCAGGTAGGTTGCCGAAATCTGTTTTGAGCAGTTCTGTGGCTGTGTGACTTCTTCCTGGAATTTCTTTAGAGGAGAGTTCTTTCGTTTTGTCATTTTGGCTAGCTTTCTTTCTCTTGTCAGTTCCAAAAGGCTCGTTATGCCCTGTGCCCCTGTTAGTATTGCTCTATTAAAGGAGGCTCATTGACTATCCAGGGCCTGTCATTTCAGGAAGTGTTCTTTTAATGGTGTCTCTCGGTTTCTCTTGTTGTGCCTTTGATTATTTTATTTCCCTACTCAGTGATATTTGGGACTCTCCATCATGTGTACTTTGGCTTCGTTTCTTGAGGTAGCCCTGAAAAGGAAAACAGACAAACACACAGGGAACAAAAGCATGCAAACGTACAGACAAATCAAACAAACATGCAAACCAAAAAGGGGAAAAGAAGTAAAGAAAAGGAAAGGAAAGGAAAGAAAAGAAGAAAAGAAAAAAAAGTGGGGCGAGAGACAGCAAAAGACCATGGACAGTCTAAAAGCGTGTAACCAGCCGAGGGGAGAGATAAGAATGAGATAAGGGAAAATATATCTGGATGGCGAGAGAAAAAAAGAAAAGAAAAAGAAAAAAAAAGGGAGGGCAGCTCTCCCATGCGGATGGGCGTGGTTTGATGTAGGTAGGTCAGGTCTTGGGGGCTGCTCTCCGAGGCCCCACTCGGTGGTTGCAGGGAGAAGAATGGCGGCGCCCCAAGCTTTGCTGGAGCCAAGCATTGTAAGCCGCTCTTTTGAGACCAATCTCCCTGTGCCTCGGGCAAGCCAAGTTGTATTGTCCACGCTCCGCCTCTCTTCCAAATCCTAGTCCATGCACGTTAATGCTACCACTGGAGAGGAGATGCGTTCCCGCTGGTGGCCAGCCTCCCAGCAGGGATCGCATAGGGGGCAGGGGCTATTTCTCCTGGCACCACTGCACCCCAGAGATGAGATGCACTCCCACTGGCAGCTGGCTTCCTAGCCCGGATCGCGTGGGGGGAGAGGGTTGTTTCTCCCAGTGCCGCCTGGAATGGGCACCGCCGCTGCTGAGCCCAAGGAAGAATTCGCCAGCTAGATGGGACAGATTTCTCTCCCCGCGCCCAAAAGTTATATATGGAGTGACAATATCTCTCTCTGTCCTGGGGCGAGTTTTTTTTTATCTCTTCTTTGGAGACAGTTCTATGAGCGTTTTCAGTCTCTCTTTCTCTTCCCCTTGTCTCTCTGGGGCACCTCGCGCTCTCCCTGTGTCGGGCTAGGGCTCCCACCCCTCCTCACCTTCGGGGCCTGGCCCGTTTTTTAATTTCCCCAGTTCTCAATCACTCACTCAGGCATCTTTGAGGTTGTCTTCTTTCTGGAGTCTGTTTCTTCTCTTCCCCCACTTGCAGATCAGAGTATTGTCCCTTCAGTCCTTCTCAGTTTGATAGATGCGGGCGAGCAAAGATTACAGAGCTCCCTACTTCTCTGTCATCTTGCCCTTCAAAAATATTTTAATAAATTAATTTTTTAAAGGTAAAGCACTGCTTATACATTATGGATTATTATGATTACAAATGTTAACATTATTATTTATAAGATGCTGCTCTAAACATTGTTAATGGATACTAAAAAGAATCAGAACACACATTTCTGTGTGTTCTGATTCTAAAAAGAATCACTAAAAAGAATCATAACATCACAATTCTTAGCACATACTAATTCTTCAAAAATATTTATTGAATCAAATATAAAATCAATATCGTACAAATGGAACACAGTGGAATGTGGGTACAGAATAAAGCGTGAACTGGAACTTCATGAAACTAATGTGGAAAGTGAGTATTAAGGTAATTTCTTTAAAAGGTGAAAAGTATAACTTCATAATTTGGTGGAGAAGACAACATAAGGCAAAGAGCATAGGCAAAATTAAAAATGGTGGGAGTAATTATAAGCAGGGAACCATAATGATAAAGTGCAAGGATTTAGAGAGTAACTAAAGGATAACAATTAGGGTGAGTATTTGTGATGACAATGATGATGTTGGAAACTTTTCTGTATATAGATCTAAGAAAAAGAGGTAAGGCAATCTAGGAATTGAATACGACACAACAGTCTCAATGAGGTGATCTCTGCTTCATGTTAAAGATAGCTTTTCATCTATTTTCTAGTGTAATCTTTCAACTCTAGAATTAGACAACTAATTCTTCAGCATTCATGTTTGCATGACTAATATAAGTCAAGGCTCAAAACTAACATGTCCAAGAATGACCTACTGCCTCCCTGCACCCAAATCCTTGGTGCCCTGAGTCTTCTTCATTTCAGGAAATGGCACCACCTTTCACTCCTTCATTGGGCAGACATGCTTGGAGTCATTTTCAACTCCTTTGCTTCACTTATAACCCAAATCAAAACCATCAGCAAATTCTATCAGCTTTCCCATCAAAATATTTCCCAAAACTGAATATACCTTATCTCACCATTCCTATGCCACAGTGCTAGTCACATCCACAAATTCCAACAGCTCTTAAATGACTCCCATGCTTTCTTTCACTCTCCACTGTCTGTAATCCAAACAGAAGAGCAAATTACTCTCTTAAAACATAAAAAAGCTAATGCTACTCTCTTGCTCAAAGGCCTGTAATTTCATTTAGAATAAATTCCAAACACCATCCCATGACCTAAAGAACAATATGATCCCGTCCCTTACCTTCCTCCCTTACCTCACCTCCTTTAAGACTATTTGCCCTTAGCTCCCTGCTCTCCAGCGACAGTGGCCTCCCTCATATTCCTGGAAAACACCAGGCAACACATTCCCAAAGTGGGGGTGGGGTGTGGGGGTGGGGAGTTGCACTTGATCTTCCTCCAATCTAGCAAACCCATCCCCTAAACAGTCACACGCTTCCTTCCAGTTTCTGCTCATATGTCACCCTTTCAGAAAAGTCTTATTTGACATCTCATCTAAATATCAACCTTAAGCAGTCTCTGTCCCATTACCAAGCTTTATTTTTCTTCATTGCAATTATCATTGCAGACCCTGCCTTTTGTAGAATTTGTGTATTTGCCTATAGTATGTCTCTCCCTGTTACAAATTAATCGGCATGAGACATGCCATCTGTCTTCCTACTGTGTTCCAAGCACCAGGGCCTGGAATATAATGGACACCCGATAGATATTTGCTTTTCACATGTATTAGTCTCCAGAGCCCTACTTTCTAATCAAGACAATATGTGTTTGATATTTGTGAATTTTATATATCACCATCATTTGAAGAAAAAGACTAACTGAATCCTGCAGTTTTTCAACAATATCGGTCAGGCATACATTTAGCATTATAGAAGTGAGCCACTACCTGACCCACTGCACATATTTCCAAGGGAATCTGTGTCTACATCCCTGCAGGTGAGCCTCAAGAGCTCACCCAGTGAACCCAATGGCCCACCCCAGCTTACTGGCTTACCTGTGGTCAATAGATTCATGGTCAGCCCACATACCGCACCTGCTTGACAAACTGGGCAGAACCAATCAAATTCATCTCTTCAGAATTCAGAAATAGGAACCTTTGAGATGGAAATAATGAACAGAGCTGGATTATTTTAAGAGACTGAAAGCAGGAACAGCCATTCTGGATGTTCTGCAAGCAAAAGACAAAGGGTAGGATGGGGAGCAAACGTGATGAGAGATGCCAAGATTCCAGGTGGTCTTCCAGGAGAGTCCTAAGAGGGACAGAGAGAAGAGACCGCCTTCCCAATTCAGCTCCAGCCTTTATGTAATGAAATCAGCTACCAATAAAAGTTCCAGGGATGAATGTTTGAACTGGAATCCTGAGGCTACTTGCTGCTAAGCCATGCTTCCCAAGGTTAGCTCTCAATTAGCAAAGCAAAATATAGATTTGAAGCAATTATCTGGATAATTCAAGCAAAAACATTACTTTGACTTGAATTGCCTGAATAATTGCGAGTTAATAATCTTTTCACTACCAACTTCCTAGCAAACCAATTGTCCAGGTAATAGAGACAAATCATGGTGGTAGCTTAAATTACCCAAATAATTGCATGCTTACTGCACTCAACCTTATCAAGGAGTCCTGGCCATGATGTAAAGAACATGAGTGAAGAAATGACCTGAGTTGATAGCTAAGGCCAGACCTATCAATAGGAGGTGAAAAGTCACAGGACAAAAGTCAAGAAGGCTCTGTTAGGAAACACAGGGTGTATGAATCAGGGACTGCTCAAGTGGCTAGACCCACCTACTGCAATGCCACTTGATGAGGACAGGAATGGAGGTGGGGAACAATGTACTCTGATGATGAGAAATTCTCATAAATGTGAGATACACGAGGGAACAAAATGGCCTTCTAAAATCCCAAAGAGTCACTGTGTAGTAGGTTTAGCTGTGGACTAAATCACAAACGTTTAAAAATTTTAAAACTGTAAGTCCAAAATAGTGTCATCCCTGTGCTTATGCATTGAATACTTTTTAAGTTTATTTATTTCTTTGAGAGAGAGAGAGAGAGAGAGCAAGTGAGCAGGGGAGGGGCAGAGAGAGAGGGAGAGAGAGAATCCCAAGCAGGCTCTGCATTGTTAGTGCAGAGCCCGATGTGGGGCTCAACCCCACAAACCACCACATCATGACCTGAGCCAAAACCAAGAGTCAGATGCTTAACTGACTGAGCCACCCAGATGCCCCCACCACATTCAATTATTTTAAGTATACTATTAGTAAAATTACATTCAACAAACTAAAAACACAAAGAAACACTCTCCACTCAATTTATTTTTATAGGTTTTTTTTCCAAAGTGTGATTTCCTCAATTTGCCTAATGCTTTATACAGAGAAAAAAATAGGTGACCTTTTAAATATAAATGATCTGTGCTGCACTAAATCAGCAACGACCATATTTCTAGAACTGAAGGCATTCATGAAATACTGACTCTATATCTATAGTGCTTTAAATTCATCTTCCAATAAAATAATTTCTGCTGAAACACTGGCTGCACTGTGAGATATTGGTCATTTCTATTATGAAGGTTATAACTGAATTATAGTTTAAGATATAGTGATTTATTGAATTCATTCAACAAACTCATATTACACACCTACAGTGTGAGAACTAGTGTGCTTTCACATATATTATCACACTCATTTATTTGTACTACAAAGCAAGTCAAGTATCATCAATGCATTTCACCATGAGCTACTTTATTTCTGTTATCAAAACTGCAGCTCTTATATTAAAGCAAAACAGAAATCTAAACAGGACAGTGATATAAAGGGAAATAGTATCTGGATATTAATCCAGACTCTGTCCAATGACTGTGTTTTCTACACAATGAGCTTATTGATATAGAATGTTTTATTATTATCTAATCAATGATACACTTTGTACACTATCAGTGATGGTAGTTATTATTTATAATGTTGCTGAAATGTTTTTTCTTACATTCTATGAACTAAATGAATCTCCCTGATCATACTGGTGACAGATCTGCTTTCGTGAAAGAAAATCTGAAATATGCAGTAAGAGAGTGATTTAGAATTACCTAAGGGCTTTTTATGTTTTGATTTGTAAGAATCATTCCTTCTTTAATTTTTAAATATATTATAAATTACAGTATACATGGAAATATACCAAATTACTTATGTCTCCTTTTGTTATCGATCAGTGTTTTTAATCTTTAATTGATTGCTCTAAATTACCAGTGTTCCTTCACTTGTATTTTGGAACACATATAACCATATTTGAGGACTCAGTGTTGTAATTTACTATATGTGATGCACACTCGGTCAGATATGGGTACTAGGCAAAAGAATTACCTAAGGTCATGCAAACTGCTGCTGAAGGCAGGCAGTGAGACCTTATCAGAGGAAATCGGCAAGGCAAGGCACAGCTTTGAGTTTACATAAGAGGAGGCAGTAGGGTACAAATAACTGATATGCCAAGTCAGGTAAGGATCAGTTCTGGAAGCCACCGTGCACTATATAAACAGCACGTGTTTGTTCAGATGTCTGCCTTGATCATTTTCTTCCCTTTTTGTTCAAGGAATGCAAAAGCTTCAGGCTGATTGATCCCAGGAAAGAAGTCAAATGGGCTGCATGCCCTACTTTGTGGCTCTGTTACCAGTACCACAAGAGCGATTACATTCAATTAGATGCCACTGATCTGGCAGTTTTGATTGGCTGTCCTCTAAAGTCCGCCTGTGTGCGTGTGTGCGCCGGCACATGCCCACCTCTCCTCCTCTCTCCCTCTCTCTCTCTCCTCTTTCTCTCTCTCATTCTCTCATTTCTTACATAGCAGCACTTCACAGTTGGGATCTGTATTGGCCCTAGTAATGAAATACTAGGTCCTGGTAACAAAATGATATGTCAACAAGTTCACTGTGAGGCCACTCTGGAGGGATTATCAGGAAGGGTATGATTAGGAAAGCGTTCACATTTGCATTTGGTTCAATTTGGCTCTGGCTCTATCCACTTTTGTTCTTTGATTTTTTTTTTAACTGCTATCCATGTTGGAGGGGAAGCTGGATGACATTTTATTTATTTTAAGTTGTCTTTTTTTTTCCCCTAAGAGCGGCAAAAGGAAGGATGTTTTTGAGAATAATCTTTTTTTAGTTACTGATTTCTATAAGCAAAAGCTTTTTCTAAAATTTAAATAATTTCTTTAGTAAAACAGACTATTTAACTTTGAAAAACAGCTGCTACACACACATACTGAGTACTCACCGTAACCATTTTCTACTCACAAGGTGTGCCAGTGTTATATACTATCTTATTCAAAGTACTCTCCAGAATACTTTGGTAATCTAATGAAGTCTTGTAACTATTTGACAATTACCCTCTCCTTCCTTAGCTTTTACACTGAAAAGCATCATATGACAATCTGACAAAAGCGAACATGAAGCAGCCTGGTGCATCTTAGATGCATGACGGACAGTGCATTTGTGGTGGTGGTGTTTTTTTAGGTACAGTCATTCTTTTTCCCTGTTGTTCTTTTCAAATATTTACTGAGTATCTACTGTGTATAAGGGACTGACCTGGGACACTGAAGTGCACAAAGTATGTGACTTCAGTGAACATGTCATCTATCATGGAAAATAAACTAGGGACACAAACACTTTGCTTCTGACCCGAAACATAATGCACCCTCCTCTGGCAGGAGGAAAAGGTATCTTCTAGATAGCAGATCTGAAGAAGATTCCCCAAGGATATGGTATTTGAGGGAGAGAATGTTTAGGCCTTCCACATGGGAGATTAAAGGTTGAGAATCCAAAGCAAAGAGAGGGACCAGAGTAAGGAAAACACAGGCTGTCATAACTCACGAGGAAGCCTCCTATTTTGATGAAAACATAGAATGTAAGAGATGTCAGAGAAGGCTCAAAGGAGAACCAAGATTCAATTGTAGTAGGTCTTGCATGCCTACTGTCCACAAATAGAAAGAATAAAACTGATGTCCAGAGAGAAGGAACGGTAAAAAGACAATGTGCCTCCAAAAACAAAGAGCCTAAGAGAGCCAGCCCCTTGCAGCTTTCATGTCCTACTTCCAACCTGTTCTGAAGTCCAGACGCATGGCCTGTGCATAGGTTGGGACATCCCTGTGTGTTTTTTTAAAATTCATGTACACGCAGACTCTCATATCGTAATCCTCCCCTTTCTTTTATTGTCTCAAGATATTTGCAGTGTTTTTTTAACTTGCAAATGAAGAAACATTCATAAAACCAAAAGTGAAACAGGACAGGGCTCAAGGGAACCACTTACTCACGTATCTGAATAAGTAGCAGGGGCTGCTAGAAACCGTACACGAAGAAAGTGCAAAGTTTTCATTGCCAGATACAGGATGACTAAAAGGTCTGACACGAAGGACAAAAAGAAGCTGAGAGTAACCAACAGGAAAACTAATGACCCAACAAGTAGAGGAAAAGTCATTTGCACATTCTGCTCCCCAGCGACTTTTGAGTGCACAGATCAAAGCCATCACCCACAGCATTTCAGAACATGAATGATTCAATCACAATTTCTTGTACCTGAGGTCTTGGACTTTAATTTTATTTTAATGTGCATGTTTTAGAGGTAAAAGGCAAGTGTTTCTAAATGCATCCTTAATTACAAAGGTCAGAAACAGAATATGATTCATGTTCAGCCCTATTCAAAAACAAACCCGAACGTCATTTCAAGATGACACGTCAGCTAGAGAAGCGATGTGGACTTTGGTAGTTCTCAGATTTTAGCAAGCATCAAATAATCTGGGCAACATTGTTAAAATGCTGTTTTCCTAGGCTTCACTCCTATATATTTTGACTCCCATAGATCAGATGTTGGGCCAAGAATCTCCCACTTTTAACATATATTCCAATTGATTCTGATGCAGAGTCCCTGAATGAAGCCTTGAGAATCCTTTTTTTTTTTTTAAGTTTATTATTTATTTTTGTGAGAGAAAGAGAGAGCAGGAGCACAAGTAGGGGAGGGGCAGAAAGAGGGAGAGAGAGGGAGAGAGAGGGAGAGAAAGAGAGAGAAAGAGAGAGAAAGAAAGAGAGAGAAAGAAATAAAGAGAATCCCAAGCAGCAAGCAGGCTCCAAGCTGTCAGCCCAGAGACCGACGTGGGACTCAAACTCCCAAACCGTGAGATCATGACCTGAGCCAAGGTCAAATGTTCAGCCTACTGAGGCACTCAGGCGCCCCAGACTTGAGAATTCTTATCATTGATCTTTAGTAAGCAGCTTGGACCAGCAGAATAATCACCGGTGTGTATGTCAGAAGTCACAACTTGTCCAAGGCTGTTTATCCAAACTAAAAAAAATGTTAATTTTATCCATCCATTTCAGTTATTGTCAAGTTAAAGTAATATAGGAGACTATGATTACAGTATTCATTGATTGCTATTCATGTTACAAGTCATGAGAGTGAAAGTGTGCTGATTCCATGGGAAAGTTCCTTGAGTATCAAAGGAGTACATGACTGCGATTCTTAACAGGTACAAATTCAACAGCAAAATCAAATGTTTGCAGGGGGGAAAAAACTCTCTTTGTTTTTATATAAAACTGGTTTCCTTTCTCAAGGCCTCATTCTTTCTCAGTGGCCAAGGGTTAACAAAATCATGACATTTCCAGGTATTCTTTTTTCTTTTAGTTTAAAACTTCACTTCCTTTGGGTAAATATTCAGTCAAATTCAAGTATTATTATTTCCATCACTATCCACAGTGCCTTACTTCCCCCTGTCTAACGGCCTTCACCTCCCGCTCTTACTTCCTTTTCTGCAGCTGCTGGTGCCTCTCTATTAGCGCTGCAGGTGGGAAAAGGGGGCTTCTATGATTGTCCTCCCTCACAGACAGACACTGCATATATGGTCTGGTGGTCTGCCTTCTACTGCTGCAGTCAATCCTCAGTCCATCCCTGGAACTGGCTGCCTCAGCCTGCACAGCACCCAAAGCTGGGCTCCGCATGTGAAGCATTCCATGTGTGTGGGTCCCCCGCTGGACCCCAGGGCAGGGAAGCATGGCTGCCCCCACCCCGAAACCCACTGCAGAGAGGGTTCTAGGCAGGCCCTCTGGTGACAGAGTTCTCTTAATGACACGGGTGGTCCTGTATGATGGAAAATGGCACCCTTCCAGATTTTTTCACTGGCGACTCTAGGCCTATTGGAAACCTGTGAATCAAACTCAGCTTTGAGGGAACTTGGGGATCGCCCTTGCCTTCTCCTACCCAAGTTCTGTCTTTCCCCAAACTCTGCCAACCGCTGCTGCACTTGTCTCTGGGCAGGTTATACTGCCAAGCGGACATCCCTAAACTCTAGTCCCCTATGCCCAGAATAGCCTCCCCAATGTCCAGCAATGACCCTAGTGGCCCCATTTTTAAGCAGAGACGGGTTGAGCATACAGCTCCCACCACAGGGACCGAGAAAAGTCCAATCTTCAACTTTCCTCTCTACTATTTCTCTCTTTCCCTAGCAAAACACACAGACACACACACAACAAAAAATTAATTTTGCTTCATTCATATTTGGTTTGAATCATAGGCTTCCGACACCAGTGTGGAGTATTCCTTTGGAATTCTGTCTTTTATTCCCTGCTGTACGTGTCTCCCAAGAAACCATGCATTTTTAGTGTGGCTACCAGGCAAGACAGGGAGTGTACTTACTTCTTAAATACAACAAGTGATTAAGACAAGGAATTAAATACACTGCTTATGCTTTAAGGCATTTACAATTGGATGAATGACTTAGGCAGACAATTATAAACACAATGTGCTGATTACAATCACAGAGATGGGGGCAGGATTATCCTGGGAGTTCACAGAGGGGAGCCCTTTGGACCAGACTTTGAATGCTGGGAATGTTTCTCCTGAGAAAGTGCTATGTGGTGCAAGGGGGTCGAAGTAAGGTGGTGAATGGAGAAAGGTTAGCAGAAGGGCCAGCACGAGCCAGTTATGACACAACCTGCTGATTACTTGCCACAAGTCACCTGTTCAATTGTAAATGCCCTAAATATACCAGCAGTATATTTTAGTTTGTCTTTTATCAACATTTCTGTATCGACATTTCTGTCTCAGTGGGACCTAACACTGAAACTTGGTAGAGACTCTTACATTTTTTAAATTACTTTGATAATATATTAATTATATTAAGACGAATGCAATTACTACTACTACTACTACTACTACTACTACTACTAGATAATGAAATACTGCATCAAAGATTTGTCATGTAGTATGTAAGAACTACTCAAATCTAACAGGGTGCCTGGGCGGCTCAGTCGCTTAAGCATCCAACTTTAGCTTAGGCCATGATCACAAGACTCATGGGTTCAAGTCCCACGTTGGGCTCTGTGCTGACAGCTTAGAGCCTGGAAGCTGTTTCAGATTCTGTGTCTCCCTCCCTCTCTCTGTCCCTTGCCCACTCAAGCTCTGTCTCTCTCTCTCTCAAAAATTAAAAAAACATTAAAAAAAATTTTTTTAAGTCACCAAGAAGGGCTCCTAGCTTACCTAATCAGTAGAGTATGGGACCCTAGATCTCAAGGTCGTGAGTTTGAGCCTCACT
The DNA here is from genome assembly GCA_028646485.1 of Cryptoprocta ferox. NCBI lineage: Eukaryota > Metazoa > Chordata > Mammalia > Carnivora > Eupleridae > Cryptoprocta > Cryptoprocta ferox. The sequence continues at coordinate 8,991,050 of CM053561.1, forward strand.
TTCGGTGTAGAGATTACTTAGAAAACAAAATAAACGAAATAAAAACAAATAAATAATAAATAAATAAATAAGTCAACAAGCAGGTGCCAAGCACCAACATTAGATTCTAGCCCCAGGGGAACAAAGATGGTTGGTGAGTGCCCTTTTTGTCTAGTGGCAAAGACACAGACAATTAGAGTCAATGTGGTGAGGGTTCTATGGGACATATACAAGGCTATGGGGAAAGAGAAGGGCAAATCTTACTTAAGAAATTCACAGAAACAGGTACATAGAGTGTATTTAAAGATGACAAGAGTTTGCCTGTGCCAACAGACAGAGATGATGAAAAGCCCAATCTGAGGACCAGGGAGCCGCTGGTCTGGCTGGAACATGTGCTGGGTTGGCTATGGTAGGAGATAAGGCAGGAAAGAGCTGTCGCATGACAGAGAAGGCTAATAATAAGACCAATATTGATAGTGCACTTAGAGCATCTACTATGTTTAAGGATTAGGCTGAAAACAAGCAGTGCATGGAGTCTATGCTCAATATTCACAACATGAATATTATTAACCATTTATGATGTAAAGCTTTCCCAGAGCTTCACCCATTGCTGTCCATTATGCAACAAACAGAAGTTGGTTAATACTGGTTATGTTTGTTGATTATTAAATTCTCGCTGTCCCAGGACGACACACCTGTGAGTATTAAAAACCTGAAGCCAGGAAATACAGCCCATGCTAGTCCTCAAGTAGTCAAGAAGCAATTCTGTGAATTCTTTGAGTTCATACTGAGTCTCGCCTTCAAATGAGATCCACAGAGTCTTCCTGCCCCAAACCAGGTATGAATCCATATGCTTCCCCTCTGGATTCAATGTCAAAGCTTCCAAATTGAACTTCTCCTCTGATTCCCTATCTGGGTAATAAATTCCCAATGGGACTGGTCCTGTGAGATGACACATTGCCATTTCTTGCCATGGGCTTTATCTGTTGCATCAGATGGTGAACTAGAACTTAGCTCCTCAACTCTTCTCTTTCATCAGATAACTAGATGGGCTATCTTGGAACCGAAATCATCCCCTTAAAACTTCTGCAATTGGTATTGATGCTTACCCTCTTTAAAGGTCAACTTTAAGGTCTACTTTCCCTGAACACTGGCCCAGATAACTTTCCTCGTATGTTTTTCTTTCCAGACCAGGTCATCCTACAGCCTCTTCACACCTTCTGCACAAACCCATGAAGGCTATGGAATTGAATATGTTTTAAGAATAAACAAGAAAGTTAAGTAAATAAATAAAAAGATATATAAATGTATATAATGTTTATATTTAATATATATAGCAGAATAATGGCCTCCCCCAAAAGCCCACATTGTAAACCCATGAAAACATTGCTGATGGAAAACAATGTTGCAGATGTGATTAAATCAAGGATGGGCAGATTCTTGAGATAGGAGCATTACCCTAGATTATCAAATGGACTGAAATAATCATACAGAGCCTGATAAGAGGGAGGCAAGCAGGCCAGAGTCAGAACAAGAGATGCAAAAATGGAGTCTGGGTCTGGAGTGAGGCACTTGCAAGTTAGAGGAAGCATTTTGGCACCCAGGAGTGTAGACGGCCTCGAGAAACTGGAAAAGGCACAGACATGGGCTCTCCACTGGACCCCTTAGTAGAATATAGTCCTGCTGACACTCCTTTCTGACTCCTGACTTCCAGAACCATAAGAAAAAGAAATAATAAATAAGTAATAAAATATATAATTGTTTAATATATATCACTATAATATATAATAATATATAATATACTATATATGTAATATATATATATACACACACACAATGGAATATTATTCAGCCATAAAAAGAATGAAATCTTGCCATTTGTAACAACATGGATGGAGCTAGAGGGTATAATGCTAAGTGAAAGAAGTCTGTCAGAAAAGACCATAATAAACAAGCAAAGGAAAAAAGAGACAAACAAGAAAACAGACTCTTAACTATGTATAGAGAACAAACTGATGGGTACCAGAGGGGAGGTGGGGAGGGGATGGGTGAAGTAGGTGAAGGGGATTAAGAGGACACTTTTCTTGATGACCACTGAGGAATGTGTGAAATTGTTGAATCACTATATTGTACACCTGAAACTAACATACCACTGTATGTTAACTACACTGGAATTAAAATTTTAAAACTTAATAAAAAAAAAGAATCTAGAAAATAAAGAGCAAATTAAATCTAAAATAAGTAGAAAGTAAAAAGATTGAGGATGAGAACAAATTTCAATGAATAAAAACCAGAAAAACAATAGAAAAGTAAACTATCAAAATTAATTTCTTTGAAAAGACTACTAAAATTAACAAACTTCTCACAAGAGTCTTGCCCCCACAAAAGAAAACAAGACAGAAATTGCCAGTATTTGAATTGAAGAGTGGATATAACTTCATACTAGTTTCCTAAGACTGCCTTAACAATGAAGACACAATAACAGAAGTTTATTCTCTGGAGTATAGAATTCCAAAAACAGAAGTCTGTAGGGAGGCTCCGTCTTTGCATTGCTCTAGTTTCTGAGGGCCCCAGGCATTCCCTCGTTTACGAAAAAGCATGATTGCAATCTGTGCCTCCCACCTTACAGGGCCATCTTTTCCAGGTGTGTCTCCATGTCCTCACAGAGTGCTCTCTTCTATGCGTCTCTCTCTTCTTCTTAAAACATCATATTGGATTAAGGGCCACTTCACCCCCATATGAACTCACCTTAAACTAACTATCTGCAATGACCCTATTTCTAAATAAGGTCACATTCACAGGACTTCAACATATCTTCTGGGTGGGCCCAATTCAACTCATAATGCACTACAGTTGGCCTTTGAATAATGCGGGGGTTGAAGCACTGATCCCTGCACAGGTAAAACTCTGCATGTAACTTTGACTCCCCAAACCTTTACTATTGCCTACTGTTGACCAGAAGACTTAACGATAACATGAACAGTCAATCAACAGATATTTTGTATGTTATATATATTATGTGTTGTATTCTTACAATAAAGTAAGCTAGAGGAAAAAAATGTTAAGGAAATCATAAGGAAGAGAAAATACATTTACAGTAATGTAGTGTAAAAAATCCATGTATAAGTGGATTATGTTGCTCAAGGCTCAACTGTATAAGCATTGAAAAGATAAAGTCAACACTAAAACAACTTTATGTCAATAAATTTCAAACTATAATGGACACATTATTTGAAAAAGTAGAAAAGGAGGAATTAAGAAATTTAAATAGCCTTATATTAGGTTAAAAATGTAAATGAATAGCTAATTTCTCAACATAAAGAAAACCTCAGGTACAAATAGTTTTACTAGTGGTTTCGTCAAACATCCAGAATTACACAAACTCTTTCAGGAAATAAAGGAAGAGAGAATACCTCCCAAGTCATTTTATGATGCTGGAATTACCCTGATACCAAATTAAGACAAAAATTTGATAGCATTAAAAAAACGGCAGACAAGTATCTCTCAGAAACACATGCAAAACCTCCTAAAAATATTAGCCAAAAACTCCCGAACGAGCAATACATAAAAAGAAAGCACATCAGGACCAAGTGAGGTTTATTCCAGAAATATAAATTTAGTTTAACATTAGAAAAATCAATCATTTACTTCACCATCAGGATTGAATAAAGGATTAAACACTGATTATCAGATAAAGCAGGGGCCTGAGTTTGATACTTATTAAAGATAAAACAAGAACCCATAACAAACTAAAAAATGGTAAGGTACTTTATCAGCATCGTAAAGGGCATCCAGGAAAAACATATAGCTAAGTTCATAACCAATGGAGAATTGCTACGGGAAGAAAATCCACTTTACAAAATAATCAATTGTATCTCAATAGAGAAGCAATAAAAGTTGAAAAGTGAATTTTATTTTTTTTAATTTGTTTTAACATTTATTCATTTTTGAGAGACCGAGAGAGATGGAGTGCAAGTGGTGGAGGGGCAGAGAGAGAGACACAGAATCCGAAGCAGGCTCCAGGCTCTGAGCTGTCAGCACAGAGCCCGAAGCAAGCCAAACCACAAGATCATGACCTGAGCTGAAGTCGGATGCTTAACTGACTGAGCCACCCAGGCTCCCTGAAAAGTGGATTTTAAAACCATTCCACCTAGAATAGCATAAAATATATAAAACATTTAGGATTCAGTTTAACAAAGATGTTCAAGAACACTACACTGAAAACTACCAAATGGTACAGAAAAAAAAAATTTAAGACCTAAATAAATTAAGGGATATACTATACCTATTGACTGAAAAACTGAAGATTACTAAAAAGTCAATTCCCTTCAAATTGATGTATAAACTCAAATATTAAAACAGGATTTTTAATAGGAATTTAAAAGTTGATTTTAAAATTCATATAAAAATGAAAGTAACCAAATAAACTTAAACAGCCGAAGATTAGTTAAAATAGCCAAATATAGCCAAAATAATCTCTTAAAAAATTCAGAGGTTTTAGATAATCCAATTAAAAATTCTTCTATATATCTACAGTAATTATGGCAACTGATAATGTATAAGAATAAACAAATATGTTAACAAAATATTTTAATCTGGGAATAGAACCATATATTTGTAATTAATAAGCTTCCAAAGCCTGAGATAATTAAATGAGAAAAGAAAGTCTTCCCAAAAGTGGGGCAAAAACAATTGAATTAACATTTCAGAAAAATTTATCATTTTTGAAATTTTATTTTAGAGGGAAAGAGAGAAAGTGCACAAGTGGGGGGAAGGGGTTGGGGCATAGGGAAAGAGAATCTTAAAGCAGGCTGTATGCTCAGCTCAATACCATGACCCTGGGATCAGGACCTTATTAGAAATCAAGAGTAGGATGCTCAACTGACTGAGCTACCCAAGCACATATGGGAAAATTTTAAATTGAGCTCTGCATCATATCATATGCAAAAATTACTCTGTCATGGATCATAATAATGAGGGTAGATGCTAAAACTATAAAACTTTTAGAAGACATGCAAAAACATCTTCATGAAATTGAGGTAGACAAAAAACAGGATGAGAAAACTATTAGTTAAAATATTTTTCATAAAAATTTGATTTCATTGAAATCAAAACTTCTCCTAATCCAAAGATACCATTTAAAAAATGAAAAGGGAAGCAATAGGCTGGAAAAAAATATATACATTCAATGACAAAGAATACATTAAGAATTCATAAAAAATAATAAAAGAAAAACTTGTATCTAGAATATATAAAGAATTCCTACAAAACAATAACAGAAAAAAAAACCCTTATGTAAAGGGGGCAAAACATTTCAAAAGACACTTCACAAAAGAAGATATATAAACAGCCAATAAGCACATTAAAATATGTCCAATATTATTAGTCACGAGGGAAACTAAAATTAAAATCAAAATGAGATACCATTTGTCAACCACTCAATTGGCTAAAATTTAAAAAGAGGTCAATGCCAAATACTTCAAAGACTTTAAGCAACAGGAACAGGTTTAGACTGCTGGGAGAAATGTAAACTGGTTCAACCAGTTTGGAAACCTTTCTGTCCATTTGTGTGTGTGTGTGTGTGTGTGTGTGTGTGTGTGAATGAAATACATATCTACCAGGGGCACCTGGCTGGTTCTTTCAGTACAGCAGGCAATGCAATCTCAGGGGCATGAATTCAAGCCCCACATTGGGCATAGAGCTTACTTAGGATGAAAGAAAAGAAAAGAAAAGAAAAGAAAAGAAAAGAAAAGAAAAGAAAAGAAAAGAAGAGAGGAGAAGAGAAGAGAAGAGAAGAGAAAAAAGAAAGAAAGAAAGAAAGAAAGAAAGGAAAGGAAGGAAGGAACATTTTTCCTTCTTCAAAAGAATGTACATTTTTTACCATATGGTCCTACAATTTCATTCTGAGTATCCACACAGAGAAATGAAAACATATGTCCACAAAAACTATTGCACAAGAATGCTCATAGCAGGTTCATAATAACTCAAAACTGGAAGCAACTCAATTCCCATTAACAGATACATGGATTAACAAATTGGACATTTGTGGGATGAGAATCGTTAGTTTTAAAAAATAAACTGCAGCACCTGCCTAGTTCAGTCAGTAGAGGACGTAACTCTTGATCTCAGATTCAGTTCCAGCCCAATGCTGGGTATAGATTACTTTAGAAAATTAAAACTAAAATATAATAAATTAACTCCCTTCAAAGTGTTTCTTAGTAACAAAGGTAAAAAAAAACCAATAACTTTTCAGAAGAAAAAAACTGGCAGACATCATCTTAACGAGGTATCCAATGTAAACATCACAACTAATAGGGGCAAACTGACATTATGAGCCTCCTGATATGATGCATTGAGAAAGAGACATCATCACTCCTATGCTATTTCTGCCAAAAATGCATAGCCTAAATCTAATAATGACGAAACATCAGACAAATCCAAATTCAAGGACATTATACAATGCCTCCACTCTTCAAAAATGTCAAGGTTATGAAAGAAAATGTCAGACTGAGAAACTGTTCCTAATTAAAAGATCCCAAAGAGACCTCAAAAGGAAATGTAATACCTGATCCTGGATTGGATCCTAAACCAAAAACAAACAAGCAAACAACAAACAAATGAAGCCCAAAACCACTTTTTTTTCATCTATAAAGGAAAATATTGGGACATTTGGTAGAATTTTAATACGATGTCTAGATTAGATGTTAGTATTATATCAATATTGATATCCTGACTTTGATAATTACACTAATGTTCTGCAAGAGAATGCTGTTTTAAGGAAATACACAGGAAATATTTAGGGTTAATGGGGCATAAAGTCTACAACTTACATCAAATGACTCAGAAAGTAAAGAGAAAGCAAATGTGGTAAAATATTAACTATTAGCACCTTGGATGAATGGTAGAGAGAAATCCCTTGAACTATTCTTGCAACTTTTATGTATCTTTGAAAAAGTCTTCAAAAAAGCCACATTGACACACACAGCATGGATGAAATTTGTTATTATTATGTTGAGTGAAAGAAGTCAGACACTGAAGTATATATACCATATAAAGTTCAGAACAGGCAAAACCAATGTATGGTGACAGAAATCACAACATAGTTTTCTACTGGTAGTGGGGATTGACTGGGGGTGACTGGCTCCATGCCCAGGTTTTCAGAAAACCCAGAAAAGAAAAAACGTGAAATAATGATATTTCAGATTATATTTTGCAATGGAGCAGGAGGTACTAAAGCAAGCCCGTCTCTGGCCCTGCCTTAACAGATCAATTGTTCCGTAATAGTTGATGAGGTAGAACATCTTTCTTCCAGAGGCATCATATTAGTTAAATGAGATGGAAGAATTTTTATATTGCTTCTTTTCTTACTAACTTCTTGCATTAATTTGCTATATAGGTGAAATTTGAACTCTTGGGGAAGCTGTTTCTGATTCTTTTAAGCAAATATTTTTTAAAGAAGTACATGCTTTAAAATGTGCAAAATAATAAATTAATATTATTAACAGTTCACAATTACTGATTACTTAGAACATGCCAAATACCATGGAAAGTATTTTGTACGTATCATGTCACTTAATTGCTGTGATCATTCCTATTTTACAGATAAAGAAACTAAGGGTCAGAGAGTGTAAGCAACTATGAGTTTACACAGTGGCAAAGCTGGGTCTGGAAACCAGATATTTGTTAACCCAGCTGTCCTTATTCAACAAATATTCAGTAGATCTGTTATTCAGGGTATATAGTATTAGTACCACTTCCTTTTTGTGCCAAGAGTCTGCATAAACAAGAAGAACCACATATCCAGTTCTTCTCTGTAGAAAATTAATAACACCAGATCTCTCACATGGATTACAGAGCTAGGATAACATGTTGGATCTTGCCATGTATCATTTCAAAGTAATGTAAAAGCACTTTAGTAAAGACTTGATCAAATATATTTGTGTTTATTTATTCCATTAGGAGTTTAAGTAAAGTATGCATTATGTTGAGGCTCTTTTGTGGTTTTATAATCTCTGATGAAATTCACTAATTTTGCCAATGCCAGAGCATTTTTTTGTTTACTAGAGGATCTAAGTAATAATAATAAAGAAAAGTGGAAAGACCATTTATCATTGCAAAACACATTTTTTTGAGAGAGAGAGAGAGAGAGAGAGAGAGAGAGAGAGAGAATCTTAAGCAGGCTCCATGCCCAGTGCACCAGGGCTCAATCTCGCAACCATGAGATCATGACCTGAGCTCAAATTAAGAGTTGGATGCTTAATCAACTGAGCCACCCAGGTGCCCCCTGCAAAACACTTTTAAATCAGTGCAACATGTCTACTCTTTAAAGCCTTCATGTGAATATCATTCTGCAGATAGAATTTCAATTGCAAATGTTTCCTCATTTTCAATATTAGGAGAAGTTTGGCTGATTTGCTGTGTTTGTCATACTATTCGAATACTATATCAAAATGTAATGCATATACATTATATATGCATTTTTGAGAGGCTGAGTGACTAGCCCAAGTTTATTGAGCCATATATACACCAACAGATGTAGACTATCTCATGGAATTACCTCTTTTCTCCTGCTTTTTTTTTTGAGAGTCAACTGACATATAACATTGTATTCATTTTAGGTGTACAAATAATGATTTGATTTATGTAAACATTGTGAAGCAATTACCAAATAAGTTCAGTTAACCTCCATTATCCTGTATAATTACCATTTTTCCTTGGGATGAGAATTGTTAAGATTTATTCATTTAGCAACTTTCAAATATGCAATAGAGTATTACTATAGTCACCATGGTGCACATTCCATCCCCATAGTCATACTCATTGTACAACTGGAAGTTTGTGTGTTCTGGGAATGTTCATTCAATTTCCTAAGCACCACCACCACCACCACCACCACCAACCCCCAACCTCCACACCTGGCAACCACCCAACTTTAACTCATTCTTTCACCTAGGTTCTTTCACAGGATGTAGATAAACCATGTTTCGTTTGAACAAGGTCAAAATTTTATTTCTAATAAGAGAGAAAAAGATGCATGAGAAGACTTTCTATTTTCACACTTTTTTCCTTCCACCTTTTTTGTCCTAAGATATACAGCCATTGGGATAGCAGAAAAGCCAAGGAAAATCTACAGCAGCTGACACAAAACCCTGATATTCCTGAGTTGCTGAACCAGTTCGGGAACTACCTTCCTCTACATTTCTTATAATCAGGGATATCTAACTGTCTAAAGTCACAGTTACTCAGCAATGTTGTTATTTTCATCCCAATACATTCCTAATACAATATCTTACTAATCTCTTCAATTCTACTTTCCATCTACCAACTTCTGGAGGAATTCTACTTTTTTTTCTAAGATTCTATTTTTAAGTAATCTCTACACCCTTCATGGGGCTCAAACTCATAACCCTGAGATTAAGAGTCGTGTGCTCTAAGGACTGAGCCAGTCAAGCACCCCTCAATTCCACTCCTTCTCGAAGTACAACTCACCAATCCTCGTGGCCTTCTTATGTATGTGTGAGTTTGACTTTTAGTCTACCCCAAACAAACCAATAAATGAATACATTTGATATGTGTTCACCTTGTTCTTTATTTCTAGTTTAACAGTTGTGTTTTGTGTTATATGTATTCTTTTATCCTTCCCATGAATCCGGAAATAAACGCCCTCTCTACTTGGCTAAAGCTAATTGGTGTTGGTGTCCTTTGTTCCCATCCTTAAGGGCATCTGGTCTCCACAGCTCTCACATCCCGCTACTGTGACTTCTCCCTCTCACTTAGATCCTAGGTCTGCCCTCACACTTTCCGTGCTTATTTTCTATTTGTTGTGCCTCTTGGAATCCGGAATTAGGTGAACATCACCTTCCCCACAGAGTGTTTTCCTCCCTTCCCTTCCTTCCCACCCGGCCTCCATCTCTCTGACCACCCTGAGATGTTCCTCACTGACTCACTCACTGAGCGCTCACATTCCTTGCTCTAAACATTTGGATTCCACATTTCTAAGCCTCCTGAGCTCTTCTCTCTGCCCTTTGGGGAGCACATTTATTCTCACCATTTTGATGGAAATGTTCCTGGACAAGGGGGACACTTCAGGTTCCCATTCACAGGCTAATTTCTCAACTTCTCCAGATCTCAATTTTTCATTTGCCAATGAATAGTTTTGTTTAAGGCAATTGTTAGTTCTAAAATAGTCAGCAGCTACTGAAATCTGCATCTCAGATCCTTCCTTGGGGCCATTTTCACTCCTTATTACAGGGTTTTGTTTTGTTTTTCTCAAGTCAGTATGATTAAAACCAACCATTTCTTCTCTCTTTTCCTAACTTTTTCCTCTTTGGTTGGTCATTCCTTCTTCCAGTCCTGTGTCTCCTCCATGACTATACACTCTCCCATTTGTCTTGTTTTCATTAAATACAGTTTTTATCACAGTACTTGGCTCTTCTGAAAATTTGATTACCTTTGTTTTATTTAAGATATTGAAATTAACTTCCGTTTTCTCACATTGGGTACTCTTTACAATCTGGCCTTAATGTACCTGTCAAGAACACTCTCTACCGCTCTTTTTTACTCTTTGCACTTCTAAATCCAACTCCATAAATGTTTGAGAAAAAAAATCACATTTGTCCTTTTTGCTCATAGCTTTGCTTGTACAGTCTCCTCTTAGACACTTTCTCCAATATCCTGTATACATCTAAATGCCTATTTGAAAACCCCTTTCTCCATGAAGTCTTCTAGGAATGATCCATATTATTAATCATTTCACTCTTTTCTGAATTCCTATTCAACTAATGATCAGCAGATCACAGAAAATTATTATTGGTAAGAGTTTAGATTTCACATCTTAGATTTCATTTATGTATTTGTTACCCTGTATGGTTTGCTAACTGCTTCATGTGGGGAAGTGAACATTTCCCAGTTTCCTATAGGCATCCTGGGGACAGGCCATGCCTCTGCTGTCTGTCATTCATCACTGTCTATTGATTGGATCACATATATTAGCAACGATCCCCTCTAGAACTAGGAAAACTTTTAATATTTTCCCAAATTTATGGTTGAAAACAAAGAGGTTCTGTGGGAATCAGTCATTAACTCAAATTTACACAGTGATTAAGTGTGGGAGCCAAGATTTAGCTCCAAATCAGCCTTACTCTAAAGCCCAAGATTTAACTTCTTAACTGAGCATAGTAAAGAGCCTCAGAAAGTACTCACCCATTAGAAATTGTCACCAGCTCTATGACTGTAGGAAGCAGGGGAGATATATAATGCAATTCAAGTATTTGAAATATGTTTCTCAAAGACCGCATTTAAACATAGTAGTACAATACAATCAGTAGTAGGAAGTTCCCACATCTGAGATAATTAAACATTTCCAATATTTCTCAAGTGAAGTCTGTGTCAGCTCATGACTTATTGGACAATACAGTAGTACTTTGGTCTTGTCACACACGTTGGGTAAATTCATCCGTTTAGAGTAGACCATAGTTCTATACCATGAAGAAAGGAGTGGAAAAAATAAAAATTGTTGCCTTAGAATTCATAAATGCACAATTAGGATATGTTTTAATCTGGGGAAAAATATCACCTCACTTGATACAATTGAAGTTAAAAACATTTGGAATTCAGGGCGCCAGGGTGGCTCAGTGGGTTGAGTGTCACACTTTGGTTCAGGTCATGATCTCATGGTTTGTGAGTTGGAGTTCTGTATCGGGCTCACTGCTGTCAGCGTAGGGCCTGCTTTGGATCCTCTGTCTCCCTCTCTCTCTGTACCTCCCCTGCTCTCTCTCTCTCTCTCAAAAGTAAATAAACACTTAAAAAACAGTTGAAATTAAATACAATTTTGATTCAAAAATGTGTGTGTGTGCACACGTGTGTTTATATGCACATGCATATAAACATATACGTAAATAAAGAACTTAGGAAATTTTTTGTTGTTGAGAGACTTTTTTTTACCTTCTCTCCACATTCCATTCTTATCCTAAACTTGATATAAAACTAGCACAGATGGGGCACCTGGGTGGCTCAGTCAGTTAAGGGTCTGACTCTTAATTTCTGCTCAGGTCATGATCTTACAATCATGAGATCAAGGCTCTTGTGGGGATTCTCTTCTCTCTCTCCCATGACCCCTCTCCCCAGTTCGGCTCTCTTTCTAAAGAAAACTTAGCACAGATCTATTTTCTTAAAAATGTTTGTTTATTTATTTATTTATTTATGACAAGGAGGGAGAGAGCGAGCGCGCGCGTGCGCGCGCGCGCACACACACACACACACACACACACAGTGGGGGGAGGGGCAGAAAGAGAAGACACAGAATTTAAAGCAGGTTTCAGACTCCGACCTCTCAACACAGAGCCCAACTCTGGGCTCGAATCCACAAACTGTGAGATCATGACCTGAGCCAAAGTTGGATGTTTAACCTGCTGAGCCACCCAGGTACCCCCATATCTATTTTTATATTAGGATCCATTAAGCTTGCATTTGTGATACATCACCCATGGAACGTATTTGATTTAAAAAAAATAGTGTGACAACAGAAATAGAGTTGTCTTGAGTATTTACCAGTAGTGAGAAGGAGATAAATGTGAAAACTCAAAATGGGTATAGGATTGGTTAGTACATCCGGACTCTTGGAAGAACACGGAGATGAGGTTCATACAGCAAAGCACATGACACCTGGGACATGGGTGTTACTGGTCAACTTTGCCCAACTGTTCCCTTGAAACAATTACATCACTATCATTAAGTTATGGAGTACAATTTAGATAATCGATGGGACTCTGTCAGAGCAAAGAGAACCTAAGTGAATTTTAGATCAATGACCTTAGAAATTTAACTTTCCTGAGAAACAATTTATAATGTAAAAGTCTGTTTATTCATTTGAATAAACATCCAATGAACACCTATTCTGTGACTAATGCATAATAAATAGTGTTGATGGGGAAAGATAGCAAGACTGGACCTTGTCCTCAAGAATTTCACAGTCTAATCCAGATGGCCAACAGACACATGAAAAGATGCTCAACATCATTCATCATCAGAGAAATACAAATCAAAACCATGACGAGATACCACCTCACGCTGGTCAGAGTGGCTAAAATGAACAAATCAGGTGACTACAGATGCTGGCGAGGATGTGGAGAAATGGGAACGTGCTTGCACTATTGGTAGGAATGCAAACTGGTGCAGCCACTCTGGAAAACAGTGTGGAGGTTCCTCAAAAAATTAAAAATAGACCTACCCTATGACCCAGCAATAGCACTGCTAGGAATTTATCCAAGGGATACAGTTGTGCTGATGCATAGGGGCACATGTACCCCAATTATTTATAGCAGCACTTTCAACAATAGCCAAATTATGGAAAGAGCCTAAATGTCCATCAACTGATGAATGGATCAAGAAGATGTGATTTTTATATACAATGAAATACTACTTAGCAATGAGAAAGAATGAAATCTAGCCATTTGCAGCAACGCAGATGGATCTGGAGGGTATTATGCTAAGTGAAATAATACAGAGATCAGAGATATCAGAGATATCAGATCAGAGATATCAGAGAAAGATACAGATATCAGAGAAGGACTGATATCATATGTTTTCACTCATATGTGGATCTTGAGAAACTTAACAGAGGACCATGGGAGAAGGGAAGGGGAAGGGATAAAGGGGAAAAAAAGTTACAGAGAGGGAGAGAGGCAAACCACAAGAGACTCTTAAATACTGAGAACAAACTGAGGGTGGATGGGGGGTAGGGGAGAAGGGAAAGTGAGTGATGGGCATTGAGGAGGGCACTTGTTGGGGTGAGCACTGGGTGTTGTATAGAAAACAATTTGACAAATTATATTTAAAAATTTTTTTAAATAAAAAAATAAAAAAATTCACAGTCTAAATGAGAAGTAAACCATAAACTGCAATGTGACATATAATACAGGGGAAAATATTAAAAGAGCCTTGCAAAAGCAGCTGAGAAAACTAAAGATGAGACACTTCTAAATGCAATTGGGATTTGAACTGAGCACTGGGATCATGAGTAAAGTCACTAAACAGAGCTTCCTACCATGTTTGTTTCCTAGCATATACTGCAGAATAGTTTATAGTACAGTTTCCATTAACACTGTGCCAAGTTCAAGTTCTTGCCAGTAAGTGATTAAAATAGGTATTTATTTATTTATTTATTTTGAGAGAGAGAGAGAGAGAGAGAGAGAAAGCATGAGCTGGAGAGGGGCAGAGAGAAGAAGGAGAGAGAATCCCAAGCAGGCTCTACCCCATGCTGAGGAGGACAAGGTGCTAGATGGAGAACCATGAGATCATTACCTAAGCCAAAATCAAGAGTCTTACACTTAACTGACTGAGTACCCAGGTGCCCCTAAAATAGGCTTTCTAATAAAGTTATTATCCGCCCCCCCTTTGGAGATATAAGAAGGCACAAAATCCCTTAACCTCTTAGGCTTACATTACATATGTCCTACAGAATGGGAAAAGCAAACATTTTCAATAAAATGTTTGTAGAGCATGTAATGGCATTCAAAATAGTTTAACATAATTTTTATCAAAAATGGTGTATGAGTAATTAGCAAAAGAATGGCAAAACAGTTTCAAGACTCTTATTAATTATGATGCAGTATAGGAGTTGAATTTATTATCAGAGGATTGAATTGAAATATCAAGTTTGTCAGTAATAAGCTCCAAGTCCCTGAGCATACCACTCTATCTCTGTGAGGTTCAATATACTCATGTTTGACATGATATAATACCTGCACTGCAGGGTTATTATAAGAATTGAGAGCACGAAGAAAGTGAGAATAGATAGAGAGATCTTCCATATATCTCTTTCTGTGTATCTTGGCAAAGTTAAAAAATCTATTGCTTTTTTGGGGGTGCCTAGATGGCTCAATTGGTTAAGTGCCTGACTTCGACTCAGGTCATAATCTCACGGCTCCTGTGTTCCAGCCCCAGGTCGGACTCTGTGTTGACAGCTCAGAGCCTGGAGCCTGCTTCAGATTCTGTGTCTCCCTCTCTCTTTGCCCCTCCCCTGCTCATGTTCTTGTCTCTGTCTCTCTCTCAAAAATTAAATAAAAATTTAAAAAAATTCTATTGCGTTTCACATCCTAAAACCTGATGCCAGTTTTTAAAGCAGATTAATTTTGCAAGATATAAAGATCACAAGTTTTTTTTTTTTTTCATTTAGGAAAGTATCGCACTCTAGGTAAGTGTTTTTGCTAAATATTTGAAGCAAAACTTG
Source organism: Cryptoprocta ferox (assembly GCA_028646485.1). Classification (NCBI taxonomy): domain Eukaryota; kingdom Metazoa; phylum Chordata; class Mammalia; order Carnivora; family Eupleridae; genus Cryptoprocta; species Cryptoprocta ferox. The sequence continues at coordinate 9,006,258 of CM053561.1, forward strand.
TTCAAAACTGAAGATGTAAGATTAGCCTCTAGTTGAGTGGACTGTCTCATTCTAAACAACAGAAGAAGTAAGTAAAACATCCTTCAATCATTTCTCCAGCACTTTATAAACACTAGTACTTTCAGCATTCAAGCTGAAAAAAGAACGTATGCCATGCATCTCACCTTCAAAGCTTGTGTGAAATGTGGGGAAATAGACATGAAAAGGATCAAAGTGCCCTGGGAACTAAGTTTCATGCTGAAAACTAGACTTAAGACATTATAATAATAGATGTCCCAATACTGGCCAATTCCTAAACTAAGAAGTTCAAAAGAAAGAAAAACACCTACTCAATTCTCCTCTGAGATTTAGGAATAGAACATGATGCACATTCCTGGCATTCAACAATCTGAAACCCACATGCTTTCAATATTGGCTCAGACCTGTTTGCATTCAAGACTCAAACACTTTAGCATAGAATTAATAATTCTCACATTCTCTTGTGAGGGGGCAGGAGGCACAACAGTGCTTACGTACATCTTACAGGATTGGCAAGAGACTGGTGTAATGTTATCCAAAGTCATAGAGATTGTTGCCAAGACTATAGTTGATATCGGAACTGCAGTTAAAATGTAGTCATTATGGCTCTAAGAATTCTTTGTAACTGTAATCATCTTAAAATAAAAATGATGTAATTAAAAGTTTTCCTGCCATCAAGATCCTAGAGGAGAAAATGGTTAACAACCTCTTTGACATCGGCCGCAACAACTTCTTACTTGAGATGTCTCTGAAGGCAAGGGAAACAAAAGTAAAAATGAACTATTGAGACCTCATCAAGATAAAAAGTTCTGCACAGCGAAGAAAATAATCAGCAAAACTAAGAAGCAACTGACGGAATGGGAGATGATTTTTGCAAATGACATATCAGATAAAGGATTAGTATCCAAAATCTATGAAGAACATATCAAACTCAACACCCAAAAAACAAATAATCCAACGTAGAAATGGGCAGAAGACATGCATAGACACTTTTCCAAGCAAGACATCCAGATGGCTAACAGACACATGAAAAGATGCTCAACATCACTCATCATCAGGGAAATACAAATCAAAACCATGACGAGATACCACCTCACACCTGTCAGAATGGCTAAAATTAACAACTCAGGAGACAACAGATGCTGGTGTGGATGCTGAGAAAAGGGGACCCTCTTGCATTGCTGGTGGAAATGCAAACCGGTCAGCCACTCTGGAAAACAGTATGGAGGTTCCTCAAAAAGTTAAAAATAGAACTACCCTACAACCCCAGCAATTGCACTGCTAAGAATTTATCCCAAGTATACAAAAATGCTGATTGGAAGGGGCACATGCACCTGAATGTTTATAGCAGCACTATCTACAATAGCCTAATTATGGAAAGAGCTCAAATGTCCAACAACTGATGAATGGATAAAGATGTGGTGTATATATATATATATATATATATATATATATACACACACACACACACATACACTCAATAGAATATTACTTGGCGATCAAAAATTTTGCCATTTGCAACATGAATGAAATAGAGTGTATTATGCTAAGCAAAATAAGTCAGTCAGAGAAACACAAATATCATATAATTTCACTCATATGTGGAATTTAAGAAACAAAACAGATGAACATAGGGGAAGGGAAGCAAAATAAGAAAAACAGAGAGGAAGACAAATGAGAAGAGACTGGTAAGTACAGAGAACAAGCTGAGGGTTGCTGGAGGGGTGTTGGGTGGGGATGGGCTAAATGGGTGATGGGCATTAAGGAGGTCACTTGTTGGGATGAGCCCTGGGTGTTATTATATGTAAGTGATAAAGTACTAAATTCTATTTCTGAATTCATTATTATACTATATGTTAACTAACATGGATTTAAATTAAAAAACTTTTTTCCTGAAAATATGTTCATAAAATAATTTTCTTAGCTGGGCAACTAAATTATACTTGAGGTAAAGCAGCTCAGAGTAAAAGTGAAATTTAAAAAAATTTTTTTTAATTTATTTTGAGAGAGACAGAGACAGTGTGTGTAGGGGAGGGGCAGAGAGAGAGAGAGAGAGAGAGAGAATCCAAGCAGGCTCCACACTGCCAGCGCAGAGACCAAAGTAGAGCTTGAACTCACAAAACCGTGAGATCATGACCAGAGCCAAAACCAAGAGTGAGAGGCTTAACCGACTGAGCCACTAAAGTGCCCCAAAAGTGAAAATTTTAAATCAAAACTACTAAAATTAGAAATTTAGTATTTTATTCCCATCCCCAAAATTCATTTTTTATACAACCCCCAGCTTCAAATAGTAAAAATACAAAAACATATAAACCCTATGAATTTTATACTCAAGTTTGGAGATGATGCCTTCATATAAAGAAAAATATGATACAAAAAAGTAATAATATGAAAGATAACTTTAATTTTAGTGTGCCTTTGTTGTAATAGGTGGTCCTAGATGTTTTTAAAACACTAAATTGTTCTAGGCCCCTGGGTGGCTCAGAAGGTTGAGCATATGACTCTCGATTTCAGCTCAGGTCGTGATCTCACTGTTGTGAGATCACGCTCTGGGTCTGGCTCTGCACTGACAGCTTGGAGCCTGATTCTCTCTCTCCCTCTCTCTGAGTCCCTTCCCCACGTCCGTTCTCTCTCTCTCTCTCTGTCTCAAAATTTAAATAAACTTTAAAAAAAACCTTATATTGTTCAACCCTCACCTCTACTTTAAAAAATATATGCCTTTTATTCCCATAATCCAGATGAAGACACAACCTCAAAGAGGTTATACAGTTTGCCTAAGGCTATATAGTTATAAATAATAGAGTCGAAATTTGAGACTGGTCTATTGTAGGCAGTCCTGCCTTTTTTCTCACTAGCCATGAGACCTATTTACAGTGAATGCTATGACATGAAAAGAATGAGAGAGATGGGCTGGTCACCCAGGACTAAATTGAGCTCTTAACAGATAGACAGATTATAGACAACATTCTAAGTGGAGCTGAACATAAGCAAAACTATGACGTTCCCACTCCACCCCCTGGGTTCACTGAAGCTCTTCAGGGTGCCTCAGCACACAGTTGAAAAGCCTTAGAATTAGTACCGGAGATCAAATAGAGACCCTCAAGAGCAAGCATTGGAATAAACAGAACTCAGGTTATAAACAAAGGGTATGAGTGATGGAAATAATGAGATAAAGGCCAGGGTGACCTGGAAGGGAACATAATGAAGGAAATGCTTTGCAAGTCTCTGAGTGGTTGACTCAACAAAAATACTAGAAAGAAAAATGTGTCAAATGCTTCAGCTCTCCATCCCTTCCTGCATTTATTGCTGATTTTGTCCTAACTGGAGAGGTATTTGTATGGCTCTGGGAAAGTCACTTCCCCGCACTGGCCTTAAGAATATTCACCGAAACAAGGAAGGACTCTGATTAAAAGATCTCTAAGAACTACAATACCACTAAGAAGTCATTTAGAAAACTAAAAGATCTCTGAGGATCTAAGGATCCTTCTATAGCATTTAAAAATTTTTTTAAATGTTTTATTTATTTTTGAGAGAGAGAAAGAGACACAGAATGTGAGGAGAAGGGCTGAGAGAGGGAGACAGAATCTGAAGCAGACTCCAGGCTCTGAGTTGTAAGCACAGAGCTGGACGCGGGGCTCAACTCACCAAGGGTGAGATCATGACCTGAGCCGAAGTATGAAGCTCAACTGACTGAGCCACCCAAGCGCCCCTAGATACCATTTCAATGATGTTTTGCTTAGATGTTTAATAAACACTTCTTGAATAAAGGGGTCCGTACCTCCCACATAGGGATTCATTATAACCTAATAAATGGGGAAATACTGAAACAAGTAGAGAAAGATGTCAAATAATGAGTGTTGTTCAGAGCACTGGAATTGTTTTCCCTCCTGATGAGGAAAATAGATTGGGAGATGAAAAAGGTAAATTATGGGACATGTTAAATTTCATATTTGATTGGGGCAAATGAACAACCACAATAGCACCTGTTTCAGGATAAGTATTTTTTCTTTTTGTAGATTCAGTGGTTTTCCTGGGCAAATCCGCTCCTATCAGTGGCAAATGCCACTCAGAAAAAGACATTATATGACTGGCAGCATAGGGGGAAAAGCTGATGAATTAGTCACCAAAGCACTGAGACTCACAGTCTATAGTAAAACAATTTACAAAAAAAAAAAAAAGAAATTATAAAAGTCAAAGTCTTCTTCCCAAAGTATAAACCCTTTTCTACAGCTAATTAAAATTCAGAGAAAAGCTGAAATAAAATGAGGGGGGACCATAATAATTCCATAAATTTTACCCTCTGAGAACAGAACTGACATCTTGAGGATTTAGCGATAATTTTCTCTTAAGATAATGCTGCAGATGTTTCTAAAATTGTTTCAAGGAGAGATGTCAGTGCTCCTTGAGCATGATTTAAGGAGACATTTAAAGAAAATTAATAGGGAAAATAGTTAATGAAAAGTTAATTAAAATAAAATTTTGATTGTATAATAATTATAGCAAGATTTAGTAAACAAAGGTAACAACGGAAATGGAAAAAAACTGAATCAATGAATATTATCTTTTAATATTATTATTAGAGGTAGTATTATTTAGTTTTTTTATTTTTTCAGTTATATTTTATTTTTCAAAAATTAAAATAATTAATCATAGGGGCACCTGGGTGGCTCAGCCTCTCTCTCAAAAATAATTTAAAAAAAATTAAAAAAATAATGAAACATATATCTTAAAAATATAGAAGTAGATATACAAATGTTTATTATAAAAGGTTCTACTTTTTTTTTTTTTTGCTGTTTTTTTTAATGTTTTATTTATTTTTGAGAGAGAGAGAGAGAGAGAGAGAGAGAGAGACATAGTGACCAGGGGAGGGTCAGAGAGGGAGACACAGAATCAGAAGCAGGCTCCAGTCTCTGAGCTGTCAGCACAGAGCCTGACGTGGGGCTCTAACCCACAGAACCGCGAGATCATGACCTGAGCTGATGCCAGATGCTCAACAGACTGAGCCACCCAGGCACCCCTTTTGCTGTTTTTTAAATGATTTTTTTAACGTTTATTTATTTTTGAAAGACAGAGACAGAGTGTGAGAGGGGGAGGGGCAAAGAGAGAGGAAGACACAGAATCCATGGCAAGCTCCAGGCTCTGAGCTGTCAGCACAGAGCCCAACACGGGGCTCAAACCCATGGATCATGAGATCATGACCAGAGCCAAAGTCGCTCAACCCACTGAGCCACCCAGGCGCCCTAAAGGTTCTACTTTTCTGGTGTTTCAAAAATGTTTCCACACAACTATTTTTATTTATTTAAGTTTATTTATGTACTTTGACAGAGAGAGAGGGAGAGAGAGAGAGAGAGAGGAAATGAGCTGGGGAGGGGCAAAGAGAGAGAGAGAGAGAGAGAGAGACCCCCACACTGCCAGCGTGGAATCTGATATGGGGCTTGACCCCCAAACCGTGAGATCACAATCTGAGCTCAAATCTAGAGTCAGATGCTTCATAAACTGAGCCACCCAGATGCCCCTATTTTATTTTTATATGATTTTTACAAAATTTTTATTTAAATTCTAATTAGTTAACATATAGTATAATATTGGTTTCAGGAGTGTAATGATTCATCACTTACATAAAACAGCCAGGGCTCTATTTAGATTAGTATTATCTTTTTGATAACACTTGAATACATTTGGGACTCAATCACTGAATGTTGATTCATTGGAGCCTTTGTGAGCACACTTTGCAACCATGATCTCTCAGCTCAACCAGAATACTTTAATATTTCTACCATTGGTTAAGAGGCATATTGGACAACAGAATACATTCACACAAAATCAAAACCAATTTCCCTTATTAGAGTATCAACCCAAAGACTATTTCTTACTAAAGTGGTTCAGACCATCCTCAAATATGAAGGCTGGCATGTTTCTAACATAGCCACTGATGACAATAAGCTTAATTCTTGAAGGCTAACCAGACTAACAGGATTCATTCACCTCATGTATTAGACCAAATATGTAACTGTAGGTATTAGTGAAAATGCCAGGAGTAAGGTAAATGGTAATTAGAATTTTCTATAATTCCTGGTGGTTTAAATGATATGGGTTTCAGTGAGACCTCTGACTTGATTTTTTCTATTTTATAAACTTCCTTAATATCTTTTTAATTATATAAGATAATTGAATTAAAAGAGAAATTTCCCTTCCCTATAATTCATCTAAAGCCTTCCTTCTTTCATTACTTTATCTGCTGATTAAATAATCAGTCTCTGTTACAGAGTGCAATATAATTGAAACCATACTTCTTTCTCATCCAAAACAGCAAGAAAAAAACAAGCAGCACATTCTTTGTAGGGAATAGCTCAGTTTATGGATCTTGACTTCCCTTCTGTACTTTGTATCACTGTTACTGAAGCCTTCAACCTTTATGTGATCATGCAAGGAAATAACATTTTTTCAATTTAATAGAGCTATAACTCTATTTTGGACCTTTCTGATGTAGTGGAAACCTACACAGCTCATATTAGTGATCCAGTCTTTCATTTCTATGTTTCTTCCTTAGAAACAAGAATATTCCCTCAAAGCCATTGGTAAACTTGTCTTTTAGTTTACTATTTATAAGAGCTCATCTTAAATCATTAGAAAAAATAGAAATAATAGCAAAATAATGAACTCCATGCTCCTTACCATGTTTGGGCCAATGGTCTATACGTGGTAGTGTGGACATATTTGGTACTCAGAGCTCACTTAATAGTCAAAACACAGAGGAGTCAATAACTCCAAATGTCACACAACTACACGAGAATGTCAGGATATAAACCAGGCACTCATGCTCAAATTCTAGAATGACCACTGATTCGGCTGTAGTGGGCAGCTTCAGCAAATACCAGCATTTCAAGGCCTGAATATCACTTTTCACCATCACAGCAGGGTGACTCTGAGGTTGGCATTCTAAGTTAAGAGTAAAATAAGCAATTAAAAAGGAAATGAGTATGTTGACATTCATTTATTTACTTACTTATTTACAATGTATACTTATTTTGAGAGAGATGGAGCATAAGGGAGGGCACGAGTGGAGGAGGGGTAGAGAGAGAGGGAGAATCACCTAGCAGCAAGGTGGCAGGGTGGGGGGGTTGGGGACCTTGAGCCTATAAACAAAACCGTGAGACCATGACCTGAGCTGAAACCAAGAGTTGGATGCTTAACCAACTAAGCCACTTAGGTGCCACCAACTTTTATTAGTTTTGAGGAATAAGAAGTAATCAGAAGCCATATTGTTACGCTTAAAACTTTTTTTTTTTCATTTTATTTATTTGAGAGAGAGATAGAGAGAGAGCATGAGCGGAACTGGGGGGAGGGCAGAGAAAGAAAAAAAGAGAATCTGAAGCAGGCTTCACACTCAGCCTGGAACCTGACATAGGTCTTGATTCCATGACCCTAGGGTCATGACCTGAGCCCAAATCAAGAGTCTGACACTCAACTGAGTCACCAAGGCGCCCCCCCATTATGACTTTTAAAATACAGTTTGACTTCCTTTCATAAATCTATCACAACTAGAAAATTAATTTTAAGATAATTTCCAAAATGTGTGGTTGTAAGAATTTTTATAAACACCTAATTATTCAGGTTTTGTTTCTTTGGACTTTCTAATATAATCAATAGAATATCTCCTTTATAAATATGAAAAAGAATACAATTCAAACGTCTTTACATTTTTAAAGAATATTTCACATTAGGCTTTTAATTCCAGAATCCATATTGGTCAATCACTAATTCAAGGGCTCAAGTTAGAATTCTACTTAAGTTTCCATGTCTTTTCTGGAAACTAAACTATTTCAAATCTAAGGAGGGGAAAAAATTATATAATTGGCCAAGGTAAGCTTTATGTCTAGCTTTATTTCCAACTGCTTCTATTGAAATTGGACAAAGAAAACAAGTTGATGAAGTAAAAATAGCTGCAAAAAATGATTCTGAAGAAATCAAATTATTCAGGGCAGGCCTGTAATGAAGAAAAAAAGCATCCTTAAAAAGTAAAAAAAAAAAAAATCAATGAAAATAAGAATCATATGTTCAGGAATAGTCACAGAGGACAAGGGAAGACCTTGGTATATGACTAGTCCAAGCCTTGGGGTCTGTACTGTTTAACTATTTATTTATTTATTTATTTAGTTATGCTTTTATTGGAGGAAAGAAGGGAACCAAAAACATTCAAACGTTGGAGTCCAAAGGACTACGAAAAGAAAAGACTCATGAATGTATTTTTGATTTGGTGAAATAAAATACATTTCATGCTAAAAGCATTTGTATTTTGCTTGGTTTATGATGAATACCATCAAGGTAGTTCTTCCTGAATGACTTGCTATGCAGAGCTTTAAAGGTTCAGGACATACAAGTAAATTCCCCTAAATACCTTTTACCCAATGTACCACAATAACTCATAGGAAATTAAACACATTTCCTAGTCAATGACATTTTTTTTAAAAATTTGATTTACTATTCCTTATGCATACAAGCTGAAACATGTTCTTTTGTCCTGCACGCAGGCATATATTAGAGAAAAACTAAATAAGCGATGAATTTTTTAATATAACCATGTTCCTATTCTGTAATTTATAAATATTTATTGTATTTTGTTTACTGGAAGAATAACTCAAAAGCTTTGTCAGTACTTAATAAACTAAGGGGAATATGAAGGAATTGGGCATACCTTGATGCAGTTAGTAGTTTTATAATGATCATAAAATATTTTCAGAGGAGCCAGCCAAAAAGTAATCTTTCCATATCTTCAATTCAGCACAAGATAATGTCAGGAAGAAATGATAACTGGCATAACCAACAAGGAGACCTTAGTATAGTTCTACTTCATACCTGAAAAAACATCTAGGCAGATCTACTTACAAGAATATTATTTTGTGTTGTCATCTGATTATACTGAACTCAGAAATGTGACACAGCACTCAGAGTGGAATGAAACATTCTTCCTGTTTAATTAAATATCCAGTCCATCGAGTATATGTCCACACGAAACCATTATTTAATATACAAAGCTCTGGCTTTTACTATTGCACATAAATAACCATAAAGAAGATTGCATACGTAATTAAATATGCTATATAGTGATTCACTGTGGGTATATAAATAACCTTTGATTATGCACAGAATATATGTACATTTGACATTTTAATAGCAACAAATGATGAAAAATACAAGTGGGAAATCAAAACCCAAATGATTCACTTTTTCTTGATATAGCATAGTGTCAATAATTCACACAGATGATACATTAAAACCTTTGTGATTTCATTCAAAGGAATATTAGGAAGGTCTAATGTTCATAAGCGGCATACAGGTAATGATAACCACCATTGGCAAGCTCTGGACGCAAAGAAGAGTGGTTTTCTTACTACCCCAAAGCCACTCGCTCATTTGCCTTTTTCCACAGGGATGGCAGGTATAGATACCAACTGCCTGGATATTGGTGATCTTTATTTCTACTTTGTGACCTAGTTTCACTAAAGTTAGTACATCCCACTTCTTATTACATTTGGAGAAGATCAGAAAAGAAAAAGAGGAAGGAGAAGAAGAAAGGAGAAGAAGAAGGAGAAGAGGAGGTGGGGAGAGGTAGAGCACTGAAAGAGTAAATATAAAGAACCAGAAGCAGAAGATAGCATGACATTAAGCTAAAGAAATTATGTTTCAAGAGGAAGCATGTTCTCTAGTCTGGGAAGAAAAGCCTTTTCCAGAATCCATTGGCTCTATTGGCCAAGCACTGACAGAACGTGGGAAAGGACCACAGATGCCTGAGACTAGAGGCAGACATGAGTCATTTGTCTCCATTACTACAACAATCTACCCCGGAGGACATAGACCACATTGCCACTGGCTAGGGAAAAAAGTGTAGAATGGATGAAGACTGAGAAGAGGTCATTGGATTGGGACTTAAAGACAAGTTTTAGGAGTAAGGGTGGGACAAACCCAGATTAAAAAAAAATTTAAATTAAAAATTAAAAGGGGAGCAAAGGGAAGCAAATGGGGGGGGGCATATGCTCTCCTCTTGAAGTCCTATATTGGCAAAAGAAAGAGGAGAAATGAGCCAATGTGAGAGGAGGCAGCAACAATAGAGATTTGTCAACTTGTTAGTTTTTATTATTTTAGGCAGAAGTGTCTTCAGCAGTTTTGTTGTCTGAGAGTTGGTAGAGGAAAGTAGAAAAGTTTTGAGAGACACGGGCACAGCTTATTCCCCAGACAAAGGCTGGTAGGTAAAAAAAGAGAAGGTGAATCCCAGTCTCCTTGTGTCGTGAACTGAATGAGGTGTGAACAACTGGAAAGTTTATACCTCCATGTTAATGATTAGACATGGTAATAATGTAGGAAGGTGTGTATTTGCCCAGCAATATAACTGGCACTCATATAAACTTCCTCGTAAATCCCTCCTGCCTTACATCTCTTTGTAGCTGTGGAGCCCTCAGAAGCTCTGGGAGATTTACCTGATTCACCACCTGCCATAATTGGATTATCAAAAGCAATGACGCTATAGGGTCCCTGGCCCTCAGAGCAGGTTCCCTAAATGATTTTCGATTTACTGTCATCCTGATTGAGAGGGAAGAGAACAAACATGTTCCATAACCCGAGTTTAATCCTTGGGAATTTAAACAAACATTTCTCTGTCTTAAAAAAAAAAAAGGATATATGTAGTATTTATGGAGTTGTAGTTGAATGATCTAAAAAAGTCAAGTACCACAATATAAATAAATGCCAGGACTTTCCCAGTAACGCATTCACATACCTCATCAAACGCTATTGATGATACTGCTAATAAAATACACGGCAATCATTGTGCAGGGGATAAAGAAAAAAATAAAATCTAGTTCTTGTCTTTTGATAATTTAGTTAAAAACAGGCTGTTGATTGATCACTCTCTGGATACAGTATTTACATAAACTGTTCCCCACATTTCCCTTGTAGTTGGTGCTATGAATAGCAGTAAGGGAAAAAAAAAATCTAAGCCTCGCCAAAGAATTTTGTAAAATCACTTGTTTTCAAATGGGAGGGGGTAAGAATAAAGTAAGTCAGCTTTTCATGAAGACTTTAGGAACACCCAAGAGTTTCTGAGAAATATGATGTATATTTAGGTTCCTAGGTATAAACTTATGTTTTAAATAGTAATTTTAAATTAGGCAAGGAATATTATTAGGTAATTCACAAAATAGTAAATATAAAAGTTTAGTAAACCTGTGAATGGATCTACCTTATTACTATTAAAAATGGGATAATTAAAAACAAAATAAAAATATCAAAAGATTGATATTATCTAATTAATGTTGCCATGGATGTAGGGAAATGAAAATGCTCACATGACATTGAATGGCAAATTGCCTTAAACTTTCTGAAAAGTAATTTGACAATAATTATTTGAACATAAATTTTAAAATATTTGTTTTAAATAAATTTTAAACAACATAAATTTTAAAAATTCACTGTATATTCATAAAAATATTTAATCCACAAGCATTTTTCCAATAAACACTTACAGTAACTTATATGTCTCACAGTAGTGTATGTCAAAGTGAAAATGGAAATATTCTGAAAGTTTTTCGGTCAGGAATGTCTGAAAAAATGACATTGTATTTATATATTAACTAAACTTAATAGAATGGTTCAAGGGGCCCCTGGGTGGCTCAGTCGGTTAAGCATCCGACTTTGGCTCAGGTCATGATCTCACAACTTGTGGGTTCAAGCCCTGCGTCAGGCCCTGTCTTGATAGCTCAGAGCCTGGAGCCTGCTTCAGATTCTGTGTCTCCCTCTCTGTCCCTCCCCTGCTCGCACTCTGTCTGTCTGTCTCTCTCTCTCTCATAAATAAATAAACATTAAAAAAAATTTTTTAAAAAGAATGGCTCAAAAATATGTCATTTAATAACCTTCTGGGCATGTAAAATATTTAGCAATTTCTAATCCTTAAAGTTTGGCATGGCCACGTGTTTTGGTTTGGCCAATGAAATGACATTGCTATATTAGGTTGAAGCTTATGTATAATTTGTTTCCTTTCCCTCTAGCATAAATAGAACTTGTTCCAAGACACTGAATAAGAATAGTATACAGAGTAAAGATCCCAGCAACTGTAATAAATATGTAGTTGAACAAAAAATAAGCCTTTATTGTCTTAAAACACTGAAATTTAAGAATGGTTTATTGTTACTATTACTATTATATTAACTATTACTGAAGCATAACCCAGCCTACCATAACTGATAAAAAGTATTTTTGCTCTTAAAATATGTCCATGATATTTTGAACAGTGGGGAAAGCAAGTTGTAGAAAATATGTATATTAGAATCTTACTTTCTAAAAAAACTTTGAAAAATATATACATATATGAGATGTATATGAGACAGGGAAAAATATCACAAGGTAGACTTAGAAATGTTAACAACTGGTGACTTCTAGAATTATGAGTAACAATTTTTCCTATACACATTGTATTTTTATTTTTTTTTTAACAAAAAGCAGTTATTTCTAATCTAAACTTAAAAATAATAAAGGGTTAGGGGTGTCTGGATGGCTCAGTCAGTTAAGCATCTGAGTCTTGATTTCGGCTCAGGTCATGATCTCAGGGTTGGTGAGATAGAGCCCCACATCAGGCTCCATGCTGGCAGCGTGGAATGTGCCTGGGGGATTCTCTCTCTCTCTTTCTCTCTCTCTCTCTCTCTCTCTCTCTCTCAAAATAACTAAAATAAACTTTAAAACAAAATAATAAAGGGTGCCTGGGTGGCTCAGTCAGTTAAGCATCTGACTCTTGATCTCAGCTCAAGTCTTCATCTCAGGGTTGTGAGTTCAACCCCCACGTTGAGCCTGTGTTGGGCATGAAGCCTACTTAAAATAATAATACATAATATAATTCTATATTTATTGAAAATATTATATATGCCTGAGAATAAAATGATCAAAGAAAGTGAACAGCAAGTCCAGAAACATATTCAAATAGAATTGAGTAAAGATGAGTTTACCATTTGCAGAAAGAAATATCTATTCAATGAATTAGGTTGATAGATTGGTTAAACATTTGTAAAATATCAAATGAAATTTATACCTCTTCTTCTTAACAAAATTCCAGATTCATTACAGTTATGACTATAATAAAATAAATCACATAGACAAATAGTATATGTCTAGTGAATTAGGATGGCCTTCTAAATGTGATGCCAAGATCAGAAAGAATTATAACTGATAGATTTGACTACCCAATCAACCAAATCAATCAATCAATCCATTACAAAATAGGGGAAATATTTGTGACACATGTAACAGAGCTCAGTCAAAAATGTGTATGCCTATCCAATAGCATAGCAATCACATTCCTAGGTAAAGTTCAGCAAAGATTATTTTTAAAAGTATTTTATTTCACTGCTGGGTTAGTTGGGGCAATCTGCGTGCCCTTTCCTGGGACACAAGACTCACAAAATGAGATTAATGAACACAATTATTTTGTAAGAGTTAGAAGTAATAAACTAGACATACACCAAATAGTCTGGGTTGTTTTTTTTAAATATGGTAAAAATGAGAATATAAAATTTATGTAAATTCATATGTGCATAAAGAACAACATACATACAAAGAAAAACATATACAAAAGATGTACATTAAGTACTTTAGAATGAGAATCTGTGTGTGAGGAGATTAGAAATGCAACAGAAGAAATGGAATATATAAATAAGTAGAAAAACAAAAATAAAGAAACACAATAGGATTGTACTTATTGTACTTTGCAAAGAATGATAATATCATGCCAGACCATTGATGAGTACAATTAACTCAATGCACCTGAAGTCATAATGTATCACCAGTACTTTAGAAATAGGCTAAGACATGAGCTGCTAAATTAATAGCAAAGGAACACAAATAGATAGTAAGAATATTAAAAAGAATTCCACTTTTACTACCAGTTAAACAATTACAAGGTAATACAGACATTGCTTTGGCTTATTTATTGACTAGCCCATTGACAAATGTGATATTGAGTAAGAAGTATCATTCAGAGCCATTATTAATGGCACTAGACAGTGGTAGGCCATTTCTGGACCTCTCAGACAGCTGCCAAATAATATTTGAACAATTTATTGTAACATTCATTATAGAAGCTAACTGCTGGGGATAAATAACTAACACTTATGGGTTTGATCACACAAGTGCTGTATCAGAAATGGAGTATTATAGGGGTGCCTGCGTGGCTCAGTGGTTGAGTGTGTCTAACTTTGGCTCAGGTCATGATCTCGAGGTTTGTGGGTTCGAGCCCCAGAAAAGACTCTGTGCTGACAGCTCAGAGCCTGGAGCCCAGTTCGGATTCTGTGTCTCCCTCTCTTTCTGCCCCTCCCCAGCTCTCTCTCTGCACCCCCCCTTCAAAAATAAATGAACATTAAAAAAATTAAAAATTCAGTATTATATATAGCCACTTAGAGTTGATGAAGTAGAGAAATTTTTCTTTGTCCCTACTCTTAAAATCTTTCTACAATTAACATGTATTATTTTCTGCAAAACATAATAAGTAAGTAATAAAAATTAGGATAAAATTAATTGGGGGGAGCTTCAAAAATTAAATTCTTCCGGAAGAAAAGCTCTACTGTTTATTATCTGTTCCATGACAAATAATATTAGACTTCAAATGTATTTTCTTCTGCTTTTTTTCACACAGATAACTGAAGTTGGCTTTATTGACTTAGGAGTTCATACATTCCCTTCCCACCGTTAAGGAATATTTGTGCTTGATACTAAAACTTTACAGGAACTACTACTATAGTTAAGTAGGGGGAAACAACTTAGGTTTTTCTGCAATAAAAAGACTTCAAAACTAAGCGCCAAGCCAGGTTAAAAATCTCTTTGATAGGAAATGGCATTAAAAGTGGGTTTAAAAAAGTGGGTTTTTTGCCATTAAATTAATTCAGTATTACATTTTGATAAAATGTAAAATGAAATAATTGTGAATTTGATATATTTGATGTGACTTCTTGGTTTGTGGGTAAATAGTAAAATTTATGGCCAGCAATATTTTTATGAAGATTTTTACTTTTTTAGAGCCATTTTTAGTTCACAGCCAAACTGAGCTGAAGCTACAGAGATTTCCCATCACCCCCTCGCCGCACACATGCATTGTCCCCCACCCCGCCAATTATCAACATCTTCCACCAGAAGGGTCCGTTCCTTACAGCTTATGAGCCTACACTGACACATCATCATCACTCAAAGTCCATAGTTCACATTACGGTTCACTCTTGGTCTTGTACACTCTGTGGGTTTGGAAAAAATGCATGATGACATATACCCATCTTTCTAGTTTCATCAGAGGGTTTTTGACTGCCCTAAAAATCCTCTGTACTTCACCTACTCAGCTCACCCTACCCACTGATCTTTTCACTGTCTTTTCCAGAACGCCATATACCTAGAATCATACTGTATGAAGCCCTTTCACATTGACTTCTTTCACTTAGAAACAGTCTTTCAAGGTTTCTCCCTGTCTTTCAATGACCTGATAGTTCATCTGTCTTTAGTGCTAAACAGTATTTTATTGTCTGGATGTTCCAGTTTATTTATTCATTCACCTACTAAAGGACATGTTGGTGACTTTCAGGTTTTGACAATTAGGAGTAAAGCTGCTATACACATTTGCGTGCAGGTTTTTGTACAGACATTTGTTTTGAATTGCTTAGGGTAAATACCAAGGAGTGCAATTATAAATACAGATGTTTTTTCCTGCAAGCTAATCATACATTTCAGGTATCCAGTATTAAACACCTCACACTCCAATAACTTTTATTCCCTATGATTTGCAAAAATAATTTTATGCTGAGATGAATCTGTCTTTGCCAATGAAGTTATCACGAGAAAAATTTGCCCTTCACATCATCTGGCCCCACAAACATGTCTTTCGCCCTATGAAATTCCCTTTTCCTGGTGTGAGGCTTATTTACTTTTTAACAAGATGTTTGTTCTATTTCTACCGGTGCTGTCTTTCACAGAGAAGCAGATAATTAAAGTAACAATACCAAGAGTCCCGGATGCAGTCTAAATCAACAGTGTGCAGAGAGGACAAAGGGCTAGAGGCTCTACAGAGTCTTATTCTGTCATGAGAGTTTAGCCCTTATTTTTTTTTTCTTTCTCTGCAGCTATAGGAAATGAAGAATTCTCTCTTTTATGTGTAGTCTGATGACAGTGAAAGTTTTACTGAGGATGTGGTCAGGCAATGGTAATCTACCCACACACAAAACATAGCACTAAAGTCTTTATAATTAACTGCATATGATTTAGCAGGGTCATTTAGAAAGATGATTCATCAGCAGTAGGTGTAAACTGGTTCACTAAACCTAAAGCTTAGAGGGAAAGAAGAGACAGAATGGGTTCTTTATTCCATTTTAGGCTAATAGCCAGGTGATTCAGAGTCCTTAAGAGCCCTGATTCAGTCTTCATTTCTCATCACTGATAGAATACGGGAGTGTCATGCCAAATAATTTATATTTCCACACCTCAGTTATGTAAATCTCTAACATAAGCCTCTAACAGGGGTCTAGGGAAGGTGCTACTTATGTTCCTATGTTCCAAAGTCCTAACATTTTTTCTTCTTTCTTCTTTATAATGAATGTGTGTCTGTGTATAGAAGATTTTTCCCCAAAATGAATGCACATCTTGGAAAAAAATGTACGATGGGCACTGCTTCTTTTTGGTGCCTTTCCATCTTTTGCAGACAAGCCATGCCCAGTCTCCTTATGCTATCTGAGCCCTGGCAGCTCAGAAAATTCTATCATAATAGACGGTCTCCCTAGGCAGCCCTCAGCTTCTACAGAAATCTTTACCCCTTTCTCCTTAAACTCTGCTTTCAGCAAGTTGCCAGTGTAAAGAGATCTGAAAATCTCATCCTCTAAATTGTGAAAAGCTCACTGTTGTTCACTGTTATTCCCCTTAGAAGAACTTGCACTGTAAAAGGGAAGAGATCTTTGACTTAAGGCTGTGTTTCTCAACTAAGGTCAACAGAATCTCTTGGAATGAATGTCTAGGAATGCAGGTTCCCAGGGTACCAGCTTAAACACGTATGCTTTAGAGAATCTTCTGAGATTGAGACTGAGCAATGAGAACCATGTACCTGGAGTAAACACATGTGACATCACCATGCTCAACTACATAGTTAGGATTAAAGCAAGAGGTTTTAGTACCTCTCAAATATTTTCCAGCACGCTCTATAAAGTGACCTTGTGTATACAGTATGAGTGCTATCATCTGGCCTGATGCCAAATGCCAAGAACAGAAACAGATAATGAGCATTATCCATCCATTACAACATCTGAGATAAACTGTACTCTTGGTCAGCTCAGGTTCAAGTGTCAGAACCTTCATTGAATATATATTGCAAAGCAGCTAAATCTCTCATTTAGAGGAAACTGCATTCACTTCACCAGGAAGGTAACATACTTTTGGTACCTCGGATTGTCCACCTATAGCACCTAGTGACTTCGTAACAGTTTTTGCTAGTTGACTACAAAGGCTTTTATTGTTATATTTTATTCTAAAAGTAACATGTGTTGTTATAGCAAACTTAGAAAAAGCAATGGGATAAACACTAATATTTGATTACTACTGTTAACATTTTAACCCTTTATTCTTTCATGTATACATTCATCCATCCTTTCTGTACGTATTCCAGGAGCTGTTCTAAGCCCTATGGATGCATCTGGGAACAAGCTATATAAAGCTTGCACAGCCAACATAGCAGTATTGTCGTACAGGAGCCAGGTAATAATGAAACATGTAAGTTTTATGAAAAAAGAAAAAAGACAAACATGAATAATGGACTAAGAGGGTCTGAAGAGGAAGCATGACTTTACATTGGATGGTAAGGCAAGACCTTACCAAGGAGGTAGCATTTGACCTGATAACTGGATAAGAGGTAGTTCATCCTAAGACACGCTGGGGAATTAAAATCCAGACAGAGGGACAGGCAGTGCAAAAGGCTTAGGATGGGAATAAACTTAGGATATTTAAGGAAGGAAAAGAAGGTCAGTTTGATGAGTCTGACTGAAGATGTGGAGACTGATAATAACAGAAACAGCAGAAGTAATTAGGGCTAAGTCCTTGTACAGCTGCACTGTCCAGTATGGGAGCCACGAGCCAGATGTAACTACTGAGCACTTGAAATCAAGCTAGTCTGAATCAAGCTAGCCTGAACTGAAATACACATTGCATGTGAAGATCTAGTGTAGAAACAGAAAATATCCCACTAATAATTTTTATACTCAGGGGGCCTAGGTGGCTCAGTTGCTTAAGCATCTGACTCTTGGTTTCGGCTCAGGTCATGATCTCACAGTTGGTGAGTTTTAGCCCCACCCCGGGCTCTGTGCTGACAGAGCAGAGCCTGCTTGGGATTCCCTCTCTCTCTTTCTCTCTGCCCCTCCCCTGCTTGCTCTCTCTCTAAGTAAATAATAAACTTTAAATAAATTTAAATAATTTTATATTGATTACATGTTGAAATGATTTTGGTCAGTTATTAAATGAAATACATTTTTACTATTAAATGACTCGTTAGCTTTTACTATTAAATTACTTTTTCTAAGGGAAAAAATATGGTACTTGTCTTTCTCAGTCTGACTTATTTCACTTAGCATAATACCTTCTAGGTCCACCCATAGTCACGAATCACAAGATCTCATCGTTTTCTATGGCTGTGTAATATTCAGTTATATATATAATATATATTTTATATATAATACATATATTTATTTATAAAGTTTTGTATTTTATTACATTATATATAAATTATACATTATTTACATAACATAAATAAAATATATATAAGTTCTATCTATACAATTATCACATTATCTTTATCCATTCATCTGTTAATGGTTGTTTCCATATCTTGGCTACTGTAAAGAATTCTGCAATAAAAATAGGAATGCATATACCTTTTTTTAAAGTTTATTTAGTTTTTTAGTAATGTCTACGGCTAATGTGGGGTTCAAACTCACAATCCCAAGATCAAGAGTCACGTGCTCCTCTGACTGAGCTGGCCAGGTGCCCCTGAATATATCCTTTTGAATTAGTGTTTTCATTTTCTTTAGGTAAGTACCCAACAGTGAAATTATTGGATCATATGGTATTTTTATTTTTAACTTTTTGAGGAATGTCCATACTGTTTTCCACAGTGACTATGCCATTTAGATTCCCACTAAAAGTGCACAAGGGTTCCTTTTCCTCCACGTTCTCACCAACACTTGTCATTTCTTGTCTTTTTAATTTTAGCCATTCTGACAAGTTATGGTTTTCATTTGCATTTCCCTGATGATAAGTGATGTCAAGCATCTTTTCATGTGTTCTCTGGCCATCTGTATCTTTTCTTTGGAAAAATGTCTATTCAGATCTTCTATCCATTTTTTGATTGGATTAATTGGGTTTTCTGGTGTTGGATTATAAAAGCTCTTTACATATTTTGGATATTAACCCCTTATTGGATATATCATTTGGAAATATCTTCGCCCATTCAGTAGTAGCCTTTTTGTTCCACTGATGATCCTTCATTGTTCTAAAGCTTTTTATTTTACGTATGTGTGAAATCTAAAACACTAAAGAAATGAATAAACAAACAAGCAAAAAGCAGAATCAGACCTATAAATACAGAGAGTAAACTGATGGTTGCCAGAGGGAAGAGGTTGGGGGAATGGGCAAAGTGGGTGAAGGGGAGAGGGTGGTACAGTCTTCAAGTTATGGAATGAATCAGTGATGTGGATGAAAGAAACAGTATAGGGAATATACTCAATGTATTATAATAGTGTTGTATGGTGACAGATGGTAGCTACACTTGTGGTTGAACGTAGTGTAATGTATAGAGATATTAGATCATTGGGATGTACACCTGAAACTAACATAACATTTGTGTAAATTGTACACAAATTAAAAAGGAAAATAAATAAATAAATATTTGTATGTACATTGTTAAAACAAGCAAAAATAGAGATATAAGGAACTAGAACCAATTGAAAAAAATTAATTACTTTTTCTACAGTTGTTACTTTTGCTTTTTTTTTTTAAGTACAATGAGAAGTATTTAGAAGATTCTAAGGAGGTGATATGAGTTAGCCTTTAATATGATTTACCCTTTAATGAGATTGCATTGTTGTTGTGTTGGGAAAGGACAAGAATGGTAACAGGGAAATGGCATCAGATTACTGATGGTTGTTTGGACCAAGGCAGTATAAATAAATATTGAAAAAAGAAGGTAGTTTCAGTATTTTGAAAATTGAGCTCTCAGAAAAAAGAGATGATTCTCACTTACTGTGCAACTCAGTAAATGAAGTATTGTGGTACGACTGCATGGAATGGTGAAGACTGGGGCAGGAACATGCTTGAGAGCAGAGGAGACATGTTGGAGACACTTAGAGATGCCTATTAGACGTCCAAGTAAACTTCACAAGAGAAACCAAGTAGAAGAAGAGTAGACCAAGGAAGATGAGCCAGTAGTTGCTGGAAAATAGCACATGATAATGTTCCAGAAGTCAAGTAAATAACTTGGTTCACAGAGTGGTTCACTATTTCACGTTCTGTTCGGTAGGCAAGGGAAATGTGAACAGAGAATTAGAAAGTACATCCGGTAATGTGGGGAACCTTGGTAAGAGCAGTTTCTTAGGGTGGTAACAGTGAAGGTTCAAATAAAGTGGATGGAACAGTAAGTGAGAGACGATAAAATTAGAAAATAAAATTTCAAAAAAAAATGTTTTGTGAAGATCAGCAGACAAAATGAATGGTAGCTGGAGAAAGACATGATATCTGCCCCCCCCCCTTTTTTTTTTAAAGTTAAGACCTATCAGGGTTCTTGTGTGCTAAAGGGAATTATTCAGTGAAGTAGAAGAAAATGATGGAGCAGAGAGGATAACTGTTCGAGGTTCGTGAGTGAACTAGTTGGAACAGGATCCAGATCTCAAAGGCAGGATTGGCCTTTGATTAGACTAGGATGCTTCCTCCAATGTATCTGAAAAAAAGATACTGTAGATGAATGAGTACAGATAAAGGTGAGTCTCTCTCTCTGTCTCTCTCTTTCACTTGCTCTCTCTCTCTCTCACTCTCGCTCCCTTCTCCCTTCATGTGAGTTTACAAACCTTGTATCATATCAAATTTATCAATTTGTAACATTTGTAGACACAATTTTGAATTCACAGATCCATGTGTTCTAGCTTCAAATGTCATTACAGAAAACTCACTATCTGTGTGTGTGTTGAATGTATAAAGATGTCGAATCACTATGAAGTATGCCTGAAACCTTTTGAACTTTTATGATATGATATTTAAAATTCTCCTAAAAACGTGACTTGGTTAAGTCTTTTGTTTGATTCATTATTCTGAATGCTCAGCGATTCACTGCAATCTGAAGATTGATGTCCTTCACTTTGGGGAATTTTCTGTATTATTTTTTTTATTATTTCCTCCTTTCCAATGTTTGTTTTCTCTCTTTCTGGAATCTTTATTAGGTGGATGTTCCATGGATTGTTCCCGAAATGGTCACAACTTTCTTAGTATCCACTTGGTTGTCTATTGCCTATGTGTTCTACTTTTTAGTAGTATTCCTTGGTTTTTAACACTGAAGCCATTTTGGTTTAAAAAACTTTCAGGGAACCCTGAGTGCTCAGTTGGTTAAGTGTCGGACTGTTGGTTTTGGCTCATGTCATGATCTCATGGTTCATAGGTTCAAGCCCTGCACTGGGCTCCATACTGGCAATGTGGAGCCTGCTTGGAATTCTCTCTCCCTCTCTTTCTCTCTCTCTCTCTTTGTCTCAAAAATAAATAAACTTAAAAAATATTTTTGGTATGGTTTTTTAAATTTCCCAGAGCTCTTACTTTGATCTCTGTTCCTTCTTCACAGCATTTGGCTCTTCCTTAATGGGTTCAATCGCTTATCTTATGTCTCTGAGTACATTAATTACTGTTTCTTTGAAGTTTTCTTGCTTTCTAAATTTTTCCTGCTCCTTCTGAGCTTCTCAGGTACTACTTGTTTGTTGGTTTTCCCCTTTCATGTTACAGATTTCTCTCAAAAGTTTTGAGATACGTAGCCATCTGTTCAGAGTAAAAACTGCTTTGAAGCTCTGTGTGAATGGCAGAATACACTGGCCAGAGAGATGCATTGTAAAGTGAGCAGGTGGCTTTTGGAGAACAGTACATGGCAAGATCTAGGTTTCTCTCTGGAATGGTTCAATTTATCTAGAGATGGAGCCTTCACATTCTTGATCTTGTACAAGAACCTGACGGCTGGTGGTCTATACAGCCAGGTAGAAGAAAGAGGTTGGGAGGAGGGTGGCAGTGCTTCCTGCAATTACTACGTGGACTTCCATCGAATAGCACTCTTTGAATCTTGCACCTCATCCTACATTTTTCTGTTGCTAGTTATCTTAATCTAAGCCTCTCTGGTTCAGTTCTTCCAGAGAGCATGCTTCACATTCCTAGGAAACCTCGAAGCTACAGTTGTCTAATGATGCTGAGGGGGAGGTGAGGGCTGGAAGTCTAGCTGCTTCTTATGTAAACTTCCAAACTGCCCCAGGCTGAGAGCCCATATCCAACCTGCCCTTTTCTGGTTATGGTGCTGCAGCTTTGTCTTTCTAGTATCCAAAGAACAAATCAGCATCTTTCTCACGGGTAACCCACTGTGTAGACTTCCATATATATCATCTCTCTCTACTTTTTTTTTTTTTTAAAGATTTTACTTTTTAAGTAATCTCTGCACCCAACATGGGACTCGAACTTAACACCCCTGAGATCAAGAGTCGCATGTTCCATTGGCCAAGCCAGCCAGGTGGCCCTCATCTCTTTCTACTTTGATAAATAACTAAATTCCTACTTTTTCTTTCCATCTTCACACACTATAATGCAGAATTATAGAGCTCTCATAACTCAGTAAGACATGAAATCAGTGTTTCTACTTATGGGCAATGGGAGCAACAATGCTAAGTTTCCATCTTATACGAGAAACTGTTTAAATTCAATGGTAATAATACAGTTATTTTTGACAGTCAAGATTCCTGAAAATATTGTCTTTCAGAAACTCTAAATTAATAGCAATGTTTACAGCATTCTATATCCCCATATCCATGCTGTGTACTAGCTTTTATTCTAAATATTAATCAAAGTAGTATGGGGGGAAAATAGCATCTTGTTTGACACTGCATACTTAAAACCCAGAATTGTTATTATTTTCTGAAAAAAAAAAAAGAAGAAAGGAAGGAAGGAAGGAAAGAAGGGAGGCAGGAGGAAAGGTCTTTAGAACCAAAGAAGAAAGCAACTAATTCTGCTTTCCTGGTGAAATAGGGAAGACTTCATAAAGGAACTGATATTTGACCTGTATCTTGAAAAATTTGCCTACCTTTTTAAAAGTGGGGATTATATACCACAACAGAATGGAAGCAGAAAGGAGACCAACATGTTCAATGAAAAATGAGATATTTGAGAGGACAAAAAGGAGATAATGTATTAGATTTGGAAAAAGTTAAAAGTTTACATAAATTCAAAGAAGCATTATTTATTGCTACTGATTCTACCTTCTTCCTGGAGTTTTACGCCCTCTCTGTGAGAAAAACATGCATGTCTAATGGTCTAGTTTACAAGGAACCCACAAATCCACTTCACAAGAGCCCCAGAAGATTCAATTTCAATTTCACAAGAATTATTACTTAGTAGAAAACTAATAAAAGGTTCTTTTCTCAACCTTAAGAATTAGGCTATTGCTGATGGTTGTGACACACTGTGCAAATTCCCCTGAGCATAGTTGACTTCAGCCCACGAGTGGTGGACAGTTCCAAATACACTGCCAGTGCCTCCTATCTTCAAGGCCTTCTCCTATGCCACAGGAGAACCTGGTTCAACCTGCAAACGTATGAGAATCAATCCCTTTGGAACAATCTTCTACAAGTGGGAGACAGGAGTCTTGATAAACGCCCCACCCTTCCTATCTTCTATGGAGACCATGGAAGGCAGGTCAGATACAGCTCCTCACTATGGTCCATGGTGGGACCAAGCTTCCCTCGCTCACAGTGGAAACTGGACTCTCAAAACTCGGAGCTGGCTCCTCTACCTTCTTTTTCTCTCATTTTTCCCACTCGTTTACTTCTGCTCCTTGAAATTTCCCCTTGAATCATTTACCTATGCCCCATTTCTGTTCTCAGGTTGTGCCTTTGAAAAAATCAAAATAAAGCATATACTTAACTAGTTACGTGCCTCTACCATTTACTTATTTTTATTAACTTCACAGAATTTGCGGCATCCTTCCTTTTCTATCTCTTTATCTTAAAAACTGGAGAATAATTAAAAATTATGTGTTTTCTTATTTGTTAGCATTGATTACTTATATTTAGAATATTCACCAGGGATACATAAAAGAACACTGAACTAAGAACCAGAAAACCCATATTTTAGTCTTAGGTTTTGTAGCAGCTACTGGTGAGACTAAATGAAAGCAAATGTATCTCCCTAAAAATCTTAGTTTTCCAATTTATTAAAATGCAGGAATTGATGCAGAAGATTATTCATAAACACTGGTTTTATGATTCCATGAAATTATATATGTAGGCCTGCCGTGGACTTGCTGCCAGGCGGTCAGTTGGTCATGGTCAGATCATGGTCACCTGCACCTGTGGCCATGCCTAGAGCAACTTCCCACCAGCATCCAATCCAAATCTACTCCTTGTTTGAATAGTTCCCAATGCCCTAGTAGCCCGTGGCTTTAAATATACATAGTATTTGATTTGTGTAATCACAGTTAACCCCAGGTTCTTCTCTTTTCTTATATTTTCTTATATTCTTGGGCAACACACAAAGTGACCGTTTGTTACTCAACAGTGACTCCGAAGGTGAAGTTTCTAGACAAAAAGGAGAGGGACACCCGGGGGTGGGCGGAGCTTAGAGGCAAGAAAGGCTTTACTGCACTTTGCAAATCATCCCATTTAGCTGGTTGCCAATTCAACCACACTGAAGGCTGGCTTGGACAGGAGGCATTAAAAGGAGAAAGTAAAATAGTTCCTTTGTTCAGACTCTACAAATGCTGAAGGGAAATTCCTGCTCACAGCAGGTGATTAAACAAGCTTTATTAGAGGCCATTACATGGAGTCACTAACACTGCTTTGTTGCAATAAAATGGTTCATTTTCCCATTTTCTCATTCTTTAACTTTCAAATGGTATTAATTAGATTTATCAACAATTTGGTAACTCCAAACTGGCTGCCAGAGTCTTATAAGAACTCTTTTACAACCTGTTCTCTTAAAACAATACAGCTCAAACTTATCCAGCAAATTCCTCCTAAGATAGAGGAGAGTGGATTTGTATCTTGGGGGAAAGCGGTCCCCATGTAGCTCAAAATGTTTAGCCAAAGCATGAAATTTCTCCAAAGCCTTCTCCTTTATCTAAAAGTTCATATGAATTTGCCTACTATTCAGTAGTAAACCTCAACTTATATTAATTTCAACATAATGTGTGGAATTATTTACTAATTACGCCATCAACATGTCTAAGGAAGAATAATGTAATTTGGATTTTATGTTTTATTCTTATACTCATCTTTTTACAATGATAAAATAGAAATGTTTCTCTTTCTTCCAATGATCCTTTAAGCTGTTACTGCATCATATATTAACCTAGGAGAAAGACTTCCCCATTCATTATGAAGCTTATTTTTGTGCATCTGAAATCCTACACCATGTATAAATATGAAATTCAAATGTCAACTCCATTATCCTTGCAAGAGAAACCCAAGGATCAAACTTCACTGCTTATCAAGTAAATGTAAACAAAAAAAAATGGGGGTGGGGCAGATATTATGGTCTTTATATCTTCAGACTTCAGAACTCCTATGTTTAGCCTCACAGCCTGCACCAGCTGAACAAGCCCAGGAATTATTATTTTGCTGCTAGCATCTGACCTGTCACAACAGATAGGGCAGGGCCAAAGAGAGCGCACAGTGTGCAACAGAAACATTCATTTCTCTCCCTATATTCCTTTTACTTTCTTGTACCTCACAAACTCGCTCTTTTCCTTTCTTTTGCTTTTATTTTACAAACTCATCACTGCCCACTTTCCGGCACATTTTTGTAATTCTGTTTCCACCCCACATTTTCCTGTATGATAAGTACCACTGTTTTGGTGCATTAAAGAAAGGCAGAGATACTTTTTTTCCTTTCCCTTCAGCCACTCTCTTTGAATTCTGTATTAATGAAATCATTACATTTCCTTGTCCTAATCGATTATTACTCAGCTACACAAAATTCGGTGAGTTTGATGGCAAAAATCTGCCAAGCACTTTGGATCTCACAGAATGGAAACCTCTATATAAATGTCTGCTATGATTTCTATTAGATGAAGACACTTTAAGGTATGTTTTATTGGCCCATTAATAAATGCCTGGAGTGGCGAAGATATCTGGCTAGAAGCCCTAATTTTTGCAAGCACAAAAGATTAGGTTAATGGAGCAATTAAACATACTTTTATGTCCCAGGGCTGTAATAATATTGGGGAAAGGTAAGTGAACTACTAAAAAGGAAAGACAACTGTAAATACTGAGTAAGAACCAGAGGTTTAACTTCTATAAAAGTGGTAGAGGAATATATGACAGAATTTCAAACAGTTGGCAATTTATAGGGCACGAAAATTGTTATCTTTATATGTTTTCTTGTCAAAAGAGGTATCTTGTTTTATTGAGGCAGAAGAAATATAAAGTGGAGAAACAGCCCTACAAAAGAAGCAGTGAATAGTGCAGGGGGAATGGCAGTCAAAAAGCATTTTAAGAAATGTTAGCAGCTACCTGATTATTGGCTGTTGATATAACAAGATTGTTTTGAAGCTACAGAAAATGTGAGCGTTTGTAAAACGAAGTGCAAGAGCTGAGAACACCATCAGTGCACGGCCAAGTGCTGAGTATCTTTGTATTCCTACCAGACTGCACACTTGGGCCAAGGAGTGCTTGTTCAGGAATTGGTAATATGCCAGTACTACTGTACCAATACTTGGTTGCAATGGTACTAAAGGTGGCAGAGTGATTGGGTTTGTTGGGCAGTTTCTTGACAAAGCTAAGTTGAAGGACAGGGATCAGTGGAAGATTTACTCACCCTGGTATCAGCATCATGTACTCCCAGAACTGCCACCTTCTCCTTTGCTTTTCTCTTTCCTACGCAGCCTGTTGCGGAGACATCTGGTCTCCCCTCTTATCTGCCACCCTGATTCCTTTGCAGTCTTATCCTTCCACCATCCAGGCTCAGTGCATTTATTATGATGATCTAACTTCTTAGCTCCTACACCCTGGAAGCTGAGGGTTGCTACAAATAGCTGCCTAACCATAAAAATCTTGTGGCATTAAAAGTTAGCTGAGACCTCAGGGGAACCTGTAAAAATTTCACTTCAATTTTTTTTCAGCTTCTTCTCTCAGCTTCTTCAATGACTTTTCCAAAGATTTCTATTCTTCACTCCTTTCCTTTCACTCTCTATTCAAACTCTATCTTCCACACTATCAGAGAAAATCTATCCTCTAATTCATGAGTTCTACTTGGCTTACCCAGTATGCATGATCTCTGACCATAATCGTCCCCACTGATTACAAACTGTGTGTGTGTGTGTGTGTGTGTGCACACGCATGTGCGTGTGTAAACCTTGGCCTGAAGTCAGTTGTACAAGAGTTCTGTATTCAAAAGAAACACAATTTTTATTTCAAAAGCATTGAGGAGCGATGGAAATCTTTACTGAATTCCCCAGAGGAAGTACTAACAGGATTATACAAATGCCAAGATGTCCTAAAACTTCCCCAAACTTCCACCAATCATTACAGCTACTGGACCAACATCTCTTTTGTGTATTTCTCTAAAAAAACTTGCCTGTGGCTTCCTCACCCAGATATGTTAGGATTTCCTCTCTGAGAGGAACACCATGACTTTCCTTATGTATCTCAGTTTTCCTGTTGGAGCCCTCTTCCAATCTGTCACCACAAAAGTCCTCTGTGGCAAGTCACAGAGTAAGCAAATACTCCATCTTGGAATGGAATGAAAATCGTGAGATGCTTTGAGTATTGGTGCTTCGATATCCACACTTTCCTTTGCCTTTTCTCCTCCAGGTAGAAGACAATGATGCCAGCTCTTTTCAACTAACCCTGCTACCTATTCCGTTGACCACAGTCTTTCTGTCTCCAAGACATTATCCATCAGGATTTCTGTCTTCAGCTTTTGTAAGAAGAATATATTTTAAAAATTTTCTAAACTCAGTAATGAGAAAAAAAAATTAATGGGCCAAAGAACTTAACTGACACATCACCAAAGATGTATCAGTGAAAAATAAGCACATGAAAAGATGCTCAACATTAACAGTCTTTAGGGAAGTGCAAATTAAAACCACTATAAAATATTACTACACACCTTTTTGGCTAAAACTAAAAGGACTGACCATATCGTGTGTTGGCAAGATTATGCAAGAACTGGAATTCTCATACATGGGGGGTATTGCAATGTAAAATGGTACAGTTAGGTAGTTTTAAAGAAATAAACATGTACCTTCTGCATGATCAAACCATTCAACACCTGGGCATTTATCCTAGAGGAGTAAAAGTATATATCCAAAAAAAGATATGTACAAAAATGTTCAGAGAATCTGTACGTAAAATAGTCTAAACCCACAAGTGAGTGGATAAACTGTAATACTTAGCACCAAACAAAAAGAAATTAATGACTTAAGATAACTACGCTATGATAAATCCTGCAACACTATGCTGAATGAAAGAAGCCAGACCAGGGGCGCCTGGGTGGCTCAGTTGAGCATCCAACTTCAGCTCAGGTCATGATCTCATCGTTCATGAGTTCAACCCTGCATCGAGCTTGCTGCTGTCAGCACAGAGCCTGCTTTGGATCCTCTACTAACCCCCACTGCCCCTACCCTACTCATGCTCTCCCTCTCAAAAGTAAATAAAACATTAAAAAAAGAAAGAAAGAAGCCAGACCAAAAAGAGTATATAATGTAGGAGTCCATTTGTATACAATTCTAAAAAGAAAAACTAATCTATAGTGACAAAAAGCAAATCAGAGGTTGCTTGGAGGTTACAGGAAGTAAAGAACAAGGAGAGTAGTGTGTGTGTGTGTGTGTGTGTGTGTGTGTGTGTATCACTCTTGTGTTTCTTCTTTACTCTCACACTCACATCACTTTTGACACCAGATGTGAGTTTTCCACACACTAAGCAATTCTGCCACACTATCTATCTGGAGTTAGCATCAGACCCCACAGGTTGAAGCTTCAATTTCACAAGGCTGCCCCTACTTGGAATGCCAATGTCAAGTCCTAGAATGTCCTCTGTAGTTCTGAGCAATGGGCTATAAATTGGGGGTTCTTATAGCTCCCTCTGTGGATTCAGTAATTTTCTAGAATGGTCCACAGAGGTCAAGGAAATGCTTAGTTACATTTACTGGTTTATGATACAGGACATACTAAAGAATACAAGATAGATAGGATACAGCCAGATAAAGAGATGCGTAGGATACGGTAGATGGGAAAGGACGTGGAATTTCTATGCTCTCTCTGGGGTACCTCTTTCCCAGCACCTCCATGTGTTCACCAACCCAGAAGCTGTCCAAACTCTGTGCTATAGGGTTTTTTATGGAGGCTCCATCATGTAGACATGGTTGATTATTAACTCCATTTTCTGCCCCTCTCCCCTCTCTAGAGAATGGGGATGGAAGGATGCTGAAGGACCCGAGCTTCCAATCATGCCTTGGTCTTTCCAGTGACGAGTCCCCATCCAGGAACCTACCAAGAGTTGCCTCATTAGAACAAAAGACACTCCTATTACCCAAGACATTCCAAAGGAGTTAGGAGCTCTGGGTCAGGAATCCGGATCAGAGACCAAATATTAGAACAAAAGGTGCTCTTAGTACTCTTATTACTTAGGAAATTGCCAGGTTTAGGAGCTCTGTTTCAGGAACTGGGGCAAATACCGATATATACAGTTTTTTAATAATCTGATTATACATACACACACATATACACGTCAAAACTTATCAAACTGTGCACTCTAATATATACATTTTATTTAATGTCAGTTATACCTCAGTAAATCTATTAAAATTTTCATATGCTTGCTTTTCCATTTATCTTTTAACCCATTAAAATTTGGTTTCTATCCCTATCACTTTAGAGAAACAGCTTCAATAAGATCTTCATTAATATTTGAATTGCCATCAATCTATATCTATATATTTTAAATCCTTAATTTTACCAGGCCTCTCCAGTGCATTTGATTATTGTGACAATTCTGCCTTCTTGAATTCCTTTACTCTGCTGGCTTCTGTGACACTGTGGTCTTCTAGCTGTCATCACAATTTCTGAGTTTTTGGTCTTTCTTCTGTACACACTCCTTTCTCTTCTGATTTCTGAACTGTAGCTGTTTCCCAGGATTTCGCTGACACCTCGCCTCAACCTAAACATTATTCCCAGGGGCATCTGGGTGGCTCAGTGGGTTGAGCATCCAACTTCGGCTCAGGCAATGATCTCACAATTCATAAGTTTGCACCTCACATTGGGCTCTCTGCTGTCAGCACTTAGATCCTCTGTCTCCCTCTCTCTGCCCCTCCGCTTCTCTCTCTCTCCCTCTCAAAAATAAACATTAAAAAAAGTAAACATTATTCCTGAATATTGTCCTCAATTCTCACTGACCCAATGTCTCAAAGATGGAGGTGACCCGCATCTACATCCCTAGCATGAGACCCACACTAATCTTCAGAGTGTTATTTCCAAATGCTTGATGGACATTTCCACTTTCATTTCCCAAAGGAAAGTGAACACAACAAAGGAAACACTGAAATCACCTTCACTCTTAACCAACGCCGTTCTCCAGGACTAACAGTTTTAAATATCAGAGCCCACCAATCCCCCAGGAATAACACTTGAGTTATCCTATTGAGTCACTTCCTCATTATTTCTCGCTTATATTAACTGAAACAGCCCCTAAGTAACCCCTCTGCTTCTAGTCAATTCTCCATCAAGCCCATGCTTGACACAATGGTTATCACTTCACTCTTCAGCTGAATACCCTTCTGTGGTGCTTTACTAACCACAACATGAAATGCAAACACCTTATCATGGTAATCAAGACACAAGTCTTCAAAGATCTGTCTGTATTTATTTTGTCAGCAAACATCTACTTTTACTAACATCAAACAGCTGTTAGTTTGACACACATATGCTACCATGTCTCTATTACCATTAACCTCTGTGCCTCAAATTCTCTTTCATATTCTACTTTTCTGGATAACTACTGTGTGTCTGCAAAGATTTACAACAGATTATTCTAAATTATTCAGATTATTATTTATTTATTTACTTATTTACTTGCTTGCTGACTTGTATATCAGAAGATATACTGATATAGCTGGGTATAAATTTTGGAATTGGTAGAGGGGAAAAAAAAGAACTGAGAAATGAAATATTGGTTGAAATGATGGTAAAGGCTTAATATCTCAATGTCCTTAGAAACAACTTGAAGATATACGAAACTTAAAGGAAGCTAAAGAAAAAACTTCAATCAACGTGAGGGAACGATGTGGGGTGAGTTCTCATGCCAATAGTACATGTGAATCCTGAAACAGAATGCCTTCACTGACAGAGATAAGGAAATGATTTCATGCCTCTGTGTACTTTGCATTTTCTTTGGTTTGAAGGAACTTTAATGGGGCATGCACAAAAAGCAGAAGAACTATATGTAACCATATAAACATACTATAAGATACGCTTGTTAAAAAGCATGCCCAGTCCTTTGCAGAGGGAACTAAAAAATTAATCAGCTAATAAGGTTTTAAAGGTCAAGTTGCTAGTACACCTGAAACTAATTTAAGACTGTATTTTAATTAATTGGAATTAAAATGAAAACTTAAGGGGCTCTTGGCTGGCTCAGTCAATGGAGCATGTGACTCTTGATCCTGATTGTGAGTTCAAGCCCCATACCAGGTGTGGAGCACACTTAAAAACTTTTTCAATTAAAAAATAAAAACTTAAAAAGCAAATAATTAAAAATAATAAAAGTCAGGTTGCCAGTATCAGTAAAGCTCCATGACTTCTGAGAGTCCTAAAAGTTCAGTTTTGCTCTTTCTCAATTAATTTGTGTTCTCATTTAATTCATTTTGACTAATTTCATTGTTTTCATATTTTATTGTTAAGTTTTGACCAAGTTTTGAGAATACATAAAAATACTTTTTCTGCTTATAAGGAACCTATAGTTTAGAGGAGGCAAAGGTCTTTAGTACCTGCTATTCTCCTATGTTCTTCAGCTAAGTTTAATTCAGTCTTAGGCTTGTTTAGGATAGTAGAGATATGTATATATATATAGCAATGCACTGCAGTTAAACAGATTAACCTATTTTATAAAGAGACTGATATAGGCTGTAATGTCGATTACAGTAGAATTGTAGCAGTAGGATTATAAAATTATCGGAGTCGGAGACTATTTTATGGCTAAAAGGTGGTAATGCTTCAAAATATGTTATATGTTAATCTTAAGAACAAAGGGGAAATGTAGTACAGATTGTTAGTGTTTTTACCTGATATCTATTTTCCCCATTTATAAAACTCCAATTATATTCTGAGCCAAGGCCCACGTCCCATAGCCTCCTTTGCAAATGGAGTTGCCAATCAAGGCTAAAGGGGCAGATGGATCCTTCCAGTGGGCAATCCCAGACTAGAGATTATCCCTAGAGATTAATCCTCTCTTCGGACCATGTCCGTTTTTTTTTTTTTTTTTTTGCTTCCTGCACAGAAATTATTATAGGAACTCCAGCAGACATTACAGACCTTGAAGAGATCTTGATAATCACTACCAATTTCTGGTGGAGCAGAAAGCTAGACCTAACATACTTCCCTGATGACTGTGGTGTGGTGTTACCATACCTCTGGATTATTTTTACGGATGAGATAAATAAGCTTACGTCTTGTCTAATATTGAGGTTAATCTGAAGTTTTATTTTATATATATCCAATTTAATCCTAAAAGCGTCCATATAAGAACAGGATACCAAGTCCAGGTAAGAGTCAAGACATTGACCACAATATTGACCACAAGAAACTGACCAGAATATTGACCCCAATAGAGAGTCAGACACCATTGTCACTGACAAGTATCGACATATCTTCATTTCTGGCCTCCCCTTTGCAATTATAACTCTTCATTTAAAATGTACACTTGTTGAATACATAATCTTCAAATGTAACTCTCCATTATCGACATCTATAAAAATCAAGCCAACTTTTCCAAGGAGAACAACTAAAAATCGTAGATTAAAAAAAAATCAAGGATATTAAACAAAAAAACCCGGATTCAGGGACCAAGATCTTGAGAAGCAAAAAGCGCATATGAGTTAGCTTGATAGAAGTCATTACTTTTCTTTTAGAGACAGGCATTTTCCTGAGCCAAGGGGCTGATGTTGATAGACAACTTTGGGAGTTCCCCAGGTGAAATTCAAAACTAGCCCCAATACATAGAGGGCGAGAAGAGTCAAAGAAAGAGGTAGACCACTCCAGATTGGTAGATGGCAGGTTTAATAAGCAAGGGGATTTACATATGAGACTTGTTTAGGGCAGCCACAAGCCCAGTAAATCTCTGCACCCACCTTCCAGAATCTTAAAAGTATATACAGAGGCCTTCACAGGGTTCAGTCACATATACTGTCCCGCTGGTTTCAACGATACTTTATTTCTCAAGACTGCATCCTTAAGTTGACTCCAGCTATGGAAGCGTGAAGTTTTGTTTCATTTTGTTTTATTTAAGTTCAACAGTCCCATCACCAGAGCAATATTATTTGTAGGCACAAATCACCACTGTGTGACTTGGTGGTGATGGTGTTGGGGGTGGAAAACTAAATATGAATCCAACTGATGAGGGAGCATAAGGCAAGCTGAGGGCAAAGTACCGGCTAATAGCACCACCACCCCACCCCAGGTGCGACCTGTGTGATATTCCTCAGACACTCCTGGATGCCCAAGAACAGGGAAAGGAAAGAAAGCAAATGGATGACTGATACAGATCACAGTGTCCTGCAGGACAGGAGTCTCCTTCAGTTTACAGATAATTTAGTAAACTGCAAGAAAAAGGCCATCTTTTGCCTTGCATAGCCTAATCTCCTGGAGCCCTAATATCACCGTCATCAAGATGTCAGGGGGTCTAAGTGCCTGCCCCGGTGATGTGAGAAACTTGGGTAAATGAAAAATTAAATTCGCTTACTGCCCACCGCCCATTGACAAGCCTTTGAAACAGGCAGAGTGACCTCCCTCTAGGAGCTCAGCTGCCTTGATGATGACCCTTGCTGGGGGCACAAGGAAATCTTTGGCTTAGTATTATCCTGACCCCTCCCAGGCTCCTGTAAATCTCCTCTAACATATAAAAATTCCTTTGGAAACTTCCTTTCTCTCAACTCCCCCAAGATAAACGCTGGCCATCATACTCGAAGCTTACGGCCCCCTGATATACAACTGAAGGGTCTCAACAGTGAGGTTTTACTAAATGGTAATAAATGGTGTTTTCCCAGCAGCAAGCAGCCCCTCAACGGCCCGCAAACCTTGCTTCCACAATTCCTTAGACATTTACTCTACCCCTGACCCCCTCCCAACCCGAGGGTATGTAATCAGTGACCTGTCACACCCCCCACTGCAGCTCTTTCTGCTCGGGGGCCCTGTCCCCGTGCTTTAATAAAATCACCTATTTGCACCAAAGCCATCTTCAAGAATTCTTTCTCGGCGGTCGGCTCCGAACCCCACCATCATCCCAAACCCCACGGCAGCTTCTGCCATCTATTTGCTTCTGTCGCATCTAACAAGACATTCGTGCCTACGTGAGCCTGTTTTCAGCTCTACAGAAGGAGTTTCAAGAGATTACAGTAATACAAATAATAGTGTATCGACACCACCGTAAGCCTTACGCACAGTATCTTCGTACGGTTCCCAGAAATGGCAAAACGCAGGGCACCAGGCATGAAAACGGGGGTCCCCCACTCGTATCCACACCCTCTTGGGGGACGGGCTAGTGCTCTGAAAGGCCCCAGGGCCAAGAGCCCCCGCAGTGGCCCACTGACCGGAGCCCGGGGGAAAGGGAGTGCGAAGCTGGTGCCGGCTACAAAAAGGAAAAGAGAGAAAGAAATAAGGAAAAAAGAAGAAAAATGAAAAAAACAAAGAGAGAGAGAGAGAGAGAAAGGCAGGACGCCCCAGGCATGCGCCAAGCGGAGGGAGCGCAGGAAGACGGCGCGGCCAGCTCTGCCCCAGCTCCTGGCGGCCAAGGGAGGCTTCAAAACTACCACCTGACGGGCGCCTGGGAGGCTCGGTTGGTTCAGAGTCCGACTTTGGCTCAGGACGTGATCTGGAAGTTTGTGAGTTCGAGCCCCTGCCTCAGAGTCCAGGCGCTCGCTGCCCCTCCCCCTCTCCAGCGCAGCGCGCATGCGCGCTCTCGCTCAAAAATAAACTTACCAAAAAAAAAAAGAATAATAATAATAAGATGAAATGACCAGATGGGTCCCTTTCATGTAAAGTCTGGGCAGTCCGGTCCCTGGCCCGGTACCCTAGATGCAGACCCCTAATGAGCGACCGCCCTGCGTCTCCTGTCGGCCGGTGGCGTCGGTCTGCAAAGCCACAGGCTTTGGGGGGGCTCATCCTTCAGGTGCTGGTCTTAAACTTGGGGTGTCCCATGAGACATAGGAACCCGTGGTCCCTCAGGGAGAAGCTTCAAGTTTTGAGTTCCCTCCCACATATGGGCGGGGAGCAAGGGGTGGCCCTCGCGGTGTTTCCTACCTGCTGCCGCCTGCTTTCCCTCGTGTTTGCTGATGGGAAGGGGTTTCCTCTGTCTGGTTTAAGGCTTTTCTGGGAGGAAATGATTCCATATAGACGGAATTCAGCGATTCTGTGAGAGGAGGTGAGCTTAGGCTCTTCCTGAGTCGCCATCTTGAACCCCAGGGCCCAGGGCACGGGGTTGGCCCCTGGGCAAAATCCGTGGCAATGGGTCCTCCTGTGCCTCCCTTGCTCAAACACTGCAGCCCTGTGTTGGTTGCTGTTAATGACCGAAAAATGTAGTTTTGCATATTTTGTCCACGTTTTGTAGTTATTTTATGGTAGAAGGGTAAGTGTGCTATTACCTTTCCATCTTGTCCAAAACCAAAGTCTTAATAATTGAATAATTGAATAAATGAATAAATCTTATACTTACCCTGTTTTGTTTTTTAAAAATGAACCTAAAAGGCAGGATTTCAAAATGTATTTTATCTCATTTATCCCTTTTGTTTTAAATCCACATCTAAAGAAAAGAAGTCTTGATGAGGTCCCAATAGTTCATTCTGCAAATAACATCAGATAAAGGGTTAGGATCCAAAAATCTTTAACGAACTTACCAAACTCAACACCCAAAAATCAAATAATCTATTGAAGAAATGGCCAGAAGACACTAATAGACATTTTTCCAAACAAGACATCCAGATGGCTAACAGGCACATGAAAAGATGTTCAACATCACTCATTATCAGAGAAAAACAAATCACAACCACAATGAAATGCCACCTCACACCTGGCAGAATGGCTAAAATTAACAAGTCAGGCAACAACAGATGTTGGTGAGGATGTGGAGAAAGGGGAACCCTATTGCACTGCTGATGGGAATGCAAACTGGTGCAGCCAGTCTGAAAGATAGTACGCAGGTCCTCAAACAATTAAAAATAGAACGACCCTACAACCCAGCAATTTATCCAAAAGTTACAAAAATGCTGATTCAAAGGGTCGCTTGCAACCCAATGTTTATAGCACTGCTATCAACAATAGCCAGATTATGGAAAGAGCCCAAATGTCCATTGACTGGTGAATGGATTAAGAAGATGTGGAAAAAAAAAAAAAATATATATATATATATACACACACACACACACACAGTGGAATACTATTCAGTGATCAAAAAGAATAAAATCTTGCCATTTGCAATAATGTGGTTAGAACTAGAGTGTATTATGCTAAGTGAAGTAAGTCAGGGAAAGACAAATATCATAAGACTTCACGCATATGTGGAATTTAAGAAATACAACAGATAAAAATAGGGGAAAGGAAGAAAAAATAAGATAAAAACAGAGTGGGAGACAAACCATAAGAGACTCTTAAACACAGAGAACAAACTGAGGGCTGCTGGAGGGGAGGTGGGTGGGGAGATGAGCGAGCTGGGTGATGGGCATTGAGGAGGCCACTTGCTGGGATGAGCATTGGGTGTTATATGTAAGTGATGAATCACTGGATTCTACTCCTGAAGTCAATACTACACTGTATGTTAATTAACTTGAATTTAAATGAATAAATTAAAAAATAAAACAAAAACAAAACAAACAAAAAGAACTCTTTAGGTTTGACTTTTAGTATCTTGCAAATTATCACTACCCCTAATTTGGTTCATTCTCAAATCTAATAAGTATCTTTTTATATTTTCCATATATATATATCAAATTATATATATCAAATTATATATATATATAAAATTTGATAAATTTGCTGAACAATAGGGCACCAAGCTCAAAACTGGACCCTACTCTGATCTAGCATGAATATACCTACCAAGACACTTCAGGAAACTGTCCAAACTGTTAGTTTCACTTTGTTCAATATTAACATACAATGTACACTTGCCTTGTCCATAAAGATAATGGGAAATTTAGCTGGAATTGGGAAATGCCACATGTATGAGTTTAATGAAGAAATAAATAAATGAAGCAAGCTCTGGGAAGATATTTTTACTAAACTATAGTTGTTTTTTTCTGACTACTGGAAAATGATTTATTTCATGATCTTCTCTAGACTGCTGGAAGGAATCCATATGACACTTAATCACTATGTAGATAAGAGAATCTACCTTTAAAAAAAACTGGAATATTTCTATATGTCCATTCTTCTGGTCCCCTGTATGTTATTTGTGGATTTACCAAATATTATCAAAATATATATTTTATATCAAATTATAAAAAGTAAATAGCAATTTTATGTAATGGAAAGATATTTTAAATTTGAATTTATAATCCTTTTGCTAGCTGTGTAATGGGCAATTTACCTAGTCCTTTAAATTTCTGTCCTTCATTATGAAATGGGTGTAAAACACTTTTCTGAATGTTTGCTTTGATGATTAGGGAAATATATTTGAAGGCAACTATTATATTCTAATCTGAGAAGTAGCCAAACAAGATGCCTACCTTACTAATAGTTATCATCATTCTAGTATTTTGCATGTAATTCATTTGAGTTTGAATATTTAAATTTAAGTAGGCACATGCTTTCTTACTAGATTTTTCCTATTTTGACCTTAATTGTCTTTAAGCAATGTTTAGTGTCTTCTCTCCTAAAGATTGCTCTACCTAGAAGAGAATATATATAGACTCGGAATGGAATGTGTATACTTCTGTTTCTCTCTTAGCATGACTTACTTTCTCAAAGAAGAGCTCTTTTCCTGTTTATATTTTTTGCTCCAAATAGAATGAACAAAATCACTTTTCCTCTTCCCACATTATTAAAACTTTCATTCCATGCTGTGCTCTAACTTCTTCCCTCTCGTCCCCCCCAACCCCCCACCAGAGTCCTTTCTCCTTCCTTATGAGATTCTCCTACAATTGTTCCTTACATGATTTTTTAAGAACCTTCAGTGCGCGGTGGGGCAGCCTCCTTGGTATCTCTCTGCAACTTTGGCATCTTTCCACTTTTTCCTTATTTAGTTAGCTAAGAGTGGTACAGTAAGACATTTCCCCCCTCCCCACCTTCTTCTCTCCTTTTCTTTCCAACTTTCTCTCTTTTTAGCTTCTCATTCCTCTTCAGCTACATATGCAATATAAAGGCCTGGCGAGCAAGATCGTATTTTTTATCTTCTGATTAAAAGAAAAAAAAAATGCGTCCGGGTGCGTGTGCACGCGTGCGCGTCTTTTTACCGCATGCTTATCTTATTAACAACTTAAGTGTCAACTCCTGGAAGAGGAAAAGCCAGGCCGTCCTCTCTCTATTACATTGTTCTGCAACGAAGAGATTTTCACCAGAAAAAAAGAAAAAGGAGAAGGAAAAGAGAAAAGAATTAGGCTGCTCTCTAAGGAAAGGAGTCGTTTATTCTAACTGAGCTGGGGTTCTCTCAGCAGTAAGTTGTGCCCAAGAATCCACTTCCTCTCAATCCTTGCAAGCAGTCCAAGCAAATGGATTTAGAAGAGAGCACAGCAAAACTGACCGACGAGATGTGTCCTTGAAGCCCCGGGGCCCCCAGCTGGGGCCACGCGCGGACCGAGCGAGCCCAGCCCGGAGGCCGCAGGGCTCTCGCACAGCCGGGCTCCTGCGCCCCCCGCCCCCTGCCCGCCCCCCGCCAGGCGCCGACCGCCCGCGGAGCCCGCACGCGGGAGCTGAGCGCGCGCCAGCAAGGCCACTGGGCATGCTCAGAGCCGGGCAGGTTTGGGTCTGTGGCAGGCAGCTTGTGCATTACACCCGTGCTCGCAGTCCTGGGAGGAGGAGGAGGAGCGCGGGAGGAAGAGGAGGAGGAGCGGCGAGCTGTAGCCACGACCGCCACCACCAGGCAGAGGAAGAGTTCGTGAGGAGGGAGAGACCCTCCTTCCACTTGGAGCGCCTAGTGCCTGCTTTTGGAAAGAGAGGATACAAGATAAAGGAGGAGACGGAAAGAAGAACGGGGGGAAAAGTGAGGAGGGAGAGAGAGAGAGGAAAAAAAAAGACGTGAACGGAGAGGGCCGGAGCGTGCCGGGAGCCCGAGGCGCGGGGGCGGCGGTGCCGAGCCAAGAGCGCTGCCGTTTGGGCAGGTGCCGGGCCGCTGCCTGGAGGCGGCATGTGACGCGGCCGCAGCTGCCCGCGGGCGGAGCGCTCTCGGGCTCCGGAGCGCACACCGCGGGGCAAGTCGGTGCCATCCGGCTCCCCGCGCTGCTGGTGAGATCGCCGGCGGTAGCCTCGCTTCTGCAAAGACGCGCGATGAACCGAAGGGCGGCTCCGGGCACGGGCGTGCGGTCGTAGGACACTCGCCCCCGGAGCGCCGAGCAGGGGGCGACTAGCGGACAGCGGACCGGGCGACCCCCGCGAGTCAGGGAGGCGCGGGCGGCCGGCGTGGGACGGTCACCTGGAGCGCAGCGGCCAGGTAAAGACGGTGCTCATCACCCGGGCGCTGGGCAAAGCGGGTGGAGGTAGCGGCTGACCTGGTTTCTTGCCTGATCGCGTTGCCAACGGAGGAAAAAGTTTTCGGCCCGGGTAGGAAATGTTTTTGCTTTGGGGAATGCAAACAGGATACTGGGGACAGAGGGGAGAGCTGGTCTGTCGATCTGGGTGGAGGGGTTAGTGATGGAAACTTGAACCTAGAGAGAGCGAGATCTTGTGCGGAGTTGGAGCCTGGGACCCAGGGTGGGAATGCCGGGGTCACAGCAAGTGCGGGGAAAATGACGGGAGTAACAGGAGCGGTAGCCGGGAGACAGCAGGGGACGCACCCCTGGGCTCTCCTCCGCTTGCATCCTCTCTCCCCCGAATGCCGGATTTGAAGCACGAAGTGTCCGGACCAGAGGAGCTACTCGGCTTGGTGTGTGCTCGTGTGCGCGCGCGTGTGTGATGTGCGTGTGTGGCCTCCCTCAGATGATTTCCTACCGCTTTTAAGAAAGCTAAAGCAGACACCCGCCGACCTCGAAACGGGGTGGCTTGTTCGGATTGCATTTCAGGGGGCGAAGAGGCAAATTTGGCACTTAGCGTAACACCTGGGCGAAGGTGGGTAGCCCCGGTGCGCATCTTTACTGGCCCAGAGGGAGTCTACACTCGCGGAGCGGTGGCCGTTAGACTGCACTGGATCTCCTCTCTGGAACCCTCCCCCCAGAACAGCCTCCTTACAGCGGGGTTAATTTCAGCGTGTTTTTAAATCGTGGTGTTGTGGGGGGCGGCTTGGGGGGGAGGGGGATCGCTGACTCGTGCAGTAAAATGCACTTGTCTTTTTCGCGCTGTGCGTGTTGGAACTGTGATCCTGTTTGGCGTGCGTGTGCATGTGTGCGACTCTCCTAGCACGCAGGTTGGAAGTGGAAGAGGAAGCAAGGGTTTGGGAATTGCACCCATATGGACCGATTACAAGAATGCAAACATTCATGTGTCTGCAAGTGTTACTTGAATCTGTCTGATGGCTGTAAGGATATGCTGTCCTCAGCTTGGCTGTGTTGCGATGTTGAAAGGCTCTTCTTAGGAGGTAAATATATTTATCAGAGCGTTTGTGTTGTTAAGGACACTGGTTATTTCACTGTATGTTTTCACAGACCTTTCATGTCTCTCTTGGCCTCTGAGTCCCAACAAAACGGGTAGCCTGATCGCCCATTTTGGGTCTTTCCGAGTTACTATTTGAAAA
The DNA here is from genome assembly GCA_028646485.1 of Cryptoprocta ferox. NCBI lineage: Eukaryota > Metazoa > Chordata > Mammalia > Carnivora > Eupleridae > Cryptoprocta > Cryptoprocta ferox. The sequence goes on from CM053561.1 coordinate 9,047,639, forward strand.
ATAACCTTTTTTAAAAAAAGTGTATTTGTTGATTCTGTAGTCCCAAATTATTTTATATTGTGAGATCATTAAATTGCATGAAACACTCAGCACTATTTCCTGTGTTTAAAACAATGTCCCTGTATTTACTTAAGAAAGATACGCTGCCTAAGAATATACACTTAGGAAAGGGGAGAAGTAATCCTAGAAAAAATACCGGCATATAGACAAGATTGTGGTAGTCACGTATTAATTTAAAAAACTGAGGTCTTGCTCTTCCAAATGTAGTGGGATAGATATGGCGTTGGGTGCACCCTCTTGTTATGGGAGCTGGTATTGCGAAGAATATATAGAACATGCCTGCCTTTTCTGTGTGCATTCAACATGCCACAGAACTGTGGTTTAGATCATAGGCTCCTATCCCTGAAGAGCCTGTTTGAGATTTTGTTTACATGGTTTGTCTCAATTAGCTTAACGTATAATTAGCTATTGTTGCATTAGAAAGCATGTTATTTTTAAATGGGTTTCCATATGGAAATATAACTTTAGCTTAAATTGCTGACTTAAAATTAATTACGTTGCAGGTCTGATTTAGACTGTTTCTATAGGCTGGAGGGGAGGGATGCTAAGAAGATAGACTTCAACATGAAAATAGTACTACTGAAATTCCATTTTAAAAAATATTAGCAAGTATTTAAAAAATAATAGCAAATATTTATGCAAATAGACTTAATATTTTAAAAAGGAAATGAGATAAAAAAGACTTTAGAAAAATATCTTTGAAAATGCATGTATCTTCTGCACGGAAAATTGTTGTAAGAGGAGAGTGTAATTCAGGAAAAGGGAAAACGTGTGTGGAATTGGTCAACATATAGAGAGAGATTGATTGTGTTACAAGAGTAGTTTTGCATTAAACCTACATTTAAACTTATTTAGGAAACTTTCCATTAAAGTTTAGAGAAATGTATGAATTGTACATTACCTGATTTTTATTTTTGTGAAAAAGGGAAATATCACTTCAAAAGTATTATTAATTTCTGAAGATTATTTAGGGATACAGAATTTTTTAGGACGCACCCATTTTCTTCTCCTTATAAAGACAAGTGATTTACTTCCTTGCAGAAAGAGAATGTGTTGTTTAAGCTACAGTGTGTTAAAGCGTGAACTTCTTTTAATGATGTTTTAGCTTTTAATTGCAGGCAACCTGTTGACAATGAGCCTGGGGGAAAAAATACATGAAATTGACAAAAACAAAATTTCTTGTATCCCCACCAGTCCACTGAATAGAAGGAAATTTCCATGATATAATGAAAAGCAACGTTCGCTTGTGTATTTGCAAATTCTGAAGTGATAATTTTGTTCATGTTTGTACCTAAAATTTCCTCTAGCATTTCCTGAGCCAACGTACGGTTCTTGCCTAATAGAGTTGTTAGCATTGGAAGAATTACTTGCCTACTCCTAAATGGCCTGGACATTGTCAGTGTAACTATTAAGGAACTGGGTCTTTGCAATGCAGGGAAGTTTATATTGAGAACAACTGTGGTGTAGTGGCACTTCAGACATGAGATGAATGAATGGGGAATCATATGAGGATGGAGTCTCTGGTGGGTATACACAGAGATGCACCTGCCATTTACTTGAGGAACCTGCTTTTATGCCATCATATATTATGACCATAGCCTTGTCCTTGCGTTGTGGTTCTGAAGCATCAGTGAGTAACTGGAAATGTTTTACTTTATGCAATATATTGGTGAATTGGAAATACATTTTTGGTACAAGCGAATATCAAAAAGACCTGTATGGCTCCAATAAAAATTTAAGCAAATGCCTCCACCATGGTTATTAAAAAAAAAAAAAGCACCATGAATTGTGCCTTATGCTTAAACCTTGATGGCAGTGCCTCCCTGGATGGCTGTGAAATGGTCCACTGGATTTTTTACCTATCAGTCTCGTTTAGTCCTGTGGAATCCCTGTCCTAGTTGCCAGTCTTATTTTTTTAAATACATTTATTTATTTTTTGAGAGATAGAGTGAGACAGAAAATGAGTGGGGAGGGTCAGAGTCTGAAGCAGGCTCCAGGCTCTTAGCAAGCATTCAGCACAGAGCCCAACGCGGGGCTCAAACCCACCAACTGTGAGATCATGACCTGAACCGAAGTCGGACGCTCAACCGACTGAGCCACCTGGGCGCCCCATCTAGTTGCCAGTCTTAGCAGAACTCGGGGATAGAATTGCAGCCTCAGTGGAAAGTTCTGATTTTAGGGGAGAAAGGTGAAGAGACCATCTAATGAATTTGACAAGAGGCAAAGCCTGTCAAATTGGAAGTTAATTTCTCATGTCTGACAAGACTCCATCTTTAACATTAAGGAAGGGGTTCTTGTTCAGATCAAATTAAAATTAGACTCTGGATCCCAAATCAGTAGGTATGGTCCTTTTCTCTCCACCAGCATGCCACAGAAAGGCTGTGTAGGTGTGAAAAGCACCCCCTTTAGGTTGCAATCTCACATCCGGAAGGCTCATTAGATTTCTCTGTCCCCTAAAAAAGTGCATATCCTGGGCAACTTAGAGCTGCATTAGCATTGTCTTCAAACAAGGAAATGAAGACAGTTTTGTTGCAGTGAAGCCATTGAAAATATTGAGTCACGATGGGCCATACAGTGAAAATGGGGTTCCCTCCCCGTGTGCAGGTGGAGGGGATAGCAGTTGTCCTGTCTACGTTGCAGAGTTTGGCCATCCAAAGCCATGACGTTTGTGGAAGTGCTTTTTGAAGAATCTCTAAAGCACTATTAAATGTGGCACGCGATTTGGACCCTTAATATTATTTGACGTGAAGCATGGGGAGCCAGAGTGCAGGTGTCCCTCTGGCTAAGTAGGTGGCGGCACTTGTGTTCCTTTCTGTCCAGAAGTCTTGGCGGCTTGTAGACTCCCCGGCCTCTGGCAGGCTTCCCCTTCCGGCTGGCAGCTCTGTTCTTCTACCTGTTGAAACTTCCTGCTCATACACTCCTGAAGGCTAAGTCCTCTGGTTGGCACGCACCTTCTTAGACTTCTCTCTGCTGCGGCCACAGCTCCCCACATTGCCATGGCTCTGGGATCCATTGGCGGTGACAGCAAGCCAACAGAGGAATATTTGAGCTCTTGCCATCATCTGCTCACCAATTGTGCCAGTCTATCCTGAAGCCAGCTCTAATATGAACACTTTGCGGAGAAACAATGATGGGGGAAATGGGGTAATAGGATAAGACAAACTAGCTGGCAGATGCATGTGGGCTTTGAGCTCTTGCTGTCCCCAGCCCTGCGCTGCATGACACTGGGAGGCTGGGCTCTGGACTCTTCAACCAGTGCACTGCAGAGAAAGGAGTGTGAGGTTCACTGGCCCTAACCCTAGTGAGCTCTAGTGTTTCCCAGGCCCAACTAGCCTCAGTTTCTCTTAATCTTGTCATATTTGGCAAGGCTAGGCTTCTCTCATGTTTGCATTTTTAGTACAAAGTCTTGCCTGAAAGGGCTTTAGCTATGACCTTGGCAGTCAGCCTCACCCTTGCCAAGTACTTCTCTCCAGGAGCAAGACTGCATTCTTTCTCTTCTTAGTCTCTGATGCAAACCTCAAGTGGACAAACCCCTAGGCCTGAGGCAGAGTCACCCTCCTGACAGTGTATCCTTTCTGCCTGAAGAGTGGTGCTGCCAAGTTCCAACCTGACAAATAAATTCTCCTTGTGTGTCATTGTTGGCAGGATCAAATCTCAGTTCTCCACACTCCTCCTGGCCACTGTAATTTGAGTTGCTGACTATCCACTACAGAATTAATTCTTCATTAGGTCATTTGTTCTGGCCTAGCCCTAGCTTATTTCCTGTCCCCAGTGTTCCCTTGAAATCTGGCACACCAGCTGAGCCCTGACATATTCTACCTTCAGTCACCTCTACTGCAGGAAGTAGTGCTAGTACAGACATCCTGGGTCAGGCAGGATATCCTCCCTCCACTGTGGTTCAGATAAAATTCAGGTAAGATCAAGCCAAAGTAAAACATTGCCAGCCGGCTTCAGAAAGGATGAGGCTACCAAAAGTCTACTGCAGAGGACCATGCATTTATGGTTGTGAGGTGTTCTTCTGCTAAAGCCTTTTAATTTATCACGGGTAGCTATGGCCATGGAATTAGATTCATACCAAAATATCCTGCCCATAAGCTTTAGAGAAAGGGATCTATGGACAGCCTTTGTCCATTTTTTTTTAACTTTTCACTTTGGAGTAGTGGTCCTTTGCTCTGGAATTGCCCATGGAACCAAGTCTGGAGAGAGACCCCGTTACTACTCAACTAAGCACCACTTCTTGCCCTTGGCCATTGGGAGTCTCATCTTGCCAGCTTTTATCTCCAGGGGGGCTCAATCCAGTTGTATTTTGCAGAACCCAAGAATCCACATAAATTTCAAATATTGCTGGGTTCTATGTGTTGTGTATCTATCTATCTATCTATACTTATGTGTATTCATTGAGAAATGTTGAACACAGTGATTTTTTTTGTTATTTTCATTTTTTTCAGTTCAAAATAGTCTAAAAGCACAACTTCTCTCATGTACAAATCCCTCAAATCATCTGCATTGGAAAGAAGTTCACATACATAAAATGGATGATTTGCCTGTGATTCCTCACATGACAATGACACGCGCCATGTGCATTGCCTTATAGGAAGGGAGACATTAAGGAAAACTGCAATTGCCACAGTATCCCTTCATAGGAGGTCCTCCTTTCTTCCCTTCTTACCTCCAAATCCCCAGCCAGCCTCTCTCAGCTTTCCTTGAATGCAGCTATCATTCTGTTTTCCTTGTGATAAATTATTTAAAACCCTTTAATTCATATAATTGTAAGAAAGCTTATCTAAGCAACTATAAGCCACATGTCCTTCCTCCAACTTCTGGTTGTGCTCTCTATCTTTAATAGTAAATGTAGCAGTCAAGGATAACCCAGGTAGTATTTATGAAGTTAACTTCATGAAAGTATAAATAAATATTAATTTACTTGCTTGAGTAGAATGAGTCTATTCATCTGCCTCCACTCCACCCTCCCTGCCTGTCTGTCTGTGTATCTATCCATCTGTCCATCCATCCATCTACCCATCCATCCATAGATAGATATCTATCATCTATCTATCTATTGTCTGTCTACTGTCGCTCTGTGTGTCTGTGTATCCATCTCTGCGTTCCACTTACACATGTGGATGTACATCTCTGTGGTAAATCTCCCTGACAGTGTTCAGTGTTCTCTGATGTCCCAGGTCCCACAGACATCCTTTTTTGGATTCCCAAGAGAGTGAGTCCACGGCTGTGCCTTCCAAGAGCTTATGATCTGCATGCCTTGAGAGCATCTCCAGAAATCTAAGAGTGGTTAGGTGTCGTATTGATTTACTATGGCTTGAAACAAGAAGAAATGTATCCTCTCATGATTCTGGAGACCAGAAGTCTGAAATCAAAGTGTGGGCAGGTACACAGTCCTTCCAAAGCGTCTAGGGGAGAATCCTTCCTTGTCACCCACAGCTGCTGATGGCTGTCTACATTCCTTGACTGGTGACTGCCTCTAGTCTCTGCCTCTGTGGTCACATTGCCACCTCTTTTTCTGTGTGCCTCCTGCTCTGTGTTCCTGTCTTACAAGGATACATGTGATTGCATTTAGGACCCACCCAGAAAATCCAGGATAAGCTCCTCCTGCTAAAAGCCTTAACGTTATCATACCTTTTACCATATGAAGTAGTATTTGCAGGTTTCGGAAATTAGGATGTGGACATAGATTTTGAGAGAACACCATTCAGCCAGCTACAGATGTTGTTGATAAACAACATTCTACTCTGTGATTCCCCACTGAGTTGTGCAACCTGTGGACTTTGAGAAATAAATGTGCACAAGGCGGCCTATTCCATTTTCAGAGAGCCATGAGCAGGTTCTCCTTATATTGAGCCAAAAATCTAATTCTTACTGTTTGTTTGCCCTCCTAATAATTCTGAGAATTATGATGAGAATACTTCTGATCTTTCTTCCACAAGCAAATCTTTAAAGTTCAACAGTTTAAAATTCATTCAACCTGGTCTTTTATGCTCCTTCAATATTTTCATGTTTATTCTTAATCTTTTCATTCGCCCTTAGTGCCTAGCATCCAGCCACCACCCTCCACCCCCAATTTCACTACTCTCCGACCCTAACCTTTTGCTCTCTGCCTTCCATCCTCACCAGGAGAAAAACCACTCTACCGAAAGTCACCCGTGACCTCTTTGTCATAAAGCAAGTGGCTCTTCCCCATGTATCTTCTTTAATCTCTTAGCAACACCTGCACCTCTCTTTTTCTCAAAGCATCATATTTCCCTGGCTCTCCGCTCCTGTGGTTCCTCTGCCTTCTCCCAGCTTCCCCACCCCATCTCCGGAGCAGCGTAAGGCTCTCTAAGAATTTTTCTTCACTTGACCCCCAGGCCTTCCTCGCCCCCTCCTCCCTTTGTAACTACATCTGTTTTCATGGCTTCCAGTGCCCTCAGTGCAGATCACACCCATTTCATGGTCTCCACGCCCAGCTTGGCTTCTGGAAGGAGCGTATCTGTGAGCTTGCCGGACAGCACAGCCTTCATCTGTTTCCTCCTCATCCTGCTCCTCTTCGGTTTCCTATTTCTATAAATAGCATGACCATCGTACAGCTCAGAATGTCTGAGTAATCTTGATTTATTCCCTTGCATTGCCTCCCACATTTAGTCAGATGCCGAACTGTAATAATTCAACCAAATAATAGCTCAAACCTCTTGGCTTCTTTTCTTCCCTATCACCAGCACCTTGATTTATTGCTTTGCCAACTTTGCTGTGCATTCAGATCACACAGAGATCTTGATAGAATGCAGACTCTGATTGGGGAGGTCTGGGCGGGGGCCTGAGAATCTGCAGTTCTAACTAGCCCAGGTGATGCAGATGCTGATGTGAGTCACCTTTCTCGTCCAGTCTCTGGGCTTCCCACATGATTTCACTGACCGTGCCCTCTTCTTCTAATCCATTTTATACAAATCACTTTTATTTAAGACCCGATCTGATCATTTTTTTCTCCTATCCTCACAAAACTTCTTTGACATTCCCTTCTATTACTATTGAATGACAATTAAATTGATTCTATCAGCACTCAACTAGCACTTGTTGACTTGTTCCATAGCTTGGATTTACATTTTAAATTCAGTCCCAAGTCTCAAGCTTGCCTTTCACTTTACCCTTAGCACATGCTATTCTGTGTCCACTTTGCCATTTTTCTGACTTTCATGTGTTCTTAATGCTGCATAGAATGCCCTTTCTTCCACATCCTCATGGGCTCGAATTTTAGCAGTTTGTCAAGGACTGCTTGAACTGACATTTCTTACCATGAATTCATCTTTTAGTACTTTATCAGATGCTCAGTTTCATCACTGGTCACATTTACTCGTGTGTGTGTGTGTGTGTGTGTGTGTGTAAATTATTTCAAATACTGGAGTGTGAAGTCCTTTGAGGACACCAAGTCTTGTTTGTCCTTGATTGCCCTAAAGTACCCTGCATAGAGTCTTCCTGTAAATGCTCAGTATACTCATCAACATATAAATTTTGTAAATATAGTTTATTTGTTGCTTTCTCATTATGTAAGCAAGAGGGATTACACTAAAAATCAAACATTACAACAATATATATGATGTCAAAAGTAAAATCAAAAGTTCATCATGACCCAATGCCCCCCCAAAACTATGGTTAACAACTTCATGCAAAATCCTTTAATACTTTTTTAAAGCAAGCTCTGCACCCAGCGTGGGGCTTGAACTCATGACCCCGAGATCAAGAGTCACATGCTCTACTGATTGAGCCAGCCAGGCGCCCCCATCCTTTGAGATTTTTCTATATACGTCTTCATATTTACTTTATACAAAACTGAAATAATAATAGATTTTTTGTGACCTGACCTCAAATGTAAACCTACCTCTCCCTGTTTTTTAAAATCTGCAATGTATTCCAAAAGATCCACTGGTTTCACTGCAGAAAAATCAATCCACTTAAGATGACCCAGTGGTATAGAAATATGTTTGCTTTGAAATTCTGATCAGTTAAGCATGTCTTTATTCAGCACTTTTTCTGCCCCCAGATTAGACACTTTGGATTTGTAAGCCAGACATAATACTGCCCCAGAAGGCACAAGCTAGTCACGTCCCCTCAGGCTAATGTTGGCCAGTAGACTGATGGTGGTGTAGTGGCCACTCGTGTTTGATGCCAGATGACAATCATCGTGTTTGATGACATGTACTTTCAGATAGCTGAATTTTATATTGAAATTTAAACTTTCACATACTTTATTTTTTAACAAATTTTTCAAGTTTATTTTTTATTTTTTGAGAGAGAGGGAGAGAGAGAGACAGAGAAAGAGAGAGAGAGTGTGTGCATGCAAGTGGGGTAGGGGTAGAGAGAGAGGGAGACAGAGGCTCCGAAGGGGGTTCCCCGCTGACAGCAGAGAGTGTGATGTGATGCGGGGCTCCATCTCACCATCCATGAGGTCATGACCTGGACTGAAGTCAGACGCTTAACCAACTGAGCCACCCAGCTGCCCCTAAAATTTCATACACTTTAGATCTGTAAAAAGCAGATGATTCATTTTGAATTCTGAATGTGGATATATTTATTTAAGACACACATATATACGTATATTAATTTTTGTTTCATGAATGAATGTAAGCTTGGAGTAAAAAAGACCAGAAAATCTTTTTCTTTCCAGAAAATCTTTAACAAAGATTTAATAAAATCATGTTGTATATTTAACAAAATGCAATTTAGAGAGAGGAAGTGCAAAAAAAAAAAAACCCACAAAGTGATACGAGCTGTGTTTTCAGCATGCCAATACATGAATGCACAATACAGGACATTTGTTGAAAAGAAAATTCCTGTAGAAGTCAAAATCAAAATTCCTCTAGGAATTCTGGAGAGACAGCTCTTAATAACAACGGATGTTTGTTACTGTGACTGTATTTGTCAATTTTTGAAAAATCAGTCTTGTGGTTGAATTCTGGAAGTTCATATGCCTGGATGGTAGGTCGGGTGGAGCATGTTGGGAGAACCTACAGGGCTCAGTGAAGCTGGTTATGTCTCACAAAGGAAAAACCTGGAAACAGAATGCCAGACAATAAGGGGCTGATGCTTGGAAATGTAAGGGGCTGCTGTGGTCTGAGTTCATGAAATTATATGAAGAACATTTCTAGATCTTATGTCTTCTAGTTGAGGAAAATGAGGTCCCAAGACATTGAGTGATTCACCCAAGGACACAAACTTAACTAGCCTGGGTCTTCGTACTGCACATCTGGGTTTCTGTTCTCTGTGTGTGTTCTCGCCCCTGGAGATCCCAGCTGCACTTAGGCTTTCGGTGACAGCAGACCCAGTCCTGTTCCCTTGAGTGTGGGACACCCATTTCTGGCACTCTGTTGGACATTTCCACAAAGAATATCCACCGGGCACCTCTCACGTCCTGTTTGGACATTGGAACCCATCACCTTTCTCCAAAATACATCATTCTGCCTGTTTTCCTATGTTAGTTGATTGCATCAGTCACCCTAGGATCTCAGACTGGAACTTTTTTTATCTGTATTTTCTTTATGTGCTCACTGTGCACCTGCAGTCTCTGCATCTTAATGGATTTTCTTGAGCCGCCTCATCCATTCCTTCCTGCTGCCTTTCCCATCTCCTCCTCGCACCGGGCCCATGGCCTCGAACGTGGCTCACTGCTTTCATTCTACTTTGGCTTTTCCCTGTTCTGTGATGAGGTCAAAGGCATTCACGTTTGGCTCTACACAACTGTCTATTCCTCTACCTCACCTCCCTCTGCTGCGGCACTTAGATCCATGTCCACCTGCTGGAGGATCCTTGCACTTGCCTCCGTTCTCCTCCCTCCGGGTTTCTGCCGAGACCCCCCCCCCCCCACAATGCTTCCTGACATTCCAGTCCTACTCTGACTGTCAGCAGGCCCACGGATGCTAGAGGGCTGCCTCACCAGACAAAATGCACCTTTTCAGTCCCCATGCCCCTTCAGTGTATTAGTCCCATGCCCGCTATAACATTTGCCACACTCATTTGTGCTGGAATAAGTTATGTAAATAACAGTCTTTTCCTTTAGATTTGTGGTGTCTCATCAGGAGTCACCATTATTTATTTTTCAATGCCTAGGACTTTAGGCGGTAAAATCCGAATGAGAAGCTCACGAGATGTGTCCCTGTATGGGCAGAGATTTTTATGTTATGTTTTCTTCACCAACATATCCCATGGGCCAAAAACAGTGCCTGGCACATAAGAAACTCTTGTTATGTTCTGGCTGTTGAGTGAATTCCCTCTTACTACTCCTCTTGGCGGGGGGGAGGGGGGAGGTTAAATCTGAGGTTTACCAGTTTTCGGTGTATCTTGATAATGACAAAATAGTTTACATAGTTATAAACAGTAAGCAGTTCTTGATGAGTATCGTACAGAACTTAATAGAATTATCCCAGGCCAGACTCAGAGTTTCCCTTGCTTGGAGGGTTGTCTGGGTAGATATCATGGTTACACTGGTGACCCTAACATTTTGAGACGTATAATCCTTTCAGAGAACCACCTGCAAATATAGCTCCTCTCACCAACTAGTGCTGATGGTACTTTTGAAGTAGTCGTTATTGGTTGATTATCAAAAGTAGCCAGTTCTCGTGGGGATTCTTGTAACCACCAGAAAGGTTTAGAAATGGTGATGTTTCTAAAGCCATACGTAGTAGCCCAGGATCGAGTGCCCCAGAATTATCTGGAGTGATTGTTAAAAATGCAGTCTTGGGGATTGAAACCAGATCAGCTGAATCAGAATGGGGCCAGGTTCTGTCAGCCTGCATTTCAAACAAATACCTTGAAGGATACTTCTGCTTGCTAAATTTTAAGATCCGCTAACTGAAGATTAACAGCGAGCAAGAGAGAGACAGAGATGGAAAGAGATTGAGAAAGAAACATTTTCTTTCTTTCTTTTTTTTTTTTCTGTGTAGATTCTGAGTAACTTGGTTGGCAAGGGGTACATTATCTTAGGCTGTTCTCTCTGGTAAGATGAGTCATGTTCAATTTAGGGTGTTTCTCAGGCTGTGAGGAAGGGTGGAGTGCTCTTTTCCACTGGAATTTAAACACAATCGAGCAAGGACTGAGATCTCAGGTGTAGAAATAAGACAAAACTGTTTCCATCAAATGTCTTCCACTGTGTCTAAATATATTGTTATATTTTAAAAATATGGATATGTGTTCATAGGTGGTATTAAAACAGAAGTTCTGATCTTGAATACAGGCAGTCCTCAACAATTTTTTTGTTTCTTGATTTTTATTATAGAGCTATTATAAGCAGATCATATATTTGCATGCTATATTTAAGGATTACCTTTCCCAGAAAGTATATCATATATATTATTGATATGAAGAACATAATGTCAAGAAAGTGAGACAAAATAGTCTAGAACTGCTACATATGTGCATAATAATTCAATTATTATGAATATTCATAGAATAGGCATAAGTTAGTTTTGCTCATGGATCAAAGGGCATTCTATCTAGGTCACCTAGAAATAAATAAGTTTTAAAAAGCATATATGATACGATTCATAGTACTTCACAAATTTAAAGTATGATATTAATCTCTAAGAGAAATAAAATAATCAATCACTTTGTTCTGATCTATTTCCAATTCTTCTGCTGGCCATTCACTAGTTCATTAAATTTATCAGATTCCTAAATTATTTCGGGCACTGTTCTAGGTGCTAGAGATAAAGGGAGAAATAAACAGGGCAAGATGCTTTCATGAAACTTCTATTTTTGTGAGAATCCATAGAATCCATAGGATCCCAAGGGGTTTTAGACACGCCTGCCCTAACTTGCTGTCAAGGTCAGAGAGCTATGGGTATTAGAGTAGCATGACCAGTTAGATGTGTGACCTTCCTAAGCCTGATTTTCCTCTATCTTTTAAGCTTAGGGCTTAGATTGGATTTTTCTCAAAAAAATATATATATATATTGACTGTTTTCTAGAAAATTTAGGCTGCTGATACTGATTTTTGCCACTAGATGGCAGACATCACAACTTGTGTCCAATGAATGGGTCAAGTCTTGAAAAATTAAAATGAGGTTCAAAATGAGTCACTTGATATGGGAAAATGTTGTCAGTTCCATGGAAGAGAGAGGGAGGGGTTGCTGTTATAGTCCACAGATTTCATGCTTTAAATATGGTCATTCTTTACTCTCTGGCATTTAGTTTGTTGTTTTGTTTTGTTTTGTTGGCATTTAGTTTTTAATGTGGTTACCTGCTCTGTTTCTTTCCAAACGCAGGACAACCCATTTTGAAGTCTATTTTGAAAGTTACATATATTTCTGGAGTTATTATATAAGATATTATCTATAATATCTTATAATTGTATTAAACTTATAATATCCAAGTTATGATATAATAAATATATGAGATATAAGATATTAGCTATAATAGAAATTCCCTAACATACTTTGACCAGTGTTCCTGACATATGAAAAAAATTTAAAATAGACTACAAGTTGAAACCTAAATGAATACATTTGGTAGCTCTAGGGAGTGGATTACTATTCCAGATGTGTGAGAAACAAAGGTTTCATTTGTGTGTGTGTGTGTGTGTGTGTGTGTGTGTGACTGTGTGGCGACAGAAGAAACAAAGACACTAGAAACCTTAAGCCTGACTACTTCATTTGATCTACGATTGGTTACAGGAATCCAAAGAAAATGAAATATAAACAGAAGTTATATCGGGCAACTCATATGTATAAACCAAGATTAACATTACCATTACAGAGTAGAGAGCTGGCCCAGATCCTGCTAATGAAGATCCCACCAATCTATCCTCTTTTTAGCACAGAAATAACTAACCAGGGGCTCCTGGGTAGCTCAGTCAATGAAGCATCTGACTCTTGATTTTGACTCACATCATGATTGTGAGTTCAAGCCTCTGACAGCCAGAGCCTGCTTGGGATTCTCTCTCTGCCCATCTCTCTCTCTCTCTCTCTCTCTCCCTCTCTCTCCCCCCCCCACTGTCAAAAATAAAGAAAGAAATGTTTTAAAAGAAGAAATAACTAACCAAAGCATGACATTCAGCATGTCTTTTAGAAGACTGAGGGTGCCATATTGTGTGTTTTCCAAGTCCAAACCAGACCAAGCTATAAAGTAGTGCCCACTGACTCTTTAAAATTTTAGAAAGCCCACACCAACTGTAGATGCTGTTTTTGACTTCCAGAGCAGCTTGGAAATGATCGTTTCAGGGAAGTGAGATTCAGAAGGGTCTATAAAAATGTGTGGCAAAGTCTTGCCCCTAGAAATGTGTTTATAACCTATAAAAATGTTAATTTGTAAAATAGAATTATTTGAGCCAAGTTGTTCTTGGGATTCAAACGGAGCAGAAGCCAAATCTTTTTGGAGGGATTCCAGGAACTTCTTAGTTAAAGGAATTTCACTTGAGAAATACTTTAAAGGACCGGTAAGGTTTATATAGACAGACATGCAAGGTACACTAATTAAGCAAAACTTACTTTACATGTGGAAACTCTTTGCTATTTTTTGTCTGTATCGGGAGCATTCCATCTCAGAGTCTTCGCACCTACTATTCCGTTTGGAACACTCTTTCTGGAAATCTATACAGCTTGCTTCTGCACTTATTTTAGGTTTTTCTCAAATGTCACTTGGTCAGGCCAGCATTTTATGACCATTGCGTATGAAATAGCATGCAGTCTCTTCCACTATTAACTGTCTCCTCAATCTCCTGTCCTTTTCTTCAGAGTATTTATCACCACCTGATATCATGTGTATTTATTTTTTGACGTATTGTCTGTTTATAATCCGTGCAATATGAGCTCTCTGAGACCAAGAACTTAATTTTTTTTTAATTGCTTAATCTCCAGTTCCTAGAACGCTGCCTGACCCACCATAGGCTCTCAACAGACACTAACTGAATACGTAAATACTCAGGCCCACTTTTGCATTTCTTATTGCATAAAGAAAAACCGAAAAACCTACCCCATGTGGTCCTTTCAGCCATGGCCTTTTCTTTTGTGCATCCGTTTTAAAACCATCACTCATAGCATCATTCACAGTGAATGATAGGATCATAGATGTGCAGAACAAGAAATAAACTAGCACATTCACTCACATTTACCTGATTCTGCGTAGCCTTGTTTCCAATAATGTTATTTCCCCTAGTTTCCCATTAGAATTACATGAGAGAAGCAACTTGCTACCTTCTATTTTTTTTGAAATTTTATTTTCATAAATGCTCACTTAATTATGAACATATGCACTAAAGAGGAAGTCAAGAAATTCCTCAGGTTATAAAATGGAAGAGAAAAAGGAAGAAGGACTTTTCTGAGTTTGGGATTCTGTGGCGTATTTAGGAAATCACCAGTGAGCCCCTACTACGTGTCAGTCTGCGCAATGTGACATAGTCAAGCGTGTGTTGGCCCGGGATGCTCGTGAAGTGCCACAAGATACTTAATTTTCTACATTACTTGGCTAATATGTTTTCTAGCAGTTCGGTTATTCTGAGGCTCTTTAAAATAACCAAGTATTATACTCTATTAGGGTTTTCACAGCAAAATCTAGATTTTGAAATATTGCCAAACATACTTGAAGATCTTTTTTTCATTCATCAGATTTTTTTTTTTGAGCAACTGCCCATGCCAGAATGCTGTTCTATGTCTGACATACAGTGATGCTGAAAAAAGACAAGGTCTTGCCCTCGAGAGGAGCTTGAAGCTTAAGTGGATCAACTAATTTTTCTTGCTATTGAGAAGTAGCTTTAAAAAATAAAATACTATAATATAATATAAATATTATAATAATAAGTAATCTGACTTGAAGGGTGCTGATCTGTAAGCATCGCCATGAGATCAACATTCCTAACACTTTTACTTTTGCTCTGATGATGGTGGGATAGAAGGCACTCCCTGGAGACGTTCTTTCTCTGGAAGCTGGAGATGAAAATGCACACACTCAGCTGTATGAACTGTCTTAGCAGTGCCCAGAACTCGGTTGGGGCTGAATTTCTCCATTTCTCAGGTCTTTGCAACCGTATGTGTAGGTGAGAACTTTTGTCTGGGCTCTGAATCAAAATGGGAAACAATGCTTGCACAGGCATGGCTTCACAGCAGGTGTTTGGAAGATATTTTACTGTGATCACATACAACCTGTTGTCCAGTAGAATTTGGGGTGTCACAAGTTTGGTCTCTTGATCTCTACAAGGCCAATGAGGTGCTTGGGATTGGTATCAAGAAATTCACTGAATAGAGAATATCTTTTGTTAAAGCAAAATCAGTGATCTGGATACTAGAGCAATTTTGATTTGAGGTTATCTGATGCTCTAACATTTTAAAGAACGTTTTGCTGTATGGTATCAGGTGGCTGATATTAACCTTAAAAATTTTTTTTTGTTGCTGTTTTTTAATTGCTTTTTAAAGTTTTTATTTTATTCTTATTTTTGAGACAGAGTGCCAGTGTGGGAGAGGGGCACAGAGACAAGGAGAGAGATTCCCAAGCAGGCTCCACGCTGTCAGTGTGGAGTGTCAGCCTGATGTGGGGCTCGAACTCACAAACCGTGAGATTATGACCAGAGCTCAAATCCAGAGTCAGGCGCTTAACCAACTGAGCCACTCAGGCATCCCAACCCTAAAAATGTTTTTAATCACAGAATGCTCTCCTGCTCCCAGAATTATAAGGTCCTTCTCAATCTTTACCAATTTCCATTCTGAAGTTCTCCAACCATTATTTTTCCTCTTAACCTTCTTTTAATTCAGTGTTTCTTATCTGGATTTTTTTTTTTTTGGTCCTAATCTCTCTAACCCATGAAAATTTAATACCATACATTCACTATCTATCTGTTTGGAAAATGTGGCCATTCAGAGATTTGGATACAATTGGAATCTCTAAAAACTTTTTTTTGCCCTCTAAGAAGCCATTTTTACCCCCTTGGGTATGCCCTTGCATAGTTTAATCATTTTCCAGGACAGTATCAAGGGCAGAAGTGATTCTGTGGCCCCTCGCATCTCATGGGGTCTTTAGTCTCCTTTGTTGTTCCCCAGAAAAGTTCTGTACCACTGGCATGATTGTCTCACGGAAGCACATGGGATCCCTTCCTCACCATCTCTCTGTTGGAATCCTCTGCTTCCTCAGGACTCGTTCTAGAGTTGATGTATCTGCAGTCCCTAAAGACGAATTTCCAGTAAAACACCTACTACACTCTTGCCCTTTAATACTGGGTTTCTGAGCAGTCAAGATCAGTGTGTTCTTCTGCGGCGCATTAAGAAAATCCAAGCACAATTTTATTTATTATCCAGCTTCTTTCTGCTTTTCTCCAGCTCCACTGCTGTGGGTGTCCTTAAACTTGCTCTGTTCTGCCTGGCAAATCTGCCTGTTCTCACCACCCAAGTACAGTTGAGATAAAGGGCAGCCTAGATATAGCCACTCTGTTTTGTTTTCTTACACGATTTACACAGTTGTTGCATTCCTATGTCATCAAAGAGTTTTGAAGCTTTTGTAATAACTCGGTCCTTCAGAAAGTCCCATGGTTCCCAAGGCTGTGATAAAGTTATAGCAGCCCTCAGCGCCCCGTGCCTCCCAGCTTCCCAATCTTGAGAGGCGAGCATTTTTAACTCTTTAGGCTGTTTTCCCCTCTTCTTTACTTCCATATTTCTAAATACCATGCTTCGACTGCTGTGTCTTACTTTTTGGCTTTTATTTTGTTAAATAAATTTTTATGTTTATTTTTGAGAGAGAGAGACAGAGAAACAGAGAGACAGAGAGAGCAAAGATGAGCAGGGGAGGGGCAGAGAGAGAGGGAGACACAGAATCCGAACCAGGCTCCAGGCTCTGAGTTGCTGTCAGCACAGAGCCTAAGGCGGGGCTCGAACTCAGGAACTGTGAGATCATGATCTGAGCCGAAGTTGGCCACTCAACCTACTGAGCCACCCAGGAACTCCTCATTTTTTGACTTTTAGAATTTACTTTCTACTGTAGAAAACCTCTTTCCTTATACTCCTGAGAAAAATTACATTAAAATTTTTATTATATTAATATTCAATATTAACATGTTTTGACTATATAAATTTTACTACTGAACCATTTAGTGAACTTTTTATTATGTTTTCTCTTTTTGCATTTTTTAAAAAATTTTCTAGGAATTAATACTTGTCCCATGTTCTCCCTTCCTCTCTCCCTCCCTTCCTTTCTTTCTCCCTCCTTTCCTTTCTTCCTCCCTTCCTCCCTCCCTCCCTCCCTTCCTTCCCCCTTTCATTCTTCCTCCCTCTCTTCCTCCTTCCTTCCTTCCTTCCTTCCTTCCTTCCTTCCTTTCTGTCCTCTTTCATTTACTCGGGAACCTTCCAGAACTGGTTGCTCTGTAGACCTGCCATGTATCTGTACTCTTAGGATTTTCCATCACTCTACTCCTCCCTGAATTACGCCTTTTCTTCAGAGTTCCTCCGTTTTATTATCTGTAGTGTGAGAAGGATAATTACTATTCCTTGCCTCTTCTGGGTATCAGGAAGATTAAACTGAGTATATGTGTAAGCACTTAACTAGAACTTGCAAATAGTATGCCCCCCAAAAAGACAGTAACTGTTATTATTGCTGCTACATCTACTGTTTTGTTGTTGTTATTTTTCTATTACTATCTTGCCTGTATTATCACCAAGTTTATATGAGATGATGTGAGTAGAGTAAGAGATTATTGTAGAATAAGCTAGGAGTCTTGCAGAGGGATTAGGGAACAATAATTATTACAATTACTATTAATGGTACCGCAGACATCTTTCACAGGTAAATCAGGGCAGATTTCTCCTGGTGGAGAGTTCGGCTGAGGGTGGCTGGTTGACCACTGCTGTCCATACCTCCCTTGTACTCTGGCCCTCATAAGAAAGGCCCGTTACCTGTGGGGGTTGGAACTGAACCATAATCCGAATTTAAATTAAACCGTCATGTCTTTTAATAGTCTACATTTTTTGTGAACTTCAATCAACTACTGCAATATTAATTTGAATGAAACTGTAGAACATAAAAGCATGAATGGCTATGTTGAAACACAGAACTCACTTGTACAGGTTATTTAGTTCATTAAAGGGAAGGACTCAGGGTGCCTGGGTGGCTCAGTCGGTTAAGCAGCCGACTTCGGCTCAGGTCATGATCTCATGGTTTGTGGGTTTGAGCCCCGCGTCAGGCTCTGCACTGACAGCTCAGAGTATGGAGCCTGCTTCCGATTCTGTGTCTCCCTCTCTCTCTGCCCCTTCCCCACTCACACCCTGTCTTTCTTTCTCTTAACAAAATAAATAAACATAAAAAAATTTAATAAAAGGAAGGACTCAAAAATAAGTGGATTTAGGTGCTACTGTGAAGTTAGAGTGGTTGGGGGGGGCAGAGAATACACACACACAGACATGTAGACATGCACATTTTTAAGATAAAGAAGTAAGCATCAGCCAGTGTTCTGTTGTTATTTCCACGGCAAATGTTTGCTTGGGTGGTTTTGTCAAAATGATTTCAGAAAAATATAAACCCAAGGTAGGGGAGTGTTTGGTGACAAGAAATGAGGGTTCTTGACAAAAAGAATTTGAACTTCAGATGTTCTTAGGACCTCGTCATTTGTGGAGCTTCTGTGGTAATTTTGTGAGCAATTCCCGAGTTTGCGATGACTAATAGCCGGTGTCTCTGCAACTGAGAGTCCAAATGTGTTTGAGTGAAAGTTGGGGCGTTGGCTCACCTCATCCCTGCTGTGCTCTGTTCTGTTCTGTTTTTCACTGCTACGCTCTTTGTTTCATCTAATCCTTGGTTTCTACTCTATCACAATTAATTTTATGCTGAACACACATGCTTTGTGACAGCTAAATACTTGTCTTTGACGTAAATCAAAAGAATAATTCCACAATGAATCACACAAGTGGCTTACTTTTTTTTAAAAAAGGGGTTCATCCCTTCCTCACTTAGATTTTTAACAAATCTAGGTAATTTTTAGTATTCACTTAGGTTGCATCTACCGCGGGCAAGTGTCTGCAACAGTTTGATGTTATTTGGAGCACACTTTCTAAGTTGCTATGTGACACTGAACAAACATCAGCCTCTACCTTTCTGTTTGCACCAAAGCGGGTCGTGACAAAATAGTTTAGATCAGATAAGATACGTTTCGGAAAAATGGACTAGCGTAGATAGTACACTTAATTTCATACATTTTCCTAAATTCAATTCAGTTGAGATCAAGGAAGACTAATTCAATATATAGGGTAGAAATTGAACATACATTTTATTTTATGATCAGTTTCTTGAGAGCGCCTGCCTTTATGGAACATATAGCTAATAGTGGAAATACTGGTGGTGGTTGTAGGAAGCCAGATTGACTCTTTCTTTTATTTTTCTTTTTTTTAAATGTTTATTTATTTTTGAGAGAAAGAGACAGAGAGCATGCAGGGAGGGACACGGAGAGACGGAGACACAGAATCTGAAGCAGGCTCCAGGCTCTAAGCTGTCAGCACAGAGCCCGACACGGGCTTCAAACTCTTGGAGCACGAGATCATGACCTGAGCTGAAGACGGATGCTTAACTGACTGAGCCACCCAGGTGCCCCAAGTTTGACCCTTTAATACAAAATGATTCAGTGGCAATAATATAAATATTACTATTTACCAAAAAAAAAAAAATGCTGTGTGCTTGCTCTGTGTTAGAACAGCGCTAGGTATTTCCTTTGTAATATCTTTTGCCCTTAAAACAATACTGCAAGGTAGGTATCATCTCTGATTAATAGGTGAGTATAATAAACCACACATATATTAAATAACTTGTCCAAACCAGGTTTTAAACAAACGAGGGTCTGACTGTGGCTTTGGTTAAAGGAATTTGCAATCTCTGGCCAAAAAATGAAACTTATAGAGGTGCCTGGGTGGCTTAGTTGGTTAAGTGTCTAACTTTTGATTTTGGCTCAGGTCATGATCTTGCAGTTTGTGGGATCCAGTCCTGCGTCGGGCTGTCTGCTGACAGCACAGAACTTGCTTAGGATTCTCTGTCCCTCTGTCTCTACTCTTTCCCGGCTCACGCTTGCTCTCTTTTTCCCTCTTTCTCTCTCTCTCAAAAAAAAAAATAAATTAACTTAAAAAAAATGAAACTCATAGACTGATAACAAAGGAAAAATTATCTGAGTCTTTTTATAAAAGATACTTTTTAAGTATTCCTTTGTATGTATTACAATAACACCTCATTAAAAAAAAAGACCAGAATAAAAATATGAAAATCAGGGAAATAAAAGGAACTGGAGGAACAAAATTATAAACAAGGAAGAGACACAAATTTGGATAAGGAAAATTGTAATGTATCTAAAAGTGTAATTCTTTAACTGCATCACTTGGACACACCCAAGATAATAACTAAATATTCATTTGCAAATAAAGCCAGAACAAGACCTGTAAGTGTTTAAGCAGAAGATGGGGGGACTTTTTAAAAGTTACTTCTTTTAGGGCGCCTGGGTGGCTCAATTGGTTAAGCATCTGACTTGGTCTCAGGTCATGATTTTACTGTCTGTGAGTTCGAGCCCTGCGTCAGGCTCTGTGCTGACAGCTCCGACCCTGGAGCCTGCTTCAGATTCTGTGTCTCCCTCTCTCTCTGCCCCTTCTCCACTCATGCTCTGTATCTCTCTCTCAAAAATAAAAGTAAAAACAGTAAACAAATTTTTAAGTTACTCTGTAATAATATTACATCAAGAGGTCATTGTATTCATCTAAGTAGGATAATCTAGTGCTCTCGACATAATCTCTTTGCAACTTGGGAACTAATTTCGTGGTCTTATGTAAATAATGCACTGTTGCTATAAAAGATGACAGAAATCTTCAGTTTCTGTGTTTGGTATAGATTCTCCAAACAGTAAACATTTAAGGGGAGAAGAGCAGACTTTTCAAATATGAACATGTGTTAGTGGTTCTGTCACTGTGCCCAGCTGCTTTGATGATGATTCGAGTTGTTGAGGGTAATACAGGGCTCTTCGGGCACAGAGTTAAGGGTTGTGGGGAAATCACACTGATCTGAATCTCAAAATCTACTTGAAGGAAATAAAATCATAAGGACCATTCTTCATTTGAGAATCAGTCTTCAATGATTATAGGTTGGTTTTTGTTAAATGGTAATATAGTCCTGTGGACTGATTTTTATCTGGCCCTGCCATTCATTTTCCCCTAAAGTTTAGATTAAAACAAAAATGACAAGATGTTTTCAGTGCTGAAACTAATCATTGGCATGTGTAGTAAAATAAAGGAATTTCCCCCTCCATAAAAGAGAAATGTTTTCTGAAGAACAAAATTGTTCTCTGGGACGACCAGTAGAGCCTCAGATGGGCATTTCCTTCATGCTCTATGGAATCTTATTGTTTTGAGGGATAAATGCTCAGGAATGGGAACCAGAATGAAATATATTTGTATCCTCTTTACGATGAAAATATATCCATCAATACTAATGACTCTGAGGTGTCAGAAGCAGTTGTGAACTTCGTGTTTTTCTTTTTGCTGCCAATTAATATTTTCCTTCTTCTCAGAAAATGATCTCATGGATTCCTGGTTTGTAAGTCAAGACAATGGGGAAAAAGCATAAATGAAATCTGTGTGTAAGACTGACCAAGGAATATGCCCTTACATTTCAGACCCATTCCAGGGTTGGGAGGCGAGGAGACTTTCTGGAAGGGTTTGTATGTAATCTTCCTCCCCTCCCATGGATATGGTTTGGCAGCCCAGATTACTGCTGGCTAGTGAGCTGCTTTAACTTACTCTTTCTTCATTTTTTCCCTTCTTCCTTCTTTCCTTCCTTCCTTTGTCCTTCCTTCCTCATTCCCTCCTTCCTCATTCCTTCCTTCCTTCTTCTTTCCTTCCTTCCTACCTCCCTCCCTTCCTTCCTTCTTTCCTTTCTTTTTTAATGTTTACTTATTTATTTTGAGAGAGAGAGAGAGAGAGAGAGAGAAAGCAGCAGAGGGAGAGGGAGAGAAAGAGAATCCCAAGTAACCTCCATGCTATCAGCACAGAGCCCAATGCGGGGCTCAGTCCCAGGAACCATGAGATCATGACCTGAGTCAAAATCAAGAGTCAGACACTTAACTGTCTGAAACAGTCTCTCTCTCTTTAGATATGAAGTTGTGGAGCTGGGGAAAATGAGGAGCTGGGTCATGCCATGGTTGATGAGGCTGAAGGAAGGAGAGCCAGTAAGAAGGAATGTAGTTGCTGAAATTGCTCTTGCAATCCATGGATCAAGAGTATGGAACGAAAGGGTCAACTGTTACATTATGAGAATTCAGGGGTTCGTTTGTAGGATGAAAAGAAAGGTCTGCGAAAACAGAATTGTACAGTGTCAGTGGCTACCTAATGATAGACTGACTAGGTGGTTTCCACCTTCTTTTTCTGAATTTGGGGAAAGGAGGTGCATGTGAACTTTTCATCATTTTTTCTAAGATGTGAAGAAAACAATTTAAGCTGGGAATATGTGTTGCTCACACATGCCGTTTTCAAAAGAGAAAAAATGTGTGAATGGAGAAAATTTTAAGATGTGAAATTCATAGACTTCATGATAGAATCAAGAATATAGTCTGGTATATTTTAGAACAAGTAGTCTGTGCTCCTGGGTAAACTCTAACTTTGTTCAATCTAGTTCTTTAAAGAAAAGAAAGAGATTCCTCCCTTCTCCTTTTTTCAAAATATTGCCACAGAGGCTAACAGAAAGTTAACTTTCTAATGAACAATAAATTATAAGTTCGTTGGTTATTATCCCAGACACTCCTCATAAATTCTAGATTTTAAGCCAGTGTACAAAATTAAGAAGTTAAATTTTATTTTTTGCTTTTTTTTCATAATTTTATGTATATATGTATATCTCTTTAGAATGCAATTTGGGGTCAGAAGTTACTTTTGACTATCTAAAGACATCTGTTTCAAATATTCTTAATTTTATATTTTGAAGTCAGTTTTGAATTCCATAGGTTTCCTTCTTGACTAAAGACAATTTGAAAAAACAGCACAATTTTCAACCCTAAACAAGCAAATGCAATGAAGAAAATAAGAAATTGGGTCATGAAATTTGTTAGAACTATTTAAGAGCAGACAACCAATTGTAACACATTTGTTTTTCCTTTTCAAAGTTAAAAAAACTTAA
The DNA here is from genome assembly GCA_028646485.1 of Cryptoprocta ferox. Taxonomy (NCBI): domain Eukaryota; kingdom Metazoa; phylum Chordata; class Mammalia; order Carnivora; family Eupleridae; genus Cryptoprocta; species Cryptoprocta ferox. The sequence goes on from CM053561.1 coordinate 9,070,784, forward strand.
TGTTTATTTATTTTAGAGAGAGAGACAGACAGACAGACAGGGCCTGAGAAGGGAAGGGCAGAGAGAGAGAGAAGGGATACAGAATCTGAAGCAGGCTCCAGGCTCTGAGCTGTCAGCACAGATCTGATGCGGGGCTCGAACTAGTGAACTGTGAGATCATGACCTGAGAAGTCAGATGCTTAACCGACTGAGACACCCAGGTGCTCCTCAAAGGTTTTTTTTTTTAATTTACTGTCACCAAACATTTGCTTCTGAGTTAAAATTTATATAAGTTTGGATGTTAATCTATCTTGATAAAGCAGACTAAGTATCAGATTTCTAGACCATAATGCCTGCTCTACTAACTAAATGTTCACAAATGTTTACTGAAACCTATATATACATTTAGGTGTTGAAGCAGGAGTGCTGCACTCAGATGCCTACACCAGGGGGGAAGTAGGCCAAGTGGATTTGCAGGTATATCCCTGGGGAGAGTGTACAGACTCAGCCAAGTAGGTGGCGTGTGCACTTCTGAAGACCACACACTACTCACCCTGAATCTGTCTTTACAACAGGAGAATGCTTACCTTCTGTTGCTGGATGTTTTATGTGTATAAGAAGAGATGCTTAAAATAAAGTTTTTAACATAACTTTTACTAATGTTTGGAGGTTGCTTTATATATATTTTTAATTACAAAATTTTCATGAGCAAACAAGGGTCTTGCGGTTCAGGCCCAGCTCGTGGGCAGACTTTTTGCAACGTTTACATTAAGGAACCAGTATTTGTGTGTGGTCCTTGGCATTGTCCACCAAGCATTCTATTACTTTAATTATATCTTATGTCTTAGAAGCATTTGTGATTTTTGAGTCCATTAATCTCCATTAATATTAGGGAGACATTTATGGTTTTTTGAGGTTATCATTTTAGTTTATTGAAAACCTTGAAAGATTTTTAAAAAAAAATTTAATGTTTATTTATTTTTGAGAGAGAGAGAGAGCAGGGGAGAGAGGGAGACACAGAATCTGAAGCAGGCTCCAGGCTCTGAGCTGTCAGCACAGAACCTGACATGGGGCTAGAACCCGTGAACTGGGAGATCATGACCTGAGCCAAAGTTGAACGCTTAACTAACTGAGCCACCCAGGCACCCTGAAAACCTTGAAAGGTTTTTAATGACTAAAAATTTCATTCTTCGGGATGCCTGTGAGGTTCAGTCGGTTTAGCATCCAACTTATAATTTTGGCTCAGGTCATGATCTCATGGTTCATGAGTTCGAGCCCTGTGTTGGGCTCTGTGTTTGGGATTCTCTCTCTGCCCCTCCCCTACTTATGCTGTTTCTGTCTTTTTCTCAAAATAAATAAATTAAAATTTGAAAAAAAATTCTTCAAAACCTGGTTGCTTTAAATAAAGCAGCTGAAAAATTCAATGTATTTGTCCTTCTGGCCTGGATTTTTCTTAGAGAGAAATTATGTTGACATTGGTACTGCAGTAGGGCAAGTGTAGTGCTTGAGAAGGAGTGAATTACCCGTGATAATAGTCACTTCATGATTGGTCTCCCCACTGCTACCTCATGGGACATTGGTGTACGCCAGTTTTGGTGACTTTGTTCTTTAATGAGATGGGAAATCATTGGAAGGAAAGAACAAATCCAGTCTGTGCTAAACAGGAATGTGTCTTTTAAATAGACCTTGAGGGTCTGTAGGATTTCTGCAGCAGAAATGATGTTTATAGAGAAGGCATGCTGGGACGTGTGGTAGGCACATTTGGGGTAGAAGGTGGGTACATGGCCCAGGTTGTCTGCAGCATAGGATAAAAGTACGAAGGAAGGAAGTGAAAGACAAGACTCACAGCCACATTCTAGTCTAAGGGCCCTTGTATGGCATCCCATCTCTATATGGGCTGTGCTCTGACTTGTCATATTTGAAAGAATTTTTTTAATGTTTATTTGAGAGAGAGAGAGAGAGAGAGAGGCAGAGCACGAACAGGGGAGGGGCAGAGAGAGGGGGAGACACAGAATCCAAAGCAGGCTCCAGGCTCTGAGCTGTCAGCACAGAGCCAGATGCGGGGCGTGAACCCACAAACCACGAGATCATGACCTGAGCCGAAGTTGGACGCTTAACTGACTGAACCACCTAGGTCCCCCTGACTTGACATATTTTTGAAGGCAGAGACATCAATCTCTTTTTTGCTTAACCCGTAGTATTGCCTCAGTGAATGTGTGGACCTGACTTGATCTGACTTTAGATATCCATCTCTCAAGAGGGTTCTTACAAGTACCTACTTATTAGAGTCAAACACATTTTAGTACCATGAGCTCCCACCCATCCTTTCCATATGGAGTAACTTTTTTGGAAGCGTTAGGATAAAAGTGTTATGCTTTCCATATGTTTAACTACGTGGAGATTGAACTCATTTTGACATTTGAATTTTAAGTGATAACAACATGGACAATTGATGATAGGAAATCACAAGGGAAGGATTTTATAAGACTTTTAAGTTTTATCTGTCTGTTATTTTGAAGGATGATAAGCTAAAAGAAGGATCAGATTGTATATGATTAAAGCTTTTTGGACATGAGGCGTCTGTGGTCCATATCGTTCATATATTCCATAACTTTAATAAAATTAGATCTTAACAGTCTTCACATATAACCCTCAGGATGCAAATGGGAAACAGTTTATTGTATAAAAATATCAAAAATAATATCAGTCTTTCATTTCAAATTACATCATTTTTCATGATCGGCACAGCATTTGATTTGGGAAACTTTTATTTGTTTGTTTAAAGATTTATTTATTTTTGAAAGAGAGAGAAAGCATGAGTGGAGAAGGGGCAGAGAGAGAGGGAGAGAGAGACCATCCCAAACAGGCTCTGCACTGTCAGCACAGAGCGCAGTGTGGGGCTCGAACACACAAACCATGAAATTGTGACCTGAGCTGAAATCTGACACAACTGACTGAGCCACCCAAGTGCCCCTGATTCAGAGAATCTTGAACAAGCCCGACTCTTGTGGTTGAGTGTAAAGCAGCTCTATTTGTATCTTTCTCCCATTGCGTCTTGATGTCATTTCAGTGGGACTGAGCATTCCCCCACCCCTGTCTGAAAATTAACAGACATTCTGGCCCCCCTGTCCTACACCAAGACCCAATTTAGTAATTAGACTACTACTCCATGTAATGGTCAAAGTTCTAACTTCGCTGCCTCAGACTCCTTGAGGAACAAGACCTGTAGGCAAAGGAAGAGAAGGTGAAGGCTTCTCATTTTAGGAGATGTGAGCTCTCTCATGTAGCCTCTTGGTTTCGGGGTTCTTCTTCATTGCTCCAAACCAGTCTGGGTGTCTCCCTCTAACGCTTACCTCACTTCACTGTAACCAAGTGTTTCTCCTCCTTAAAGACCAGAAATAATGTTTTCTGCATCTTTGCTTCCTTGGGACCATCAGGAATGTAGTAGAGGCATCAGGAAGCGTAGGCTGAGTGAAAGAATAGACTCCTAACTGCAATTCTGAAAACTCTTGTGAAGCTGTAAGGAAATCAAGGCGTTCTGAATCTACCTGAGAGATTTTGATTCAATAGAGTTTTCAAAGGTTCCCAGGGGATCCTGATTTATAGCAGTGTTGAAAGCCATAAAGCTGGATATTTATTAAGTTTTTGTAAATTTAATAGTGTTGACACACTTTAATTAAGGAACATTTCAATTTTAGTCTAAAAATGAGTTTCATAATAAGAAATCTTAATGAGGTTTTTCCTCACTCTGAGGAAGATTATGAAAAATACTCTCTATCTTTTAAGACTGATAAATAGTATTGATTTCAGTACAAATCCTCTGGGGCAACTCTGCCAGCTTCCCCAGTTATTCTGTTTAGTACGTTTTACGTGAATGGTCGAAGTTTAAATGTATTTCTTAGCTTTATTTTTGAAGAAACAAAGAAAATAAAACTTTGATAAGCCCACTGTGATATTAGAACATTGAAACATGATGCAGACTGTTTCTCCTTCTTGTATTTGACCCATAGGTCTGGTGGCCGTTTGATAACTTTATCTAATTTCTTACAAATTATTCTATTTTTTTTAAAAAAATCTTGTTTTTTTAATGTTTATTTATTTTTGAGAGAGAGAGACAGAGCATGAGCAGGGGAGGGGCAGAGAGAGAGGGAGACACAGAATCTGAAGCAGGCTGCAGGCTCTGAGCTGTCAGCACAGAGCCCGACGTGGGACTTGAACTCACCAACCAGGAGATCATGAACTGAGCTGACGCTGGATACTTAAACAACTGAACCACCCAGGCGACCCTGTTTTTAATGGGGAAAAATGGCAAAAGAGTCTATAGAGAGTCTGTAAAACCTCTGTCAAGGTGCTGGGTAGAGTTAGATCTTTTTAAAGGAAATGAATAACAATGCATTCTGATTTATTGATTTTTTAAGACTCCACCAACTTTCTTTAATAATATAATAAATGTTTATTATGTATCTGTAAGACATCCAGTGCATTTGGTTATCATAAAATGGCAAGATTTTGGTATGTTGTTAGAATGCTTGTTAAATTTTTTTCAATGTTTATTTATTTTTGAGAGAGCAGAGACAGAGCACAAGTGGGGAAGCACAGAGAGAGAGAGGGAGACACAGAATCTGAAGCAGGCTTCAAGCTCTGAGCTGTCAGCACAGAGCCTGACGCAGGCCTCGAACCCACAAACCATGAGATCATGACTTGAGCCGAAGTTGGACGCTCAATGGACAGAGCCACCCAGGTGCCCCTAGACTGCTTGTTAAAAAAGAATTCTTCCTGTAGCACCTGGCTGGCTTAGTTGGTAGAGTTGTGGCTCTTGATTTCAAGGTCATGAGCCCCATGTTGGGTATGGAGCCTACTTAATTAAAAACAAAAAAAGAATTCTTGGAAACATTAGTCATTAGTGACAAATAGTAGCCTTGTTTGTCCATTTTATTTTCTGACTTCCTTGTATGAAATACCACAGTGTTTTTAGTCTTTTATTTGGAGGGCCCTGACCATTTATTACAGTAAAATGATGGAGGAAGGTATCAATTTGCACTTGATTGCATAAGCTCAGCTTTTGGCTAATAAATATTTATCATTTGATTACATTTTAAATATTAAACTCCCCTTTCAGATTCCCTGTAAATAATGTTCACTTAAAAATTTGCATTTATATATTGCTTTTATATATGTTTACATGTGTGACTTGCTATTTATAAAAAGAATTTCTTTGCTCTCCGAATATATTAAGCAGTCACTCTTGATTTGACCTCCAAAACATAGTTCAGGAAATATTAAGTGTTCTTATCCTTTTATTGAGAAATTCCAATCATCCGTGTGAAACTTACCCTGTGGAATGCTTCACCTCTAATGTGCTCTCTATCTCTCCATTTCTCTATATTAGGCTAGTTTTACAGTTTCTGGCCTTCATTGCCAAACCACACCATACTGACGCCAGATTTCTTTTTTTATTGGACTAACAAATATGCATAAATCTCTTTTTATCTTGTGAAGAATGGAAGTTATAATTCATATTACACCGTGGAGCGCACATAATGCAGTAATTGTAAGGCACATAGATGTGATTCTGTTCTGTAGATGACTTGTCTTCAGTGTTATAAAACACATAACATTCCAGAAGAATGAAGGCCATGTGACCCCTTAGCCAAGAGATCATAAATGAGGCCAGAAGCCACTTACCTGTAATGACCAGAAGACGGGAGTTTACCTTACTCTTCTATTTTACAAAATATTTTTATTTAATGCCAGGATAAGTGATGATTTCACTGACGCTACTGTAAGAAAGTGTTGGGATCACAGGATTCGGGCATAGACTCGAAGCTTGACTGTGTTCCATAACTTCATGTTTTAGGCCCTGAAAATCCTGAGAAAGTGACCTGGCCCAGTGCGTGTAAGTAGGGAACTTCTGGGAAGTCAGTAAATCGTCTCTTGCTTTATTTCTCTTTGGCCGTTACTGCTGCTTTCTAGTTTACTTTGTTTCTTTAGAACAAATATTGGAGGAGTGCGGAATGCAGTTGCATTATGGCAAGCTTTACATTTTTATTTTTAAAAGACAATCTTTGAAAAATTAAAAATAAATAAAAGACTGCCCCAAGAACTGAGAAGACAAAGGTTTTGTAATGACAATAAGTTGTTTATGAAACACTTTGCCAAAAATAAAACCCATTTAATGCAGTAAAGCAGGGGATCACATAGAACAGGTCACTATGGGACAGCTTTGCGTCAAAGAAAATGTAACTATGATAGGAGAGGATGGGCCTCAAGATCAGAAGGTGTTGGGGGTACCTGACTGGCTCAGTCAGTAGAGCATGCAACTCTTGATCTCAGAGTCATGGGTTCAAGCCCCACGTTGGGTGTAGAGCTTTCTTTTAAAAGTAAAATTAAAAAGAAGGAGTGGCTTCCAGTTCTGTTTGATCTCCGCCTAGTTGTATAAGTTTCATTTGATCCTTGATTTTCTTATCTGGGACACGGAGATAGCACTATCGCTCTCAAAGGGCTGTAGGAGGACAAAATGAAGGAAAGCAGGGTAGTCACCTGCAAGACACCTGTACCTACGGAATTCTTGGGAAATGAACTGAAATTCCAATTTATTTCTTCCTCAGTGTTTCTTGATCTTTTTAGGACATGCGTCAAAAAAATAGGTAGAGCAGGTGTGTACTGTTGATCCTCATACTTTTGCATTTAAAAGAACATCATGTGCAATCAAGAAGTTAAAAGTCTCATGATTATGATAACTTGTTTATGGAACACTTTGACTGGAATAGAAGCTCTTTACCCCATACGCTCAAAGACCACCTGGATTCCACTCATCCGAAGGTATCCATTAACCACTTAGCCTGTGTCTAGGGCAGCACCCTGGTGGAGGAGGGCAGAGTCAGAATGAAGAAGAAATACAATATCGGATCGCAGCTTTTGAACAGTATTAGGGGAAGCCAGGACGTTCAGCGAAACTCTTTAACAATGATAACAAGTCCATTCAATGTATGCTTGAGTGGACTTTTATTGTAAAACAATGTTACTAAAAGATAGATTCAGAAAAGTTTATAAAGTAGGATTAAATTGGTAAATTTATAAAAAGCCTCAATCAGAGTAACTGGTATCGTGTAGAAATCCAGTAAGTAGTAGGTTTCAAAATTACATATATTATTGTGATTTTTCCCGCTAAGAAATAGAAAAACACTCAAGAAGAAAGCCTTATAACTGCAGGCCAAGTGCCTCTTTCTTTGTGAAGCCATATTGAATATCCGGAGACTGTTGCCTCTTTCACCACTATGTATCCATAGATGTCAGCCACACCTACATTAGTGCACCTATGCATAGTATGACAATTGGTGATGTGTCCTGCTGGGCAGATGAGGCATTCCTCACGGAGCTGGTAAGATCTATGTAACCATATACTTCATGTCCCTTTAACACAGGTCCCAGAACATAAGAATTCACTAATGAATAATTGTTGAATTAAATAATGGGTTTTGAGCGGGGCATGGAAAGCAATACTTGACTTTTGTTCATGGCGGGATGTGAAGGGTGGAGGGGATGGGTGAAGTCTCTTCAGGAATGGGAACAATCTTGGGGCACCTGGGTGGCTCGGTTGGTTAAGCATCTGACTTTGCTCAGGTCATGATCTCACGGTTCGTGAGTTCGAGCCCCATGTTGGGGCCTGTGCTGACCGTTCGGAGCCTGCTTCAGATTGTGTCTCTTTCTCTGCCCCTCACCCGTCGCTCATGCTCTGTCTCTTTCTCACAAATAAGTTAACATTAAAACATTTTAAAAGAAAGGAATGGGAACAATTTTTAAAGACGTGGAGATTGAAATGAGCATGTCATTTCATTCATTCATTCAACAAACACGTATTAAGCAGCTATTTGGTGCCAAGCCCCTGAGTAAAAACAGGTTCTCCCTGTGGAACGTACAGACTAGTGGGAGAGATCGGCGTTAATCAGTCATGACAGTAAGTACACATTGGTAGCTGGGATAAATTCCGCAGAGGAGAGGTACATGGAGCTCTAAGACAGCGTCTGACCTAGTTGCACCGGACAGAGTGCTAGGTGCAATGTGGTGACAGGGGAGGGGAGAGGACTCCTACTCTGTAGGAGGGATGGAGGGATGGTGTTGCAGACACAACACGATGGTCTGAAAGAAGGCTGTGGGGCCGGTACAGGGGGGTCGGGGGGAGGTTGTTAGCCTGAAGAAGGCATTGGGGGCCAGATCAGATAGCGCCTTGTGGGCCACATTAAGGGGTTTTGACTTTCTTGTAAGAACAGTCCAAACCGCTGATAAATCTTGCATGAGCAGTGAAGGGATGGCAGAAGTCATCAGACTTTCGCTTTGGCATTTCGAAGAGCTGACTCTGGCTGCTGCGTGGGTGATGCAGTGGGGACAGGGCCAGTGAGGATTCTGGCTGAGGGTCTGCACTCCCTTGGAGACTTGGACACGAGCGCTTCTGATAGAGACAGTGCTTCTGATAGATGGATATTGGGATAAAGAAGGATTAGTAATGTCACCAGAAGAGATTTAGGAGTAACAAGAATTAAGGCTGAATAGGTGATCCTGAGACAGGGGCTGAAAGATGAAACCTTAGGTCCAGTGGGTCAAACCGAAACCAAATGACCTTTCACTTCTCTGCCTTTACCTTTCCTTCATTCCCTCGATCATTTATTCGGTGAGTCATTTACATATTCATTCATTCACTCAATAAATACTTACTGTGTGCTCACTGTGTGTCACACACAAAACCATGGGCCCTTGCTAACCTTAATCTCTCTTTGCTCTGCTCTCAGTTTGTAATTTTTCTTACCCAAGTGCAGCTCAAACCTGTTCTTCCGAGAGCACTTTGTGGGTCTTCCCAGTTAGAAACAGCAGCTTTTACTCATCTTTCCACCGGGTAGAAACATTGCAGGTCTCAAGCAGCAAGGCATTCCGCTTGATCAGTAGTATGGACAGAGTGCTTCTTTTTCTTTTTTCTTTTTTCTTTTTTAATGTTTATTCATTTTGAGAGACAGAGCATGAGCGGGGGAGGGGCAGAGAGAGGGAGACACAGCATCTGAAGCAGGCTCCAGGCTCTGAGCTGTCAGCACAGAGCCCAACACGGGGCTCAAACCCACGAACCACGAGATCATGACCTGAGCCAAAGTCAGGCGCTTAACTGACTGAGCCACCCAGGCACCCCCAGAGTGCTTCTTTTTCACATCTGGTTCCTCCCACTGGAACAGAGACCCACAAAATACAGGCACGTGGTAAATGCTTATTCAATCAAGTTAAAATAAATTGAAGAAAACAAAGGAGGGGAATTTTCCATGAAACAAATTGTGTTTAATTTAAATGATGATCATTTAAATATGGTCAAATGATGATCAGATTCTGATGATATCCCTAACCGTACATGTTATTTTTATTATTTTCCTGGCATATGACTGTTAACCCACATTTTTTCATGTAGAGTCTTCAAACGCTGCCTTCCATGCAATTGTGTTCTTTCAGAAGTCTCTGATGACTTAGGTGATCGAACCTTCCCCATGTCGAAAATGGCTCTCAGTGTATGCTGGGCCAGCTCATTCTAGCTCAAGAGAGCCCCATGTGCCGGCTCCTATTTAGTGATGTTGCCTTGGTAGCTTAAAATTGGCAGTGATGGCCGTTTTTTCAGCATGGAAACTGGCAAATGCTACAGATCAGAGTTTTGGCCTTTTTCCTCAGAAAGCTCGTTGTGAATTACTTTCTAGCACACCAGTGATTTAAATCCACAAACAAAAAAAACAAAGAAAAAATGATGATTCATGGATTACATTAATTCTTAAACACACGTGTGCTGTGTGTGTGTGTGTGTGTGTGTGCGCGGAAATGGTTCGGAACTATTTCTAAGACCTATGGAAAAAGTGAAATTCTGTTATTCTAATTTTCACTTTACAACTCATTCATTCACTCATTCAAGCAATGCATTTGCTGGTCATTCTAGCAAGCAATGGTCTTTTTCCTCACATTGATCCCAACCTATTTGGTGAGAGAAAATAGGGATTCCTGTACTGTACAATATATTGAGGATGGACTCTGAACTAGAGCAGAAGCTATGCAGATGGAGAGAAGGATTGACTTAAGAACTATGTAGGAGAGAAAACTAGTACTTGATAACAGGCCAGAGAGAATGGGGACTTGGAGGATAATTGCCGGTTTTCTAGACTATGCAGGCAGGTGGATGGTGGTCTGTCCCCAAAATGAGAATTACAGGCAGAGAAATGGCTTGAAGGGAGGTGTGAGTAGGGCAGGCAGAGGTCGGTTGAAGGGGATGGGTTTAATTTAGGGCGTGTTAATCTGATGTTATTTTAGAATACCTGGAAGGTGCTTTGCACTTGGAAATTAGAAAGAGATTGGGTGATAGTGATGTAAAGTCAGTACCTTGTGGCATTAGTCAGGATCCCAACAGGAAACAGAAGTCATATGCAAATGGGGTAATTAAGGGGAATTCAAATGGGGTAATAATGGAGAATTCGATGATAAGATGGTTCCTCGAGGTTATGGGCAGGATTAAGGAAACCAACTGGATTGATAAAACACACACTGGGACTAGCAACAGCAGAGAGCCATCGTCAACATTAGGTCTGGAGAGCCAAAGGGAAGGAGCATTTGCGAAAACATGGAGAAGCAGAAGCGACATCTGTAGATGTGGCTGTACTTGTAGCCTTTAGTACAGGGACTTGGCCATTGCCAGACTTGGTCTAGCAAGAAAAGAGGCTGGGGAGTACATGTTATGACCTCCCTCCCTTCCCACTCTCTGACCTCTGGTCTCCCATTGGCCAAATCTACAGTGAAACCAAAGGGCGAGGAAACGCTCTGAGGCCCTTCCTTGGGCACAGAGCAGGGTACAGAAAGGTGGATAATGGGATTGTGGACTTGGAATGGCAGGTGGAAGACAACAAGTGAGGTCATCTGAAGAGGCTGAGACAGGACAGAACCTTGAGAAGCACCAACATGAAGAGACAGGTAAGAAGGAGGAAGCTGAGCAAGGGCATCAAGAAGGACTAGATGTAAACGGTGGGGTGGGGGGGAGGCAGGGGGGATGGTTTTGCTGGAAGGAAGGAGAATGTTGCAGGAAAGAGGAAACCATCAACACTGTAACATACAGGAGAAAAATCTGTGTCCGCCAAATCAGACATTGAGGGTCCTTGGTGACTGTTGTTACTTAACATTGTGATGTGCACAAACAAGGTTATGAAATTGGTGGCGGCCACAGGAACATATTTGTAAACTTCAGTGCCAGTGTTCTTGCGTCAAACATGAAGAGGATGGAAAGTCTCTTAATAGTGGGACCGTGTCTGTGCTACGTGTGCCCCTGTCTCTCCAAGCATACGCTCTGAAAGACGTGTGAGGGGAGATGGGTAATCATTAACTCTGGTGCACCAGGATGCTGTGCAAGGCAGGCAGGCAGTGGTAACAGCCAGCAGCAAGAGAGGAGGGCCCTGCTGCTTTCTGAGAACCGCCCCCCCCTCCGAGTCTGACACTCGTCCTAGAGTGGCAGACACCGTGTTCTCCATTTCAGAAATGGCAATAGATTATTTCACATAAGTGATTAATAGTCCTTGTCTTGGGCATAGTCTGAAGTGGTATTTCAGAATACAAAATATGACCTGGTTGTGAACTGACAGGGAGTCAAGTATCATGACATAGACTACTTTAAAGAAAAAAGTTAAAAGTCCTTGTATTTAGTATGAAATGTCAGGAGACTAGCACTTGGAAGTGTGAGTGAAATGCACATAGGGAATGGCGCAAGACAGAGCGAACATTCCATAAATGTATGTTGAATGGAGCAAAGGAAAACTTGGAGAGATGCTGTAAGATTTAGTCATAGAGTACTAGGTAGAGGAAATGTTTTCATTTTGTATTGTTCGACATCTCACCAAAGGATTAGCCAAAGTAACATTTTCACTATTTGTTTCTGGTTTATTTTTCCTGTTACAAAATATAAATCCGTTAACAGAACAACTACAACAGCAGTTTGTAACATGCCAACATAACCATATTTATCGCTTTGAGAAATTTCTTTCAAGATTGTTGTGTTATGTCCTTTTTCTACTTATTATATACACACTTGTGGATGTAGTGGTTCCTGGTCTGCTTTATATAGTGGGGATTCTCCACCTTACTGCCAGTCATCATTTTTAGTGGCGGAATAATAGCCTATTTGAAAGATACAAGATGGTATTCTTAGTTGTTACTGGGTGTTGATGTTTTTTTCACATTTTTCACTCTTACAAATATACATTATAATGAGGTTTTTGTACCCAGAATTTTCCCCACTGAGTTTTGGGTTGTTAGGAAATTTTTTGGATTTTCTGGAATCAAATTACTAGGTCTAAGAGCAGAAATACTGTTACGGATCTTGATGCAATTTGAGGCACATTGATGTTACTATTTCTTAAGTTTGCCTTTGAATGAATACACTTTCAGTATCTTTAATATCTGACACTCCCTAAACTAAGTAAAACCTAGTGGTTTGTATGTGGAGGCCTGCAGAATGCATGCGGTGCTAGCTCTGTGTAAGAGAGAAGTGAACAAAGACTTAAAACCCTTCATCCCTGAATTCAGTGACTGATACTTATTAAACTGGATTGAATCTAGTGAGTAATGTTTTAATACATGATTCTTTTTTTAATGTTTATTTATTTTTGAGAGAGAGAGAGACAGAGAGAGAGAAAGAGAATGAGCAGGGGAGGGGCAGAGAGAGAGGGAGACACAGAATCTGAAGCAAGCTCCAGGCTCTGAGCTGTCAGCACACAGCCTGACTCGGGGTTCGAACCCACGGACTGTGAGATCATGACCTGAGCCAAAGTCGGACGCTCAACCGACTGAGCCATCCAGGCGCCCCAGGAAAGAATCTTAAGCAGCACGATCCATGCTCAGCGTGGAGTCCTATGTGACGTCTGATCCCACAACCATGAGATCATGAACTGAGCTGAAATCAAGAGTCGTACACACAAAGGACTGAGCCACCCACGCGCTCCAGTAACATTTCTTTTGTTTTTTTTTTTTAATTTTTTTTAATGTTTATTTATTTTTGAGAGACAGACAGACAGGGTGAGCAGGGGAGGGGCAGAGAGAGAGGGAGACACAGAATCTGAAGCAGGCTCCAGGCTCTTCGCTGTCAGCCCAGAGCCCAACGTGGGGCTTGAGCTCAGGAGCTGTGAGATGTGAGATCATGACCTGAGCCAAAGTTGGACGCTTGACCTACTGAGCCAGCCGGGTGCCCCAGGTTTTAATACATGACTCTTAAGTCATTATCTGTGATTTATTTGAGTCCAATTCCAATCTGCTACAGTGCTTCAAACTAGATCAAAAAGGCTAGCTGTGACCTACTCATACCCAGTGTAACATATGCTATAAAACTAGGATGTGATTGTTATATACCAATGCTTGCTTAATGTGTATCACTCTTGCCCTGTGATTTTACACTGCAGAACTCAAGTGGATGGCACATATTTTCTGTGCTTTGCTCTTTTACACTTCTGACAATGTGTTGATTTTTCATATCTGGTGTTTTTATCTGGTTAGTCTGATTGCATTTTTCTTCTCTTTGCATTTAATTATTTTTCCCCTTCTGTCACTATTTTCTGTTCATCTGCATTATCATGAGTTTTTCTCCTGTAACATCTCAATGGTAATTCCTTTATGTTTTCCCAGACTACGTACACATGGGTTCTGCCTTCTTCATACTTCTTAACTTATTAAACCTTTGATTGCAATTAAATAAAATATATGCTCAAATGCTATAAAACCACCTGATTACGTAAATAGACACCCAGACAGTCCTTTAAATATTTTGCACTCTATAAAAATAGGTAAAATCCATAACTTAACACTTCTTTTAACTTTTCATTTTCAATTCTAAATTAAGTAAATAAATGCCCAAAATACATACATATAAGTTTCACAGATCTCACAAACTATCCCTAAATGCATCTGTTTAAGATGCATTTGTAAGTCAATAGGTATAATTTTCATGTGGCCGTTGGATACTTTTCCACTCACTGGCCAAAATAATCAGAAGAAAACCATATTCGGCTGAATTTTTGGAAAATATTGCCTTCAATAACTGGCTAAGCATTAAACATGGCAGACTCCCTGTTTTAAAAGTAAGACTTTTTTTTTTTAGAGCAGTTTTAGGTTAACAGCAAAAGTGAGGAGAAAGGTACAGAGATTTCCCATATACTCCCCTGCCCCCAAATATGCATGATCTCCCCATGATCAACATCCCCCATCAGAGGGGGTACATTTGTTATAGCTGATGTGGCATTGACACATCATTATCACCCAGTCTGTGGTTTATATTATGGCTCACTCTTGGTGTTTACTGTGTATTGTATTTGTTTGGACAAATAAAGATTACACGTATCCATCATTACACTATCATACCCTTTGTGCTCTGTCCATACACCCCTTGCCATGCCCCCAACTCCTGGAAACCACTGATATTTCTACTGTCCCCACAGTTTTGCCTTTTGTAGTACGTCATATAGATGGAATCATATAGTACGTATCCTCTTCAGATTGACTTCTTTCACTTAATAATATGCATTTAAGTTTCTTCCGTGTTGTTTCATGCTGTAATAGCTCATTTATTTTTATTGTTGAGTAATATTCCATGTCTGGATGTACCACAGCTCATGGAATCATTCACCTACTGAAGGACAACTTGGTTGCTTCCAAATTTTGGCAATTATGACTAAAGCTGTTAAACATCCATGTGCAGGTCTTCATGCAGCCCTTTTGGGCAAATGCCATGGATATGGATGAGAGGGTAAGAGTACCCTTCATTTTGTAAGAAACCACCAAGCTGTCTTTCAAAGCAGCCGCCCCATTTTGCATTCTCACCAGCAGTGAATGAGACTTCCTCTGGCTCCACATTTGGTGTTGTCACTCTACTGGGTTTTGACCATTCTAATCAGTATGTGATGGTAGATATCTCATTGTTGTTTGAATTTACATTTTCCTGATGACGTGATGTAGAGAATAGATTCAATTAAAAAAAATAATTTTAGGGGCACCTGGGTGGTTCAGTCGGTTAAGTGTCAGACTCTTGATCTCAGCTCAGGTCTTGATCTCATGGTCATGAGTTCAAGCCTTGTGTTGGGCTCTGTGCTGGCATGGAGTCTTTTAAAAAAAAAAAACAGAACAAATTTTTCATATCTAAAATCATACTGTTTTTTTTGTCCTCCAGATATAAACATACACACAGATAAGCATGCACACACACACACACACACACACATTTTCCCAAATACATATATCAAATGGTTGATAGGAGTTTAACTCTTTGCTGTTTTGTTTTTTTGTTAACATTTTTTTTGCTTGACATGTTGCCTAGTAAATTGATTTTTCTATATTAAGATTTTTTGTAAGATAGGAGTTTCAGAGCCTGAGTGAAGACTAACAGCCAAGAAGATCTATTAAGTGAATAGATTAAATGAATAATAGAAAAGTATTTTCAACATATTGAAAGTCATAACATCTATTAACTTTAGTTGACCTTGGGGCTTCTTACATGTTTTTTGTTAGTTTATAGTAATATTTATTTATTTATTTATTTATAATCTCTACACCCAACATGGGGCTTGAACCCATGACCCCAAGATCAGAAGTTATATGTTCTACTGATTGAACCAGCAAGCCGCCCCCTGAAATTGCTTTTAAACCAATCTTTGTCTCTGATCCATACATTATACTATTGTGCCAAACTTTCACTATAAATGCTAGAATGTGAACTTCATAATCCTTCCATATTGAAAAATCTAATGAAATTAACTCATTTATTTACTTGTTCATGACATATTGATAGGTACCTACTATACCTATAAAATGCTCTGGGGTACAGAAGGAGTAAAATTAATTTACGTAATAAATCTATGCAACCTAGTTTATTTTCCTTCTGAAATAAATTTATAAGGAACATAAGGATCACTCAACAGTTCTTTGTTCTATCAAAACCCTCCACAGACTATCAAATCTGCTTCACTGATTTTCATTTTCAGGAAAAAGATTTTTAAGAGCTATAAAATGCAATTAAAATGCCTGAGGTTATAACCAGGCATGCCAAATAATGAAATCAACAAGGTTCAGTGGATCTACATGACACAATAGTCTCTTTACTAACAAGGAAATAAATATTATCCCTCCAAGTTACTACATGTGGACTTAGGTTGGAGCAAAATAAAGCTAGACAGAGTTCAAGGTCAGGTGCTGGTTTCTGAAGAAAAGACTGACTGTCAGTGTAGATTGCTTGAACTTCCCTGCCTTTCCCACACTCTAATTTACAGTCAAGGGTAGTGTCGGTTACCACTTGAGTGTACAATGATTCATTTCATTTATTTAGTGCTTAGTACATACTGTGAGAGATCCAGAGAGAGAACAGTGTTTGGCATCCTTTGAAGAAATTACGCTAATAAGAGACCCTTTTTAGGGTCTCTTTTTAGGGATTTTGAAATGGTAATTAATGAACCAAACTTCTGGACTCTAGTCCTGAAGTACTTTCATTTCGATTTTACCGAGTCTAGAGACTTTCCCCCAAGAGTCAGGAAGTCGCTGCATAGGATAAATCTGCTAGAGTGCTAAAAACTGCTGTGAGCAGTTATAAAAATTCAGCAGGCCCTTGCTATAGATAGGGGCGAGCACACATTTCTCTGTCACCCTCGATACCCCTTCTCTGTAACCATCGCCCTCATCCTTGAAGAATGTGGCTATCACAGTAGTGGTGCATGAGGAATATGTCACCCTAAGATGACTTAGAGAGTGGGGGATGGGGGGAAGGGGAGACAGATAAACGAGGTGTTCAAATTCAAAATCCCATCTGGAAGTGTCTGTTTGGTGATTACCTACTCAGTTTTCATTAGCAGTTTTGTTACCTCCTGGGAAATTCCTGGGAGCATCTTTCACTGGTTGGTAACTTCTCAGGGGCATTCCATTAGCTGGTCTGTGCACATATAATTTCACATGACATTCAGATTCTGTATTTATGTAGAAATACATTAATCCTCCTCCTTAGTCACCTGGGTTTCATTTTTGTTTAATCTTACCTAATGAGCTGCCCTGTGCAGCTGCTGTTTGCTGTGTGAAGAGTGAGTGGAGAAGATGCTCTCTAGGTAGATTGTGAGCACAGTTGTCTTTGCACAAGTGCACTAATTGGGGCTTACTTACACGGACCCCATGATATGTCATTTGTAAGTGCTGCGCTGGGACGTCCGCTCTGTGTACTCTGAACAGTTGATTTTGATGTTCATCCTGTGAAAACTGTAATGCGATAGACAACAAGATATGTTTGAAAATAGAATGTATGAAAACCAAGTACTGTATCATTTCATAATCTAGAGAGAAGATTCGGTTTTCTCTGGTACTTCAGAATTGAAGAGAAACTGTCAAATTCAGTCAAATGCATTTGTCTACCAAAGACAGTAAGTATGTTAATATATGATTATCACTTTCTCAGCCAAGTTTGTAGGCTCGTTTATTTTCCAGTACTGGGGCTTCTTAGGATGGGATTCTTGGTCTTTTTATTAATTCAACAATTATTTGTCTGGCTCTGTCCCCTCTTTCATTTCCCCCACCCCCGCCATACTCTGGCCTAAACAAATGTAATTCATCCTTATTTAGGCGTTAGCCCTTCAGTCTTTCCACATTTCCTCCTCCCCACCCTCAAAACTAGCTTTTGAAGATCGCGATCTGATCAGATTGCCTCTTTGTTTGAAATTCTTCCGTGGTTTCCCATCAGTTATACTTGAGCCCTGATGCTTGATAACTTTGCTTCTCTTACCTCTACCGGAGCCTCTCCTTAGTTGGGCGGGCAGTGCCCTGTGATCTCATACTTCATTCATTTACATGCCTTATTTCTTCTACCTCGAAGGCCCTTTCTTGCTTTGTTTGTCTAGCTAATTCCTGCTTCTCTCCCCTAATTTAAGATAAACATCATCTTCACTTGGATATTTCATAAGACTACTTCATCTATATAAAAATAGAATTACTGTGTTGCCCTTCTGCTTTCCAAGAACATTTTGTACAGTGCCTCCTATAATTTACCATGTAACACATGGTTTATATGATCATCCTGTCTGTTTCCTCAGCTATAGAGTGACTGCTGTGAGAGCAGGAACTGTGTCTGACTAACTGCCCTTGTCCCAGAATATTCAGTTCAATGCAACGAATATTTAGTGAACACCTACTATGTGCTAGGCACTAAGTGCTTGTAACACATCAGTGAACAAAACAGAAATTGCTGTGCATATGAATTTCTATTCTAGCATATAATATTTGCTTGGTGTTGAGAGAGAGAACAGAGAAAGAAGGAAGGAGGGAAAGAATACATATTAAATTATGGGATTGTAATCGTTTTTGAAAAGAAACAATAATGGGTATTTTGGTTGGGAATTTGATATTCCCAACTATCTGTGGAAAGGGAAGCAAACTTCTTTTTTTTTAATGTTTTATTTTATTTTTGAGAGAGAGAGAGAGACAGCATGAGCAGGGGAGGGTCAGAGACAGAGAGACACACAGAATTTAAAGCAGGCTCCAGGCCCCAAGCTGTCAGCACAGAGCCCGACGCAGGGCTCGAATCCACGAACCACGAGACCATGACCTGAGCCGAGGCCAGATGCTCAACCGACTGAGCCACCCAGGCGCCCCAAGGGAAGCAAACCTCTTAAGGTGTCTTCAGGAGTGTTTGTTTGTTTTGTTTTGTTTTCTCTCATGCTTTTTGTTGCTTTAGGACTTCATTATAAGACTCTACTGCCTGTGGATGGCAGTATTGTGCCCATTTCTTTCCTGTTAATAAATGTTAAATGTTTCATAAAACTGGGGTAGCAAAAATTATATGAACAGTTGTCCAATTAATTTTTTAGAAATAAAAATACTAGTTAATAATGCTCAGTGCTTTAAAGGGTGCAATGAAAGTCTTCCCCACTATTATTGGTGAGATCGCCACTTGGTATTATCCCAAATAAATAGTGAGTAAGTGAATGAATGTTTGTATCTGCAACTTTCCTACCAATCAATATCTAAGGTGGGCTAGGCGTTTGGAAGTTCCTTATTCATTTTTAGTAAGTGTCCGTACTTTTAAAAATGTGTTCACTGTTTTCCATGTTTTACAGATAATGTGTAGAAGTAGTGAATTCCACCATGTTTATAAACTACCTAGATTTAATTTGGAACTCAGATGGACCTTTGATGCTCCTAGAAAGCATTTTATGACTTTATTTTTCAACATTTCCATCGTGTGATATTTTCCACTGCAGGGGCTTTATGTAAGGCATGGTTCAGAAGATCGCAGTTCTCTTTTGAGAATTAACAATATGTGGTATATTTTAAAACATTTTATTTTTAAGTAATTTCTTTACCCAGCATGGGGCTCAAACTCACAACTCCAAAATCAAGAGTCACATGCTCTACTGAGTAAGCCAGCCAGGCGCCCCAAGATATGTGATATTTTTAAAAAATAAATTTGAAAGTTACTGTGAATAATAATGATTAACAGATTTTTAAAAAATGAATCTGCGTGTGCATGTGTATGTGTATGCTCATGGGCATATAAGAAAGAGAATTCTTGGCTATTTTAGGTTAGTATCCTAAAAGACCGGGAGGTTGGTTTGAGAGGAGTTGTGTGTGTGTGTGTGTGTGTGTATGTGTGTGTTGTTGTTGTCATTTTTTTTTAAATTTTTTTTAACATTTACTTATTTTTGAGAGACAGAGAGAGACAGATCACGAGCAGGGGAGGGACACAGAGAGAGGGACACACAGAATCAGAAGCAGGCTCCAGGCTCTGAGATGTCAGCACAGAGCCTGACATGGGGCTCAAACCCACGAACTGTGAGATCATGACCTGAGCCAAAGTCGGACATTCAACTGACTGAACCCCCCAGGCACCCTGTTTTTGTTTTTGTTTTGTTTTGTTTTGTTGACATTGCTCAGCAGATTGGAAACACATTAATTTCAAGTAGCTTGGCCGGTCAGGGCATTTGGAAGCAGGCGAGATTGAGGGACACAAGCCACGTGGAAGTTGGAGGTCTCCGTATGCAGTTGGTCCCAAGCATTCTGGGGCAGGGACTGCACAACGCAAGCCTGCTCTCCTCACAGTAAACGGAGCTGCGTGTCCAGTGCTCTTCTCACTAGACCATCACGAAATGAACGGGCAGGTTGCCCCTGCCCCTTAGCACTTGACTGTGGGCAGCCTGGTGATGTGTGCAATCCAAGATAACACAGCTTTATTTGTTCCTTTGTACCCACCGCTGCCCTTCTTCATCTGTCCCCCCAGCCTGTCGGAACCAGCCAGCGGATAGCACTTGCCCTTATTTTGATCAAAAGTGGGAGAGCTTTATGAATGGCTCTCACATTCATTAATTGTGCTCAGACACCTTTTCTGGATGCTGTCACTTTGTGACCTTCTGCCTCAAAAGGCTTTGTACTGAAAAGCCTCAGAGTAATACACAGTTGCTTTTTCTAGGGCGAACAAATTACTTCTAGTAGCAATGCAGGGTTTAATCTTTATGCCTTGTCCCCCCCCTCCAAGCACCTCTCCCAGATTAAACCCTGACTTGAGTGTTGCAATTATTCCATCTTTATTGGGAGTTAGGCCTTTGCCTGCTCTTTTTTGTTTGACCTTACCATTAAAGGATGCTCCAGTGAAGTAACCTCTCATGGGATTTCCAATTCCAGAGCCACACATGAATGGCTCATTAGACACAATGTATCTCACACATAAACTCTTTTGTTTTTTAAATAAGTAGCCCCACACAGTTTACAATCTAGTGGGTAAGGACAATTTTTATTTCTCTTCCAGTTAAGTAATTCCTGATGCTTGGTCATGCCTCTTTTAGAGCTTTGAAGTCACATCACAGTCTCTGCTGTAGGATTCTGTTTTGTCTGCTCCCCTTCATGGCCTTGGGAAACCCTAGGATTGTGGTGGCAAGTGGAGCTTTTTCTTACTGGACCTGTGTACACCATAGCAATGGCGGAAGATGAAAATTGACAAAATAGTCCCAAAGCTTCATCAAAACAACTCAGGGAATCTGGAACGGAAATCTGAAACTAGAGACCATTGAGAGTCTAGCTGGTACTAAAAGAATAAAGATTTTATCTGTTTAAATGAAAGCTAGAAGCATTTTTGAATAATATTAGCAAATGTTTTTAAAGTTTATTTATCTTGAGAGAGGGAGAGAGAGAGAGAAAGAGAGAGAGAGAGAGAGAGAGAGAGAGAGAACAAGCAGGGGAGGGGCAGAGAGAAAGGGAGAGAGAGAATCCCAAGCAGGCTCCCCACGGTCAGTGTGCAGAGCCCATTGTGGGGCTTGAACTCACGAACTGTGAGATCATGACCTGAACTGAAGCAAGAGTCAAACATTTAACTGACTGAGCCACCCAGGCACCCCAATATTAGCAAATTTTTAAGGTCTTCGTACCTTCTTAATGCTTTGCCTAGTGTGGAGCTAAGATCTTCCCTGCTGTAACTGAAATAGGGACTGGAGGACTCACAGGGTGAAGGTCACATGGAAGAGAAATAGCACATCTAACTCTAATAGACCTTAGAGTTTCTTAATGACTTCTTGTTCATTGTATGTCTTCTTCGGCAAATGCACGTTACATTTTAAAATATAACAAAACATGATATTTCATGATATATCTTAAGTACATTTACACTTATTTCCACCCCAGGGTATTTTCTTAATAGGTAAGAAAGATATGCTTTCTGCAACTGTAGCTAAAGTCTTGAGATGCAAAACTTTTACAGAAGTTATCTATATATTGCACTAATTTCCAACATGCATGTAAACACACAGAGACATATTCAAGTAAGGCTAATTCTGTATGTAACTTCAAACCCATATCCAACTGAAAATGGAGTTGCACTTTATAAACTAACTAAAAAAGGACAAGATTCTGCTTTGATTTGGCCAAGCTAAACATGGTGTTCTGCTGTCTAATCTTGGCATGTTGACCCTGGTACAGTCTGTTTCTGTGTTTTACTTTAATACACCAAAGCTTGTTGCATAATTTCTTTCTTATAGATTGTCTATATGATGTAGACTCATAGTGAATCTGTCATTTCAATAAATTTAGTAGAACTATTGTGTCAGTCACAATAGTGACTCAGTATTTGAGATTCAAGAAGCTTTCCAAAAGCTTTAAGAGATCTATGCATTAGGAGAGATGATGTGTACTTTTATAAGTTATGAATCTCTTCTAAAGAACCTTGAGCCTTTCTGATTAAGTGTGCGATCTAAGGAAAACAAATTGTTATTCTACAGTATTTTTCAGTAGTGATGTGCTTTGAAACCTATTTCAGAATTCTGATATTACCTAAGCAAGAGGTTGCCCAAATGTGCCCTGGTAATCAAAGAAGAGAAAACCAAACCGAGATAACTTAGGGACCTGGAAGCAAAGAATATTTCATACAAAATCACAGTGTAACCCGGATTCTAATGAACATAGTGATCACCCCCAAATAGTTGTATAAATCGAGCCTAGTTGATGATCCAGTTTCTTAAACAGTCACAGCAGTAACTTCTCCTGGCAAACTTACTGTGAAAATCCGCAGGTTCACAGAGGTTAATGGCGGTTACTGAAAAGGCACATTCCCCTGGGTAAATTAGCAATTCCACTGAAGGCCACTAGTTAGTACAAGTACAATTTTGAAGTACATGCTTCTTGGGTTTACATTACATTGGAAGTCCTGGGTTTTCCTAGGTGGCCAGATCAAGATCGTGGCTGTCTTCTGAGACCTAAATCTGAATGGCTCTCCTGATGTTAATAATAATAATAATAATAATAATAGCATTTCCTAGCTTTTCTGTTTAGTCACTCATGAGAAAGTATAAAGAATATTGGGGAAAGAGACCTAATATTAGCATTATGGTACTTCTGAGGACAGTCACTAATGGGAGGCTACAGTCAGCCTCAGATTCTGCAGTGAGAGCAGTGAGAGGACACCAAACACCCGGAAGTTTGTAAGGGCAGCAAAATGGAAAATTCGAAATAGGGTCCAAATGAGGGTAAGAGAGGGCTTGTTGGACAAATTCTAATTATTTGTTAGTTTTTCTTAGAATAATGGAGAAGTCAGTCAACATACTACAAAAAGTTTATCTTGGAAAGCACACAGTTGTTAAAACTCCTGCAAATTTAGGCTCTGTGGATTTATGATGACCTATTTTGGTCATTTCAATGTTATGTTGCCTGAGTCTTTGTATTGAATGGTGTAGACTGCGTGTGTCTAGGACACAGAGTGGGGCTGTCAGTACAGAGAAGATTCTGAGGGGAGAAGTCAGTCCTTGTACCTTTCATTAGGGCATGGCATCAGCCTATTAGATTTTAGGAAATAATGAGCAAGAAGGTGATATCAGGAAGTTTAAAAGACCTCACTGCAGGGCGAGGAGCCCGGTGGGTTTAGACATGAGTGTAAAGTGCAGAAGGTAGTTCTTTAAAAAAAATTTTTTTTTAATGCTAAGCTGTCAGCACAGAGCCCGATGCAGAGCCAAAACTCACAAACTACAGAGATCATGAGCTGAGCTGAAGTAGGACGCTTAACCGACGGAGCCACCCAGGTGCCTCTAGAAGGCAGTTCTTGAAAGTGAGTCACAAAGAAAAGAAAGAGGACAGAAGATCAGAAAATCCAACTAGGAAGCTAAATTGCTGACCTTGCACGATGTATCTGTCCTGTTTAAGAGAAATACTAACATTAAGGGCATGGGGTTAAGTGGTTCCAGTTTGGAGGGTGGGGAAATATAAGGCGTATTTATCATCAAAGTGATGTTTAGCCCCATCGCTTAGAATATTCCTATCTCCTCATCAATAGCAGTATTTATTAACTATGTTATTTTTGTCAGAGAACAGGTCTCAATGCTCTGTTGTTCTTCAGCCAATTAACAAGTGTATCCTTTACAATAGTACTAACATGCCGCACTAATTACGGCCCCAGAATTGTACCTAATTAAATAATCCCTTAATCCTTGCCTGGAAACCTGTGATACTAGCTCAGATCTGTGTGGTTCAACTCCATAAACAGCTCAGCCTCCCCTGGGCGATCTAATTTACTATTCATTGTGAGGCAGACATTACTTTGGATGGTGTTTTTCTTTGATAGTCTTTTGGTTGCTTAGTACTCTTAGTGTCGACAGTTAAATTCATAAACTGGCAGACTGAAGCCAGAAATGGATAAATAAGTAAAGTAAACTCTCCTGATAATGGTTCTTAACTAGTAGAAGGCTTCACACAGTTTTCCAAAAGTATTGATTATTATTTTAAGCACGTGTCATCAATTGCTGATGAATAGATCCGAAATGGGAACAAAAAGGTGAAAGAACATTTATAATTGGAAAAGTTTAAATTAGATTGTTGGCTCCTGGGCAAATTAAGCAAAAGTAAGACAAAACAGAAAAGCAAACAAGAACACAACTGTTTCCTAAATTGGAGTGAGTTGCATGACTTTCTGTGCCGTTCTTTTTTTTTTTTTAAGTTTATTTATTTTGAGAGAGAGAGCAGAGGAGGGGCAGAGAGAGCGAGAGAGAGCATCCCAAACAAGCTCTGCACTGTCAGCACAGAGCCTGATGCGGGACTTGATCTCATGAACTGGAAGATCATGGCCTGAGCCGAAGTTGGACACTCAACCGACTGAGCCACCCAGGCGCCCCAAAGAAGGTGCTTTCAAATAAGTCCTTCCGAGAAACGAGCGAAGGTTTTCCCAGGTGGTTAAAGCTTTTGCTTATTTTTCACAGTTGCAATTAATAATTTTCAATCAAACAAAATTCTTCTTCAGATCTTGCCATGACCCGTTTGTTTGGAAAGCTGTTTGTGTGGTTAAGAATTCATACCCTTCTCATTAGTTGAACTCTTGCCTCCTGTTGCCATGTACAGATGAAGAGTCTTAAAATCCTTGGTGAGAAATAAATGTTTAACAGAAATTAAGATTAAGAAATTAACATGAAGGAATTAAGAAAACTACAGATATATTATTTTTCTTAGCATAAAAAATTCTATTTAAATTTCCCTGTATACCTAGAATGAGACAGCCCATATATTAATTGCCAAAAGGCATATAATTGAATGCTTTCTCCAGTCCTTCCTTTCAGCTAGCAGGGTTTGGATCTCAAGTTGTCTCAGATCGTATTTAGTACTAGAGACAAAGTACATGCTAGTTCTTGATGAATGCATGGATAGATACTTTTTTTTTTTTTTTTTTTTTTTTGTCTCTTTGTGTTCTTGAGGTTAACGAATTTTTCAGGTTGAGAGATTATGAACTGTCTTGGAAACAAATCTGTCTGGGGCATGCACCTGTTGTATTTCTTTACCTGTCGGGGTAACTTGAGCAGAAATAGGGAATGTGGATTGGACCCTGTGAGGTGGCCCTAACAGCCTACTCTCACTTTTGCTTTTGCTCCGATTAGAGAAGAAGAAAAAGGAAAATAGAAGCAGGAAACTTGTTAAAGTTAATTAAAACCTATGGCAGGTTTTATTTTTTTAGTTTAGAAAGGGACCAGAAGTGGCAGAGACTTAAACTTTCTCCCACGGCCAGCAGGCTTGGGAAGAGAGAATCAGAATACTTTTTTTATACTTAGAACCTGTGTAGTTTCTTTCCTGGTGAATTCTGTCTGCTGGTTGCCTTTTTTCCCCGGCAGTAGGTATATGTGTCATTATTATGCACAAATCCTTGAGCTACAGTTTCGTCGAGTCTGAGGTTTTCAGAAAAATGTATTTACAAATAAGGATAAAACTATCAATTTTAATAGACCCATTGATCTTTAACATTTTCATTTGATTGTGCAAAGTATTACTGCTTGATGGTTTTATGTGTTTAATTTACTGTGAGATAACACAGCTTATTTTATTTCATTTAATAGTGAATTACAAAAGCCTGAGGTCATTGCTCTCACTTACAAAGATATTTTAAAGTGAAATTACAGTATTATTCTACCCTCCTCTCCCATATGTGACTTGCAGTTTTTGGTATTCAGAGAGGGTGAAAGTCATTTATGGAATAGTCCTGTATTTCAGGAATAATCTGATGATTGTATAATTTGTCATGAGTCATGTATCCTAATATGGTATTAAAGTGAATATCTCGTACTGAAGTCTTCTGCAGTTTACTAAAGAAAGCTGATTTTGTAGTGCTGGGAATATAAAATTGATACCAGTTTTTCTAAATAAATAATTACGAGAACATCAAATCTGGAAAAAAATTGCGAATGAACTATAGTTATGTAAGCACAAATGGAGTTGGAATTGCAAAGATCATATCAACGTGTCTGTGAAGAAAAACCACTGTTAGGATAAGATTTTTCTGGCTGTTTAACGCGACTGTCACATTGAAAGCTGTCTATAATAAATCGAGAGTATTTTGTTAGAAAGCACTTACTTTAATGAAGAATCTGAAGAAATGCTTAGGAAGTGAAAAATGTGAAGAAAAATATTTTTCTTTGTTTGAGCATTAGTCATTGTAATATTTTGTCTCATCAGAGGCTAGATACACGCAAAATTGGTTGAGTGAGAGAAGCTTCAGTCATCACAGAAAATTTGGAAGAGAGTAAAAGAAGATTCAATTAAACCTTTGTGGAGGTCGTCGTGTCCTCCTAATTTTATTACTTGAGCTCTCTTGTGGGACATATGTGTTCCATGTTTTATAGTTTTCAAAATCCTCCTACATTTATTGTGTTATGTAATGCCTACCAAAAAATAGCTTGCGAGGCGTTTGCTCTTAATAATTGCAATTGTGACCTTGAGTACTAAGACCCAGGCATCACACGAGGCATGTCATGTTTTCTCCAGTTCTTAGGAGAATCCTTCAGCTAGTTATCAGTATTCTTGCTTTACTGATAAGTAAAATTTCCTTAGGCTGGTTATGAGTCTTCCTTAAGAGTCACACACTTTGTACGTACCAATGAAAATATGAAAGGCCGTTATAGTCTTACTCCACTCGGTTTCTCTCTATGTATTTGAAATCATTGTCTCTTTTAAAAAAGAAAATAAGATCTAAAAGAGTTAAATGACACTCTGTCTCTCAATCTCTCCCTCTCTCCCTCTCTCCCGCTCTCTTTCCCTCTCTCTCTCTGTCTCTCTCTCCTGGGTACAATGGATCCCACAAAGATAAACAAGGAATTTTACAATATAATAGGAGAGACAGTTATTTTGTACGCAACTGAAATAAAAAGAATGGTTTAGATAAATTGAGGAGTATAAAAAGTACTAAGGATTTATAAAAGTTAAAGCACTTAATTTGTGTTGGAATGAATAAGAAAGACTTCATTAGAGGCCCTGCTATAGGAGCCGGGATTTGACAGGTGGGTAGGGAAAGAACTTCGTCAAGGAGAGGGGTCATGGATGAAGAACAGCTGGGAAAGGAAAATGGAAGACTGGAAAAGGAGGTTGGAACTAGATCATGGAAGACCTGGAGTGTTGTCAGTTTAGCTGATTTCAGAGAATTTGTGGGAAAAAGTCAACTGGATGATATAATTTAGAATTATAACTCTGACAAAAATAAAATATAGCATGTCTTGGAGAAAAACACAGATCAAAGGGAGCAGAGAATATTGCATATTTCCCAGTGGCCTCCAGGAGTGATGTGAGCTAAGAGAGAGTGGAAAGGAAGAAGCTTGCCAAGATGGAAGGATTGGATTTGATGGATATTTGTTTGATGATGATTATTTACCTGTAGGGGCAGGTGGAAAGAGAAAGAACAAGAATGGTATTGAGGTCTCTGGCATTAGCGAGAGGGAGGACAGAAGGTTTGGCAGGTTAAGGATGATCAGTGATTTTGTTTTCTGCAGCAGAGCAGCAGATTTAGCAATGAGGAGATGATTGACACTGGAGGCAATATCTTCACGAATGGAAATCGGATTGCAATGTTGAAGAGCATGTGGAAGTTGGGGAAGTTGAACTATATAGATATGAAATAGTTATTTTTCAGAAATGTGTCTAGCTTGGCAGAGAAGGAATGAAAACCTGGGTAATGCTAGGTGGCCTGACAATAATGATGTTGATAATAATGGCTAAACGTTATGGAGCTCTTCCAGGTACTAGGCATTGCCTTAAGTATTTTCCCGTTTACTCTCTGTAGCAACCTCATGAAGGAGACTACGTTAGTTTCTTTCTACTAATGAAGGAAAGAAGACACCGGAAACTCAATGCAGTGTGATCATCTATATGACAGACTTGTTTCTAAGACTAAAGCATCTGAGCATTTAAGTGTGAGATACGCATTCACAACAGAAGCTGTAGCACTTTGCACACACCTTTATTTTACCATTGCTAGTGGACAGTGCTACCATCGTCTAAGACATAGGGTGAAGGTAGAAGTTTGACAATTATTCTCTAACAGCCCTTCATTAGAGTTGATCTGGCTGTATTTCATGGACACGAGATGCAAAAAAAACTTCCATGCTGTTCTGCCATCTTGGCCCCTCCCTAATGACTCTTCATTAGAAAGGCAGGCTCTTAGAGGTGGATTTCAGTTTCTTTCTAAGATTGTTATAGAAGTGTGATTAAGAATAGAAACTTTATTGCATCAAGGAATTAGTTAATATAAAAGTGATTGGAACAGTGCTTATGAAGTCAAATTACGTTAGCTGGTATTATTACCGTCTTTGCCCATCCATCCATTCATCCATTTATAAAGCCAGTAAGTATGGAGTATTATTTACTAGGCACTGGGGAGCTCAGAGATGAAAGACAGGGCCTGCCATTAAGGAATGATCCAATGGGGGAAGGAATGTGGAACCGCCAACTACAGGGTACTGATCCATTAAAAAAAATCATTGAGTTAATTATCAAACGTCTTAAGTGGTATACACTCTCTAAGCCTTGAAGACAGAAAAAAATAACAAAGGCAAATAGAATTGAATGCTTTCATATGTATAACCTTTATGCCAAATAAGAAATCACATTAGGAGCTGATTAAGCTGTGAATGTAACTTGTAGCAAAATAAAAAGAAACTGTCTTCAGTACATAATACCAATTAAACTGTTAGGAAATTAGTAAACACCTCACAGATTAGTGATTAATGTATATAGCCATCCATTTACTAAAGAGTAATCAACACATCTAAACAAGAACAAAAATACTACATCTTAAACAGCAATCAGAAAATTATATATTGAAACCATTATGATCTAACTTTCCCTTGGCATACTAGACACAAAATTTTAAGACATTTTCAGTGACTGTCAATGTGCAGTAAAATGAGCTCACTCATGCATTACCAACAAGAGTATAAATGGTGCAATCCCTTGAAAAAGCAATCTCGCAATGTGTAAGTCTGAATGGGGCATTCTAGTGAAATATAATAAAGGATGGTAAAAACAATGTGCATCTTCATTTCAGCGTATTTGAAGTAGGAGAAAACTGGAGTCCTCTAAATGTTCATCTAGACAAGGGGAATGATTAGGTCACAGAGGTTCTAAGAGACCTTTTAGAAGAATGTTAGTAATATTTAGCACCGTGGAATGTTGCCCATATAACAATGATAAATAAGTAAAGCAAAAGCAGATCACAAAATAATGTACGTAAACATATGGGCATTAAAAAGAGTGAGAGGATATATTTTTGTGGTTGTATATTGGGTCTTGGGGCACAAGTCTATAAGTGACTTTTTTCAGATTTTCCACATTTTACAAATTATGTTTAATTAGAATCTAGTTCATGAGTATTATGCAATCATTTTCATCACCAGATTAACATTAATTAGTATTTTAAAATATTCACTAAGTGATTTCCATTTGAGTTAGGATAACTTGTAAGTTAGATAAGGTTGGCAATATATTTTAGAGATTAAAAAAGATTTCATGACTGCCCAATATTGAAAATATTGTTTTGAAAAAAGTCTTAAGAATCTTTATAGAAAAAAAAAGATGTAGAAGGAAGAGGTTAAGTAAAAATAGATTTCTTAGTTAGTTTCTAGATATATTTTCTTAGAATATTCTAAGAATTTGGGGACCAAGGGAAGGAAGGTCAGAGGGAAAGTTCTGAAGGGAAAAAAATTGCATGCATTTTTTTTCTTCGAAAGCAGCTAAGTGCCAGGAAAACAAAACAAAACAAACTTTACAAATGCTTCATATTAGAGCAGGAGCTTTGTGTCCAAGTAGAAGAGCCTTAAAATTGGAATCCATTTATTGCAGACATTATTGGAGTTGATGGTGTGAATTAGAGTGTTTTTCTTGGCATCTGCACGCCTTTTAATATACTCTTATTTTTTGACTGGGTTTAGTGTGTCATCATTCAATGCTGGATCCAACCCCTCCACACCATTGGATGTGGATCCAACCCACCACTTACTTCTTGCAAAAAAGTGGCAGTTCAGGTCAGATCTGGATTCCAGTCCAGATTTTGCCATTCTACCATTACAAGTCCTGGGCAAATCAGTCAAACTCTCTAACCCATTGTGTCCTTGCTTTTAAACTGAAGAGGGCACCTTGTAAAGTGATTTGGGGGGATAAAATGAAACAACATGGAGAAAGATTTAGCAAAGCATTCACCACATAATAAATGTTCAAGAAATGTATCTTTCCTAAAGCAGCCACTGGTTACTCTCCTCTCGGCTCTGAAAGATGGATATGATGTTCCTACGTAATTCACTTACTGGATCAGAGTTGTAGGCATTTTAGTCAAATCGTTCACTTTAATTTAAAATTAAATTATGCATAGAGTAATATGTTTACTATATTATTAACATGTTAGGTTGGAGCCTAGCATGTATTTCATTAAAGGATATCTCAACTTTAGTAAATCAAAGGTAATTGATTTTTAAAACTTGAACACTTTATCAGTTTGTAACAAATATTGAGTGCAATTTTATTTCATACAAGGAAAGGTTACCTAAGTTGTCTAAAAAGGAAATAAATGTTCCTTTATAAACATTCAAAATGATATACTCACAGATTTCTTTGTCATGAGTAATATGTCACTGTTGTTACAAGATAATTTTACGAGAAGACAGAGGCATTGGTAATACTTAATACTATAAAACACCCAAATAATTTTTTTGTTTCTGTTCCAAATAATGTTATTACTGCTGAATCATCATTTTTTTTAACCTGCTTACCAATCAGGTAAACCATGAAAGAGACACTAAAAGATGGACTAGTTATAAAAAGTCTAGACCAAATTTCTCTACAGATCAATATCAGGAATTGAGGGTCTTTCTAGTCTTAAAACACTCTGGTCTGTGAGTCTTATTTATCACAAATTATAAAGTTGAGGAATATCCAATCCTTTTCGACTACAGGATGAAAGCTGAGCCTTCTATTTGATTTTTTAACACAACGGCTCTGTTTATTATAACCGTTTGTTACCATAAAAGTATAAACTGAAAGGTAGCAATGACGGGTGAATGTAATATATTACATTAAATAAACTTGTCCTGTGCACAGTACATGGAAAGTTCTGTTTACATTACAGGAAGCTGTTTTCTGCTGCATTTACAATTCTGCTGGGCAAATAAATTAAGAGGGCTTATGACAGCTCGATTTAGTTTATCTGGTCAAACCCCAAAGACACGATTAGTAGGATTTTAGCATATTTAACTTTATATAGGCACTTTATAATGCAATCTCAACCATCTTTTTTTTTTTAAGGACAGGATGTTTTAGCTGATGATTTAGAAAAAAAAGAGCAAAAAAATAAGATTACTGGACAAAAACCTGAACAATACAATTCAACATACAGAATCCTTGCAGAGGGGATGAATATAAAGGTCATTATATGAACTTGAAGGAGACTTTAAAAACGGAAAGACATGTAATATATTAAAATAATTTTTTTCATACTCCTTCCTACAGGTTGATTTAGGATTCAATTGTGGTTTAGACTGAAGATAGAAGTGAAGGAGTTGGAGGGCGTATGGTGTGGAATTTGCAGATAGCTCCAAGTGCTTTTTTGTGGTAACTTAAAAAAAAAGTTTAAGCATTTATTTAATTTTGGGAGAGAGAAAGAGGGAGAGAGTGAGTGGAGGAGGGGCAGAGAGAGAGGGAGATACAGAATCCAAAGTAGGCTCCAGGCTGTGGGCTGTCTGCACAGAGCTCGATGCAGGGCTAAAACCCACAAACCGTGAGATCATGACCTGAGCCAAAGTCAGTCGCTTAACCGACCGAGCCACCCAGGTGCCCCTCTTTTGTAGTAATTAGAATAGATGCCACCAAGACAAGAGATTTAGTTCATTACATTATTTACTTAACCAGACTTAATTTTCTCAGCTCTCTGTTATGTAGGATGAATTTTCATTATCTGGGTGTGTGTCTGTCACTGTGTGTATAAGTGTGTGTATAAAATCGTAACATAAAGAGGCACGGCAGGAACATGGAATGGAAGGGTGCATGGGTTTGGAGTAAGAAGACCTAAATTCAAGTCCCTGCTCAGCCATGTGTTTAGGTAGGTGACCACTTTCTTTAATTACATTTTTATTTGAATTCAAGTATAGTTAATCTACAGTGTTAGTGTCATGTTAGTTTTAGGTGTACAACATAGTGATTCAGCACTTGCATACAGCACCCAATGCTCATCACAAGTGCCCTCCTTAATTCCTACTTCACGCATTCCTCCCACCCACCTCCCCTTTGCTGACCGCCAGTTTGTCCTCTATGGTTAAGAGTCTGTTGCTTGGTTTGCCTCCCTCTTTATTTCACTTTGCTTCTTTGTTTTGTTTCTTAAATTACACAGATGAGTGAAATCATGTGGTATTTGTCTTTCTCTGACTTATTTTGCTTGGCATAATATTCTCTATTTCCATCCACATCATTGAAAATGGTAAGATTTCATTCTTTTATAATTTTATATTGTAAATACATACCACATCTTCTGTAGATGACCGCTTACGCAATGTAAATTACTAGGGGCTTACTTGAGGCTCTCAGTTCTGTTAACTCAGAGTCACATGGTAAATATGGGTGCCCCGGATCTATTAATAATACAGGAACCTTTGCAAATTATACATTTTATGCCTTTTCAAGTCACTATTCTTACATTTCCCTCCAACCAAGTAGATCCCACTTGTCTGAAGTACCTCATGGCTCTGCATTTGCAAAAGCCCTTAACTTTGTCAAGGATGCCTTCCTGCTCCCTCTAGGTAAGCGTTTGTCATCCTTCTGGGCCCATCTCAGACGCCCCTCCACTCTAAAGCTTTTCTCCAGGGTACTTTTTACTTTTCTTTTGTTTTAAAAACATCTTTGGCTTCTAAAATTAATTTAAGGGACGCCTGGGTAGCTCAGTCAGTTGAGCATCCGACTTCGGCTCAGGTCATGATCTCAACAGCTCGTGAGTCCAAACCCCACGTCCGGCTCTGTGCTGGCAGCTTGGAGCCTGGAACCTGCTTCGGATTCCGTGTCTCCCTCTCTGCCCCTCCCCTGCAGATTCTCTGTCTGTCTCTCTCAAAAGTAAATAAACATTACAAATTTTTTTTAAAAATTGAAAAAAATTAAATACATTGCATAAAAATACGGAAATAAAAAAGTGAAAATAAATATGATCCAATACTCCATGAAGAGAGATAAATGCCACTAGTATTTTAGTATATTTTTTACCAACTTAACTTTATACACACGCACTTAAACAAATGAATTAGTGGGTGACTCAGTCCGTTAACCATCTGATTTAGGCTGAGGTCATGATCTTGCAGTTCACGAGTTCAAGCCCCACATCAAGCTTGAATGGTCATTTAGAATATTTTGCTTTGGTAAGCAGAGCATTCTTGTGCCCATCTAACATTCTTTCCGCAGGACAAATTCCTAGAAACAGAGTTCCTGGGTATGTACTTTTTTCATACTCTGGAAAGGCACTGCCAAACGCGCCCCTCGGGAGACTAGCATTTTGCACGTCTGCCAGCGAGCTCTGCTCTGGGGCCTGTTTTCACGGCGCTCCTCCTGTGGCAGCGGCCCTCATCACGCTGTCTTTTCACAATTTACTTACTCGTCTCACTCGCTCACGAGACTACAAACTTCTAGGTGACGGGAGCTGTGTCCTACTCATTCTGAGTCCCAGGGTCCAGCGCAGAGCCTACCCGAGCACAGAAGAGTTAAGTGGGGAGCTAAAACTTGGAGAATGAAGTAGGCTTTTCCGGTTTTTGTTTCCACTCTGTCACGGTTTTCTGTACACTGATTCTAATCATCAGTGATCTTAAAAAATGCGAACTGGCTGCCATTTCTGCCACTTCATTGAACAACGCTGTGATTTCAGTGCGTTAAATTTTGGACGGGCTTTGTTAACATCCTGCAACAGGGTGTTTCCTCCCTTACACAGTGCTAGCTGTGTAGAGAATGCATATGGTCATGAAAAGTGAGTTTGTATCTATTTCACTTTCTTTTTTTTATTGAAAAAATTTTAATGTTTATTTTCGTTTTGAGAGAGACAGACAGACAGACAGAGACAGAGTGTGAGCAAAGGAGGTGCAGAGAGAGAGGGAGCAGAATCCAAAGCAGGCTCCAGGCTCTGAGCTGTCAGCACAGAGCCCGCCATGAGGCTCAAACTCACAAACCGGGAGATCATGACCTGAGCCCAAGTCGGACGCTTAACTGACTGAGCCACCCAGGTGCCCCTATTTCATTTTCGATTATGAGTATTTAGCAGAAAGATTCTATGAAGCTAGATATAAAAATATCTTTGGAGACAAAGTATAGACTTTCTCGACAATGCAGGGGAGTTCCATGCGGCTGGTGTGACTGTCCCAGGTAACTCAGGCTTATAAATATCCATGCTGGTTATGTATTTGGTTTGTATCATGTGGAATTACAAGATGTAATAATTTGTCTTTGGTTAGATGTCTCTCCTTAAGTCTTTTAAGGATACTTCTCAAGTACTGAGAGTATAAGTAATTGAAGTATTACTTATAAAATTAGAATGTTTGTGGGTCTGATCCTAAAACTCACATTGTAGTGGTGAATTGATAGATGAAATCAGTGTTCAGCTATCAATATCATTTATAAATTTGGGCATTGTACGTGTAGGCCCAGCAAGTGCTCGTTAAGACGCACACCACAGCAGTCTGAATTTGACTTTTATAATTCTGCAGAATTGAATTTGTAAGTTACCGTGGGACAATACCAACATTGTTGCCAAGAATGAGTATGTGGGCAAGAAAACACCAATTAAGTGGAGAATGTAGAGGGCTGGCCCCTCCTAGTATCTAGAACACAGGCTCAGGAGGACAGGCCTTGGATTGAGATCCAGGCTGCTGTGGCAATAGGAAGCTTACTTCAACCTGTGCGCCTGCCTTTCCTCACTGACATACCTGATTAGAAGACCTTCACAGATCTCATACAGATAAAGGGAATTCACGCATGTGGAACACTTTAAACAGTGCCTGAAACATTTTTTAAAATCAGGTAATCTACTGAAGCAGGATTGTTAACTTCAGGAATATTTTTTTTAAGATTTTCTTTTTAAGTAATCTCTACACCCAACATGGGGCTCTAACTCACGACCCTGAGATCAAGAGTTGCATGCTCCACTGACTTAGCCAGCCAGGCGCCCCAGCAAGATAGTTTTAATAAACTTAACTTGGTAACCGGGGGAAAACATCGACCAAAGGGATGGAAAAATGGACTACATTTTACAGTGCAGAATATATGAGTAAGAGTGTTCAGAATGAACACTAAATACATAAAATATTTTATCTTGTTTTCCTAAATTCTATTGCCTATTAAAATTGAATGATATATTTTAGAATCCTTATTCTATTAGATTTTAGAAATAAAATTATTCATGGATTAACGTGCAGTACATTTTGAAACAAGAGAATGTGAAATCTAAACACATTTTCCTGTACCTTTTTTGTTGTTACACAACATTCTTGTTTAAATATATTTTCCATAAAATATTATGTGCATCCTTTAAAAAATGGTGTTTATCCATTGCCCATAACTATGCAACACAAACTGATGCCCACATATTATAATTCAAATACATTACATTCTACCCTAATTTAGGCCACATGAAGGAAAGAAAATTCACATGTTAAAATAATTGTGAATATATGTGTTTGAATTAGATTAACGTGGGTTTGGATTCCATAAATGTAGCAGATATCACTGGCCATTTATAGAAGCTAATTACAATTTGTTTCTTTAAAAAGTTTATGTAGTTTACTATTAAATCATTAACAATACTTTCATTACCTATCCATGTATATCTACAGCAATAAGAGACTGATGCCATTTCCAGGGAGTTGACAACCATGGTGAGAAAAAGACCTCAGGAATTCTAGAAATTAATTGCATCATTAAGCCCAGATTCTAAAGGTGGGCTTATTTTAAGAATCTCAGCCAGAAGAACCACAGAGCTACTAAATATGTTCCCATATTTCTAATACTAATTTCCACTGTAGCCAAGATATTTCACTGAGGTAAGATCCTCGTAATAATGTAGGATCAATCAGAGTCCAGGGCCCAATGTCAGCAAACAAAGAAGAAATGGATGTATCAAATTCATTACCCAAAGGGAGGGAGTATAAATTGTAGCAGAACTCTAGATTAATATCTGACAGTTATATTTACAAAGAAAGTCATTCCGATTCCAGCAAGCAGTGAAAGTTAGAAAGATGACACAGACTTCTTCTGTTTTTAGGCTTGCTTCTAATTAAATGATGCGGGGTAGTGTTGATCAAAGAGACTAAGAGGATGAGGAAGCCTGAAAACTTCAAGCCCAGTATGGTGTCATGAAGATAATTTAACTTCTCCATTTTATTTCGGCATTGCTTCTGAGAAATGAGAAAGAGGAAATTGAATTTTAACTTGTGATCTTTTATTCCTACCTCACAATATTTATCAGTATGAAATAATAGCTAATTCACAGTAATAAACGGATATGGGTTTGTTGCTATCCCAAGTGTTGTAGCAAAAGCTAAGCTAAAATGCCTACTTTGGGGAAGAGGTTGATTTCTTTAATGTGGTTTCATCCGAATGTATGCAAATGTCTGCCACAGCATCCATGGTCTCATTTTAAATGACAAAGGTACATCTTTGTACAATTTTGTGCAAAATTGTCACGCAGACACGTTATGTCATGTTATAAACCAAGATGTTGCTCACGTCTGTTTCCACACAAGGAACACAGATATACTCCAAAAGGAATGAACAAATTTAGCCATTAAGAACAGAAGGATACACATAGGTATAAATTATGCCTTGTATGAAATAAGATATTGATTGTGCATTCTATTAAACAATCTTAGAATCTGCAAAGAGTCTAACTGAGTTATGATATTATTACTCTCACGAGGAAATCTGTGTCCTTTTGGAAGCAGGTACCAAAACGGATTCAGATGTAGAAGACATTCACTAGGGGAGATGCCTGTGAAGGCTAAGGGCAGAGGAAGGACTAGTCAGGGGAGCCTTCAAACCACAGTGGACTAGAGGCTGCCAGGCCATAACCATCCACAAAGCGAGTTCTGCTTTAGGGAGCCCAGAGCAGAATGCTGCGGCCATCTTGCTGACCACCATGGAGAAAGTACAAATTCACCTTTACACTCGCACAGTCCCTGCAAGTTTATCTACCTCTACCTTGTTTTCTATCTCGCTATAGATATATATCTTCACTTTGTGGTCTGGTTTCTAAGTTTCAGCTCCCCCATTGCTGAGGACCGGCAGTAGGTTCAGCAGCTTGCTCCCATTACCAAATAGACATGTCGTCTTGTTGCGTCTTTGGTTTGTGTCATGCTTTCAGAGTTCAAACCAAGGGGTCCTTGGGGTCTAGATTCAGCTCCCCACCTGGTTTTCTTTGTATGATCATAGGCAGCATACTTAATCTTTTTATTTTAAGTTTATTTATCTATTTTGAGAGAGGGTGAGTGAGCAGGGAAGAGGCAGAGAGAGGGAGAGAGTGAATCTCAAACAGGCTCTGTGCTAACATCTTGAACCCAAGGCAGGGCTTGAACCCACAAACCATGAGATCATTACCTGAGTTGAAGTCAAGAGTCAGATGTTTAACCAACTGAGCCACCTAGGCGCCCCTTTCTCTGCCATTCTAAGTAAGGCAGTAGGTACTTGTATCTTCTATCACGATCTTTGATGACATTCAGAAATCTCTTGTTCTTATAAAAAAGTTGGAGGGGTGAGTTGACATTTCCATTGCTTTATTTTTCATTCAGAGCTTCCAATATTTCTCTGCATGTGAGCCAGTATCAAGAGTTGGACGCTTAACTAACTGACTCACCCAGGCACCCCACTTACTTAACCTTTTAATCCTTAGTTTTCTCAACTGTCAACTGGGAAGAAAAATATGAAGTATTGAAAATGAAGGTTTAAAGACAGAACACATAGAAGCCTCTCAATACGATGCCTGGCTTACCTCAAGCACCTGAAAACATTAGCAGTTTTTATCGTGACTCTAATTTTTGAGTATCCTTCTGTTATCTATACATTTCATACTCTTACCCAGAAATACCTGAGTTTATATATATATATATATATACATATATATGTATATATATATACACATATATATATTGCTTCCATTTGAGCTGATGAGCTTTGTTTTGAAGGCTCCAACTGTATCCTTCAGTTTAATGGAAAATATAGAACACATGTCAGAGACCTATAAGATGCCAAATGAGGACCTTGTCTAGTGCTGTGGATTTTCAATGTGGTGTTCTGTCTATTGGCACGCCAAATCAGAGTTCTGCGATGAGTACTATGATTTCATATTTCTGAGGAATAAAAATAAATGTTGAGGGCTGTGAGGCTTGCAGATAAAAGGAAGCCCAGTACTTGGGGAAGACATCTGCAGCACAGAGGTGCTCTGTTTACTAATCAGGAAATGATATAAGTCTTCTTACTTTTGTAGCTTTGTGAAAAATACTCACCATAAAATTATCTACTTGGGAATGCCCTTGATAAATATGAGAAAAGGACAGTTGTTTGAGAAAGAGATTATAAAGAGTAGGTTTGAATACAGCAGCTTCTCACGTGGACCCAAACGGAGTTACTGGTGGAACTATTTTATCACTTGCCCCTGCTCTTGACAGAAATTGCTCCTACTTCAAAACATTTGTGGGGGTCAATTAAGGTCAGTTATGCTGCCCTGGTGTTTTGTCCAGGGAATTACATATTATAATGGTAGTTGAATATTAGGGTCTCAGAAATAAACCTGTTCTCAGGAAGCTTGCATTAGAATTGGGAAAAGAAAAATAAAGAAGAGAACATAGAAAAAAGGAAACTATATAAGGAAAGAGTAGCATATATAGTATGTTGGGTAGTGATAAATCTATGGAGAAAAATGAAGCCGAGAAGAAGCCGTAAGGGTAGACAAGACCTACCATAGACTCTGACTGTTTTTCCAGACACACTCAAGCCATTGGATCCAAAGGCCCATATTTTTAAGATGCCTGGCTGGGTACAGGGATGTTCTGTGTGGCTGGAAAGCAAAGCTAAAAGCATGATCCAGGCTCTATTGTTATGGTTCTAACTAATACAACAAGCTGCAGATAGAAATAGAGTAAAACCTTGGATTATGAGTAACTTGTTCTGTGAGTGTTCCGTAAGATGAGCAATCATTTCTAATAAATTTAAGCTTGATAAATGAGTGATATCTTGCAATATGTGCATACGTGATGCTGAACATCACATGATCACAACTGAGCCAACGATTTTGAAATTCGCTTTGATAGACGAGTGCTTTGGATTACAAGCATGTTTCTGGAACAAATTATGCTAGAAAACCAAGGTTTTACTGTATATTGCTTCTTCCCAAATTGAAGTCCCTACTATGTTGGTACTAAACCAGTGCATTTAAAAGCATAGTATTTAAAATTAAACCGGAATGAAAATAGGTAAAGTGAAGCAGAATAATTAAAATAATAAGGCATACATATTATGTCTGAATTACGTAAGATATCATAAATATACAAGCCTTAACACCCAAAGGGTTTTATTCTTGAATGTATTTAAAGGAATTTCCAAATTTTTCGAACCCTTGATTTAGACAATGACTGTTTTTAGCCTACATCGTTATTACTTTATTTTATTTTATTTTTTTGTAAGGTCCTCATCACACTGAGTAAGAAATTACTTGATACTGTTTGAAAATAAAGACCGCAGACTCAAAAATTTTTAATTGTACAACCTGAAATTAACATAATATTGTGTGTCAACTAAACTTCAAGAAATATATAAAATAAAATGAAGTGAAGTGAAATGAAATGAAGAGACCCTGCAGATAATCTTCATGCAGGAAAAAGAAATGGGAGAAGTGCCATCAAGGTCTTCTGGCTACTTGGTACTTTGGATATATGGGCCTTATTAATACCCTTCATGCAGAAACGGCACATTATGTTCAACAGAGCTGTCAAGAACTTTTAAAAGAATTGTTTTCACTGCAGTTAAATGTCTTTCCCCTGCAGTTAGGTGCTCTTCCTCCTACTAAGTGTCAGGGTTTCAGGATTTCTTGTAACACGGGAGAGCTTTAGAGACAGAGGATTTTGTAATGTTGGCCACTGACTAGAAGTGTGGTGATGGTATTTCCAAAGAAGCAGGATGATGTTTACCACCTGGAGTCTGGGTCTTCTCCCGGCCAAATGTAAAAGAAAAATCAGGTACTTTTTTTTTGAACGTTTATTTTTGAGAGAGAAAGACAGCGTGTGAGTAGGGGAGGGGCAGAGAGGGAGACACAGAATCTGAAATAGGCTCCAGGCTCTGAGCTGTCAGCACAGAGCCCAACCCAGGGCACGAACCCACAACCCGTGAGATCATGACCTGAGCCAAAGTCAGACACTAAACCAACTGAGCCCCCCAGGCTCCACTAATTGGGCTTTTTAAAAACAAATTACACTGTGGAAGGATTGGCTTCCTTTATCCTGTCATAATTCCTTTACATCTATGCCCCTTTTGTTCTGTGTATGTTTAATGTAGATTCTCTGCAACCAAACCTTAGAGAATGTGCTTGTCTCCGTAAACACACAATAAATAATATAATTCCCTTGACAGAGTGAACTCTTCAGGTGGTATTTCTGGTTGATTTGCAGTGTGGTTCCATCCAGCACTTGAAAACAGTTTTCCCTGGAAGGTAACTAATACTGTTTTCTGCCCTTCATCCCTTGCCCGCTCCCTACTGCTGCCAGGACCCCACATACCCCATCTCCTCCTGTCTCCTCTGGGCACACATCTTTGTGGATGACACTTGACTTCATTTTCTTTGCCATCTTGTTTCCTGCAAGCTCTTTCTCCTCCACATTCTTGATTCTCTTCCATTTTCAAAAGCTGACTAAGTCATAAGAAAAAAGAACCTTCTGTCGAACCTGCCTTTTGGCCACTCCACCCTCAGGTAATACCACTTCTTTTCACAGATGAGTAGAAATTTTCATTTTCAAAATTGTGTTTGATGTAGCTGTGAGTTGAGTTTCTGTTTTTTGCATGCATTTAAACAAGTAAATAACTGTGATTTTTTTGTTTTTTATTCCTGAAATATAAAACGCATGTATGCTAAATTTGCTTAAAGTGGAAAACGTAGGAATTTAGGGGCATTTACTAAATTTGAGAACTGAGGGGGCATTCATTTTATTTTGCTTCAAGCAGGTTTATGTGAGCAGCAGCATTTATTGTTTGTTATATCACTGGGTAGATAAATAATGTACATAAATGGGTAATACAAGAACCCATTTTTGTTGCCCAAAGTTGATCTGTTTCAAAAGTTGTGATTCTGGGGCGCCTGCGTGGCTAGATCAGTTGAGCATCCAACTTCAACTCAGGTCATTATATCACAGTTCGTGGGTTCGAGCCCCGCATCGGGCTCTGTGCTGACAGCTCAGAGCCTGGAGCCTGCTTTGGATTCTGTGTCTCCCTCTCTCCCTGCCCCTCCCCTACTCGCACTCTGTCTGTCTATCTCTCTCAAAAATAAATAAACGTTAAATTAAAAAAAAACAAAGTTGTGATTCTGAAAGCCTATAGTTGTCAAAAGAAAAATGAAAAACTTTTCTCAATTTGTGTTCTTGTGCCAAATCATAAATGCTTTTGTTTGGTTTTGTTTTTATAATACAATACATCCCAGGGATATAAAAAACAGCCTTTCATTTTGTACATTCACACTTTTACAGCTGCTTACAGGATATGTGTAAAAATAACTTGACTACAAGTTCACTTTTCTGGCAGATTAAGATAGCAAAATAGATGATTGATTTTCAACTACTCAGACATGCTCTAATTGGAGATAATTTTTAAATGTGTAAAATAGTTTTAGATTAACTTTACATATAGTGTGTTTGACACCAAAAATGATTTGCAAGCTTTTGAATTTATATTTCAAGTGTAGTTGACAGCTATTTCTACAGCTTTCTTCCTTGGTAGTTATATTTTACTAGCATAGTGTTTTGAAATTCCAGACGATGAACAAAACGTACTCTTTTCAGACATTTTATGGCATCAGTCATAGTGTTACGTGTCTTCTACTTCAGGTTGACAAAATTAATTTTCTGATCGCCAGTCAGCAAATACGTAATGAGAGGAATTGAGAAAATGTATGAGTCATGATTCCTAGAAAAAGCAGTTCACTTTTCTGCAGCCAAAATACATAACTCCCATTTTATATTATTCCAGACCACGTGTAATGACTTCATTAACTGAACAGTGTAGATTCCGAAGTGGGGAGTATTCACACCTGCCCTGTCGGGATTGTACTGATGAGATGAAATGACAGAAGCCCTGGGGCAGGGTCTGGTGTATAATAGAGGATACTAAGCAATTAGGAAGCAAATAAACAGAGAGATAAGTAACAGCCGATTGTATTCGTGTTGCAGTTTTGCCAGGTGTTATTTTCCAAACAAAGTCAGAGATTGTTGCCACGTATAATCTAGTTTTCATACATTTTGGGGTGTGCCTTGAAAGCCTTTCGTGACCACATCCATTCGGAGTCTCCTTTTTCTTCCTTGCTTGTTCCTTTGCTCTTTTCCTGGACTTGTGCTTCTACGTGCTATTTGTGAGCACCCGAGCTGAGCTTTCCGAATCTGTCACTGTCACATTCATCTTTCTTAGATACTACTCCCACGATGACTCTTCTCTGCAAATGTAAGTTTAGCTCTTACCTATCTGCTCTTACAACTAGAATCTAAAAACCCGTGTGTCTTGCTTCCCCACTTCTCACTGGCATGCATTCTCCTTCCGTCTGACTTCTCTTCCTCTTGTGCTGGTCTTTACTTCCCAGTCCTGTGAACGCATTCCTGCCCTGCTTTCTGGTGGGGTCTTTCTCCCTCTACCTGGAATGTACTCTTTTTTCATCCCCAAAGCTGTGCGATGTTTTACTCTGCCACAGTATCAGCATCCTTGCGGTTGGGGATTGTTTCTGGGTGTGATGGATATAAGATGACCGCAAATTATTTCATGTTCTTCCCACTGAGATGTGATGACCGTGTCCCCTCCCCCTGAACATGGGCCGGTCCTGGACTGTTCTGACTAAAACAGAATGTCAGGAAGGACGCTCTGCTGATTTCCAGTCCTGAGGCTTAAGAGATAGGCAGCTTACGCTTCTTTTCTCCTGGAGCACTCACTGTCCATTCCCCAAGCCTCCATATAAAAAGTCTGACTATCCTACGTGGTCCTGTTTCCTTTTACTAAAGAAATGACTGTAGGGGCACCTGGGTGGCTCAGTCCGTTAAACATCCAACTCTTGATTTCAGCTCAGGTCATAATCTCAAAGTTTCAGAGTCCACTTGAGATTCTCTCTCTCTCTGCCTGTCTCTCTGCCCCTATCCTGTGTGCTCTCTCTGTGTGTGTCTCTCTCTGTCTAAAATAAATAAATAAACTTAAAAAAAAAAAGAAATGACTATAATGGGTTCCTGACTCTAACTTAGGTTTATATTTGAGACTTTCCCTAAAATGGTGGCCTCCAAAGGATGGTGTAAAAGACAATCTAGTTGTGTGTAGGAAGTAAATGTTATCGTTTGTATTACTGTGTATTTTTCTTTGGCATTTTTAAATTTCCCTCTGGTGCATCATTTCTATTTTAGTAATATATTATAATATATGTAATACATGGTTGTGATTTATATAAAATTTACATCTATTTGAGACATATGCATAAGTATTTTTTAACGAAAAAGTTGCACTGTTAACAAGTTCAAAGTCTAGGAATCTATAAAAATAAAAATCATCTTCGGGGCGCCTGGGTGGCTCAGTTGGTTAAGCGTCTGACTTCAGCTCAGGTCATGATCTCGCAGTTGGTGAGTTCGAGTCCCACGTCGGCTCTGTGCTGACACCTTGGAGCCTGGAGCCTGCTTTGGATTCTGTGTCTCCCCCTCTGTCTGCCCCTCCGCTGCTTATGCTTTGGCTTTTTCCATCTCTCAAAAGTAAATAAATGGTAAAAATTTTTTAATGATCTTTAACCTATCTGTGTATGTGCATACCAGTGTTTCCTAAAAGAAGAGCAATAATTAACTTCTGCTGTAGTGTTGCAAGTCCCTGAAATGGAGAACGCACAAATAAAAGCCTGTGAGCCAAAGCCTCTCCTTGCAGAATCCCAAAGTTATGCCTCTAATTTGATTTATTCTCCCAGAATCGAATTCAGTTTCTTTTTAGGTGCCTCCAAATTTTTTCTCCA
Source organism: Cryptoprocta ferox (assembly GCA_028646485.1). Classification (NCBI taxonomy): domain Eukaryota; kingdom Metazoa; phylum Chordata; class Mammalia; order Carnivora; family Eupleridae; genus Cryptoprocta; species Cryptoprocta ferox. Next base: position 9,115,281 of record CM053561.1, read on the forward strand.
CAAATATTTCATAATAATATCAAAGCCTATAAACAGGTGGTGTTTTCCAAGTTTTCATTATTTATACAGTGACTGCTCAATCCTGAACACCCCTGATAAGCCAGTGTGGCTCTGTGCTGTGTGCCGACCTTCCAGAAATGGGGAAGGAAGGGGTGGCCCCATCTCTCAGTTCACAGGGTGTTAGTGAAAGCTATGCTCTGGGCTCTCTGGAGCTAAGTGACGGAACAAAAAGAACCTTCCAGGCTTATGGGATGCCATCAAGAAAAGCAAAAATCTGGACATGACCTAAGACATCTGTAGGCCAGGGAGTTGTTCATTCTGGCTACAGCATAAGATACGTGTAAGAGAAAAGTGGCCATTGGATGGATGAGATTAGTATCGGGTCTCGAATGACAGGGTGAGGAGTTTCAATATTCCTCCACGGCCAAGGAACGTCATTTTTGACACAGGCAAGCAGATGGTTGAGCAGGATGGTGTCGACGGTGCTGTGCTCATCAGTTTCCCTCCGTGGACTTCTTGCCTGTGTTTGCCGTTTGTATGCAGCACTGTGCTTGCGTTCACTTCCACCGCTAAGCCGGGAGGTGTGTAAGGTCAAGGGTGACTTTCGACTCTTCTGTGTCCCCGCTGCCCCAGTGAGGAGCAACTGACTTAGATGCAGGTAATGCTCCGTCGTCCTGCGTAATTGCAAACCTTCCCGTCTGGGTGCTGAGCTATGTTTCTGAGAGGAAGGAGTCTTAACTTCGAGCATCTGTTATGTATGATGTAGTAGTTATTATTTTAAACCGTAAGTTGCAATTCTACTCCAGTTGTTTGGGTTCATGTACGTCTAATATGGACAGGAGGATGGTATCATCTGTCCTAATAAAAAGTTGAGAAACTGGATGCAGGCGGTTTCTATCAGCTTCTCCTGGTCAATAACCGGAGTAGGTGCAGGCATGAGACCCACGTTCTGATGTTTGGGTCTTTTTCTGTGCTTGTCTCTCTAAAAGGTATCTACAATCCTTGGAGAATGAGTAATGCAGTCTTTAAGGTAATAAACAGGTGTTTTACTGCTGCCTTCTTTAAATAGGTGATTAAGTATACTGAATTCTTTCCTCTGGTCATTTCATTTTTTTTTTTTCTTCAACACGGTACATGTAGCAATTAAGAAAGTGACCCCATCACGTTGAACACTACATCCTTTGGGACTTTAAACACACACTGCATGCTTAAAAGTGAGTGCTTGTTTTTCTTTTGTTTTTTAAAAAAATTCTCTGTGACGAACAGGTTCCAATGATGGGTGAATGAGTTTAAATGCCTTTAGATCTTAAGCAAGAGAGCACAGACATTAAGAAAAAATAATATCTGGGGTAAATTCTTGCTGAGGCATTGGATATATTCTGTAAGTTTTACCTGTTGGCTTCATTTTAAAGTATGCAGCTATAGTGCTAAGATTGAATAGCACATGACCCTTTGGTGAGATAGTTTATTGCCTGGGTTATAGGGAATTATGATTAATGTCATACTCTTGCTTAGTGGGTTGGATCACTTTTATTTTCTGTATTTCCCAGAATGCCATCCTTAAAATAGAACTCATCTTTTTCTCCACCAATGTTTCCTACCCCCTCCCAACTTTATTCCAAGAAGAAAAGATGACAAAATGTGATCATTTGTCTCCTCGGAGTCTGAGGGTGTTAAAGAGTTCTGAGTGGTAAAACAGATGGAATTGTGCTAAAAAGCACATGGCCCCTTATAATTTTTTTCTTTAAAAAGATCCAAAACTTAGGCTTAGTAATGGAATATACTTTGCTATTCTTGAGCAACACATGAAGACTTCTTTGCTTCTCCCTATTCTGACTCACTGCTCTTTTCCCAGATTGCAAAATGTCCATTTTGGATCATTGAGAAATGCTGATTTAATAGACTTCTGGAAAAGGTGACCATGGTGGGTAACTCTGTGGATAAGGGAAATAAAGTACATCGAGTTAGAAGATTATTACTAAATTTTCTTCTGACTTCGGTGACAAAGAGAAGTCTTCAGATGCTTTTACCACTGCAGTATATTTTTACCATTACATAAATGTTAAATATATTTTTTCTATAAATAGTGATTCAGTATGAACTTATTTTAAAGTACAGTTTTTCTTTTTTGCAAATTAAATTCGTTGAAGTTAATGTCTGGTAAGATGGTTTTGGCAAACATGAAAGTGATAGGTGCCAGTTCTATACGATTGAAATTTCCTGTTTTATGAGGAATTCTTGTCAGCTCCTAGAAACCACATTACAGTCTTTACATGAAGATCTTTAAATTCTTTGCTTTGGGTGGTACACTCAAGTATTTGAAACAATGCCATTTTACTAGTTAGCATTTGACATGCTGAAATTACAAACAGGAGAATTGGACATCATTCCTATGACTTTATCTTAGAATTTAGTGCCATAATATGCTTTAAGTGATTAATGTGTAATGACAATATATTCTCATGTACAAAATACGTTGAAACAGTCCTTCAGACACAGATCTCAAACAAGGAAACTCGAATATCTACTGTGTGGCTCCTGGAATTCAGTCTCTTAGCCTCATTAAGAAAGAAATGGTCAGAAGACAAAGTGAAGCAGGAGACAATGTAAAGAAGTCCAGTAAATTCATTAACAGACCATTATTAGTAAATGATGTCATCTAACTACCATACTCCTACAGAATGAAAATTTATTCTCGGGTTATAAAAGCCAAGATGAGTAAGGGAAGACCAGAGGTTGTTAATTCCTATGAAAGTCAGGCACCATGAGAAATAGAAATTAGACTCAGAGTCAAAAGGCCTGAGTGCTGGACTGTACTTCTCATCTATCTTAGAAATCTGGGTAATTTATTCAGCCTGGGTTTCAGGGTCTGCTTCCCTCCAACTAGCCTATTTTGCAGGATTTCTGTGGAGGGTCAGACAGATACAGTGTATGTTAAAGTGCTTTGCACTTTCCTGACTGTTTCTGGCCGGAAGAGACGGTACGTGTGGTTCTGACTCACTTCCTCCCATACCTTGTACATGCAGTTAATTCTGCCCATTTATTTGACATGTCTCTCTCTGTTAGACCGTACGCTCTTCAGGGTCTGTATCTGAATCATCTTGGTATCCGCAGTTCCTGACACCTCGAACGTTCTTAATAAACGAATGAGTGAAGGAATGAGCATTATTTGCACAATCATTACTACCCAATGAAAATCCTCAGTCTGGATGCTGAGTACATTTAGTGTATGTTCTGGATACAAACTCTGAGCCCTCCTTGGGTTCCTTTGATGGCCTCCTTCTTTCCAGAAGCCCCACCTGTTCCCGGGACTGTGTCCACCCTCCCTAGTCAAACTCCCTCCGTAGGCTGGAGTCTGAGGTGATACCCAGGGGCTGTGTGGCCCTTACGCCACACCCACTGAGGCTTCCCTGTGCCGTTCACCCTCTGGGGGATTGAACAGTGGTGTCCAGATTCTAACCTATGGTACCCGTGATTGTGACCTTATTTGGAAATAGCGTCTTTGTGGATGTGACTTAGTTAAGGATCTTGAGATGAGATCATCTTTCTGAATTCGTGACTGGTGTTCTTCTCTGAAAAGGGGAGGGACATTTGAGACACACAGACACAGAGAAGATGGTGACGTGACGGTGCAGGCCCAGAACGGAGACATACAGCTACAAGCCAAGGGACACCAGGAGGTACCAGCAGCCACCACAAGTTCAGAACAGATTCTCGCTCAGAACAACCTGCCAGCACACCTTGATCTCTGACTTTTGGCCTCCAGAGCGCGAGAGAACAAATTTCTCTTGTTTCAAGACACACAGTTTGCAGTAAACTAATAAACACCTCTCCATTCTGGCAGAGGGAATGTTACACTGTGGGGCTTGGATCTGGGTCCCAGAATGGTCCTCAGGGGACCCAAGGAAACAGCTCAGAAGTGTGGATGCATTATATCGCATTGCTTGAACCAGCTGGAAGTAGGGACAGCCAGTCAGAAAATGCTCCCCTCTTTTCATCCTTTCTTGGAATATGCCCCGATATGGTTTCTTGTTTCACACTTTCTAGGGAAGGGCCTACCTATCACACTCGCCACGCTACCTACAGCGTTTCTCCCCAGGTCATTGTGGAGGCCAACACTGTAATAACATCACACGGCACTGTTTTGTGTTTTCACTTTGCCTCACTTCCTTCTTTCCTCCTCATCACTTCCGTGGAATTGCACCTCACAGAAGTATCAGTATTTTAATACTTGCTTCAGGCTCTGCTTTGTAAAAGACTTAGCTAAGACAGTGTGTGTATTAAGTTGAAGAATTACAAGAAGACTTTCATTTTTACTGAATTCACTTCCTGAAAACTTCTTGGAGAAACAGAATAGGATTTAACAGAAACAATCTTAAGGGGCTGAATTCCTGTCCTAGAATCAAATATATCATTTATATAAACAAAAAGATTTCCTATAATTAGATATAAAGGCTACATGTTTTTTAATCCTTTAAATAGTCCTAAGAAGGGGCACATGGGTGGCTCAGTTGATTAAGTGCCCGACTTCTACTCAGGACATGATCTCACGGTTTGTGGGTTTGAGCCCCACGTCGGGCTCTGTGCTGACAGCTTAGAGCCTGGAACCTGCTTCGGATTCTGTGTCTGCCTCTCTCTCCCTGCCCCACTTCTGCTTGCGCTCTCTCTCTGTCTCTCAAAAATGAATAAATATTAAAAAATAATTGAAATAGTCCTAAGAAATGGGCATAAATTCATGACACTGATTATATGAGAGAGCTCAATGACTCATTAATTGTACTTTGAGGAATTTCAAAATAACTTATGCATTTACAAAACTAAATTTTTGTTACATTTCGTTGTTGCTAGACTTCCTTTTTCTAGCAAATAATGGTGTCAGGAGCTCAGCTGAGGGAGAGAGAAAGCTGGGCTCCCAAGTTTTGGAGTAGCTGGAATATTTGAGTAAAGCAACAAGCCAGGCATGAAAGGGTTAAGCCCTCACTCCCTTCCTGAGGTGTCAGTATAAGCAGCTGTTTAAAATTGGAGAAAGTGCTGAACTCCACCATTCCAGTCGTCCCCATGAAATGGTGCACCAGTTGACGGTCAGGTGGATCAGCACAGAAGTCTTACTGTAGACGGAGCTTTGATCCAAAGCGTCTGGCAGACCTACCGACCCTGGTTGGAGTGAGGACACGCAAAAAACAAGGGAGGCAAAAGCTAGCAGTGGGAAAGCATTGGATACTGAGTCAGGGTGGGGGCAAGTTGTCTTTATGTGCTTCCCTCCTCTCCCCTCCCCATAAGAAGGTCTTAGCAGAGGCACCCAAGGACAACTCTGCCCGGGGCCGTAGGTAAAGAGACCTAGGAATGAAGGCACCAGGGCTAGATATGCAAACATGGGTAAGAACATGACCAGCAAGGGGTTGGCATGGGGGGCGGCGCTGAGTTTGCCTGTACTCCTCCCCTCTTCTAGACACTGCAGCACACCGTCTGTACACGATGTCTGGCGTGGACATCTGCCAGAAAAAGCCTTCGTAATTGCCTGTGGTCGTTTCTGAAGAAATCACACATAGGTTTTAACCAAGAGCCCAATTCCCCAAGTGGTTTTGTTTTGTTGTTTCCAAGTAGGAAGGACACCCCCGCTGAGGAGGGGCAAGTGACCAAATATTCTGCAAACAGCTCCTTGGAATTCCATGCGTTTATTATGCTGGGTCCAGCATCGCTTCATGGACAGACGGAGCACAAGTGATTGGAAGCTTATGAGCCTCATGTACACAGCTAGCTTGTTATCTGTCTCTGCTGTTCTCCAAATGACTCCATTCCTGGCCCATCCTCTTCCAGACAGCCCCGAATGACCTGTTCTTGTCCTCACGTGTCGGTACTGAGAACTTTTCTTATCACTCATCTTAATCTGGTTCAGAATGATTCTATTTTTCTTATGGATTTGGTGCTTGTGGAGACCTAATATTGTACATTCTGTGATTTTTCTCCCTGCTTGCTATAGCCTGCCTCTATAGGAAACCCTCGTTGCTAGAAACTCCTGAAAAGAATTAACAGACTGATAGGCCATATTCATTGATAGTAGGCAAAATGCAGCATCCAGAATAGGTCTGTTCTCTTCAAATGTGGGAGGCTGAAATGCCAAGACCAGACAGATTTATTTTAAAGATATAAAGCAGGTAACAGTTTGCTTTAAACATATCAACTTAAGAACCTAGACTAATTAAAATATTATGGCATTGGTGCAGTTATAAACAATAAACCACAGAAATAGCAAAGATCAGAAATAGTCTCACATACGAAAGCATTCTTAATGTATGATAAATTGGCATTTAGGAAGAACACATCATTTTATGAGGTGCTGGGGTGGCTCAGTCGGTTAAGCGTCCAACTTCAGCTCAGGTCATGATCTCATCACTCGGGAGTTCGAGTCCCACATCGGGCTCTGTGCTGACTGCTCAGAGCCTGGAGCCTGCTTCAGATTGTGTCTCCCTCTCTCTCTGCCCTCTCCTGCTCAAGCTCTGTCTCTCTCTTGAAAATAAATAAACGTTAAAAAAATTTTTTTAATAAAAATAAAAAGAACACATAATTTTAAAAAAATGGTGGTGGAATAAATGAGAATATGTAAAGAAAAATATAAACCAATTTAAAAGTAAATCTTAGGTCCATTAAATAGTAATTTTAAAATATGAAAGCAATGTAGAAGAATTTTTTTTGTGAATGGAGGGAAATACATAAATTCTTAAATTGAATGCAGAAACCATATCATAAGCAAAAAGGCTGAAAATTTTAAATAGAATGTAAGCATATTCAAGCAAAATTTTTAAAAAGATGCATGAAAAAATTAAAAACAAGTCACAGATTGGGGAAATATATCTGCAACACACATTATCAACCACAGATGAATATTTAGACTACAGTATATAGAAAATTCTTCTTTTTTAGAAAATTCTTATATACAGCAAGAAAAAGATAACTCAGTAAAAGAAACAGAGGAAAGATAAGAATAGGAAGTTCACATAGGAGACGGTCCCAATGACTGCAAAAATGTGAAGCAAGAAGAGCCCACGTGAAATGTTGGTGGGGGAATCATTTGTATAATTAATTTGGACTGTAATTTGACAATACATAGTAATGCAATTTTATTCCCAGATGTTGGTCTGTTATTTGCCATATTGTGATAATGAAAAAATGTAAGCAATAAATGATAATAACAAGACAGGTAAATAAATTGTGGTATACTAATATTGTGGAATCACATAAATGAATGGACTGTGTTCTGAAGTCAATGCGGATAATTATACCTCCTAAATACATTTAGCAAAAGCAAGTTAAATAAGGAAAAGAACTTTCAGAGATGTATCTACGGTATTATATCATTTCTCTATTGTTAAAACACCTGTGCTATTTATATATGCACATGTTTGTGGGTAAGACCACATTCGAGGTCATGGTTACTCTGAGAGAGTGACGGAGAAGACATGGTATCGGGAAGGGCTTCAGTAGAATCATTATCTTATTAGAAAAGAACCAAACCCAGCAAATGCTAAGATTTGGAAAGGCTGTGTGTAAGATAATGATTTGCAGTATTATGTACATCATGTTATACCTAAGTATTTCACAATGCAAAACAAGAAATAAAAATACAATCATTATCCATATAAAGGTGTTCCATTTTATTTTGAAAGATAGCATCTAAAACATCTAAAGATGTCATTTTTAATTAATGAAATGACAAAGGCCTTTAAAAAAAAAAAGAGCCAGCAGAGATACATTGAAATATACCTCTCCTAAGCTTCATTGTGACTGAATTGGTAAGAGTACTCTGGAAGTCAACCTGGCAGTGCTTACGCCTCAAGCCTTTTGCCCTAGTATTGTTCCCAGTTCCCTAATTCTATTGTAAATAAATAAAGATGCAGTCCAAGATATATGAGCAACATATAAAATCACAACATGTAAAAGTGAAAAAGTGGCTATTACATATATATTGTGAGAATCATATATATATATATATAAATTTATAGATAAGTATACTTGTATATAAATATATATGTAAGTATACTTATATATATATAAGTATACTTATCTATAAATTTATATATATATAAATTTATAAGTATATAAGTATATAAGTATACATATATGTATACTTATATATAAATTTATATATAAGTATAAATTTATATATATATGTAATTTTGTTTGTTGGTGTGTATGTGAGTAGACCGTTACATGTATATGTTTTTGCTAATTTATTTTTCCTCATGTTTCCATGTCACCAGCACCTGGAATACTGACTAAAGTCTAATTGTGCTCAATGAATTATTGTAGAATGATACATTGTGGAAATACAATGAGACAAATAATTTTTTCTTTTTGAGAGAGAAAGAGAGAGAGAGAGAGAGAGAGAGAGAGGAGCATGCATGCAGGTGAGCAGAGGAAGGGCAGAGAAACAGAGAGAATCTCAAGATCCCACAACCATGAGATCACGACCCAAGTGGAAATCAAGAGTCGGATGTTTAACCTACTGAGCCAGTCAGGCGCCCTGAGACAAATAATTTTTAAAAGATAATGACAGCTTTGAGAATTAATGTAATCAGTGACAATTTGCTTGCAGAGGGTGGGCTATGCCTACACAGAACCTAATTATTACAGATAAAAGATCTCTTGCAAAAATGATCTAACATCAATTGTAGTTAGAGTCTAGATAAGTAGGAAGCATTAACTTTGTGACTATCATAAGCTGGTCTAATTTTACAGTATTAGACCACATTTACAGCAAACAGGATACACTAGAGATTTTAGTAAGTTGGTAATACTTACTATTTGGGGCTATACTCAGAGCCAGTGATATCACCCACTCACAAGAATGAGGTTAAATCATATTTTTACTTATATATTTGTTTAGGGCACCAAAATACCAGACAGATATACAGTTAAGAGGAAGTCATGTGAGAACAACAAAACAATTAGGAAAATAGGGATGATTTAACTGCTAAGTAAATTAAGTTGACAAAATAGGGCACAGTGTGGTGAAGAAGCGATTAAGTTCACACAGACCATCCGTGTTGTGTCTGTGAGGAATATATACAAGTGAAACAGAGAGCTGGCAGGAAAGTTAATAAAACAGAGAAAGATCTTCCACTGCATGGAAAACAGGCGGCTGCTCTAGAAGTGAAAGTAAATATCTAGCCTATTACTGGTGTTAAGTTCTCAAGTCCTGGTGTAAGGGAAATCCTGATTCTTCCCTCAATGGTTAACCGAATGAAGATATAAAAAGCCCAAACAAAGGTCAAATTCAGATAAGACTGACTTATCCCCACACCAGCAGCCTGACAGAAGAAGGAAGTACTCTTTCCAGAAGAATATGTTGCTACCTTCCGTCCTGATTGTTCTTTGCACAGGATATTCAGTGTAAAATAAACAATGACAAAGTGTTGGGGAAGCAAGAAAAGGTCACCGATAGTCAAAAGAAGAACAGTCAATCAATACAGACCTAGAAATGCTAGTATTAGTAGACAAGGAATTAAAAATACCTGTAATATATATTCCAAAAGATGTATCTTTCTAGAAAAGACAAGGTGAATCAATACGTGAAATTTTAGCAGAAAAAATAGACTACATATTAAAAAACAAAACAATGGAAATGCTGAACTTGAAAAAAATATAAGATGAGGGGCGCCTGGATGGCTCAGTTGGTTAAGCATCCAACTCTTGGTTTCGGCTCAGGTCATGATCTCTTGGTTTGTGGGTTCGAGCCCCGTATCGGGCTCTGCACTGACAAGGCGGAGCCTGCGTGGGATTCTATCTCTCCCTCTCTGTCCCTCCCCTGCTCACACTTCATCTCTGTCTATCAAAATAAATGAATAAAAATTTAAAAATTATGAAAAATATAAGATGTGAAGAATTAATTCTGTTGGTTTAATAACAGAGTGGATACAGCTGAAGAAAGAATCAGTGAATTTTAAGATAGATGAATAGAAACTATGTAAACTAAAGCATAAAGAGGAAATAAGGAGCGAAAAAATGTGATAGATACCTGAGAACTGTAGGACAATAACAAACTTCTGTTAGTGTAACTGGAGTCCCTCTAGGAAAGGAGAAACAGATTGAGGCAAAGGAAATATTTGAATAAATAATGGCCTTTTTTTTTTCAAAATTAAAGAAAGATTGCCACCTACAAATCCAATAAGCTCAGTAAATCTAAATGGGGTGAATACAGGGAAAACCATATTTATATGCATTGTAATCCAACTGCTATAACCAGAGAAATCTTAAAAGCTGTCAGAATGGAAGATCTACAGAAGAACGCAGGTGAGAAAAACAGCTAACTCTTCAGAAGATACAATGGAGGCTGGAAAGACGATGGAACGTTTTCAAAGTGCTGAAAAAAAACACCTAGGATGTCAACCTAAGATTCTACATCAGGAAAAAAATATCCTTCAAACATAAGGACTAAATAAAACATTTCAGGCGGACAATGCTAAGATGATTTGACAAAGACAACTGTCACTAAATGAAATACTAAAGGAAACGATTTAGTCCGAAAGGTTTATGTTTAGGTTATGATACCAGATGAAAGCTCAGATTCATACAGAAGGATAAAGAACAATGAAAAGGATAAGTATGTAGATAAAAACAGGAATGTTTTTGGTTTACATATACGTGTATGTGTGTGTGTGTGTGTGTGTGTGTGTTTATCTTTAAAACATATTAACTACTCAGAGCTTATATATAGCAATATACCATGAGATTTATAGCATGTGAGTAGCATCTCATAATATTTAATACAATCTTATAAAAATAAGAGATATAATGTATTAAGTGCATCCTATGTGCGAGCTACTGTACTTTACACATTTAAACTCAGGTGTGTAGCCCTTATTTTACAGACTAGGAAATGCAGGCTCAGATGACTCAAGTAATTTGCCTAACATCCTATGGCCCCTAAGTTGCAAAGCTCTCTTAACACTCCAAAATGCATGAACAAAGTTTTAAAATTGTGTGAACATAATACAGAAAATAACTCTATTCTACTAAGAAGCAACTAGTAATAAACCATGATGTTGCCTTTCTTTTTTTATGGTGTTTCCATTTTATGGAATATTATACAGCTGTTAAAAAGGCAACTGGATCTAAATGTGCTGATCCGGAACAATATCCATGACATAATTTTAAATAGGAAAAGTCAGGTTGAATATAGTGAGAATAGTGTATTTTCCTACGTACATATATGTGTGTATCTTTTTACGCCTTTATGCACAAACACACATCTATGCATATACACATAGAGAGAGAGAGAGACTTACCAATACAAAAAACTTCCAAGAGCTTTTGAATCTAAGAAGGACTTTAGAACTTGAGGTTGAGGACTGAGAGACTTAGTTTTTCAGCACTCACTTTTGGTGTTGCTAACATACCTGCATTCCCCCTCCCCCAATTTTGAAAAGCCTAGTTTTTAAACAAATCTTAGTTTTGCTCGTTTCATTCTACTAAATTAGTGGAGGACTCACCCCATGAGCTTATTAGGGGCAGAGGCCATTTTTAAAATAATCTATATATTTCCTTTTACCCAGTATAATGAATGCCCTGGCACGTAGGCATTAATATTTGTTGAACTTTCAATTAAAAGGATATTGGTAATGTTAGACTAAAATTCTTTGAAATACTCGGATGAGACAAACCCAGAAATAAATAGAACTGCTTAGAATAATAATGTAGGACGTGATGGTTGAACAGATACTGGATGGGCAGTATTTTGGGGGGTGAGGTCTGAGATATATCACACATAACGCCTTGGGCAAAAGTGATACAGACATAAGTGGGGGAGGTTGACAAGTGCAGAGACGTGTTGGTGAAGTGCAGTCTTTTTTGGGAAAAAATGCGCAGGGGAGGTAGGTTGGTGCCGTCTTGTGGGCTGAGGGGTGGGGGTGGGGGGTCATTGATGGGTTCTGAGCCTCAGACATAACACTGCTTTAGGAGGATTAATATGGCAAGAAGTTCTTTCTTTCAAGCAACTTTTGAAGCCAGCCCTCTTTGCCATTATAAAGACTCTCTTTTTTCATCTTCTCTTCTCCTTTCTGTCCCAGGCCCCTCTTGCCATCCCCTTGCTACACTTGTTTTTGCTGTTCCTCTCTCTTTTTCTGGCCCTTCTGCGCCGGCCTGGGCATGGCAGTAACAGCCCAGTGACACTCTCGTGCTTTTCAGAGCTGCTCTGCTTACTCATAGAGCAAGTATTCTCGCATATTCCTGGTGATTACAGCCTTTCCCTTCTTTTGCACGTCTGGCTTTTTTCTTAACCTCTGTCCACGTGAACATGCAACTGTGGCGGGGAACACTGGCCCCTTCAAGGGGAAAGACACCCACAGGGATGAAGCCAAACAAGACCGTTTTCATGTTTCTGTTCTGCAAAAGTAACTGATCCGAGCTTGGAAAGCTACGTACCCTGCTGTTACCTGCAACCCAAGATAACCTTTTTGCCTAAAATACCCTTCTCGTCCCCCCCTCCTCCTCACCCTCGATTCACCTGGCTAACCCTTGCTCATCCTTCGTATATCAGATGAGAGATCCCTTTCTCCAGGGAGCTTTCCTCTGACACCCACACCCCGGCTGCTCCTCTGTAACCCTGCGCTGTGCCACTTTGTTATGACACTGAGGTGCGGTTGCCTGTTTATCTTCTCCACTGAGCCATAAATTTCGTTCTGCTTTGTATCATTTTTGTCATATTCATTTTTTATGGTCAGTACCTAGCATGGTAGCTGGAACGTACTAGACTCCCTTGTCTAAAAGAATGAATGAATAGCATTGATAGAAAAAACATAGAGAAGTGTTTCATGATTGTTTTCATGAAACTGAACTCCCCAGAACGTTTTTGGTGTTCTCAACATTTTTTTGTATTCATGTGATTCTAAAGCATGTCTTACTCCCCACCCCCACCTTGGAAGGAGGTGATTTCCTAATCCACGCTGATTTCATAATCATGTTTGTAGAGGCATTATTTGAATCAACTGGATCTTTAAGGGTTCCTCTTTGGGTTTATGGCCCTCGCAAAGTAAATTTGAAGGAAGTAAGAGGAGTACTTTGAGGATGCTAGTGTTAACACAGCAGTAATTGACTTGTTAAAGTGTTTGAAAAACCTACTTCAACAGGAAGTCGGCACTGCCTGTCTCACAACTGTTACATGTCTGTTCTACATTTTCTCAATTCTGATTATTCTAACCTTCATTATACAAGAAGGTATTAAAGATTTACTGACCAAGTTGAGGCTTAAGAGTGTTGCCCCAGTAGAAAAATGCATCTCTCCAGAAGTGTTGAGAACTCTCCTTGTCATAAGCTCTCATTGTAATTCTAAACTGGCTTCCACGGGCTTCTGTAAAATTAACTAATCATATGCTGCTGGGGTTCCCAGTGTTGACTCTCCATTTCCTGCACACCACGCTGAAAGGCTGTTCACTGCTGGACTTCCCTACGAAGCCCGAGCCCCGTAATCTGAGATGGTCAGCCTCTCAAAAGAGTAAATGGCGGTTGCGGCACAAATTTGGCTTTGCAGGAGCAAATGGGAGTGGTTCGCCCTGCTTTTGCAAAGCTTCTTTAACTGTGAAATTGTTTTTGACGAGATGCTTTGTCACATGCTTGACATCTTTTTTCTTTTTTTAATTGAGGGAGTGACTGGAAGATAATTTAATCTGAAATGCTGCCACCTACGTAGCGAGAGATTAATTGGATACTGTCTGAAAAATTATGTGAGCACCTCAGAGACAGAGTTGATGTAAACAGAAAGGCAGTATGAACAAAGTAGAAGCAAATCATGCCCCTTCCTTGGCTGTTTAACAAGGCACTGGGTAAACAATTGCCCTTACTTTTTGTCCACCCTTAAATTGGCTGAAGAGATGGTTTGGTATCATAGCAAGTGTAGATTTTACATCAGGATACGGTCTACTTCTAATGCAGCTATTAATTTAGCTATTTTTTTTCTCGGATGCTTATTTTGTACAAGAAGGAAAACAATTTCTGCTGCAGTGGACTCTGTTAATAACATAACATTACCAACAAAATAGATGTGTAGGCGTTTCAGCTCTGAAACATCCTTTCAAGATCTCCAAAAGACCTTCATTGGAAGATGTTTCTAGGATATTGTTCCAACATGCAGAACACAACTCTTAAAACGGAAGAAAGCCAGACACGGGAATAGGGGACAGGTGTGGACAACGTGTAGGGCTGGGATTTTGCATTCTAGGAAGCAGGGATACGGTGTGAAACTCACAAGGTGAAGATGATATATCTTCAGGTTTCTGTGTTCAGAGAAAGCAAAGATAAAATCTGAAAGGAATCTTGTGATAAAGACTTCTAGAACATGAAACCTCATACATGACAAAATATATGTAAACTCTGATTTATACATTTCTAGAAACCTATACATTCACCTGTCCTGCTTGCTGGACCTCCATTGTGGCAGTCTTGAAATCGAGTTGATTTTTGTTAAACAGGTTCCCTTTCATTACGACCTTCAGGTTCCGCAGTGGACCTTAGCATTTTTTTTAATATTCTGAAACAGAGCATTATTAATTTTTAGCTGTTGCCTTGATCTGTATTTTCAAGCTATGCAAACTTTATAGATTCATTTAGCCATCATGGAATGCCTGAGAACCAGATATTGCTTAATTCTTTGCTGTGTCTTGCACAAATTGGATTAGGTACAAAATCTCAACAGTCTTCAGGAGTCACATAGTGGACCAGGAGTTTGCTATTAAATCAGCAAGGCTAGTCTTTTCAGTGTCAGACAATATGCTGCCTCCCAATTCTTTTCTTGAAAGGTGTAACAATCTTGGTCTATCTTTTTTTTTTTTTAAGTTTATTTATTTTTGAGAGATAGGGAGAGCGAGCACGGGCAGGGAAGGGAAAGAGAGAATGGGAGAGAGAGAATCCCAAGCAGGCTCCACATAGTCAGCATGGAGCGTGACGCAGGGCTCGAACTCACAAACCATGAGAGATCATGACCTGAGTGGAAATCATGAGTCGGATGGATGTTTAACCGACTGAGCCACCCAGGTGCCCCAGTCTTGGCCTTTTTCATTCTTTCTTTTGATGCGGGCATGGAAAAATCTATCTCCACTAAGGGAAAATATGAATTCCAGTTCAATGATTAACTGAAATGACATCTGGCCTCAGTGTTGGGAGGCATCGGGGAACAGTGTGGTCTGTAGCACACTAGTGCCCATGCTTATACTGAGGAGGCCCTCCCACACATCTCCTACTTGTCACTACCATGCATGAACAGGGCATAGTGTGGGCCATTCTTCCAATCACTTCAATAGATTTTCTATTTTTATTCTTTCAAGGAGAGAAGTTTAATTTACACTGCGTGTTGGACACTGTATGACGTGTCCGGGACACAAAGCCACCTTCTCTGACTACACCACTAGTTCTTGTTCAGCGTCCCTTTTTTGCAGATACTCCTGCACAGACATCAGGTTTATCTTTCTTTGTTTCTCTGTTGATCATGCCCCACCTTCCAGCAACATCTGTAAACCCCTCCTGCTAACAAATATATTCTGAACTGCTTAGCCTGGCGTTCAAGGCTCTACTCAGTCTGGCTGCGGTCTGTCCTATGCTTCAGCCTTCATTTATCACGGTGTCTTCTGCAGACATGACGGCTCCCAACATGCTTCTCTGTAAACCCAATCTGCTCTCAATCCTGTTTACTTCCAACCATTCCCCCACCTCCACCCACACACACAAACCACGGAAAATATCTAGTTCTGTTCTGTCTGTGGGAACTTGGTCATGACATGGTTTAGGATAGGGGTTGGCAAACTTAATCTATAAAAGACCAGAAAGTAAATATTTTAGGCGTTGAAGGCCATATGGTCTCTCTTGGAACTGTTCACCTCCGTAGTGGTGGTGTGAAACCAGCCAGATAACATGTAAAGGAGAGAGCATGTTCCAGTAAAACTTTATTTACAAAACAGAAGGCTGACAGGCTGTAGTTTACTAACTCTTGACTTAGAATCTCCTCCCCTACCTCTGTGTTCCTGAACTTCCTGCTCTCTGATGCTTTCTCGTTATCCCCCCTAGAAAAGAATTCTGGTTTCTGATCTGTGGCAACCACATCTACTACGTCTCCTGTAATGAAGCGGTTACCACCTCAACAAGATGGCAGATGCCTGGGGGAGGGGGCATGTGTCATTTTTCTTTGTATCTTCTGCACCGAACATTGTTTAAATGAAAATATGAAGGACCATTTGCTCTATGTCACTGACATTTCTAGGTTTGAGTATGTATCACAAATGCCCACTTGTAGATAGAACTCATTGGGGAAAAGCAATAAAGAGCAATGTAGGGGAGACACAATTCTTGTCATATTTATGCTAATCATTTCTCCTCTCAAATATGAAAGTCAAAAAGGAAAATTGAAACTATCCATATAATGAACTTTGTAAAGTCAATAAATTCAAAGTAAGTGTAAGAAAAAGGCCCTTGTTTAAGACACTGAAGTATAAAAGAAAGACAAAGCTATTTTCTTTGATTTGTGCATGATCATTGAGGTGACATTAAAAATCCCAGTCATAATCTTGTTAGCCTTTCAAATGACTATGATGTTACCATTATTTTCACATAACATTGTCTCTAGTAAGCCTGCAAATCTCACTGAAAAATGGAAATAAGGGAATTTAGTAAAGGTTCTACTTTAAAGACATTATTGTACATAATTTAGTCTAAGTAAGTTTCCATACACACAACAAATAAATAGTTAAATTTTGGAAGAAAAGGGGCTTCTGGGTGGCACGGTCGGTTAAGTGGCTGACTCTTGGTTTCAGCTCAGGTCATAATCTCATGGTTCATGGGTTCAGGCCCCACTGACAGCACAGAGCCTACTTGGGATTCTCTCTCTCCCTCTTTCTCTCTGTCCCTCCCCTGCTTTCTCTCTGTCTCTCTCTCAGAATAAATAAATAAGCTTAAAAAATCTAAAAAAATTTTGGAAGATGAGCCTCCATGTAGAACATCAACACAAAGAATAACATATCTAGGAAGAAATTCAGTCAGAAATATGTCAGACCAACGTGAAAACCTTCAGACCCCCCACTGTTGACATACAAGGGTGGCTGAATACGTGGAAGTGCATGGCATGGTTTGGGTATTGTGAAAGTGCCAACTCCCCATGAATTACTCTGTACCTACACTACATTCCCTGTCAAACTAACAAAAGAGACCATCTCAGGAACGCTTACCAGGGTACGGGGAATGTAAACCTAAGATGATAGCACATTTATGAGTCCTGTCAAATTTTTAAGTCTTAATCTAGAAAGGAGAAATATTATTCCTTTAAAAAAAATCTCTACTACTAAATATGCAAAAATCAGATGAGCAAAACATGACTGGTCGATATTTGCAAAAAAAATGGGCAAAGAGAAAATATCCTTAAAATACAGAAATACATACAAACCATGCAGTAGAAAATTACACAAAGAGCAGTTCATAGCTACAGAAATATGCATAAGTAGACAGTGATCATATGGAAAAACACAGCTCAGCTCATTACTGAGTGGAGAAATGCACATTGACGAGACATGTTTTAGGGGTGCCCGGGTGGCTCAGTCGGTTAAACGTCTGACTTCAGCTCAGGTCATGATCTCACGGTCCGTGGGTTCAACCCCCACCATGGGCTCTGTGCTGACAGCTCAGAGCCCGGAGTCTGCTTCAGATTCCGTGTCTCCCTCTCTCTCTGCCCCTCTCCCACTTGCACTCCATCTGTCTCTCTCAAAAATAAATAAACATTTAAAAAAATTAAATTAAAAAAGACAAGGTATGGTTTAGCCTACAAGGTTGGCGAAGATTAAAAAGTTAGATAATCTCAGGCACTCTCCCTGCCCTCTTGGCAAGAGTTTAGACTGGTGTAGAACCATCAGTCTGCCATTAGGCTAATTTCCAAAAGCTGAAATGCATATACTCTTTGACCCCTCTTAACAGCCAGCTTCCCCTTGTAGGAAGAGTTTGTACTTATGCACTGGTAAAGGTATGAAAGATATCATTGAAATTACAGTGGTCACACCTAAACCTTCATTAATAGGAGACCACAACTGAATTATGGTAATTCCCTATTTTGGACTCCTGAGTAGGGGTTCAGACGAATTAGGTAGTTTTGTAGATGCGGATCTAGGACAATTTTCAATACCTAGTGGGAAGAAAGCCAGCTATAGGTTTATAATTAGGTTTAATAATTTCTCCTACATAACTTGTTTTGCACTTGATGCGCGTAAAGATTTCACAAGGATTGGTAAGAAATCAGGCCTGTAGTTTCTTCTAGATATTAAGTTAGGAGATCACATGGGAATTCACATTAGATATATCTAAGCTTACACCTCTCTGTTTTCAACTTAATGATATTTTTAGTAATAAAAATCTGGTTGCAGATAAAGATTATCAAGTGTTACCCAGAGAAAAGGCAGGCTACGATTTCTGACTACTCTTTTTTGAGCAAGAAAAATACTTTGATAGGTTAGTAACAAGCCAGCTTCTCACACTGTCATGACTGTGTGTAACTGAAACCTTTATGTGTTTACAGGACCCCCTGCTTTATCGCTGGATATGTCAGGAATCATGGCTTAGTTTTTTGAAGGAAAGTGTTTCTATTCCTGATTTCCTGGAAGGTATTTTTGCCCAAACACACCTGGCCTCAGTGTCATCCCTCACTCTTCCCTCCTTCACGTGGTAAAACCGTCGGAGCAGAAATTGTGACAGAACAATCTGGAATTTTCTGATTAGCAGCACTGTCTTTTCTCTGCCCGCCTGTAGAGAGCAGGGCCTTTGTGGCTGTGGGCCAGGCTGGGAAAGTGGGGGTGACGTCCCTGCCCTGGGAGAGGGGACCTCCCGGGTGCAGGGCTACCAGCAACGAGGTGAGTGAAGCTGACCTCAGTCTGCCCCTTGTTCAGGCCAACTTTTATCAGACTCGGCGGAAATTGCTGACTCTTTGGTCTTACTATTCATTTGTCCGAAACTCATCGGAGAAGCCCACTGGTTTGTCTGGAATCTGCTCAGGACTCAGTATCACACTATTTAGGCACCAAAGATAGCCCTGAGAACCCACCACTGGAGGCTCCCAGGTTAGGGGTAAAGAAGCTGAAGTTCCAGAAAACAAAACTTGGACAGCTTGAGACACTAGCTGGACTGAAGCTAGAACACAGATTTGCAATCAAAAGATTTTGCAAGGAAAAGCTGATATTAAAAACAAAGGACTCTCAAGGATTATGTTTATTTTACTGTAATTAAATATTAGAAATACACAATTGATGAAATTACACACTGCAGATGTATTAGTATTTTCATGTAGATTCATGCAAGCTGACCAATGTCGTTTCTCAGTAAGAGCCGTAGGTCCCCCTGTCACTAGCTGAGGGGCTGGAGACCCCAGTTACTAGCTGAGGGGCTGTGTTCCCACTGCTGGGCTTGCCCGTGGTTGCCTTTAATCCCAACCCAGTCAGATGAGTTTCAAAAAAATTCTATCCATCCTGTACTGAAAACATCTCAGCTAAATTAATCTCTGTGGGGAGTTGCTCTTATCACATATTTATAAGATGGAAGTTTATTTATGGTTTAAGTTTCTTGAAAACTCTGCTCAAAAATAGCATTAAAAATTATTTGGCTACCTTGCCAAACGCACAGTAGGGATTTCAAAAGCAGTAAAGCTAATGATACACGTTAGGAGCTTTGTATTTTTAGTCAATAGGTTCCCACTGAGTAGAAAATTAAAATTTCCGACCTGCAGTGTGGTTTCTGACTTGCAGTGTGGTTCAACTCTGTAACTGTGTGTATGGAGGAAGAGGACTTCAGATGCTGGGCATTATTCATGCTCAGCTAAAGTCCATTAGATCAGATACTGCCGTTTAATACTGTCCAAGAGCATTCTTTGTTTTTTTTCCAATGTTTATTTACATATGAGAGAGAGAGAGAGGAGGGGAGCACGCAAGTGGGGGAGGGACAGAGAGAGAGAGAGGGAGACACAGAGGGAAGCAGGCTCTAGGCTCCGAGCTCTCGGCACAGAGCCTGAAGTGGGACTCGAACTCAGGAACCATGAGACCATGACCTGAGCCAAAGTCGGACACCATCCCAGTGCCCCGATATTAGCTATTATTATTATCACTGCCACTGTTGTTCTTATTCATTCCTGCACACCCCATCTTGGAGTTCCCTTCTGCTGAAAAGCAAGCAGACTTTCTTCTAATTTCTTATCCTTTTCTCCGTACTTGTGGCAACCTATAACAAAATTAGGAATAAGTGGGCAGAGGGATACAGTGTGTATATACTGTCACCGGGAGCGGGAGGCACTGGGGATTCTGTACCAGTGTTTCCTGTCTACTGCTAACTGACTTCCGGGTCTACGCTGTGTTGGAACCCGAGGACATTCACCATCTTTCATACAGTCTGCAAAATAATTCCCCAACCACTCTGCGTTCAGGTGTCTGTCTATATCACACTGTGTCTTGGGTATATAGATGCAGAAATCATCCAAGGGACCAGCTAGATGAAAACGGCATGTGTAGTAGCATCCTCTGGGGGGCAGCTCGCAGGAGCCGGCGCCCACGACAGGTGTCACTACTTCCACTTCCCATGTGGGGATCACACTTAACCAAGTACCTACATTCCAATTCCAGCCCTGCGCTTGCTAGTTTTACGAGTTTATTTTCACCTTCCAAGCCTTAACAAGTATGGGTACCGTGAAGATTTTTCTGCAGTGACCACGCTTGTCTCTTTTACCTCCAGATCATACCACAAATGAATTTTTGAAGCAGCTCCCTGTGTGGCTATTCAGAATTCTCCAACTTGGGTGACGTGTTTCGAACATAATTTCACACGACCTCTCGTGTGTGTCATAATTAAACAGTCTAAAGGTTTTTAAATTTTTTTTTATTTTGTTTGTTTTTAACCTATAAACCGAGCAGTCGGAACCCTGTTTGATGAATCACCGATGTTCTCTGCTGAAGAGAAGCTGCTTCGAAATCCATTCTCTCTGCCTCGCCGTCGCTTTTGAATAATTCCACTTTCCCCAGCCCGTCTCCTCATCTGTGTGTGTAAACACGGATACCGAACTAGACGCTTCCGTTTCTAGTGAGGGGTGTTTGGGGTTGGGCGGACGCTACAATAACTAGGCAGACCCAGGAAGTATCACTGCGTTCAAGTTCCCAAATCTGCTCTGTCGGAAACAGTAACTGGGGTCATGGCTTTGGAGAGTAAATTTAGACAAAACGTTATGCCAAGGAGTGTGAGCTGGTGATAACACTTTTGGAAGAATGTTGGTGATTACCATGAGAAGCCACATGGTCATTCTTTTCATACTTTGGGGTAGGGGCTCAACTCCCCATTTTTTCTGACTTTCCATTTTATTCCGTGCTCTCCAGGGATTGTAAAAAGACTGGTTAATGTACATTGAAATTTCACTGACTTTGGAGAAAAGAAATCAACAAATAGATCATTAAACAGTTTCCTGTGGAGCAGTAATGAAGGCAGTTGCTGACTGGGTGGCATGGGACCAGACACTGAGGGTCACTAAGCCCCACGACACACTGAGGACATTGTCCGGATGTCTATCTGTGCTTCTTCTGTGGTCTCACTCCTTTGCTTGCTCATGAACTATTTTACCAACACTTCACTCGGATGAGGTAGAAGTAAATCACAGTGTTGTTCTGAGGTCTGCCCTTCCTTATCTGGAAGATCCCGTGTTTAAAGAATGCACGGTGGAAAGGTTTAGAGATACTCACTTTTTGTGTTTTCTTTCTTTTTCTTGAGGTACCAGGAGAGAGGTAAAATGGCATTATAGGCCAGGGCAGAGAAATGATGGGTGACCCAATAAAGCATGAGGCCATGGCCAATGCTCTGAGAAGATTAGGAGCAGAAACCAGGGAAGAATAAGTTCTTTAAAACAACTGGAGCAGTAGCAACAACCGGTCAGAATGGATGTGGCCATGTTGCTGGAGCAGGGAACCCACCATGCCACTCACGGGCTCTCCAGTGGAAAAGTCTAGGATGTCTTTTTTTACAGGCCCCTCTGGGCAGACAGGGAACAACGAGGGTGTTTTTCAATCAATCAGCAGCTATTTACCAATTGATATAAACGTATCTTAATAATTTAATAACTACTGAATACCTGCCATAAGGCTGCCAGTGGAGCAAGATGGAGGTCCCAGTGATGACACTGCTCGTCAAATGTGGACATCGAGCATTGTTGATTTGAGTAATCATATATATGCTTTATTCAGCCTTTCATTAACCATATGTAAGTCCGTTTCAAACACTTGCCTTGTAGAACTAAAAATATTGCAAGTATCAAGTTTTTACTATATGTAATAAGAATTCAGCTTATAAAGGTGAAAGTGACTTAGAGATTTTAAAATACCTAGCTTATTAAATATGATCATTAGTCATGCATTCTTGGGTTTTGTGGCCACTGCATTTGTTATTAAATATGACCTAGAAATTACACAAATAGATTACAAGAAATAAATTACTCCGCTTGATATAACTGAAATTAAATTTGCACCCAGTGAATCCTACATCTCCTTTTTGTGTGTGTAACCCAAGTATCCTAAGAGGCAGTGGACCCACAGAAGACCAAAGCTTTGCTTTATTAATAAGTAAAACAAGGGAGGATAAACCATAAGCATCAACTCTCTGACAGTTCATAAGAAAGCTGGATCTCCCTAACTGATTAATAAATTATTCATCAATGCTGTAATGGACATCACCTTAATAAGCTGAAACGTAGGTGTCTGGCAAAACCTGATATATTTTTGTGTGTAAACTACTCTAAGAGTTGCATGTAAAATGTATCTTTTTCTTCTTGTCCTGCTAGAAAGGGGATTGCTAATAAAACTTTAATAGATCAGTTCTTGCTTCTAAGCGTTTGCAAGCCGCTATACAATCTCACTGCTCACATACTTTGGTCTATGCCTCCTCCCTAGTATGCTATGCAAACTTTAACTTACTCAACATGCTCTCTTATATGTAGATCCTCCTTCCCTAGTAAATGTGAGGAAACCTGCATTCGGGAACCTTTATCTTTACAACTTCTCAAAAAATTATCTATACCACCTTTAAGAAGGGAGAAATAACAGTGCCTCTCATCTCCTGTGGTCTCCTTGAAGTCTGCCATCACCACCACCACCATCACCATCAAGAAGTGGAGTAAGTCTTTATCACCGCTTTGGCCCAGCGGGTAAGGCCAAATCATAAAAGTGGCACACACTGTCACCTGATTCTCTTGAAATGCTCCTGCTAGGAACTCAGCCGCCATGCTGTGAAGATGCCTCAAGGCAGCCTAAGGAAGAGCCCAGGGGGGAGAGGAACCAAAATCCTCCACCCTCAGCCCCTGCTGAGATCACAGCTGGCAGCCAGGAGCCAGCCTGCCAGCCCTGCGAGTGGGAACTTTGAAAGTGGGCCCTTCAGTCCTCAATGGCGCTGCTCTGGCTCACGCCACCAGCACGTAGTAGCCATCCCCACTGTGCCCTGCCCAAACTGCAGACCACTGAACAAAATGCGAGTTGTTAGTGCTTAATAACTCCATATTAAAAGGGAGTTTAAGGGCACCTGGGTGGCTCAGTTGGTTGAGCGTCCGACTTTGGCTCAGGTCATGATCTCACGGTTTGTGAGTTCGAGCCCCACATCAGGTTCACTGCTGTCAGCATAGGGCCTGCTTCAGATCATCTGTCCCCTCTCTCTTTGTGCCCCTCCCCTGCTCAGCTCTCTCAAAAATATTTTTTAAACGGAGTTTAATAATAACTAGTTTTAGCTCTATTAATGGTAATACCAATATACAAATAATCATGTATAGTCTATATTCTATATATATAATTTTGTATATAATATCGATTTTACAATGGTTTCTTATGTAACATTACATTAATACATAGTTAATGCTACTACTATATCATAATTGAAAACATTAGTAAACTAGAGCTTAATAATAACTAAAGACTTAACTGTGTACCAGCTCTGTATTTTGGGAAAATTCTTCATATCTCTTGGCCTTGGTTTCTTCATCCTTAAGACTAGGGAGCTCACTAGCACTTAGCTCTTAGTTTTGTGAGAAATAAGTGGAATTAGCATATAGAAAAGTGCCTGAGACATGTAAAGACTCAGTAGCTATTTGTTGTGATAATAACGATGATGCTGATGAAGGTGGTTCTTGATAATATTGATGAGCAGGACAAAAAGAGATTACCTTTACATGGGCTAAGTGCTCACTGTATTATATTTTTCATGATGTATTTATGGGGCCTGTTTATGTGAATAGACTAAAACTCACTGAATTCAGGGAATTGGTCTCATTTATTTTTGTATGTCAAGCACAGCTGTGCTTGTTGGACTGTTGAAGAACAGACATCCGAGTGAAAACGAGAAATTCTATTTTGAAACTCCTGGGGTTTAGGATGTGAGGGGGATATCCCTAAAACTTATATAGAAGTCCCTGAAAATAGGAGCTTTGTGCTTATGAGAAAAGCAGAGATTTGGGTTATGATTGAAGACACAATTGGCGAGAATCTCTATGGTGTATGGCTGATAAGAATACAAGGCAGAATGTAGTAATTATTTCGAGCACGATGCTACAGAGCCCGAGGCTGAAAATATTCCCTCTGATGGGGGGAGACAGGAAGAGTTCACAGAGAAGATCGCACCAGACACACTTCTCCTGTAAATCTTGAAGTCATTGGAGATGACTATTGACCATATTCGAATTTATTTTCCAAAGAAAAGAATTAGATCAGCTCTCCCCAAGTTAGTAGTCAGAGAAAAATGAGAGGTGAAGCGATACATCTTCAGTTTAAGAGTAGTTGATAGTTTAATGTGGAAGGGTAATTATGAAGCTGAGCAGTTCTGTACAATGAAGTGGGACTTCAAACCGTATACCTCAATATTTTCTGGAAGGATCATGATGACTATCAGAAGTCTTCACTAAAATGTAAGTGTTTAAACACCATTATGAATGTAAGTGAATTGTTTGCATTTTTAAAACCTACAGCACCAGCTCTATTTTGGCCATGCTTTAATTATTTTTGTTTTTATCATTTGCAATATAATACCTGTGATATTCTCTCCTCTTCTAAGGTTTAGTGTAAAAGTGGCTCTGCATCTTTGCTGTCTATTCTCTCCCTCAACTCACTACAGTCTGGCTTCTGCCCATACTTTTCTGCCTTAAGTATAATCACCAATAACATCCTATTTATAATTCCAATGGGTACATTCTATGGAAAGGACTAGAAGCTTACAGAGAAGACTAGAATGCTTCCCATATTGATACTTATTCCTCGAGCATGAAAGTTAAACTGTATGGACCTCTTAGGAACACAGACAACAATTATGTCAGTCATCTTCTGCAGTCATCCGTCTCCTGTGCCCACCATCCTCCAACAAATATTTATGGGACACTTCAGTGGATGCCAGCAGAGTTTTAATATAGAGCGATGTAACACTTGACAAGGTCGACATGTTAACATTGCGGTGCTCTTAAATTGGATGTTTATTAAAGTCACCTGGGCTGCTTGTTTAAAATTCAGATTTCTAGGCATCGCTCCAGATCTCCTGAATCACAGCCTCGTGTCGAGGCCAGTAAGCATAATGGGCGATTCTGACACGGGTCGTCCAGATGCGTAGCGCACACATGAAGCCTTTGAGGATGCCCTTCCCCCCCTCAGTATTACCAGCTCAGACCCTCCTCTTACCTATGTGTGTGTTACCCTTCCAGACATGCCTCACGGAAGTTCTCCTTCCTGTGAACTCAGTGCCCTCCTCCATAGATAGCTGTAAATTGTTAGTACCTAAGGACTTCCAAACTCATGTAGCAAATTAATCCCGTGTGAACTTCAGCTGGCTCCTTTATTTATCTTAAAATACTTTCTCTTGGTTGTATTCTTTCCGTATTTACATTGTAAACTCCTTAAATACACAGACAAATGTATGATGCTTCTAGAATCAGCCCTAAACCTTAGCAAAGAGCTTCCAACATAGTGGGTGTTCAACATATAATTATTGATTAACCGAACCATGAATCAAGGATCAAGCAAGCTCTGTTCTAGTTCTAGCTCTATGTGTGACTTAGTTGTGTGGTGACATGGGACAAGTCATTCAGTCTCCTTCAAATTAGGCTTTTGTATCTATTGAACTATCGAGGGCCCTTTCAGCTGTATATTGCGAGGTGATAGGTTAGAAAATGTGAAAAAAAATCAGCTTTGCATGAATGGTAAGCAATAGAGAAGACTAGGAGAAGCAGGACTTTATTTCAAATGAAATGTTTCAAATATACTGGATAAACATTTGAAGGGCTAGGTCTCCACCTCACATTGTGTGAGCCAGCAAACATTTACTACATTAGCTAAACCAGATATTATAAAGAGAGAGAATTTTCCCTATAGTCCCAGTACAAATTCTTCAGAATCTAGCGAGTATTATACTTTCTTAATTTAACTCATCTATCCAGTGAATATGTGCAAGGTGTGGATAAATATATTTGATGGATAATTTTTCTGGAGAAATATTCTTTCTTGTTACCCGCTTTCCTGGATATGTTATAACAAGAACTTTTAATTTTTACGATTGAATAATTACACATCTTATTCTGGTCTTGAAATGATTTAAAATAAATTCCATCAATGGAAATACCCGGTGATATGCTATTTTCTTTTATATGAAGAAGAAATTAACCTGGAATTTCCATCCAATGGCATTCATGCTTTTTACTCTGGTAAAATCTGTGTATAAAATACTTGCAAATGTTTTTACCCAAGGTGTAGGTGGAGTTCGTTTCCATGTAATCTGGTTGGTTGGTTCCCAGCCAGCAACTCACAAGCTTCTGGGATTCTGTGAAACCATCCATGCCTGTTTGCATAGGAATGTTGATACTATAGGTACTGGATAGAAACAGTTGTGGTGGTTTTTTTTTTTTTTTTTTTTTTTACGTGTTTTAGACTAAATTCAGTGTGTGAAGATATTTATCTGGGCCTTTTGAACATTGGTTAGGAACTGGTGTGTATTGATGAGTTTGGTTTTTGTTTGTTTGTTTGCTTAGTCAACAACTGAAAAGTTTTAAGAAGTAGAAGCTATTTACCCTGTGTAAGAAATCTGAGATACCATAGAAGAAGGTGTAGTTCTCAGTGAGATTGACGCCTCAAAGTATATCTTACTCCAAGATTATTAGTTTAAGCCAAACAAAGTAACTCTGGGTTGTTTTGTTTTGTTTTGTTTTTATTCTTTGTAGATGTAGCACCTCTTTTTTTCCTAGCAAATATTGGTGTAGAAAAGAGCATGTGCAGTAATCTAGGTTTGAGACATGAGCAGAATTAGCTTGGGACTTCTGCAGAGTTTTCTTGTTCATTAGACAGAGAAATGAGCAAAAGTTGTTCCCTCTTCTTCCTCTGGATGTTGCGGCATGAAAATGTGGCCGTCATGTTGTGACCGTCACTGAGAAGCTAATGGCACAGCCAAGAGACAGGAGAACTGGGATCTTTAGTAGCATCATTGGATTAGAATGTGCCAGAAGCCCAAACTAACCCTCTAGACTTTTGTATCATGAGATAATAAGTTTTAGCTAGTTTAAGGTTTTTTCCTACCTACATTTGAAATCTCTTAACAGACGCAGAATAGATAATGAAACTCTAGGGGGGTGAGATGGAATTGTCCAGAAGAAAACAATGCAACTACAACAATAAAGAGAAATAAAATACGAAAGAAAGACAGAAACACCTTTATATGAGAAGAGAATGAAATGTCCAAGGGCTAATTAAAGAAAAGTACTAGATGCAAAGAACTAGGCAGCATTTGTCAATCACATCTATGTGGTTATAGGTTATGCACTCTAATACAGGAAATCAGAGAGAGAGAGAGAGATTAATCAGATTGATTGCATACAGTTTTATTAACAGCTATGAAGGCTGGCTAGAACCATGGATGTTACTTTCCAATATGCCGATAATATCTTTTAAAAATTAATGAAACACAGAGTAAATCTGTAGATGTGTTATTGGTTAATGATTATTGGTTACTATTTCCAGTTTTCACATAGTTGTTGTCTTGTAGACACATTTAATATCAAGGTGAGGTCTATTATTTGTTGTAACTTTGTTATTCTGCAACTGAAAGTAAATATTCACTTTCTTCTGGTTTGAATGTGTCAAATCTGATTTCTCTGGTTATTTTTCTCCTTAAAAATAAGTTTCCAAAAAGATTAGATATGTCTATTCCATTTTTGTCATGACTTTGTTAAATGATTTCAACTCTATGGGACTTAAAAACAAATCAGGCTCAATTAGTTTGGAAGTTGTACCACATTATATTGGGAGAAGAGTTTGGAGAATTTTTGCCTGACATGTAACAAATTAAAACTTTATTTTTGATTAAGTTTAATTCCATGAAGTACAGACTGATGCTTATTTTCAGATTTACTTCTTGATCAGAATGAAAGGTGTTTCATGGGAAATTAAGAGGAAAAGAACAGAGTGAAAATCCTACCATTACCAAATCAATAGATCAAGGAAGCAAAATAAGCTTTTTGTAAGGTAATTGAAATTGTAATGAATGAGCACTTTACATTATAATTGCAAGTGCATGTTAAACTTATTTATGCAGACAGAGGAATATTATTGGAATATTAATCAGTTATGATATGTTCACGGATTGGAGGGGTAAGACTGTAAGAAGAAAGATGGAAGGAGCCATTTATTCTAGTTGAGGGTTTGGGCTAGTATGTTGGCATGGCAACTGGATGGAAGGAACAAGAGTGAGAGGTGAGAGATTGACTTTGCAGAAGGACGAGTCAACAGAGAAATATGAATCCATAAAAAGGGCAGTCCAGTGGGACTGTGCTTTGGGTGGAAACTCCAATTCACTCTTAGACAGTTGTTGATGTAAAAGTGGGATAGTCGAGTCTAGGTTTTCAGGCTGTGGGTAGAATTCAGGGCTTCAATCAGGTGAGTGCTCACAGAAATAGCTCTGGTAATAGCTAAAGGATTTTAACTCCATTCAACTAATTTTACCTGAATGAAACCCTAGTCTGTGTAGGAGATCTCACAGGAAACTGGCTAAAAGTGAAGGCACACGAAGCATCATGACTATATCTCTGAATCCCTGCCCCAGTTTCTTTTGTTGACTTCACCACAGTTTGACATTAACTTCAGGATATTGGTTTTTAGGAGCACTCGGCCTGTTATTCTATCTGGAAGCTTATAATTGTTTTGTCCATTCCTCCCTCCCTTCCTTTTTCCCTCCCTCCCTTCCTTCCTTCCTTCCTTCCTTCCTTCCTTCCTTCCTTCCTTCTTTCCTTCCTTCTTCCCTTCTTTCTTTCCTTCCTGTCATAACCCTTTGCTGATGAATATTCTCTTTTGATGCCGTGGTTTCTTGAGGGTGTAACCAACCTCTAAGGGACCTAGCTGTTTGTGAAAGTTTCAGCTCCATGTTTTGTGTGGGTTCAAGTCTTAACCTCTTTCCCTAAGAAAAACTGTAAGAATCAAGACCCTTGGTTGAGCAGAAAGGCAGATGGCCCAGAGCATCAGTGTCTTCTGTGCCAACTCCCCAATCTACCTGGTCAGCTTTCCCCTTCATTCTTGGCTCACCCTGGTGATTTCTCTCTCGTTGTTTTGGGGTATGCCATGCATACAGGAATGCCTGTTCTCATGCCCCTCACCTCCATATTGCTAAATGTCTTATAGTGAAAGGGCTTTTACAATTTGGGTCATATTTCTGATATCTGAAACCTAGATTTTGGCAGTTAGTCCAATACCAACTGGGTTTCCAATGATGTATCTTAAATGTTTTTATAGGTATTGTAAAGACATAACAAAAGATAGCAAAAGGACATACTATTAGTCTTTTGGCATCTTAACCTGATTCCTTTTTTGCGGGGTCTTGATTTAGTTAGTTTAAATCTATTTTAATTTTGTCGTTTTTCAAAATAGCATTTTGATTTATTTATATATGCATTGATTTGATTTTTTTTCTCCTACAAACTTCATAAGCATTCTAACAATTGAAAATAGAATGTTTTCTATAAATTAGATGTACCAAATTCTAAACATTTTAATTACCTTTTTATAAGCCATGTTCCTAATATTGGAAAGATTAATAAGCTAATCCAGTCAGATAATTAGTAATTTAACAAGTGACCAATTCATGGCAGGGGGCACAGTGTTCTAGGCACTGGGAAGTCAGTTATTAGTAAACTTCCTCATACCACAGTACTTTCTTTCTTTCGGAGAAAACACATTATTGTTTCAACTAGAGTCTGTTTTGTGAATGAAAATAATGATACTGTTGGAAACTGTGCCTTAAAGTACAGCTTCTTGTTTTTATAGTTGGACATTACTTTTTTGAGACATTTTAAGTTTACAGCAAAATTGAAGGGAAAGTCCCTATATGCCCCCAGCCCCTCCACATTCCCCACCAGAGTGGTATATTTGTTACAATCCATGAACCTACATTGAACTTCATTGTCTCCCAAAGTCCTTAGTTTACATTAGGGTTTACTCTCAGGGTTGTACATTCTAAGGTTTTTGACAAATATGTAATTTATCCACCATATGGTATCATAGAGAGTAGTTTTACTGTCCTAAAAATCTTCTTTGCTCTGCCTTATCCATCCTTCACTCCCTTCCAATCACTGACAACCTTCCAACCACAGACAGCCTTCTAACCACTGACAACCTTCTAACCACTGACACTCAATAACCTTTTCACTGTGTCCTTTGCTTTCCTGTTTCAAGACCGTCTCTAGGTTGGAATCATGTAGCATGTAGCTTTTTCAGATTGCCCCCTGCACTTAGTAATACACAGTTTAGGTTCCTCCATGCATTTTCCTAGCTTAATAGCTCTTGTCTTTTTACCACTGAATTGCATTATCAAGATGGATATTGGTGTATTGGTCCATTTGCCTGTTGAAGGACATCTTGACTGCTTCCAAGTTTTAGCAATTATGAATAAAGCTGCTGTAAACATCTGTGTGCAGATTTTTGTATGTACATAAGCTTTCAACTGATTTGGATCCGATACCAAGGAGGGTGAATACTGGATCATATGATATGAGTATGCTCCGTTTTGTAAGAAACTACTTAACTGTCTTCCAAAGCAGGTGTACCATTTCACACTCTCACCAAGAATGAATGAGAGCCCCATATCCTTACCATCAGTTAGTGCTGTCAGTGTTTTTGGATTTTGACTATTCATATAGGTGTGTACCTTGTTCAGCTTTTCAGTTCCCTAATCACATGAGATGTTGAGTATCTTTGCATATGCTTATTTGCCATCTGTATATCATCTTTGGTGAGGAGTCACTTAAGTCTTTTATCCATTTTTATTTATTTACGTATTTACTTACTTATTGTTAGGAAGCTAGTTTTTTGTGTTTTTTAAATATAATTTATTGTCAAATTGGCTTACATATAGCACCCAGTGCTCATCCCAACAAGTGCCCTCCTCAATGCCCATCACCCATTTTCCCTCTCCCCCCATCCATCCTCAGTTTGTTCTCTGTATTTAGGAGTCTCTTGTGGTTTCCATTTTTAAATTGCATGTTTGTTTTCCTAGTCTTGAGCTTTAAGACTTCTTTACATATTTCAGATAACAATCCTTTATCAGACGTGCCTTTTGAAAACACTTCCCCCAGTCTGTAGCTTGCCTTTTCATAGTCTTTACAGTCTTTCACAGAGCAGAAGTCTTTAATTTTAATGAAGTGTCCAGCATATCAATTATTTCTTTTATGGATCATGCCATTGGTATTTTATCTGAAAAATTTTTACCCTATCCACGTCATTTAGATTTTCTCTCCCATATTAACTTTTCAGAATTTTATAGTTTTGCATTTTGCATGTAGGTCTTATTTTGAGTTTGTGACGGGTTTAAGGTCTGTGTCTAGACTTTTTTTTTTTTTTTTTTTTTTTTTGCATTAGTTCAAGAGTTAAATTATTCTTTCAGGTTTCTTCATAGATGGTCATGTCCTCTGTAAACAGAGACAATTTTATTTCTTCCTTCCCAATCTGTACCATCTCTCCTCTTCTCTTCTCTACTTGCATTGGCTAGGCCTTCCCACAGAATTGAAAAGTCATGGTCAGAGGGGACTTCCTTGGCTTGTTCTTGATCTAATTAGGAAAGCTTCAAGCTTCTCCTATGGGTGTCCTTTTAAAGCTTACTGGTTTTGAATATTTTTTTTGTGCGGAATTTAAGTGTCTTATATGCATCATTTATTTCAGTTCCCCACCCTGACTACTGTCCACTGAACTTGATCAAAAAGAAAATTTGCAGGTGGGAGCATTTCATTATTAGGTGTTGGACCATAGCCGAAAGAAATTTTTAAAAATTTCAGGACTCAATCCATCATAAAATCCTCTTTAAATCCAAACATCACGATGGAAGTGAAAATTAAAATTACTTCATTGAATATTTAAGAACTTAAAAATATTTTCCTTTGCTAATAGCATTCCCTACATTTATAGAAAGAAGAGAAATGTGACTAAATGTAATACTGAACTGTACAAGAAAAAAATACACTGATTTTCTCTATCAATATTGTGTGTTTACTGATCATGTTTTTAAAGCTTAAAATGTTGCCTGTGCTTGATAACTGTATTTATTTCCCTATAAATAAACTAGATATTCAAATTCAAAGTCCTTTAAAATGCTTACTAAAATAATACATACAGTTAATTGTTTTCTAAAAATCCAGAAAGATTCCCTGGGGCTTTTAAATCTTACATTGACTTTACAAGTAAGCATTGAATAAGTCAAAAATAGATATACGAATGAAAGGCAGAAAATATGTCATATAATTGCAACTTTTAATGGGACATCTAGAATAATTTATAATTATTCATAGGTCTTTTTAAAAGTCTGGGATGAGGATGGGGTAGGGGAATTACTTTATCTTTGCTTAAAGAATTTCACAATATTTATACTTCAAGAAGAGCAGTGTCTGTTGCAAACCTGTTTTTCTGCCATAAACAAAGAGAGAATTATTTCTCTGGACTTTAAATTATTTACCTTTCTAAAAGCATGCTGCCTGGCTCCAAAACCATGGCAGACAAACAATGACTGTGAGATATGAAAAGTGACAATGTATTTAACTCCTTGCATCATATTTTTAGGCAGGCAGAAATCTGCATCCGGAATGAGTAAAATGTGATGGAAAATGCTGAACTGTCATCTTCTTGCCAAGGAAGTGCAAAATGACTGTGACTTACTTCACAATAAGTGAAAGTATTAGACTATTAATTACCAGTTAGCTATCTAAAATAACATTAGATTTGCTATTTTTGTGACTTTTCTGTTTATTTCTTAAAACCCTCATTAAAAACTTTTAGGGACTTGTAGGAGCATGAACTGTGAAATTAAGAGTGCTGCCCTTTGCTTTGGTTGTTGAATGGGACCATGGGAATCTGACCCTTGGTAATCTTCCTTTTAAAGGCCATTAAGAGCTAGATAACTCATTGCTTCCCCCCTTTTCTGTCCAGATTGCCAGAAAACTGAGAGGTAATATTTTGTTTGTTTGCAAGAACCATTTGCAGGTTAGTCCTTCTGGTGTAATATTTTCTTCTCTTTTTTTGAGGGACTTTTCACCATTATGAAAGAAGGGCCTTCCTAGCAGGGGAAGCATTGTAAGCAATT
This sequence comes from Cryptoprocta ferox, assembly GCA_028646485.1. Taxonomy (NCBI): domain Eukaryota; kingdom Metazoa; phylum Chordata; class Mammalia; order Carnivora; family Eupleridae; genus Cryptoprocta; species Cryptoprocta ferox. Next base: position 9,148,887 of record CM053561.1, read on the forward strand.
ATGGAAACATATTAAATAAAGGGAAGCTGAAAGAAATACACTATTTGCAAGTCATTTTTACAACCTCGAAAATATATCACTGAAAACCTTAGAATTTGGCATTGGGTTAGGATTTGTTCTTCATCTCCATCCTAGGTGTGAGAGCTGAGGTAAAAAGAGGCAAACAACTTTTCCAGGTTTGCTCAACTGATAAGCAAAGAGTTTGTCTCCCCACTTCCCCATTGATTTGACATCCGCTGCCATTGCTGTGCTTTGCATATAGACCATAAGTAAACAACATGAGTTTATCATTGACATAATGTACCTCCAGAAATTCAGTTAAGTATAATACATTAGGAGGCCAATTATCAGCAACATTAATGACGGCTAGGCAAAGAGCGTCATTCAGAACTTCTAGGAGAGTCGTGGATTTAAGAAAATGTAATGTTTAAATTATTTTTCATTTTTCTCGAGGGACTACTTGTGTCTTTAGGAATTAGCATTTTTGGACATATTTTAGGAAGCACTATTTTGATTGTCTTTATTTTATATATATTCTACTTTAAAATTAACTATGGCAGCCTGGGGATAAACAACCAGTATATCTGATGAGATAAAGACAATTTCCCCACATTTTAATTTAATTGTTTTTTTTAAAAAAAATTATAATTCTTTTTTTTGAAAGTAATCTCTACACTCAGTGTGGCTCAAACGCACAACCTTGAGATCAAGAGTCACATGCTCTACTGACTGAGCCAGCCAGGTGCCCCTAATTTAATTGCTTTTTAAAGAGCACAAGGGAAGACTAAACCGTCCTACGAATTTTCCCAGATACCTCTAATAAGCAGAAGTAATCAGTTCATTAAATATATGCAGGGGAATAGTTAATACGATGAAAACTTTCTCCCATTTATGAGACAATCTAGTGAATGTGGATTTGAACCTATCTCAGTTCAATCCTCAGTGAACCCCACAGTCCCTTTCTGTTAACCCTAAGTCATTCTCAACTTTACAACTGGACTAGATGTATAATATAAATACAAGGACAGGTGACTGGTTTCAGTGGCATTACGCTATATAGTCTTATAAACTGAGGTCCACAAAAGATGCTTCCCATGAGGTTCTCTTTGTGGGTGATGGAGAAAGGGGATGTGGCCAAATGTGAATTGTCAACCACATTTGAGTGAAGACCCTTTCGATTTGCTATAGGTTTGAAGGTTTTCAAAAGCAGAAGTTTGGATGTGGTGGAGGGAGCACAGAAAGCAGAAGCTATTTCCAGGAAGTTAACTGGTGTTAGAAATTAATTAAATATAATGAAGGCAATATCATGATTTAGGTAATGATGGGAAAACCTATACACTTATGGTGCTTATGAGGAGAAACTCTATGTGCACTTATTCCACATGAATCTCCATTCAAAAAACTTTTTTTTAAATGTTTATTTACTTTTTTAATAATATAATTCATTGTCAAATTGGCTAACATATAGTGTGTACAGTGCACTCTTGGTTTTGGGGGTAGATTCCCGTGGTTCATTGCTTACAAACAACACCCAGTACTCCTCCCAGCAAGTGCCCTCCTCAGTGCCCATCACCCATTTTCCCTTCTCACCCACCCCCCCATCCACCTTCAATTTGTTCTCTGTATTTAAGAGTTTCTTATGGTTTGCCTCCCTCCCTCTCTGTTTGTAACTGTTTTTCCCCTTCCCTTCCCCCATGGTCTTCTGTTAAGTTTCTCAAGATCCACATCAGAGTGAAAACATATATCTGTCTTTCTCTGACTGACTTATGTCACTCAGCATAATACCTTCTAGTTCCATCCACATTGCTGCAAATGGCATGATTTCATTCTTTCTCATTGCCAAGTAGTATTCCATTGTATATATAAAATGGGAACCCTCTTGCACTGTTGGTGGGAATGCAAACTGGTGCAGCTGCTCTGGAAAACAGTGGAGGTTCCTCAAATAACCTATGACCTAGCAATGGCAAAACTAGGAATTTATCCAAAGGATACAGGAGCACTGATTCATAAGGGAATATATACTCCAATATTTATAGCAGCACCCTCAACAATAACCAAATTATGGAAAGAGCCTAAATGTCCATCAACTGATGAATGGAGAAAGAAGACGTGGTTTATATATACAACGGAATACTACTTGGCAATGAGAAATAATGTTTGTTTATTTTGGGGGCGTGGAGAGAGAGAGAGAGAGAGAGAGAGAGAGAGAGAGGAATAACGTGAGTGGGGAAGCAGCAGAGAGAGGGGGGACAGAGGATTTGAAGTGGCCTCCATGCTAACAGCAGAGAGCCTGACGTGGAGCTCAGACTCATGAACCGTGAGATCATGATCTGAGCCCAAGTTGGATGCTTAATTGATTGAGCCACCCAGGTGCCCACATGAATCTCCTTATCTAAAAGACAGAGGACTAGTGGTTGAGCTGCTGAGGCACAGCCTTCCTGTCTATGGTGATCTGCCCTATTCACTCCTTCTCCTTCTGAATTTAGCCCAGGGTGTATTTGATACAAATGCTTCTATGATCACAGAATAATGGACTGATGGTTTTTGCATCATAAAAACTTGTCTTTGAGAGATCATCAACATACATTTTTCTTTGAGTATAATTTAGAGATACTTTGAATGTAATTTCTTCAATGTAAATAGTATAAAAATTTAGCATGTGATACACACTTGTCTGGATAAGCAAAAATTTATACAGATTTTCCTTTGTAGTAATTTAAACTTAAGTTTTAAGATTGTACGTTGTAGTTCAAATAAACCCATCTCTTATGAGACAGTATTAACAAATGTAGCGTCTTCTGTATATTTTAAGACCTACCAAAGTTAAGCAAAGCTTTTGGTGGTTGTTTTCATTGATATTAGTAATATCAATATCTGTGTTTCACATGTGAATTGTTAGTGATTTATAAATTAAGCCGTTCATTAATTGGGTTCAGGTAAGCATAAATATTCTTTTTATCATCAAAACAACACCTATTTTGAAATGTCTAAACAGTTGTTAGCAGAGAGATTTTTAACAGAGAGAATATTCAGTGTTTATCAACTTTATGTTGATTTCTTGAATATTCCTCCATAAGAGAATTGTTCTCCCATATTCCTTGTCCTATGAATTCACTTGCCATTTTCACATGATTAATAACTAGTTCCTTGGTTCTTGTGCTTTCTTTTGCTTTCCCCGTCTCTTAAAGTTCAAAACATTATCTCTCGTCCAAATACCAAATGTTTAACTCTACGTGTGTTCAATTATTGCTGAGAAAAAAAATTTTTTTTGTTTAATTTCCGGGGTGTATTTAATATTCTAGCATCCAAGAAATGTACAGGAAATTAAGTTGAAATCAGGAATATTTGGGGCATGGGAATGTTTTATGGTTACCAAGAACTCGGGTTCATAACAGCAAGGCAGGTATGTCGTAATGCAAGTCACATCAGTAACTGAAACAATGTCCCAGCCAGGTTCTTCTGGTTCTTCTAAGCTTTGCAGCAGTCAACTCCTTTGAACAGATGTGATATTGACCTCCTTTTAGGGACGCTTTCATGTATTTGCTGAGGCATTTGTTGATTTTCAAAAGGCAACTTCAATCCAAAGCATTCATGCATACATGGCATACTGTTGGTACCATCTTACAAAGGGTTTCAAATGTACCCTAATAAAACTCCTGTCTCTTTAGAGTTACATAATCATAAAGCACAGAAAAGACAGAGATTTGACCCGATAAGAACTTGAAGGAAGCAAGGTTGGCAGTGAGAGTGCAAAAATAGACATGCAGGAAATCCTTTAGAATTTTTTTCATTATTCAGATTAGTATTAAAAATAATTGGATTAGATGTTCCTCCCACATTGCTGTAGCACCATCCAGAAGCCTGTTATCTTTAATTCCATTCACAGTAACAAACCTAGACCGCATTTATCAGCCAAAGACTGAAGAGCCTCTTCTGTAGTTGTCCGCACCTAGTGCAGATTGAAGCTCTCCAGTGGCCAACAGATGGTCATTGCTCAGCCCAGCATTGCCCTGTTCCCGTTTCCCTTAGGACACGCACACAAACTATTTTCCTGGTCATTATGCCTTTAGAGGTACAGCTCCAATGAAACCATGGGTGTCTTTGTGAAGACACTGGGTCCCTGAGCGATAACAAGACTATGGGTCTTTCTCATCCTCATGGAAGGCGTCTTCGGAATTATTCCCTGAAAAGTTGTGCTCCACATAATTCTGTGAAATTCTCCAGTGTTGACATAGTTATAATGGTTTCCCATAAGTAGAATGAATATGCACTATGCTTTTATTGGTTATTTACTAAATGAAGTCATTTCTGATACTGAAATAATAAGCCATATGAATTATGCTGAATTGTCAAAGGATTTTTTTTTCAGTGCATTAATTCTACAGAAAGATAGTGAAATTCCATTGCACAGCTGGACATACAGGTTTACTCTATGCTTTGTTTGAGGAAGGGATGTGTATTGTTTTGGTCATAGTACTAGCATTACAGTGTGACACAGAAAATTCTCAATTAAAAAATAAGAATATGCGCTCATTCCTTGAACATGGGCAGACTGTTGTTGCTGCCTCTGCTCTTAGAATGAGATGGTTGACTTGCAAGCCACATGATGAAAGGCTTTACAGCATCCATCTTGGATTGTTTCAGTTAGGGAGGTGGGCACCCTGTCATGAGGACCTTGAAGCCACCCTGTGGAGGGAGGGGGCCATGTGGATGGAGGCCCTCAGCCCCTAGCCTGTACCAGCTTGATGAGTAAAGCAATTGGCTTTACTAAATCTGTTGATTCAAATGTTAATCTCGAGAAACATCCTCACAGACACACCTAGAATAATGTTTAGCCAAATATCTGGGCACCCTGTAACCAGTCAAGTTGATAAAACATTTACCATCACAGTACATAATATATATATTGTATGTGCAAGCATATAGTGGTTTTCAAAAAATTTTTTAATGTTTCATTTATTTTTGAGAGAGAGACAGAGAGACAGAGTATGAGCTGGGGAGGGGCAGAGAGAGAGGGAGACACAGAATCCAAAGCAAGCTCCAGGCTCTGAGTTGTCAGCACTGAGCCCACCGTGGGGCTTGAACTCATGAACCGGGAAATCATGACCCGAGCTGAAGTCGGACGCTTGACCGACTGAGCCACCCAGGCGCCCCTCTTTTTGACAATATATACACAATACATATGTACACAACATAGACTGTACATATAGACATGCATGTTTCTAAACCATTTATTGACCCCTTACAATAGTCAATAAATAGCCATTTTCAAGTCAGAGAATAACACGGTGCTACATACTTACATTCTTTCAAAAACCTTGATGACAACTATTTACATATTTTATAGATGAAGATACTTAAGATAAAGAAGTTATTTGCAGTAGCCTCATCCCTCAACTAATTTCAGAGCTATCATTTGAAACCAGTCTGATTTTAAAATCTTGCCATTATGCCTCAGAAATGCGTATCACGTGGCCTCAAGAAACAATTGTGTTCATTAATGTCTTCTAATATGTAAAAAACTCCATAGTATAAACGTGCCTCGTACCTAGCAAGCCTGCTCCAGAGTATACCAGTGGAGGGACTGACCACATTTCAAAATATACGTAATGAAAAGTTTTGTGGCAAAGTCATTCCCAAACCTAGGCTTAACTTTTAGAGAGTAAATCTCAGGCAACATCTTATTCCACAGCTGTGCCTGTTATCTGAGCAGAAATTGGTAATGACATTCTTAATGGTGACCTGAAGTTCATGAAGAATTATCAAAGCGTTTGTGCCATTACATGATTAGAAAATAGGATAGCTCTGTAAATGCCCACGTGCTATTAGTGCATTATTGGATCAAAACCAGTTCATTCTGTAGTGATTCCAAATAAGAGTAAGTATTGTCAATTTTTTTTAATATCAAAAGTGGGGATAATATCTACACAGTGCAATGGAAACACCGCCCAGAAATTTGTCACAACGAAATGACACTCTGTGGTGGAAGAACTGGGATGCTGTTGAGTGACGTGTGCTGCTGTTCGATGTTTCTGGCAGTTCAGCACTGCTTTCTGTGGTCCCATAATCTGCCGTCACAGGTGTGTTAGAAGACAACTTTTAGAAAAGTTGAGAGTTGTACATTATGCTTACACGTGGAGTTTCTCACTCTCTTTATACATTCAGCATAATCACATGCAATCAGCTAATTCTACTAAGAGTCATGTGGAATTCTTCTGGCCCAGTTGTTTTCCTTATTGCCCACATATATGAGCTTTCAATCCGGGGCCTTCCGTGAGGTCTTGTAGTTAAAGGACAGTGGCGTGAATGTAGAACCCGAGACCCAGACACACGGGCATGTGTACTTGTCCAAGTTCACATTGCTGGAAAGCTTTACCGCCCCCTCTGCACTTCACTAAATGGCATCCTCAGGATCCCGTTCAGGTGTCCCGCCCCCTTGAAAAGCCTGTCTTAAACATCCACCTGAAGCCACCCCATCCCCCAGTGCTTAATTGCATCTTCCTGCAGTTTTCACGGTGTGATTACCCGTTGATGTATTTGGCTACTTGGGTTTTGTCTGTCTTCCCCACTAGCATGTCAGCTCCATGTGCTTTTTCTTCACTGACCTATCCAGGGCTCTTTGCAGAGGGCTTGGCACACAGTAGGCACTCATTAAATATTTGGTGACCTAATGAATGGTTGGCTTTTATTTGAGCCTAGTGTTTCATCAACTGGTTATCCTGCAATATTCTCTAATAAACCAAACGCTTTTATTTATCTTTTTTTTTTTTTTTTGGTATATCCTGTTCCTTCTCGCTAAGGAAGTTGCCGCATAGTGAGACCACTTGAATCTTAGCATCTTAAAGACCGAAGTAACCATATCATCTTGTGAGTCCTGCTCTGTCATTTAATAGTTGAGGTTACAGATCTTAAAGGCAAAGCTAAGACCAGGTTAACCAGCATTAGTAACATTTGTCCAAACTCGACATCTGTCTCATAAGCCACTACTCTAGATACGTACACTGCAATAAAAAATTAATTTCTCAGCAGTGATGCTTTGCAAATGAAAATATCATTTAAAAATTACAGATAAGCTGATGAATGCAGATAGAGTGACAGATGTGGTTGAAGACAAAAATAAAACCTGAATCCTTTGTCCCCCATATGTGAAAATGTTTTGTTATTTTTTTTTACATTCCCATTTGGCATCTCTCTGTTTTATCATATTGTAATTCAGAAATTCTGATTTCAGCTTATTTTCTTGATCAAAAGAGAGCCAGGAACAGAAATTAAGGTGCCATAGAGGCTTCCCGTGGCAATTAGCAAGTGACTATTGTTTGTTTGGTAGAACAGTATGTTTCAGAAGGACGGAACACAAAGACGAGATGACAGAAGGTAAGACGGGATTAATGGGAAGAAGCTTTTTTGTGATTTTGTGCAGAAGTTACAAGCAGAGAAGGTATGCTCAACTCAGGAAACAGAAGAAATAAAAGAATAAATCAATAAGTGAAATATTTGTAATGAGAAACCGGACAGAGGATGTCAAATCAATGAAGTCTGTTAGAAAGGAAGATCTATAGGGCAGAACTGATACCAAGTGCCTGAGTCCTGGCGCGCCTTTAAGTGTAAAGTCACATTTCTCAGCTTTTAAGTATTCAACCCACCAAAAACATGAAGTCTGCACCCCACCTTTTTAATAGGCCTGCCCAGCTTATAATTCTATATTCCTACTGACTTAAAGAATACATGTACACCAGTTTCTCATAGTATTATTTGCCTTTTCCCCCAAAAAAACAGGCCTTCTGTGATTTTCTAAATAAGTGCAAATTTTACTGACAGCATATATTTTTATCTCTTCAAAAAGACAGTTCCTTGTCATTGTTCTCTTCAACAATCTGGCATTCAGTTTGAGCAACTTATTCTCCAGTTTGTAGTACTTGAGGTATCACCCCAGTGAAATTGCTCTGTATCTCTGTAGCAGGTGTTTTCTTAAAAACATGGACAGAGAATTCAATTATTTATTACCAAGTCCATCGGCACGGTTGGCAAACAGCATACCGGGTTAAAGTGGGATAAATGTAGCTAAGAACATTGTTATCGTAAGGAATTTTCTGTTAAATACAACCAGTGAATTCCACAGACTGAATTTATAACCGGAGCATGAAAATCAGGGTTCCTTTCCATTTTTAAAAGATTTTATTTTTAAATAATCTCTACACACACCGTGGGGCTTGAACTCACAACCCTAAGATCAAGAGTCGCACGCTCCACTGACTGAGCCAGCCAGGCATCCCCTCTTTTCCATTTTTAAATTCTAATCAAAGTGTCTTACCTCAATAATAAATATAAATACAATGAAATGACTAAACAAACAAAAACATGTGAAAAAAGACAATGGTAAAATCGAGGCAGATTGTTTGAACTGCAGCCTCTTCACCCTTCTGTGTAAGCCTGGCGGGGGTCAGAGGCCTGATCAACAAAGATTGCTTCTGGTAATACCCGTTGTTCTTAAGCCTGTCATTTTTTAGAAAAAATAATTAATTATTCCCTCTCTCAATACTTGGATAAGTTAAGAATTTTTCATATTGGGTTTTGTAAAGTGAAAAACTGAGCACGTTCAAGCATTCCAATCTGTTCACATGCACATCCTTTATATAACGCTATCCAGAATATATTATTGTGCATTTCACTTCATTTTTCTTATACAAGTTTTTGTGTTTTGAGATAGTCCACCTAATTTTTACTTTCCTAGCCACATGATACCATGTCACTGTGTCCTAACTTGATTATCAGCTATTGTCTTATTAAGCATTTAGATTTCCTTTTCTCTCTCTTTTTAAAAAACCTTTAAATCACATATAGTATAAACACTTAATATACAGATTAGGCTGCTTATTTGGGGTTTAATAGAAAAGTTCAACTTGAAGTCGAATAATGCAAATTGTAACATATTCCCAGATTTTTTTTTCTTTTCTTTTCTTTCTTTCTTTCTTTCTTTTTTTTTTTACAGAGAGGGGAGAGAGGCAGGAGAGAAAGAGAGAGAGAGAGAGAGAGAGAGAGAGAGAGAGAATCCCAAGCAGGCTCCACACACAGTGTGGAGCCCAACAAGGGGCTTGATCCCATCACTCCAGGATCATGACCTGAGCTGAAATCAAGAGTAGGACACTCTACCTGCAGAGCCACCAGGCTCCCCTCCCAGATTTTTCTTTAGAGAAAATGAATAGATTAACTGGCAACATATGTGTCTGTACCACTTCACCTTCCCCTATCCACTGTCTCATGACAGCTCACATTTTTTGTTTTAATGCCTAAAAGATTAAATTTATGGCTTTTTAACCACACTCAGGGTGATGCATTTTTCCCCACAGGACAGTTTTCTGTCTGTTTTATCATTATCTGGAATAACGGCAACTGGCCATGAAATGAGATGCTGTTCATAACATACCGTCAACCCCAGTGGTTCTCCACCTTCGTTGCATATTACGATTAACTCGGGGGGCTTTCAAAACCCTGATGCCTACGACATCCCAATTCCACTTAAGTCCGAGTCCTTAGGAGTGGGACTCAGGCATCGGTACATTTTTTTTAAGTTCATTTACTTATTTCAAGCAGGCTCCGCACTGTCAGCACACAGAGCCCAATGTGGGGCTCAATCTCACAAACTGTGAAATCATGATGGGAGCCGAAATCAAGAGTCGAACGCTTAACCAACTGAGCCACCCAGGTGCCCCTACATTTTAAATCTGCTTAAGTGAGTCCACTGGAATCAGGTTTGGCCAGGCTTGGGAAGCACTGGACTGCAAACCTGGTTGTGAAGTTGTCTCTGGGTTTGACAGGGGACTGGAAAGAGAGAAATAGCCTTAGCTCCATCATCTGGGGCAATCAGAGCTAGGCAGAGTTGCTTGTCTTACATGGTTCCGTTTTGCTGAAGCAAACCCTACCTTGACCCTGAATCTCCTGGTACTGCTTACATCCTTGCCTGTCTGGTCTCTCCATATTGGAATAGCCCATAGACAGGCATCCTTCCCTATAATAGTCCCTGCTTACTATAGTCAGCCCCACTGGCACCGCGTCTGACTACTGGCACACTTTTCTCTGAGCCTTTTACCTGCAGAGCTAAATCTTGATTCCTGAACCTCCAAACCCTGGCTGAAGTTGTATTCTCAGAGGATACTTGATATTTTTATATTAATGAAGAGCCACAACAACCCTACTTCATCCCAGTAGTTTTAGGGCATACCTGCTTACAGGATTTACCTCTGCAATGAATATGAATGCTACTGGCCTGGGCACCACTACTTGCTGGAGGCCGCTGGCTGGGTTGGCCTCCCCATAGCTTTAATGAGTAAGACATTTTCTGGTCTCCGCAAACATACTCCTGCTCTGATTCCTTTGCCACAATTAAGTGCAAGTGAAACGGCACTTTTAAGTGCCGTATTTAATAGGACCAACTCGCAGAGCAGGGAAAAAGAGCCCATTTCCATTTATTAGGCTTTTCTTTTTTTACTTTTACTTTCCACCAGCTGCAAACTAAGTCTGTCTCATCCATAATGACAGTAACCACATTGATGAAAATAACTCCCTTTCATTGGATTCTTTTTACATCTACACACCCTGATAAGCCTTCTACACCTTTTATATCTCATTTGCTGCTGTAACAACCTACAAAATAATTAGTTTACTTAGTCCCATTTTTCAGATGAGGAAATAGTGGGTCAGATAAAGTTTCTTGACCAAGGTAACATATTTGATAAGTGACAGAGCTAAGAGGACCCAGCCTAGGAGTGATGACTTCCCAGGAGCCTGGGAATTACCCACATTATCTTGAAAACAGGACTTCTTTAAAAATATGCAGGATCCTCAAAAAATCTCCTCCCCAACTTCTGTGTTCTCACAGTCATCTTCACCTATCCTTTCTTCAGGTCCTACTGACCTACTGGTTGACCCCAACTGTGACAACAGTGTGTCTTTCCACATGTTGTTCCTTAGGCTGGAAACTTTTGCTCCCTCCTTCAAGGTGGACGCCCACTCAAAATTTCAAGCCTCAGTTCAAATGTCAAATGACTCTATGCGAAGCTTTAACTGGGCTCCCAAGTTGGTTATTTGCTCTTTTCTCTGTTACTATAGCATGTGGTAAATATCTCAATCACAGCATTCATCACTGCCTAGCTAATAACTTTTTTTAATGTGTGTTTATTTATTAGAGAGAGAGAGAGAGAGAGAGAGAGAGAGAGAGAACGCACGAGCAGGGGAGAGGCAGAGTGAGAGAGATGGAGAGAGAGAATCTCAAGCAGGTTCCACACTGTCAGTGCAGAGCCCAACACGGGACTTGATCCCAGGAACTGTGAGACAACGAGCCAAAATCAAGAGTCAGATGCTTAACCGACTGAGCCACCCAGGCACCCCTAGCTAATAAGTTTTGACAATTCATTTATCAGACTGTTTCCTCCTCTACAAAAATAAAGTTAATCAGAGGGTCCACTTCAAAATCTTATGTGTATGAAAGGAGATAATGAATTTAAGATACTTAACAACATGTTGTATAGTAAGCATTTTAAAAAATATTAATTATTATTATTATTATTTTATTCTAGAAAGGGAGGATCAGAGAGGGAGAGAGACAATCTTTTTTTAAATGTATTTATTTACTTTGAGAGAGAGAGAGAGAGAACAAGCAGGGGAGTGGTGCAGAGAGAGAAGGAGGGAAAGAATCCCAAGCAGGCTCCACTCTGGGCATGGAGCCCAGTGTGGGACTCAGTCTCACAAACCATGAGAACATGACCTGAGCTGAAATCAAGAGTTGGTCACTTAACTGACTGAGCCACCCAGACACCCCTAACTATTTTTTTGTTATTAACTATCTCATCATAGTACAATTTCTTAAAAACTTTCTGTGAGGATGGGCACAATGATTTATATTTTGTATTTCCATATTATGTAAAGTGCTCAGCACACAGTCAAAACTTATGAGCTCTTGCAAGTTACCTGACTCTTCTCTCTCTCAAGGATGAAGAACCCGTAGGGTTATATGTGGATTAAGAGAGAATGTTAAACTGATTAGCATGGAAATCCTTTAATAAATGTCAGCAACTATCATTGTGTAATAAGTCTGAATAAATGGATGGATGAATTCAGGAGGGAAAACTTTTACATGCTGTTGGTTTCTATTTATTATACTGAGATGATGGCAAATCACAGCTGTCTGTGTCAGCTGTCTCCTAGCTAGACCTTATTGTGTGATGGGATATGACGAGTCTTTAGACTTTGTCTTATTAATATGCAGCAGGACTGATTCCTCCTGTCGTCCAGGGAGTAAGTATTGTATTGATCGGTGAGAGAACTGGCAAGTCTTGCTAGAAGTCTCTTACGACAATAAGATAAACACTTTCCCTTCTGTTCTGATTCCTTCTGTTCTGCACTGGAACTTTGGTAGACCATTTGTTTGAAGATCCAGGACATAATGGTGACAGAGGATATAAGGTGCCTTCCTGTAAATTCTAGTAATTCACCTACAGTAATGCCAAAATATGACTTGAATAGAGTACCTGGTAATCTCTGTTACAAATAGGGCTACACATCCTGGAGCAGCAGAGGTTGGAGATGGAAGTAAAAGGGCATTCGTTTAGTTTGGGATGGAGACAACTGTAACAAAATCTTTTCTTTTCTTCTGGAATAACTCCCCCAAACAGTATGACTATTCCTCTTCCTACTCAAGCTTAAAAGAACAGTCTTGGGGCGCCTGGGGAGCTCAGTTGGTTAAGTGTCTGACTTCGGCTCAGGTCATGATCTCATGGTCTGCGGGTTCAAGCCCTGAGTCGGGCTCTGTGATGACAGCTCATAGCCTGGAGCTGCTTCAGATTCTGTGTCTCCATCTCTCTTTGCCCCTCCCCTGCTTGTTCTCTCTCTCTCTCTCTCTCTCTCTCCCTCTCTCCCTCTCTCTCTCTCTCCCTCTCTCCCTCTCTCCCTCTCTCCCTCTCTCCCTCCCTCTCTCTCTCAAAATTAAATAAACATTAAAAAAGTTTTTTTTAAAAAAAGAGGAGTTTTAATTTGTTGGATCTGCTTCTCCACCTTCCGTTCACTTCTCATACACTGATGTCTTTTTGAGCAATTTTTTTGACCATAGTTGCCTTTAGAGAAAGAAAATATGACTTAAAAATTGTTACTTAAGAAACACTTGCAAGTCTTGCTTTGTTTGTGGAGAATATTCCATGTCCTAGAATATAGCATATTGTCAGTTACATGATTATCAGCTACTTTGATGTGGTAGTTTGAGTAGTAAATATATGAAGGTCTAATTCCAAATGTCTTTCATTTTAAAAATTTCAATAGCTAGTATACTAGGATCTATCTTGTTAATTGTTACTTTGCTTGATTAATTATGTATTTTCCCATCTCTGTCCATTTATCATTTATCTTTACATCAACCCAATAGTCATTTGTCTTCAGAGATTACCCCATGGAGGCTCAGTGTTAGCATCAGGTGCTGGTCTCACCCCTGTTCTTCTAATAAAAACACTTTTAATTGATTAGCAAGTTTCCTTTTTAACCCTACCCTTCAAACCTTTCTTGTTTTTGTCTTTTCTGTTTTTCCCATTTCGAAGATACAAAGCTTGAATGAAATGCATTTCTCTTCCCTTTGCCCATCCTGTTCAACAAACTTTATTTTCTAGTGCAAGGAATTTGGTTCCCTACACTAGACTAGCTGACTTGTCATCACTAACAAAGACCTTTCTCCCATGCTCAGAACAGGCCATCATTTCTTGTGTTTCTCTATTGTCCAGTCCAAGCTCAGATAGATGTACTGGGGGAAGTTTTTATCAATCACCCCAGTTTGACATGCATATCATGTCAGTATCTTCAATAACCCCTCTCATTAAAATGTACATAAATTTGGATACATGTTATTTTGTTTGTACATTGAACTATTTGTCTTATTTGTTCACATCATAAAGTTAAATCAAAAAATTTATCTCTTTGCGTGGCTAAATATACTCTTGAAGGAGTAAGATTTTCTGCAACCAAAACCTGTGAGCTTCATAGTGCCTAAAATTATGGTTTGTACCAAGCTCATCATGTTAATGTGTTTGATAGTGATAATAAAAGACTAGGACTCATTTAAGAACTTGTTTTGTGCCATTGCTGTTGACCACTATTTTTAAAAGTTTTGAGGACAAAAACAAGTTTGAAAAAACTACATATATGTGATAGAGATGATGAATTTAGATGAGGAAAATTATGTTTAAAAATGTTGGAGGATCATGAGAACATCTGATCAGAAACTTTTAAAAGTCATTTAATGGCAACCAGTAATTGTATTTAGGGATTGAACATAAATCATATAGTTAGATGATGTCAGTACTCCTAAAATGTTAGAGAGTAGCCTTCTTTGTCATTCTACTTAAAATGAATTTATTATGAATTAAGTATTTCAAGATATCTTAGAAGTTGGTTATTTCTAAGAAAAAATGTCTATTGTTCACTTGTCTTATAGAATTGGTTTCTCGGATGAAGAAGTTTTCTTACAAGATATGTAGGCGTTCCACTCTATTTGATGAAGTTTAACATTAAGACCCTGAAATAAAAGCAGTGTAACGAAAACTGAGAGGTTAATAAGCATGGAAGTAATTGAGAATATGCTAAGCCAGAAGGGAGTGGCATGATATATTCAAAGTGCTGAATGGGAAATATTTGCAGCTAAGGATACTCTATCCAGCAAGGCTATCCTTCAAAATAGAAGGAGAGATAAAGAGTTTCCCAGATAAACAAAAACTAAAGGAGTTTGTGACCACTATACTCGCCCTGCAAGAAATATTAAAGGGGATTCTCTGAGTGGAAAGGAAAGACCAAATGTGACGGTATAAAGGTAGAAAACACAAAAGCAGGAAAAAGGAATATTTTTATAAAAATCAGTCAAAAAACTCACAACATAGAAGGATATAAAATATAATAACATATACCTAAAATGTGGGGAGAAGAGGAGTAAAGAATGGGGTGAAGCCTAAATAACCATCAACTTAATACAGACTGCTATGTGCAGAAGAAGTTAAATGCTAACTTAATGGTAACTACAAATCAGAAACTACTAACAAATATGCAAAGAATAAAGTGAAAGAAGTAGCAAATATATCACTAAGAGAGAAAGACAAAGATGAGAGAAAAGCTTCAGAAACAACCACAAAATGAGTAATTAAATGACAATAAATACATATCCATCAATAATTACTTTAAATGTAAATGGACTAAATACTCCAGTGAAAAGAAATAGGGTCACAGAATGGATTAAAAAAACAAGACCTAGCTATATACTGCCTACAAGAGACTCATTCAGACCTCAAGACACCTGTAGATTGAAAGTGAAGGGATGGAAAAATATCTATCATGGATTTCAAAAAGAAACCAGAGAAGCACTTCTTATATCAGACAAAATAGACTTTAAGACAGAGTAATAGACAGTGAAGGACACTATATAATCACAAAGGGGACAATTCAACAAGAAGATATAACAATTTTAAATATTTATGCACCCAACATAGGAGCACTCAAATACATAAAAAACTAATAACAAACATAAAGAAACTAATAGTAATACAACAATAACAGAAGACTTTAACATGTCACTTACATCAATGGACAGATCATCTAAACAGAAAATCAACAAGGAAACAATGGCTTGGAATGACACACTGGAACAGATGGATTTAAAGTGATACATTTAGAAACTTCCATCCTAAAACAGCAGAATACACATTCTTTTGCGCAAAGAACATTCTCTGGACTAAATCACACATTAGCACATAAAACAAGTCTTTACAATTTTAAGGAGGTCGAAGTCATGTCATACATATTTTCTGACCACAATGATATGATAATAGAAGTAAACCACACACACACACACACACACACATACACACCCCAAAATCTGGAAAGATCACAAATACATGGAAGTTAAATAACATGGTACTAGGGAATAAATGGGTCAGCCAGGAAATAAAAGATGAAAAAAAAATACATGGAAACACATGAAAATGAGAACACAACGGTACAAAACTTCTGGTATGCAGCAAAAGTGGTCATAAGAGGGAAGTATACAGCAATACAGGCTTACTCAAGAAGCAATAAAAATCTCAAATACACAACCTTACCTTATACTTAAAGGAGCTAGAAGAAAAACAAACAATAAACAAACCCTAAGACCAGCAGAAGGAAGGAAATAACAAAGATTAGAGCTGAAATAAATGATTTTGAAACTAAAAAACAATAGAACAACTCAGTGAAACCAGGAGCTGGCTCTTGCCATGAAAAAGAGAGAAGGGACTCAAATAAGTAAAATCACAAATGAGAGAGGAGAAGTAACAACCAACACCACAGAAATACAAACAACTGTAAGAGAATATTATGAAAAACTATATGCCAACAAATTGAATAATCTAGACGAAATGGGTAAATTCTTAGAAACATATAACCTACCAAAACTGAATCAGGAAGAAATAGAAAATTTGAACAGACTGATGACCAGCAAAGAAATTAAATCAGTAATCAAAAAACTCCCAACGAAACAAAATCCAGAACTAGATAGCTTCCCATGTGAATTTTACCAAGCTTTCAAAGAAGAGCTAATACTTACTTTTCTCAAACTATTCCAAAAAAAAAAAAAAAAAAAGGAAGGAAAACTTCCATTTCATTCTATGAGGCCAGCATTACCCTGATACAAAAACCAGATAAATATACCACTAAGAAAGAGAACTATAGGCCAATATCTCTGGTGAACATGGATGCAAAAATCCTCAACAAAATACTAGCAAACCAAGTTCAACAATAAACATTAAAAAAATATCACCACTATCAAGTGGGATTTATTCCTGGTTTACAAAAGTGGTTCAATATTTGCAAATTAATCAACACAATACACCACATCAGTAAGAAAGGAAAAGAACCATATAATCATTTCAATAGATGCAGATGAGCATTTGACAAAATACAACATTCGTTCATGATACAAACCCTCAACAAAGTAGGTTTAGAGGGAACATTCCTCAACACAATACAGGCCATATATGAAAAACCCAAGGCTAACATCATCCTCAACGGGGGAAAACTGAGCGCTTTTCCCCTACGTTCAGGAACAAAATAAGGATGTCCGCTCTCACCACTTTCATTCAACATAGCACTGGAAGTCCTAGCCACAGCAGTAAGACAATGAAAAAGAATAAAAGGCATCCAAATTGGCAAGGAAGGAGTAAAACTTTCACTATTTGCAGATGACATGATACTATTTGTGAAAAACCCAAAAGATTCCACCAAAAGTCTACTAGAACTGATTAACAAATTCTGTAAAGTCGCAGGATACAAAATCAACATACAGAAATATGGTGCATTTCTACACATCAATAACAAAGCAGCAGAAAGAGAAATTAAGGAATCGATCCCATTTTAAATTTCACCAAAAGCAATAAGATAACTAGGAATAAACCTAACCAAAGAGATCAAAGACCTGTATTCTGAAAACTATAAAACAATGATAAAAGAAATTGAAGATAACAAAAAGAAATGGAAAACATTCCATGCTCATTGATGGGAAGAATAAATATTGTTAAAATGTCTATACTACCCAAAGCAATCTACACATTGAATGCAATCCCATCAAAATACCATCAGCATTTATCACAGAACTTTGACAAACAATTCTAAAATTGAAATCACAAAAGACCCTGAATAGCCAAAGCAGTTTTGAAAAAGGAAAGCAAAACTGGAGGCCTCACAATTCTGGAGTTCAAGTTATATTACAAGGCTGTAGTGATCCAAACAGTATGGTACTGACACAGAAATAGATACATAGATCAATAGAACATAATAGAAAACCCAGAAATAAATCCACAACTATATGATAAATTAATCTTCAAGAAAGAATATCCAGTAAGAAAAGGACACTCTCAGGGCACCTGAGTGGCTCAGTCAGTTGAGTGACTTCAGCTCAAGTCATGATCTCACAGTTCATGAGTTCAAGCCCCACATTGGACTCACTACTGTCAGTGCAGAGCCCACTTCTGATTCCCTGTCCCTGTCTCTCTGTCCCTCACCCACTTACACTGTCTCTCTCAAAAATAAATAAGCCTTAAAAACACAGTCCCTTCAACAAATGGTGTTGGAAAAACTGGACAGCAACATTGCAAAAGAAATAAACTGGACCACTTTCTTACATGAGGCACAAAAATAAATTCAGAATGGATTTAAGAACTAACAGGGAGACCTGAAACCATAAAAATCCTAGAGGAGAACACAAGCAGTAACCTCTTCGACATCAGCCATAGCAACTTCTTTCTAGATATGTCTCCTGCCACAAGGGAAACAAAAGCAAAAATAAACTATTGGAACTTCATCAAAATAAAAAGCTTCTGCACAGCTAAGGAAACAATGAACAAAACTAAAGGCAACCTGTAGAATGGGAGAAGATATTTGCAAATGACATAAATGACATATCTGATAAAGAATTTGTATCCAACATGTCTAAAGAACTTACAAAGCTCAACACTCAAAAAATAATCCAATTAAAAAATGGGCAGAAGACATGAACAGACGTTTCTCCAAAGAAGACATTCAGATGGCCAATAGACACACGAAAAGATGTTCAACATCACTCATCATCAGGGAAATGCAGATCAAAACTACAATGAGATACCACCTTACCCCTGTCAGAATGGCTAAAATAAAAAACAGAAGAAACAGCAAGTGCTGGCAAGGATGTGGAGAAAGAGGAACCCTCATGCACCGGTGCAGCCACTGTGGAAGACAATATGGAGGTTCCTCAACAAGTTCAAAATAGATCTGTCCTACAGTCCAGCAGTTGCACTGCTATTTACCCAAATAAATAAAAAATACTAGTTCAAAGGGTTACACGTACCTCTATGTTTATGACGGCATTATTTACAATAGCCGAGATATGGAAGCAGCCCAAGTATCCATTGATTAATGAATGGATAAAGAAGGGGTGGTATATCTCTATGTATATTTATATCTCTATATAGATTATATATATATATATAGAGAGAGAGAGATTATACAGAGATTAATAGGCTATTATATAGAGACATATAGAATATTACTCAGCCATGAAAAGTGAGATCTTGCCATTTGCTATGACATGGATGAAACTAGAGATTATAATGCTAAGTGAAATAAGTCAGACAAAGACAAATACCATATGATTTCACTCATATATTGAATTTACAAAACAAAACAAACAAGAGAAGGGAAAAGATCGATGATAGATAAATAGATAGATGATAGATAGACAGATAGAAAAATTAAGAAACAGACTCTTAATTATAGAGAACAAAACTGGTGGTTACCAGAGGCGGGTGGAGACATGGATGACATAGGTGATGGGGATTGAGGAGTGCACTTGTGATGAGCACTGGGTAATTTGTGGAATTGTTGAATCTCTGTATTGTACACATGAAAGTAGTATAACACTGTATGTTAACTAGCTGGAATTAAAATAAAAACTTTAAAAAAACACAATATGCTAAAAGGAGGTAATTAAGAGAGAACACTTGTCTGGTGAAGTTTAATATAATCTTTGCTACAAACTTAGGCATAATCACCTGTAAGAAAATGAGAACAAAACTGACTGAAGCAGATTGCTTTAAAATATTATTTATGTTCTTGGGGCACCTGGGTGGCTCAGTCAGTTGAGTGTCTGGCTTCGGCTCAAGTTGCTCCTGGTTTGTGAGTTTGAGCCCCACTTCAGGCTCTGTGCTGGCAGCTCATAGTTGGAACCTGCTTTGGATTCTGTCTCCCTCTCTCTCTGCTCCTCCCCCACTTGCACTCTGTCTCTGTCTCTTCCTCAAAAATAAATAAACAAAAGAATTTTAAATATTATTTATGTTTTTAAATTGATTTTCAGTCGAAATCATTAGTTTCATGAATTTTTTTTTTTTACTTTTGCAAAATGCCCCATAATCAAACCCTTAAATAATTCTGGAGTATCCTTTAACTATTCGTAGAACTCTGATGGAAAAAACATATTTTGACGTATTCTCATTCTCCTTTAATGGAGGGAACAAAAGGTCAAACTTAATTCCAAGTTTTTAGAAAAGACAAGCCTTGTATTCCTTCTATTCCTCAGTTTTTGTGGGGACATGATAAGAAAACATACTAAGGCCTCCATAACTAGGCCAGACTTACCATGTTGGTAAATGGGTACATCAGTGATGAAGCTAATCTGGTTTCCACCTGTGCTGCCCCACTGAGCATGGGGTTGACTCAGTAGCCCTGGCTAGGCATCTGGAGATCCCTTCCTCCTTTCCCGTCCATTACACGTGTGTCAGAATGATGGTATGCATTTCGGTTTAGCGCACACACTGATTTGCACTTACAGATCTTTAACTTTCAAAGCTTTTTCATGTGTATGTGACTTTATTGGATCCCACGTAATGGATTGGGAAAGGGGTCCCAGGCTAGATGACTATCATATGACTACGTGCTAATGCCAGAATTAGCAACCACCTCTCACCTCTAGAAGTCTACCTGTCATTTCTGGCTTCAGGGACATTCCCTGAAACAGAAAATAAACAAAAATTTAAGTTCTCATCTGGTGGAAGGTAAATGGGATTTGGCATAATCCAACTTAAGTTTGAATCACCAGTTTTCTCATCTGTAGAAGGGGGCCAGTATATATTTTCAGGGTAGTCAGGAGGACTAAATGGCACAGTCCATATTTGGAACAATTAGCATTTGATCGAGTTCCTGGGAGAGCCTCAATAAATAACAGTGTATAATAAAAGCAATAAACTGTGATCGTAATAGGGCTCTCATTAATCGAAGGGTGCAGTACCACTGCTGGTGCTGCTGAACTTGAGTAATGGCTTCTTCTTTTGAAGATACTATCTTTCTGTAAGGATGCTCATCCACCGAGAACCATTCCAATACGTGTTGGGCACCGTGCTAGGCGCTGGAGATGGAGTGGTGAGAGCGAGCCTCTGCTCTCATGCAACTTACCATGTCTCTTAGCATGTGCAGATTGCACTGCTTCTACAACTTTCTTCCACCGAGTCATTGTGCTTTTAACAGAACCTCAGTCATGGAATTCATTCAGCACCAAATATTTGTTGAGGGAAGGAAGATGGACCGATTAAAACTTGGCATTCATGAGGATGCCAGTGGCCCAGACTCTGCACGCTGTGTGCTTAAACTCAATTGGAACGAATCTTCTAAAATAGTTAATATTGGCATCATGCACTTATCACATCTGGGGCAAAAAGCTCTTAATGCATTTAGGGAGCGTTCACCATATTGCTGCCACATTACCAGGTTGAGAACTTTGGAACCCATCATTAGGTTTTACTTAAGAGACCTTTATTTCCCCTTTACTATATATTTTAAGCCCTTTACGTTTGTTCTTTTCCTTTTGGTCCCCGTGTTTCTGGCACCCCAGGCCCGTATTGAGTGTGGGATCTGCCTTGTGAAAACGCTTTCACATTCTGGTCAGGCAATTCTTCAGGCTCCTGTGTTGCCCTTGGCTTTGACTTAGGTTAAAAAAACCTGTCTAATTGAGAATATCATTTCTCCCTTTCCTGCCTGCATTTGTCTTTCTGTTTGGGGATCTCTCCCAACAGATTCCTGGCCTGAAACCACTGTCGGTACTTGTGAAGCATGTTCCCTAGCATCAAGGAGTCAATTACATGGAAGTCAGTCGGCTATTGAGAGCAAGACTACAGGTTAGGCCTGAGTAAAGGTGAGGCCTGTGAAACTGGCTGTGACCTGGGCCTTTGGGTACAGGCTGCTGCAGCTTGACCTCAACCCAGAGAGATGCCACCTTGCCTGGAATTGCTCATGGAGCAGACTGAGAATTTTAAGCAGGATATGGGAACGGTGCACAGTGCTTTCAAGCTGCAAGCCTGCAACACACATGAAGAAACACCATTGAGACTCCATCATTACACTACTGGATCTGAGTCTTGGTGTGAGCATCTTGAGGTCTGTTGCTTCCGATTCTACTCTACACTTGGGGTCTAGGAGGCAGGACTAACACCGGACTTACATGGCTTATCCTCATGGTTCCAAGTTTGCTTTGGTTGGACTAATTCCCAAAATTCCCAGTTTGGCTTTGGTTTTCCAGTTCCCACAATGCAGAGTATTTGAGGAGCCTGTGGCTTGTGTGCCCTCCATTCAATCTCAATCATTTATTTCCATGTTCTAACTGGAGGACATGGTTAGTAGTTTTCTCTTGGCCAAAGCTATTGTCCTCCTATGGCAAATGATCTTTATTGAGATGGAGAACGTGGTTCTGAGATTAATACTCAGGAGCTATGACTGGGGAAAAGGCAATGTGTAAAGGGTGCATTTGACCCGCTGGTCCTGGCGGTTAGCGGTGAGGTTTCCAGCCAGTGCGTCAAGCAGTTGTATGCTTATGGAATTCAGCGGATTCCTGCCCAGAGGTTAATAATCTTAATGAGCGTGTTCATTGTAGAAATGCATAGCTTAAGAACAGCTTAATAATATGCACATATGGTGCATTTTTATACCGGGTGGGGGGAGGTTCCCGTCCAAAGCTTGTATGCCTCATACCTCAGGATTGTTGCTCGTTTTGTTTCTTAATCCTGTCCTCGATGTCAATTTGTAAGTGGACTGGAAACCTGCTTTCTCGAATGTAGTGGAAGTCCCTCCTTTTATCCACATTTAGAGTGATACTTTTCCTTGCTTAAAGGTGTAGGGTAGAGAGGGGCCTTGCCCAGAGAGAGCTGCGTGAAGCCATGCACTGAAATCCTGAATGCATTTTGCCACAAGCAAACCTTGCTGACGTCCTCTTTCTGCCCTATTCTGTATCCTATTGCCCTAAACCTTTGCTGTAGTCTTCCTTACTTAGTCAAGAGAATGCTGAGTATCAGCACTAAGGAATGCTTATGCATTTGTCTTTCC
This sequence comes from Cryptoprocta ferox, assembly GCA_028646485.1. Classification (NCBI taxonomy): domain Eukaryota; kingdom Metazoa; phylum Chordata; class Mammalia; order Carnivora; family Eupleridae; genus Cryptoprocta; species Cryptoprocta ferox. The sequence goes on from CM053561.1 coordinate 9,171,783, forward strand.
CTGACATGAAGGAAAGTGTTAATCACTTCCAAACGTAAAGAGCATTTGTTAAATCTGTAAATATTCTGACTCCAAAATATACCTGAGACCTCTCTTTACCCAAAATACTAGTAAACCATCATCTTTTTGAAAACTGTAACAACCACATGAGGTAACTGTGTAATTTCTGAGTCATAAATCACTTCCTTTCAAGACTAGGAAAGTGTCCAAAGGCATTCGTGATGATAGCCATCTAGCTATCCAGGCTGGTAAGGCGAAAAGAGAAAACCCCAACTTTAATAATTTCTGTGTTCTCTTGGCTGCCTTCCTTCTTACTGTGCTTCCAGGAAACCAAGGCCTTTCCAGGTTTCAGAGTCATTTGTGCACTGGCTTCTCAGTCCTGGAAAGTTACCATGCACTCCGGCAGACAGCTTGTAAGAAGTCCTGGGGAAGCCATTCTTATTTCGATATAAATACAGATTTTGCCTCCGTTGATCTATTCCAGTTGAGTAGTGGGTTCTATTAGGTTTTAAGAGGACAAAGAAGCTTGTTTTTTTCTTCTTTTCTTTTGTTTCTTAGGCTTCAAAGATAACTTTTAAGTTTGCTTTTCTTGGGCTTTATGTCTGGAATCCCTAGCAGATGTTAAATGACTGAGGTATTCATAGATTGCTAATTTTGTTGTAGTTTGGTTAAAAAAATACCCTAAATTTTAGCCACTCCCTCCAGTCTAGACACCTCTTGGTCTGGTAACAATTATTTTTGTTTCCTTTTATCATCCGTAAATTAACTGGTACATTGGTACTGATCATGGTCCCGTTTAACATGAAGATTCGGACATTAATTCCATTTGTTCCCAAGGGACTTAATCTGCCGCTGTGATTTAAGAATGTTTAATCGAGTAGCTCTCTGATATGGAAGTAGGTTCTGAAGGATAACCACCCAGCTCCCAGTTTCCATCATGATTCCTTACATGCTCAGGGGCTGTGATGTCGCAGTGACTTCTGCATTTACACAGAGCTCTACCACAGCAATCTTACTTTTCTCATTAAAAGAATCCGTTAGATTGGGGTTTGGTTTCTACCTTTGCCACTCAATGGCTCCTTGGCTGCAAAATTCAGTTTGTAAGAACTTCAGCTTCTGCGAAATACCAGCAGCAACAGTTTTGGAAGACTGTGAAAAAGAAAACAAAGATGCACGGAAAGTACCCATCAGTGTGCTTGGCACAGATGTAGGCACATGAGTATTGCTGCGATATTGCTCCTGCTAAAAAGGACAGGGAGAAAGAAGAGAAAAGAGAGAAGAAGGAGGAGGAGGAGAGGAAGGGAAGAAGAGAGAGAAGAGGAGGAGCATGGAATGGCTAAAATAGTGAGATTCCAGATTGTTCTGTAGCCTTTGGGGAGGGTTTTCCCAAGTATCTCTTTCTTCAATTTACGTAGCTCTCATCTTCAGTGTGATTACAAAGGGCGATGAGAGTCTCTGAAAGGCTTTTTCTTTTCAGGAAGATGCAGATTGAAAATGCTTCCCACCTCCCCTCTATTGGCGCTTTGCCCCGACTTTCGATCGCCTCTCTGCACTAGCTAACCTCCACAGCGCCCCTCGATCAAAAGGCTTGGTCACTTCTCTGCCATCGTGACAGCCTTGATTCATAAGAGAGAGCCTTTTATCCACAGCTTGCCAACTGGATGTCTCAGCCCAATCAGATAATATTGGAGTTAGATTTAAAATTTAAATAGAGTTAGAAGCTGCTGTCTGTCTTGTAAATGGCATATGAGAAAATCTACTGATGTTTGTCTAGTTAATTTAACAGTCCTTACTTAAAATTAATAGAAAAGACTAATTGGAACATCAGGAAAGCAAATGCAAATGTGGAATAAGCATGGAAGTTAATTTTCGGTACAACTAGTCTTTAAAGTTTAATAGCCTATAAATATAAACATGAAGTGACAGTTACCTCATTACAAATGTAAACACATATAAACCTACCCAGTAGCAACTTAAAACAAACTTAGAAATTAAAATATACCTCCTACTTTGGCTATGCCTGAGCCTTTCTCACCAAGGCTATCATTCTTTTTGATTTATCATTTCCTACCTTAACACTAGCTGTCCACTGCAGTTACTAAAATAGTTAATTCGGGTGCCTGTGTGGCTCAGTCCGTTGAGCATCTGACTCTTCGTTTTGGCTCAGGTCATGATCTCATGGTTCATGGGTTTGAACCCCACACTGGGCTCCGCACTGAGAGTGTGGAACCTGCTTGGGATTCTCCCTCTCCCTCTCTCTCTACCCCTCATCCACTTGCTCTCTCTCTCCCTCTCTCAAAATAAATAAATGCACATTAAAAATAAAATAGTTAATTCCCATGAAAATTAATTTTAGAGGCTTAACAGAGAAGGAAAAATACCATCAGATTATCGTTTCTATAGTGGGAAGCCTAGCTAAAATGTGCATTTTCATCCAGAATATCACCATGTGCCCTGGGTATAACCATTAGTGTGCTCAAACCACGTACGTATCAGATGTAGGTCTTGGGGCATAATCATCTGTGCGGGAGAAAAGCTGTAGCTCACACAGAAGGAGCTACTTCTGATTCTCAGATGATTAGATTTCATGGTTATGTAATCAAGGTCACTTTTCTGTACTTTCTTTGATAGATGATGCTTTTGATTAAACAGATTTCTTTACAGGCCCCTGGGTGGCTCAGTCAGTTAAGCATCCAACTTCAGCTTAGGTCATAATCTCGCAATCTGTGAGTTCGAGCCCTGCATCGGGCTCTATGCTGACAACTCGGAGCCCAAGGCCTGCTTCAGATTCTGTGTCTCCTGCTCTCTCTGCCCCTCCCCCTCTCTCAAAAATAAACAAACATTAAATAGATTTCTTTACATTTTTGTGGCTTTGTTCTGTTATAATGCAATGACTATAAGAGAATATTTTAGTTGCTTCATGAGTGAGTGACACGGGTTGGAACTGCCTTCAGATGAAACTTGGAGATGGGGATGGTCTGTGACCTGGATATCCGCCGGCATGCATATCAGGTCCTGTCTGAGCACATATCAACATGTTTTTGAGCCTCAACTGTTACTCTTGTCCAATACTGTCTCCCTTTTTGGGTAATAACTTCCATCATTATCTTTGCTGTGGTTCTGTTAAAATAGTGCACTCTCTGTATGTGGTCTGCACGCACACATACACACACACACACACACACACTAATATATATATATTTTTTTGCAGGAGTGCAAGAGTCAGCATCATCATGTGTTGATTGCTTATGCTAATTGGCAAATGTGAAGGTAAACTCTTGTCTATTTTAAGTCAAGAAGATGGTTTAAATGACTCCATTTCAGAGAGAACTTAGCTCTAGTAATTCTTGTTTCTTAAATCCGCCTCTAAATGGTTCTGTTTCCAATTGCAAAATAAATAGACAAACTAATAGCTCTTACTAAAACAACAGTAAGTATTCTCTTGCTCAGAGAAAAAATGAGATTTCAAATATGGAGAAGTCTGGCGTGTTACCACCACTCTTAGAAATATATACGTGTCTGCTTTTTTAAAATATAAATTTGAACTCACGTACGTTTGCACTTTTCTCAAATAAATACATGAATTCAAATAAGTTACTTATAATCATACAGTCTTATTTTCACTACTATCTTCCAATATTTGTTATTTACTCTACATGAAATTGTCCATAATTTTAATGAGCCTATCTTAGCTTTTTATATTCTGCATTTATGGATATATACCCTTGTGTTAGCACAAGTTTCATACTTACAGCAAACAAAGGATAATATAAGTTTCACAATATTACATTCCATAGTGATAAACTGTTTCCCTTTTGATGGGTTATAATAATTGTAGTAACAAGGACTACCACTTATTGACTGTTTATACAAAAAGTCTTCCGTTAAGAACATCTTTTAACAAAGTAGAGACCAAGTTTAGTTTGTTATGTGGAAATGCCTAGACTTCGATATATTTAAGTTTCCATTCTCTGTGTGACATTAGTCAAGAACAAACTTCCTACTCTGCTCCCCTTCAACTTCCTCCTCTGAAAAAAAACATAAGAATGGAAACAGGTGACTTAGAGGCCGTACCCACCAGAGCCTGGTACATAGTAGACGTTCGAGAAATAGAGAAGATGGTGATTGAAAACTACTTCTAAAGTTCTTTTGCCCAAATCTATGAGATGAAGAGATGTATACTATTGTGTATATATTTCCAGATTGATATCCAGGATAATTAAGCAGTCATTGTCACTGAGAATGTGCTAAGTGTTCATTTCTTACATACCAGATCCTTGCTAGATTTGCTTTTGTGTTCTTCTTGCATACGTTCTTCACTTATTCTTTCAACAAATAACCAATGTGTTGTACACTCAGCATTTCTGAAGTCGCCATTACACTCAGGCTGCAGCTGGCATGAAGGAGGTGTTGTCTATTCAACAAGTGTCAGATGACTCGGGTGTGGTCTCCACCGCTAGGCCAGTAATAGGCAGGCAGGAATGTATGTGGCCTGTGTGTGTGTGTGTGTGTGTGTGTGTGTGTTTACATGTCTGTTATCCCCATGAGGCTATAGTTGGGCTTTTTGATATCACATTATATCATGTCAATGAAAATGACTAAGAAACAGCATTCTGAGCAAGACAGATATGAGCAGATAATACACTATGACTTAATAATAGATTTTTGTACAAAAAAGTTGTGCCTCTGTATTTCTGCCCAAGGGATTAAGAATGGTTCCAACATTCACTTCTGAATTAAACATTTTTTCAAGTGAATAGCAGTTTACCAGTGAAATTAGAAAAGGTTTCAATGTTCAAAAGCGTAGTCTACCCAAAGAAATCAGAAAATGCAAAGACAGAAGAGACTTACCTGTCCAGCAACAATTTTCCTATAGCCATAATTGTCATGGCGGATGGATGAGTGTTAGAACAGGAGGGTGGGAAGATAAACAGGGCTAGACCTGAAAGAAGATAGGAAGCTAGTAAATATCATACTTCCCATGTAACAGGGAGTACGCTAGACATTTTGTGCATATTTTGTCTTTCAGACTAACCCCATTTCAGAGGTTATGGAAATGAGATTTTGATTATGAAATTGTTTACGTCATACAGCAAGAATACGGTGGATTTGGTGTTCAGAGCCAAGTCTTTGAGATCAGAACCTCTCTTCACCAAGATGCAATTAATAGTTAAATGGGAATGGGAAACCACTTAAATGTCTTCTCATTTATTTGGGTTTAATTAACTTCTGTGAAGATAAAACTTTGGGATTTTGTTCTCTGTTGTCTCAAACTTCATTGAGAGTCCAAACGAATGTTCTACAAAACTTTAACTTTCTTTGGTGTCTTTCAGAGGTAAATGTTTCCTCTTCATAAAGACAGCATGGTTTCCTTGTGTTATGTAGCAGATTGGTTTTTTTTTTTTTTTTGGTTTTTAAATAGGATTTTTAAACTGTGTTTTACTGTTTTAAAGTTTTTATTTAAATTCCAGTTAGTTAACATACAGTGTAATATTAGTTTCTGGTGTACAGTTTAGTGATTCAACACTTACATACAACACGTGGTGCTCATCACAGCAGATTCGTTTTTATAGGCTTTATGCTTTGTTTTGTTTACCTTCATCACCACTTTATCCATCCTTAGATATGGCCAGGGAGAATACCTTGGCCTTTTGGAGAATGACACTTACCCTGGTGGCCAGATTTCTTCATCCTCATTGGCACAGCCTGTGTGCCATATTGAGTGTGGCTGAGTCTAACCTCCTTTCTGGTGCCTCCTCCAAGGAAAAGCCCCACTGTCCCCAAAGGAGCCTGGCCATACTCCATGCAGCCATTGCATTGCCCCTAGGGTTGTCCGTCCTCTATAAGGATTGGATTCCCACCTGCTGCTTCTAGTCTGCCTGAAATCATCCATCTTTCTCTAATATCATCCCTTCTGAAAGAAGAGCAATTCTTTAGATGAGAAGCCAACGAACCATTTCAATAAAAGGTCATGTAGTCTGTATTTTAGACGTTGTGAGTCATGGTATTTGTCACAACCTCTCGACTCTGCCTTGTAGCACCAAAGCAGCCAGAGACGATATGTAAATGGATGTATGTGGCTGTGTTCCAATAAAGCTTTATTTATAGACTCTAAAATTTGAATTTCAAATAATTTGCATGCTTCTTTTGATTCCTTTCAGCGATTTAAAAATGTAAGACCCATTCTTAGCTCAAACACAGGCGGCAGGCTGCAGTTTGCCAGCCCCTGCTGTAGACAGACAGCGCGCCACGACACTCACCTGCTTCTTCAGTGGGGTAAACTGGGGTCTGACCATTGGGGTCTTTGATGTAGCTCTTTCTCTACAGCTTCTCCAGCTTTTCCTAGTTCCTTGTGGTCACACAGTTTCTTTCTAGGGTCATTAGCCATTTCTGTTTGGTCCTGTCTTTGTGCAAGGGAAGGACTGCATGAAGAAATCTGGCCACAGGGGACGGTGGTTAGGTTCTGTTAGCACGCTGATGTCTGATCTAGGAGTGAAAGCCAAATTCTTTTCTCTGGAAAGTCTCTTTGCTATTGACCTTTTGCTGTTCTTCAGGCACCTCTCCAATTGAAGCGAATTAAACTCACTCCCAATTAATTTGTAATTCTTTGAATGGGGATATTTGACCTTAGCTCACTTGATGTTTCAGATTATGTATTCTACTTTTTTTCTCTTGAGACTGTGTTGCAAACATGAAGATAATGTTGGCAAGTAAATGAAAGGATTGATCAAACAAAAGTGTGAACTTAGACAAAAAATATATGCCAATTCCTACTTTTGTTGCCATTTATTCATTCATTTACTCAGCAAATATTTACATGCACCAGACTCTATATCCCAAAACGAGATCTCACTTTGCAGCTCTACATACAGTGATGAGCAGAGCACCATGTTTGTCTCCCAAGAACTACAGGGGAGACAGAGATCAAGGAGATCCATCATTCTGTGATCCTCTTGGTGTCCGCCGCTCATATTGTAGGACGTAGGGGGCACAAGTAAGCATAGGACAACACATGTTCCTACACTCTCCGCATGATAAGTGAAAGAACATAGCTCGAGACGTAAGAGTCTAGGGCCAGTTGCTCTACTATTCTGAACCCTAAATTCTGTAAATGAGGAGACTCCCTGTGTTGGAGCTTTGTTGGGAAGACTAAAGGAAATGTCATACACGGGCAAGATATAATGTTCAGTACATAGGCCTTAAAAAACAACCCACATCCAAGGATGTCAAATTTGCCTTTTGTTTGTTTTGTTCTTTATGGATAAATTTATAACCTTCCAGTAAAGTCCTACCAATTTACTACTAAATTTACTACTAAATCAGACTTATTTATTGACCCAGAGTGTGTGTCCATGGCTATACTTTGCATTATGGGGGAAATCAGGGATGTGTGACGTGCTGTCAAACATTGTTTTAAAGCTGTAGGTTGGAAAATCCTCTTGTATGAATGATATGAAATACACTTTATTGACTTTGTTATCTCTTTGTATGTCTTTTTAGATCTGAACAGTGATGGCACACATTTCGGTTACGGGCCTCTCAGTGAGCTGTGGGTCGACGGAACGATAAACATTCCTGTCGAGATGTATGCCTCTAAGGCTCTTCACTAGTAGGTATTTTCTATTCAGTATTGTTTACATGGTTATATATGGAGATTGTCAACAGAGTGTACATTTATAATGAAAGATATGCAAAATCTGTGTGTTTGTCTTGCTGTTATGAATATGGCTAGGTTTATTCTGGTTATGTGACAACCAGTGGCAAAGTGAAAGAGCAGGTTAAAATGTGTCTGTTATGTATGTGTATGTGTATGAGTATGGAAGCATAGATGTGTCTCTGTAGCAGAGTTTAGAAGTAAAGAACGTTACGTCTCTTTTAACTGAGTAAAAATAATGCCACTGGAAATTTTCAATGTCCTTTGGTTCTTTAATACCATCATATAAATCTGGCAGTGTAAACTTAAAAAATTTTACCTAATGTGATGTTTTGAAATGGTTCAATTTTATTGCAGTTTTAACTAACAGGATATCTGATAATGTGTCCACTTACACAAGTATCATATGGTAATTGAGATGTGATGTTTATGGTGTCATGGAAAGGAAATTATACTGCGTCAGAAAACCTTAATTGTATCATCTGACCAGGCCCTTAAGTCTCCAGGCATCAGTTTCCTCCTCTGCAAAATGAGAGAGAGAATTTCTGTCTTACCTAATTCCTAAGATTACTCTATAGGCCCACCGAGATAATAATGTGAAGTTATTAGTTAACTACAAGCCCCATAAAGATGATGTTATCTGTGGCTGATTAATATTTCAAGGACTGAGTTGGACAAAAGTTGTGATCATATTTTGTTTTTTCTTTAGTTTTTTTTTTTTTAATTTAAATTCTAGTTAGTTAACATACAGTGTAATATTGCATTCAGGTCTACAATCTAGTGACTCAGCACTTCTGTACATTTGGTGCTCAGCCTTTTAAATTGGTTAATACCATTTGATATTTTGTATGTTATTCACCCAAAATATAGATGATAAAATCATACTTAATTTTAATTCATGAACCAAATTAATTTCTCGTATTTGAGAAAATTATGTGTAAATCAAAATGAAAAAAAAACCATGTTGCTCACACATGCTGTGCACACCAGTCCCCACCAACCATAGGCAGTAGGTGTCTGCTTCTGATCTCCGGGATCTTTTTTATTAGACTTAGTTTACACTTGGAGGAGAAAAGGTACATTAGGTACTTTTTATATACAGTTTAATTACAGGACATTAGGAAATGATGGAGAAATTCAATCAGACATTGTTCATTTAGCTTGAAATATTGAATTCCTTTTTACTGAAATCTCTTCAGCACCTTGTATTACCATTCTTTTTTGCTAATGGAATACAGCTAGTGTGTTTAAAGTAAAAGTCTGAAAACGGGAATCTTAATGAATATATTTAGTAAGATGGAGAAAGACTTCTTCACTGAAAATTAAAAAGTTGTTATACAACCGAGACCATGCAATGACACTGGTTTGCAGGTTGTTCTTCAGGAATTGGATATGATTATTATAGAAGGGGCAGTGGCTTATTACATGAATAAAGTGCTTGCATTTAGGTGAAACAAAATCTTTAATAACAGGTAACATATATTCACTTGCTAATATTGTAGCATAGTCCCTAAGTTGGGCTGGGGGCTGTCTGAAGTCAGACTTCTGGGGTTGCAACCCAATTCTTTCATTTTCCAGCTTTGCACTGTTGGACAAGTCCTTTAGCCTCTCTGTGCCTTAGTTTTCTCATCTGTAAAATGGGTCTAATAATAAGAATGATTTCTTTTTCTAAAAAGAGAGCGAGAGAGAGAAAGTAAGAAAAGAGGTGGAAATGCAGAATGTATGTCACAAAATGATGTGGAGGAAGGGTTTGCTTTTCACTTCCATGATCATTTTGTCTAAACCATATTGTATACTTTATGCTTACTCCTATTAAAAATAAACTTAAGGTATTATCCATTGGGCTCGTATTGGACAAAATTCAGTGGTTGTACTGGGTGGTATATTTCAAATGAGTCATTATCTGTTCCCAACTTGGGAAATACGGATAATCTGGGGCAGCCATCTGAGCCAAGAGCCAATTGCCTGGCTGCTGTGTACGACTCAACAGAAAACCAAGTCTCTTTCCATCACGTGTTAATTATAAACCGTCTGGAACAGTGATAGTGCTTGGTCACTCCATCTCCGTGCACATCCCTATATCAGCACCCAGGATTATCTCATAGGGTTTTCGCGTGGATTACATGAGTTAATAGGGTCAGGTGCTCAGGACTGCTGTGTGATGCTTAGTAACTAATCAATATTTATGGTTGTTATTCACTGGACAGAGTGTGGGATTATGGTGGCCACTACAGGTTTTGGAATGAGAAAGCCCTAGGTCCAAAACCATTTATTACTCTATGGTGGAAACTACCATAAAGAAGCTACTGAACCTTTCGAAGTCTCAGTTTCTGGAAAAAAAAAAAAAAAAGAAATAATTAAAATATACTCCATACTGCCTTTGTTAGGATGGTTTAACACAGCATCTGGCAAGGAATGGAAGCCAACACCTGAATCGAGAGTTGTGAAGATATAGTCACAAATTATTATATAATGCATTTTTAAAGTAATGTAAATCAGAGATACTCTGATTCTGAAAATGTCCTTCTTGCCATATGTTATATGTAGGGGACTTTTAGAAATGTGCCCAATTATATGATTTACTTTGTTAGATCCAGAATTTCAAAAAAGACAAACGAATAACTTAAATTATAAAATGCAAACATAACTTAAATATGGCATCCTGATTAAAAAAAAAATCCGTTGCCTTTTTTTGGCCTATCAGGGAATAGCAACTCAATGTTTAATTTGTTATAAAGACTGGGCTATTACCACATTTAAAATGATTTATTTTCTTTAAAAAAGGGGGGAAAGAAGAAAAGAGGTGGAAATGCAGAATGTATGTCACAAAACAATGTGGAGGAAGAGTTTTCTTTTTCACTTCCATGAACATTTCGTCTAAACCATATTGTATACTTATTCCTGTTATAAATAAACTTAACGTATTGTCCTTTGGCCTCACATTGGACAAAGTTCAGTGGTTGTTCTGGGTGGTATATTTCAAGTGAGTCATCATTTGTTCCCAACTTGGGAAATACGGACAATCTGGGGCAGTCATCTGAGCCAAGAGCCAATTGCCTGGCTGCTCTGTACGACTCAGAACTGAAAACCAAGTCTCCTTCCGTGACGTGTTAATTATAACCCGTCTGGAACAGTGACAGTGCTTGGTCACTCCATCTCTGTGCACCCAGAGACTCTTTCACATACAAATCTAACCAGACTTGTTGATAATTCAGATTGTGATCTTATCAATAGTTGCTTTGTACACTCCTGTCTTTCTTCTTGTTTGTTTTTGCAATAGCGTTAGCCTTTAAGAGTTTGCCCATGATGAGGACAGTCATGGTTGTAGAGGAGGTTCCGGGGTGTAAAGGTTTGGAAAGCGCATTCTTCTGTCCACGTATGCGGACACAGGCTTTGCCGTCGCTTTGCTGTCCCTGCTTGGGGCCTTTGGTGAGAAATGACCTTGGTCATTCTCACCTCCTTCCTCAGGGCCCTGCACCGCTCCATGCTTCAGGCCTCACGGTCACCATTCGCGGTTTGAAGTCTTGTATTAGGATTTAGAGGGTCATAAAAAGAAAAAGCAGAGTCACGGTGCTCATCCAAACAAATGGATTCTCACATCGCCCTGCTTCTTGCCCCTGCCATGACATATTTGTGATGTTTGTCTCAAAAATTATTTGTGACTTTAGACGTGTCCTTTTAAAGGGGTCTGATTTAGTCAGGCATCAGTCTAATACTTCATAAAAGCGTATGTCTGAAAACTAAGAGAAATTTCATTCCCTGTCACAGTGCCAGAGTTTGGAAGCGATGGGGTATTCAGAACTAAAGTCGGCCGTCGTCTGGAGACAGATGTGAAATGGAATCTGTATGGGTGGGACTTTTAAGAAGAGGTTGTGACTGTAAGCATAACACACTCATGGGGGGCGGGGGGCGGCGAGGACAGGAGAAGCTCGGAGTGGTCGTGGATGAGGAGGATGTAGGGCAGGACATGCAGAAGATGAGTTCATGAACAGCAAGTGTCTGCTGCCGAGTGACTAGATGTAGCATCACATGAGCTGCAGACGTCCCAGACGGTTTGTGAGGCCCCCTCGCTCGTGTCAGCTTCAGATCTCAGCCTCTGTGCCCACCGCCCACCCAGAAGCCCCCCAGCCTCACCTGCCTGTCATGACCTCCTCGTGCTCGCGTACACCATCCACCAAAACTCCGATCTTCCTTCCAGACTCATTTGACATTCGCTGCCGTCTGTGAAAGCTACTCTAATCCTCCTCTTAAAATGGACTGTCCCCTTTTTCCTTCCACCTTTGTACTGTGTACATTCCTCGGTGACAGACCACATTCTTCACTTCTGCAATAATTGGTTTACGTTTCTGTCTGAGTCCGTTGGTGCTGCTAAACCAGAATACCATCAACCCACTGGGTTATAGACAACAAATTTATTCCTCACTGCTCTGGAGCCTGGGAACTCTGAGATCAAGGCATGAGCAGATTTCATGCAGGGTAAGGGCCTGCTCTTTAGAAAGCCATATTTTCTGTGTCCTCACATAGTGGCAGGGGCAAAGGAGTTTTCTGGGGCATCGTTTATAAGTTTCCCATTTATTCTTGTATAAGTATAATCCCATTCATGAGGGCTTTACCCTAATGACCTAATCACCTCCCAGAGGCCCATCTCCACATGCCACCACATTGGGCATTTGCATGGGATGCCTGAGTTTTGGGTGAGAGGTACACAGTTACACAGTCAGTCTATAGCAGCCTATCCCACTGCAGTCTTGTTGGGGGCATTCCTTATCTTATTTAGTCTCTTATTTCCAGGGTCTAGTGCTCAACAAATAGTTGCTGGTTACACTAATGATAGAGCACTGGGTGTTTTATGGAAACCAACTTGACAATAAACTATTAAAAAAATAACAAAAAATAAACTAATGATAGAATACCATTCTTTGTCCTTCAGATTGAACAGGACATAATTGCATTTGCCATGTCAGAAGATTTCTATGAAATGTTCTTCAATATGGATATTACTTCCAATTGTTATTAATATAAATCTGCAGGGGCACCTGGTGGCTTAGGTGGTTAAGCATCCGACTTCAGCTCAGGTCCTTATCTCACAGTTCATGAGTTCAAGCCCTGCATCGGGCTTGTGCTGACAGCTCTGAGGGTTGAGGCTGCTTTGGATTCTGTGTTACCCTTCCCTTTCTCACCGCCCCTCCCCTGCTCGTACTCTGTCTCTCTCTGTCTCTCAAAAACTAAAATAAAACATTATATATATATATATATATATAGATATAGATATATATAGATCTGCAAAAAGTATAACCAGAAAAATAAAAATTGTCAACTTTTAACATATTATGACATTTGTATCATTTTTAACACTTTTAGAAAAAGATAACACAGAGTTTTGAAAATGTAAAACTGATTCTACTAACTTCCTTATTAGTTTATCATTAAGCATATTATTTTTAGAACATTTCAACAATAATGAGAATTATTTGATCTTTTCTTGACTGAGATGGAAATGATTTTTTCCATGTAAATTAATATGTAAGAAATTATTTATACATTAAGGAATTACTACATTAATCATAGTTTATTAATATATAAGAAAACATCAAAGAGTTCTTAAGGTTTTGTTTTATTATAGTAATATTTACATATATTTAGGTCAAACTCATTATAAAATATGTTAAAATATTTAAGGTTTTGTAACATATTTTACATATACCCATGGAAAATACATACCATTAATCTGAATGGGGAAAGGTGGAATGTATATATTGAGTAATTCAACATTCCCATACGTTTGAGCTGTTTTTTAAGAAGTACAGGGAAAAAGAACCAAACCAAAAAATGCCCTCCAAGTCAGTAAACAAAACCCTCATTATGTAGCTGCATGAAATTTTATCTGAAATGTAACTTTGGTGGCTGTATATCACTCAGAAGCAGACTTAAAATTGTTTAGTTTAATGTTTATACTTTAATAGTACCATTTTAACAGCGAAGACCATTACGTCCACTAAATTAGTATTTTCCCACTGGACATTCATCTTTGCTCCGTCCTGTTCATCAGTCCTGCACACAGGAGTCACCACAGGCTAATGTAGAATCATAATACACTGTATCTCAAGCCATTCAGCTTTCACAGACGGCTGTAGATAGGTAAGTGCAAGGCAGTAAGCCAGTAAAGACGTATTTCAGAGAGGAAAATGGGCTGACAGTTTTCAATGCATGAGCTATTTTAGATTGACAGGCTTCTGTAAAAAGGGATAATGTTTGAATGAATCATGTATCAAGAATATTCATCCAGTTGTGTAAGCAGAAATACAGGACTAATGTAGAAGTAATGAATATTCATCCAGTTGTGTAAGCAGAATATAGGACTAATGTAGAAATATGGGGCTCATGTAATCACAGTACTAAAGCTTTGGTAGGTTCCAATAAGTAGATCGTGATACGGCAAGTATAACGTAGTATCAGAAGAAGTAGGGTTTTGTTTTGTTTTGTTTTGTTTTGTTTTGTTTTGTTTTGTGTTATTCCCAAAGGTAACCCTGGAAAATTTTCCAGATTGTTTTCCTGATAATTTTTTAAAAGTCTTTATTTTATGTGTTTGATGATTTGAATATCTCAATGACAATGTTCTGACCTTCTTTTTAGCTAATGAACTTACAGTTGTGTGGCGAAATTTGGCAATGATAATGGTGACTACCATGTACTGAGCTAGTAACTGTGCAGTGGGCTTTCATCTCATCTTGTGTCACATCACTGTGTCATTTCACATGAGCTCTGCAACGATGGCCTCATCATCTTCCCTTTACAAAGGAGATGTTTACTGTGCCCTGTACCCCACTGACTCACATCCATACTTATGTAACCTAAATTTGTAACAGCCTCACCCTACAGGGGAGGCACACATGTATGGAGGCATATCATATTTTATGAAATTAGAAAACTAATTTGATTTCTTAAATAGAATTAATTTTGAAAATATAATGTGCTTCAGGTTTTGAGCCATGCTTCTTTCATATCCTGGAGAATAAATATCTTATAAAATTATAATTAAAGATTTCCCCTTCTATCCTTCTGCAGGACCCGATATGAATAAAAATGAGAATCTGCACTTATTTGAGATGTGGCTTCAGTGACAGACACAACAGGTGTCTTCCAGGAAAATGCATCAAAAATGCATTTTTTAGACTGGACGGTTTATCTGTAAAGTTCAATGACATCCTTACTGAACATATTTTCTTATATCTTATTTTTTTCATATTAAGGTCAGTGTAAATGCCATGAAGTCAGCATGTGTTTCATACTATAATTGATTACTTCCACAAAATTCAGACTAAAATTCTTAGTCTGAGCAAGTGTCTTCTGTACACTGGTCACCTCACCAAATGTTTTCACATGAATTCCCTCTTTTCAGCTCAGTTACACTTGAAAATAATTTTGTGGATTCATCTCATATCTTGCTTCTCTCTCTGATGGACAGATATTAACAGTGTTTTACTGTCCCTTAGATGTGCACATAGAGGATCTATTTACTCCAACAAGGAACACCTAAATGTGATAAAAAAAAAAAAAAAAAAGCCTGGGAAGCAGAGATAGTTTTGAAGAAACACTTGCTTTTAAATAAAGAAGATAATTCTAATAGTTTGAAGTCATTTAATACTTGAGGGGATTAAATTATCTGAAAAGAAAATCGTGCCCTAAGTTACATCAGTTAAATATCTGAAGCTGGAGAACTCAGGTATTCTGTTTATTCTTCAACAAGTATTTGTAGACCTCCTTCTATGCAGGAAGCCCTGCCACTGTGAGCAATAGACAAGCTCCCTGTCCTCATAGAGTTTTTCTAGGTAGCTACTGGCGAGCAGGAGGTATGGAGGAAGAGAGTAGAGTGTGTGTGTGTTTATGTGTGTGTATATATGTATATATAAAGTCCTTTTATATAGTGATATATATCACTAAATATATGTATATACAAATAGTAATAAATTTAACTTTACATCGGAGCAATTGCTTTTGGTACCAACAAGAATTCTTTCATTGAACTTTCTCCAAAGCATAATTTTATCTATTTATTTATTTTTAATATTTATTTATTTTTGAGAGAGAGAGAGACAGAGCACGAGTGCGGGAGGAGCAGAGAGAGAGGGAGACACAGAATCTGAAACAGACCCCCAGCTCTGAGCTGTCAGCACCGAGTCCAACTCAGGGCTCGGACCCACAAGCCGTGAGATCATGACCTGAGCCGAGGTCAGATGCTCAACCAACTGAGCCACCCAGGTGCCCCTCCAAAGCATAATTTTAGATTACAAAGTTGGAAATTCTTACTCACCAAAACTTCATGTTTTGATCACTTCTAGAAATGAAAATTTTGATAAGCTATCTCAATCTTCATTGGAAAATGGTTCATGTGTTTCCTGTATTGTTTTCTTTACTTACTATAAGATAATTTTTTAGGTAATCCAGAATCTAACGGAGAAAACCTCAAGATTATTGTGTATATCATCAGATTACACCAAGAATGGTTTATAGGGGCTAAGGGGGACAGAAAGCTTACCCGCCATGAGACCCAAACGGGAAGAAATAACACAGAGAGAAGAGAAGCAATTCCAAATTTTTATTCTTCAGTCGAAATTCAAGTTCTTTCCCTGCTGAAGCCATAGAGTGACATGGATGTGTTGTGCTTGTATTACCTAATCACGTGAAAGTTGGTTATAGAATGAGAATCACTGATTCATATCCGTTACTTAATTAGAAATGTAGTATCGGATGTAGAGCTTGTGACAAAAGAACAATTAAAAAATTGGGTAAAGTGTCAGCCATGCACTTTGCTGAACCAGCTTTCCAACAGGAAAGTGAGTCAGACATTTTTAGTGATTTTTGGATGTGATATAATGACCTCTTAAGCTCAGCAAGTTAAGTAGATATTAAACTCTATTTACTTAGATTGCAGTGGTAGATAAAGTAGCCAATTCCTCTTGGGGGGGAGATGAAAAACATCATAACTGCATTCATTTAAAAAAAAAATTTCTTTTCACAAAGCCCAGTTGCATGTTTGAAACTTACCTACTGTCTAGGTTTTCTGAATATGTGATTTTGGTGGCTTTCCCAGCTCAAGAGCACTTAACTCTCATGCCACTGATGTAAAAATCAATGCTTACTACAAAAATGTGCTACAAAAGATTTTGTAGCCATTCTTGACAGTGTGTTTTTAAATTAGCTTTTTAAAATAACCTAGATTAAAAAATAATGTCAAATGATACTGTCTAATGGCTCTTAGACGATGGGGCAAAAATGGTGCTGAGGTGGAGGAACATGAATAGCTCATCAGTGCTAATTTTGCCTTTTCCCTGCTACTCCACATAGAGAGCAAAACTAAAAGATTTCCGCCAAAGTTAAATTGTTGACAAAGTAATTATCACGGAGTCCCCATCCTGTGTGCTAACAACCTGCAAAGTGTAGCATTCTAATAAGGAGAGTAATTAAAGCTGCGTTTCAGTATCTAATACTCCTAGTGTTTGTCTATTAAAAGACATTAAACATGTTCTAGAAATATCAGAGTCTTCCTTAAACTGGAGATCCATCTCCAGAGGAGGAGGTACGCAAGATAAGTTGCAAGATAGAAACAGTAAGTCCAAGACAAGGAAAGACTCATTGTGTAGAAGGAGTTCCAGGTTGTTTATTTCAGTTTTGTTATAACTCTCAGGGGGAAATTAACACCAAGTGGGGCGCATCCAAGGAAGCAAATAAATGGTAGTTGAATCGAATGATGCCCCTGCTTTTCAGTTTCTGAGAGATCTGAGAGATCAGTAATATAGCTCAGACTATATTACTAAAGGTGTTCCTTTTTTTTTTAACTTTAAAAAGTAACTGGATCATGGAGTTTAATCTCATTCTTTCATTTATGCCTTGGGCTACGAGATCCTCCGGGGCTGTGCAGATTAAGGAAAAGCCACTTAATTAGTGGAGAGAGCCCTCTCCCTTTGTTCAGATGCTCTGTTGCCTGCTAATGAGAAAGGCAACTCAATCTGACCCTCAAACTTCTTTGTTCAGCTAGCTGCTGCACAAAACTAGTCTTTCCATCTGAGTTCTCGGTCAGCGTTGCTCATACATCAAGGCTGACCTGCGAATCAGTCATAAAATCAGGTTAGTAGATTGCCACCAGCATTTTAAAGTGCAACACCAATAAAAAAAAAAGTCAGATTATATCCCATAATTACTTTCTATAAAGTCTTTGTTTCATTTAGATCTGTATGTATACGTGTCAGGTCAAAGGTACAATGTGTTTATTATTAGGGCTCACAGTGGAAAAAAAGTTAGAAAACCGTTGTTATTTATCTAATCCCCTTGTTAGTTTTGTCTTCTTAAATTAATCTGTCTTTTCTAATTAGTACATTTTCAAAGTCTTCACTTCATTAACTCTTTTTTTTTGGTCAGTGGAGACAGCTCCTTAGTTATTCAGCATCTCCATCATAATAGCCAACACTTAGGATAGAGATCACTGGCATGAGTTCTAAATGTTGTTTGAAGTACTGAGTTAAGGGCATTCTTAAAAGCAGTTACAATTTTGTGAATCCAAATGCAAACTTAGTTTTTAATCCCACCCTCCTTTCTCCTCCTTTAATCCCTATTATGACCAGTGGTAATCACCACCATGCACTTACCCAATGGAATTTGAGTCATTTTCGACGTTCCGAACGAAGTTCCCCGGCCTCTTTAATCAAAATGAGTGATCGATCCAGATGATTCTATCACCTGGTATCCTTTAAAACAATCCCATTCTTCACCCTGCCGGTACTACTATTTGGCCCTGTGATTTTGTTCCTAAGCTATTGCAGTAAACATTGTAATAGTCTATTTGACTCCAATGTTACTCCCTTCTGGTATGTCATTGCTCTTACTGTTAGAATCCTTTCTAACACACAAACCTGAATATTTCACTCTTTGCATAAACATTTTCCATAACCACATTCCCTTTGCCTTGAGATTAAAGTCCAGACACATTTCAGTGAGAATAAGAGGCCCTCCAGTATCTGACTTCAGGAAATTCTCCAAACATAGCCCCAGCCCTACCCACTTACACACCTAACATTTGAACTCGGGTCGGTATTCTCAGCTACTAAGCACGTTAAAATCTTTTGTGTTACTGGACCACTGGGCTAGCCCGCGCTCTCCTTGCCTAGAATGCCTTCACCTTCCGTTATGCCTGGAAAATGCCGACACATCCATTAATATATTGGTCAAAGGTTTTTGCCTCATGTTAAGAATTCTGAATCACCTGAGTCAGCTTCTCTGCCATTACTTACTAAGTATTTATGGAACTGAAATCCCTCACTGTCTTTATGTTCATCTTCCTTCCCTACTTGGACTCAGCACTTATCTTGAGCTTCTCTTGCATAGGTATTGCCAATTCCCCTTTGTAACTCGAGATAGAAGCTGTCACAGTGCTGAGTACTAGAAGGATGCTCAGTGAATGTGGGCTCAGTGAGCTCTTGTGCCAGAAACATCTAGGATATTTGCTAGTCCTCTTTTACTGTATGGCCTTCCTTATCCTCTAACCCCGACTATACCACTGATATACATTCTTGCTAGACTCATGAGTACGGCACAAAATAATATTCACAATAGATATTCTCCGTCACTTTCCCTAAATCTGTGAGGTTTTTTTTTTTTTTTAAGTTTATTTATTTATTTTGAGAGAGACAGAGGCAGTGCAAGTGGAGGAGGAGCACAGAGAGAGGGAAAGAGAGAATCCCAAGCAGGCTCCTCACTGACAGCATGGAGCCCAATGAGGGGCTCAAACCCATGAACTATGATCCTTAAACATCATGACCTGATGTTTAAGAGTCGGATGTTTAACCAACTGAGCCACCCAGGCACCCCTATCTATGAGTTTTATAATCTTTGAAAAGGTCATATAAGGGAAGCAGTGTGTCTCCATTATTCACAGTCCATGGAAAGACCTTGATACCCAGTTGATACTCTGGACCTGGGTTAGAATCCTTAGATGGATTCACCAGTTTATGCTTCTACAGTGTATATCCTAAAGGAATGTTCCACTGTAGGCACAAATACTTGTTTAAACACTAGAGTTTAAAATCAAATCTCGGGTTTCAGCTCACTCTTGACCTTAACCTTGATCTTGAATACTGTCATACAACACATTTTCCCTGATTGCTTTATTATAGTCAAAAAATTTTTAATTGAATGTCAACAACTGACCGTTTAAGCACTGCATCAGATTTTCACAGCAAATTCTGAGGGGCCAATTTCTTTAAATATAAGATTTTCTTCATAAGACTTCAGGGAAAGTTAGGAAGAATTTCAAGAGAGAACGCTGACTGGTTTAATTTAGTAAAAGAGACATTCCTATTAGTTGCAGGAAGCTAATCAACACTTATCCTGAATGAATTGATTACCTTGTTACATTTCACTGGCCATGATAGTGTATGTTGAATAAGGGGAAATATTGCATTGATTCGATAACTATAAATATGTATATGTAACACTATTCCAATGACTATGAAATGTCTTACGCACAATTTCCCCCTTTTTTATCATTGTAGAGCTCAGTTCTCACACAATTGATCATTTCCTCTCTGTTATCCAAATCAACCATTAAGGGGATACAAAACATTTCATGGCCTTTTTGTTTTGGAATGAATAGCAGTGGATGTCACAATTTATTTTTCCAAGTAAATTTAAGAGTGATGGATGGACCAACTATATACACCATTTATTTGTAATATAAGGTACAAATGGTGAAGTGTAGTAACTGGTATGCAGAAATTCTCTGGGACCAAAAATTTATTGATGCAAAGAATAGGAAAAAATATAGAGAAATGTTTTGCGTTGTAAAAAAATATTAAACAATAATATTATATAAGCACATTAATTAGAAAATATATCAATTCTTCTACTTCTCAGTTAATACATTTATAGTAATGTTGGGAAATGAAATACTGTTAAACTGGCTAAATCTTTAATGTATTCTGCTGTTTTATTATAACTCATAGGCTAACTGAAGTTTTTATGGTCATTGATTTTTCTGGATTTTATAAACTTGAAAATACAAAAAGAGATACAAAAAGTATTATAAAAGACCTCAAACCTTACCACGGAAAAACTCCAAAGTAACTCTTCAAATATTTTTATATCCTAGACTTCTAAAATTTATATATTTTTACAGAAAATGTGGGATTACAAAACTCCTACATTTTTCCTCTTCGTAGTTTAACAATACATTCCCATTTCCCCGTATTTCTGTTCCCCTAGATATTATTCTATAAGAGAATTTAAGGATATATAACATTACACTGTATGGACATACCATAATGTATTTATCACATATGAGTGATCATTTTGTTTGTTTTCATTCACTCTATGTGACAACTTTTTGAAAAACGTTTTAAACATCCTTTCATATAAATCTCTAAGTCTGCGTCCTATGAAAGCTCCATCCCTAACCCCTTCTCTCAAGATCAGACTCCATGTAACAAACATGCCATCATCATGTGAGTGCCTAACAGTGCCAAATTAACGTGCAGAATTGGACTGTGGATTTTTTCCCATTCCCCCCCCCAAACATGCTTCTCCCCAATCTGTCTTATTTCCCTTTTCCAAACTTTACTTCTTTTTTTAAGTTTATTTATTTATTTTGAGAGAGAGAAAGACTGCGCGCAAGCATAGGAGGGGCCGAGAGAGAATCCCAAGCAGGCTCCACACTGTCAGCGAAGATCCCGACGTGGGGCTCGATCTCCTGACCTGTGAGACTATGACCCGAGTCAAAATCAAGAGTTGGACGCTTAACTGACTGAGCCCCCCAGGGGCCCCCAAGCTTTACTTCTTTCCCTGGAGAAACAGGCAAAGTCTAGGTGTTGTTTTTCTCCTTCCTCCGTCTCCCACATGTAATTCACCAGTGCATTTTATCCAGTCAGCCTTCATACCACACCCTGGGTGTGCTCTCTTCCAGTACTACCCAGTCCATCTAGTCTCACCTGCTCCGATACCGCCCATCACTCCCCACCAGCTCTCCCTGAGACTACTCTTGGCACCTGTCACATCTCTCCTTTGCTCACAATCCTGCAGGGGCTTTCGGAATACCCGAAGAAAATCCAAACTCTCTTCCATAGCTCCCAGGACCCCGTGTGACCATCACCAGCCCTTGGTCTGCCTCATCTTTCACCACCTCTTCCTCTTTCCCACTTTGTCTACCGTGCTGGCTTCTTTCTGCCTCGTAGGAAAACCCTTCCCCTGATGCTCCAGCTGCCTCTTCCATTTTGTTCAGGATTCAGTGGGCATGCCGTCGCCCTCAGTGGCTTCCTGCCCAATGAGTAGGAAAGAAGCCGTCAAACAGACCTCCAAATTTTGTTTCCTGCGTATGTATATTATTCCCTAAATACTCCTGTGTTTGTTTATTACACATGTACTCATCACAATGTAACCTCTGTGGAAGCAGAGAGAAAATTCGGTCTTACTTACAGCTCTACCTCCAGAACGAAGAATAGTGCTTACTACTGTGTGGTGGAGACTAAATATTTACTAAAGGAACAAATAAATCCATGAAGATTTACTACTAGAATTTGTATTAAATAGAATTTCTCAGTCAAAAATCTTTTTTAACTTTCTGCTTCTCAGTCTTTAGTCTCCACCCATTATGTGGCAGGGCTAAATTTACTGCACTCCCTCCCCCATCCAAACCCGTATGCATAATATTGTTTTGCCCGTTCAGTGTACAGCATTTAATCAATTGTTTTAATTTTCACATTAGTTTCCACTAATGGGGCCCAAACAGTTTGAAGTTGGAAAATCTTTCCCGTTAGGAGCCCACTCACTTCTGACCCAATCCATGCTTCTGATCCAATCTGAAGACTTCTGGAAGGAAAGGATAGAGCAAATGGGGACACATTTATTGAGATTCTGGTAGGGACCATCCACTTGTTGGTTTTCATTGAAGTATTTACACTTAAGTCATTTCATCCTCGTAATAACCCTAGAAAATAGATATTATCCCTTTTTTCATATGAAGAGATGTTCTCTGAGGGATTATGGTATATGTCAACTATCAGGTTGCACAATTTAAATCTGTACCCTAGTCTGGCTGGTGCCAAAGCCTGAACTGTTAATGCAACATCATAAACCTAAAAGGTTTGTGTCCATCATTATACAAACTTTCTGAGCTGTAACCATTAAGTTTTTGTGTGGATTCTGGATATTAGTGTTTTATTAGGAACAATTTTTAAAGAAACAAGTGTCATTCCTTTAGAAGATTTCCACAGACTCACATATCTGTTTTACTATGTAAAGGGAAATTTTGCAGATAGTGGCATGGAAGTGACTGGAATCCATCATTTATATAAGCAAAGAAATGGTAAACTGCTGTTGGAGAGTTCAGCAAACCTTTTATTTATGCATTAATAAAATCTTGTCATCAAAATTGGTGCAGATGGGATTTATATCATATTCTAGACATGCTTACAGGTGCAGAGACTTGCCTTCCTTCTCACGAAGGGTAAGATGTCCTTTATTCCGAGGTGGACGTGGAGCAACAGGCAAGAGACCATGAAGGGACTCATCCAGGTGCAAACTCTTTTTCTTAGATGAAATCATCAAAATTATGAATATTTATTTGTTTCTAAGAATACATAGATCATCACAGAAGTGGCTTACTTCAAATCAGGAAGATGAGGTCAGTGCGGAGTGTGCATGAAATTGTTCAAGTCCCCCAGAGAGCTAACTTCTAAGGAGCCATCAGAATGTCACTAAAATAACGAATGTTTGGGTCAATAAAATTAGAAGAGTTAAGAATGTCTTAAGCTAAAAATTAAAAAGAGGAAGAGGTTTAATTACGTTTATACAAGTTCCTCAGATATGTGAATGACCTTTTCATTATTGTTCTTTTTTAATCCCAAACATTTCACAATATAATTCAATAATCATGAAGAATTCTAGGTGGGTTCACAGAATTTTAAGTTTTTATACTATAGGAGTGGTTATCTCAAGGCAGGGAGGAGAGCAACACCTAAATGAAGAAGTTATGACGTGTGATTTTTTTTAATGAAAGGGAGGTGGGCATAGTGGACTAGAGTGTATTTATGGTAACTCTTTGCAGAGAGCTCAGTACACATTTGACAAGAGGCTATTTGTAGGAAGCTAATTTAGAGTGGAAACAAATAGTTGTGAAAAATGAGGAAATCCTGCTGGAAAAAAAAAAGTGTGACAGGATCACATCAAATAGGAGTGTTAGAGTAATTTACTATTCTAGGCAACCCAGCAGCTGGTTTATCTAAAGCATTCCTCTTTTTCATGAGCACTGGAACAAGGACAGGAAATGGCTCAAAAAACATGCTGCCTTTCCTCTAACAGATTTCTGTAAAACTTTAATAGCAAAAAAAAAAAAAAATGAGTTTTAGGAGCTCAATTCTTAGCCATTCTGGGGACTCTTTAATGAGACAATGCATATATTTCTAACTTTAGTTACTCAGAAATTATACTAGAATGGAGATTCTTCGAATAAAGTTAAGAGGAAATGAATCTCTGCTTATGTCATTCATAAAATAGGGTTGTATGTTGAACTCAACACTTAGAATCGGTTTTACAGAATAATGACGATTTTAGCTAACCATTGAGAAAATGATCTAGAGACCTAATGTAAAGGAGAACATACATAACATTTTATAGAACGGCACTTAATTGTTCCAAATAAGGAAATATTAGGATTGGTATAATTAGGAGTTGGGATCCCAAAGACACAAGAACTGGAGTAGAGAAGGGAAACATGTAAATCATACAATGTAAAAATGTATCTGGAAAAATATTTTAATGCAACTAGCAACTGTAGGTGAGATTATATTTTAAAAAATGATTCCAAGAGATTTGAGTGGAATCTCTTTATGAAGTTCCCCACCCCCTACCACCACCAACAACAAAAGAATGAAAAAGATTTCCTTCCTAGGGGCTGGGGGAGGGGAATACTAGGAAAGTGTTGTTTAAAGGCTACAGACTTTCAGTTATGAGATGAATATATGAAATATATGTGTCTCAGGATATATGATTCTATTGCAATGGTTAGCCACTGCACCTAACTATATTTTTAAGTAACAAAATGCACTTTTCATTGGAATTATTGTCTTCTTGACTCTAGATTTTATTTGGGTTGTGGGCAACAAAAATCAAATTCTGTGTATTAGTTTTGTAATGCCAGTGTAAAAAAATTACCACCAACTTTAGTCCAAAATCAGGATGGTGGCAGGGTTGCATCCCCCATGGAGGCTCTAGGGGAGAATCCTCCACTCTTCCAGCTTCTGGTGGCTACAGACATTCCTTGGCTTGTTGCCACATCACTCTTACCTCTGTCTGGATTTTCGTGTCACCTCTTCTTCCAAATGGGTCATATCTCCCTTGGCCTTCCTCTTACACATGTAACTCGTTGAGGACTCACCTACATAATCCAGGATAATCTCCCCATCTCAAGACCCTTAATCACACCTGCAGAGACTGCTTTTCCAAATAAGGTCACGTTTGCAGGTTCCAGGGATTAAGGCCTGACATCTCTGTAACAAAAGGAGGCATTATTTATCTACTATAGACTGAGACATGGAGTTTCCAATTCTCAAGTAGCTTTAAATCTCATGTAGTTTGTGGAATATATTAAAATGTAGGTGTTAACTAGAGCTTTTAGTTAAATAAAACTAATCAAAGCTGTCATAGCTGTAATTGTTTGGGTGGAAAAAAATTAGCTTTGTACCCAAATTATTTTTTACCCCCCACACTTCATCTGTTCTCAGTTACTGAGGTCATACCGTAAAGCTCTATTGTTCTGTGCCAATTAAATATTATAGAAATCAAGGTTTAAATGTTTGAGTCAAATTTATTTCATTTCTTAGAAATTTATTTCCCAAAGTTCCTTGAGCCATTTTGTCTACATGGTCCTTGGTGATGTATTTTGGAAGTAGATTAGAATACTTGCTGTCAGGCCTTTATTAAATTCCACGATCAGGTGGTTAACTCTCTTGTTCATATTCTGTTTCCTAGTGACAATTTCCTCATGTTCAGGCAATTCTTGATCACGGTACAGGGATTAAGAAGATAACATAACAGCTCTGATCTGGTCTTGTTTTTGTAGCACGTTCAACCAAGAAAATGATATACGTGAAAACACCATGTTAGCCAAACACTGTTTTCATTCCAAGCGTCTTCGATTTTGATTCAGCGGTTTGTCTGCTAGAGCAGACCAAGCTAGAGATAATAATGCGAATCCGGAGCTTAGGTCATCGTATCTGTTATTATGTTAATTAGCTTAAGTGAATTACCAATGTCCAGCGAGACATGACTCACTTTGGAATGCATTTCACTCGTAATTTATCATAGTAATAAGAGGTAGAAGAGACATATGAGTTCCCTAAGTGGCAGCAATTATACCTGCTAATGGAAAGGGAAGCTGTTTATTAAAACACACTATATCTTTTGCATCAGAGTTATTCATCTTTACTTAGATGGCTGGTTTCAGTTGCTTTTAATTCAAGTTCTTCTGTGGATGTTTATTACCTTGAAGGACTCGCTGGTTCCAGGTTATTTACTTTTAATTCTAAATTGCTGTCAAATATGATGGGACATGAATTCCTTATGGGACACAAACTTTTCTCCTCGAAAAGTGTGGGTTTGCAGGAAGCTTTGAAGAATCTAGTTTGCTCTCCCTTGACCCAACTTTCATAGAGCAATGTTGGTGATTCAGTTACGACCTTTCAGGCTCTTCAGAGCGCAGCCAGGCTCCTCCCTTATGGAACAGTAAGTAGGTCTGGTGGCAGAGAGGCGGTCAGAGAAGAAAAGTCCCCACAAAGTGCAACTCTGTCTTGGTAACAAATATGATCCCGTTCACGAAACACAAACACCTGTAATGGGTCTGGCGCGAGTGCATTCACAATGACAGATTAAGAAGTCTCTGCAGAAATGTACGAAATTTGTGCAGGGCGAAACTACCTAGATTAAGATCTTTATTCCAGGATGACTAGAAGAGTTTATTCCAAGGAAAGCATCCTTGTATTAGAATGATTGAATGCTGTAGTCACACATTTCAAAGGTCTCTCAGGAACTTCAAATTAATTACTTGCTGGGGCGCCCGGGTGGCTCAGTCGGTTGAGCGTCTGACTTCGGCTCAGGTCATGATCTCACGGTCCGTGAATTCGAGCCCTGCGTCAGGCTCTGTGCTGACAGCTCAGAGCCTGGAGCCTGCTTTGGAATCTGTGTCTCTCCCTCTCTCTCTGCCCCTGCCCCGCTCGCACTCTGCCTCTCTCTGTCTCTCCCTCTCAAAAGTAAAAATAAACATTAAAAAAATTAATTCTTTGCTAAAATTTCACCATTACACTTTTTCAACAATAAACAACGTTACAATATCCTGTCAGAGAAATTTTTAAGAATTACTGTTAGGGGCTTTCAGCCCACCTGTGACCTCATTAAAACTGACTGCTCTCTAATTTAGAAAAAGAACTTGATGACACCCTCTTGGTGCTGTCGTCAAAATTTTCATTCTCAGTGCAACGCAGATATGCATAAAAAAACATTTCCTGTATTTTAATCCTAAACTACTGGTTAAAACATGTTCAGGATTTATTTTGAGGTAATAATTTAAGCAGTGCCTTAGATACTGCCCATTGTCTAGGGAACGTGGTCTTCTTCAGGTCGCCCACTGGTGAGGATCACTTCTGTGAGTGAAGGTGAATGTGTGGCTTCCATTACATCACGGAGCATGGGATACCCATCGCCGGGCGGGCCGGTCTGCTTTGGGCTCCAGGATGCTGGTCCCCCATCCTATCTTGCCCACTTGTCCTGTAGCATCTCTGAAACCTGGATAAGTAGTAACATAGAGGCTGGTCTGTTTTGGCACAGAGTCTGGGTTTTCCCTGGCTGGTTTCCCCCATCTCCTTGGCACCTGCCGGTGGGTTCTCTGCAGGCCCCCGTGGGGTCTTCACTTTATCCCCTTTGGCTCCAGCTGGGCTGGCACTCCGCAGTCCCTTCGCCCAGCTCTGATGGCCTGCTCTGGCTCGACTGCAGACAGCCGCTCAGCCACCTCCATCTCCAGGAACTGAGCCAGGCCAGGAAATGGACTCTGCGTGGTCTCCACTACCCAGCCATGTTGGACAGCCAAATTCCCGTTCGTGGGACTGTGCCCCCCAGGCTGGCGTAGGCAGCCTCTTTCCAGGTAAGGAAGTGAGTCAAGAGCCCTGCTTTGCTTTACACTCTCTTCTTTAACCTGCCCCCCCCCAACCCAAGGACAACATGGAGAGAAGAGCAGAATAGGAGAGTACATACCCCTCACCCTTAGCCTCTTCCCTTCTCTCTGCTTGCCTCCGCCCTCCTCTCTTACTCCACTCCTCCCTAGGACCCACAAAAGGCAACTTTTCGGGGATCACATACTTCTTCTGGATACAAGCCTAATCATTAATCCCTGAGGGGGAATAGGTGTGCGGTCTCTACTCCCTGAGACACCTGGGATCCGAGTACCCCTCTGTTTAGCTCTTGGTGAACTAAATGAGAGCAGCTGGAATTCAGCAAGTCTGGTCTCGAGGAATCAGGCCTGGCTCCCATTGCCTCCTGTTAAAGAGAATCAGGTTCTTTGCATTTTGTACCCTTGACAGAAAGGGAAAGGCTGCATCAGAACTCGTAGAAGACGCTGGTTTAGTATTTACAATCATTATCTCTAATATTTATATATGTGATGTGTGTATACATACATATGTAAATAGAACAGTCCTGTCACCTGCCAGCTATATGATAGTAAGAAATTTGCTTCGCTCTGTAAGCTTCAGTTTGCACTAAGATGTCGCTGGAAAAGCCCATAACTCGTAGGGTTTTTTTTTTTTTTTAATTTCTTTACTGTTTATTTATTTTTGAGAGAGAGAGAGAAACAGAGAGAGAGGGAAACACAGAATCCGGAGCAGGCTCCAGGCTCTGAGCTGTCAGCACAGAGCCCAACGTGGGGCTCAAACTCCCAAACAGTGAGATCATGACCTGAGCCGAAGTTGAACACTTATCCGACTGAGCCACCCGGGGCCCCCTGTGGGGTTGCTTTTGAAAGTAGTAAACAGGGTTTGGTAAGTGAAAAGACAGGAGAAGTCTTTAATTAAGAACCTTAAATTCATATCTAATGATCTTTGACTCTAACACTCAGAGACACTTCAAACAGGCACAGTTAACTCATTGTGTAATAACTCAGATGCCTGCTATGGAAATCTGTCAAAAGGGCCCTTGCACTTATTTTAAACTAAGAGGAATGTAAATATGTTAGTAATGCAGATTGTTAGGTAATGCATTTATGTATTCGCGATAGGTTAGTGATTTCAGTTTGTCAAAACTGTGCCTTGGGAAAGTGATTGTATCCATTGTCGTTTAAGAAATCCACTTTTCAGGGGGCGCCTGGGTGGCTCAGTCGGTTGAGCGTCCGACTTCAGCTCAGGTCATGATCCCACGGTTCGTGGGTTCGAGCCCCGCGTCGGGCTCTGAGCTGACAGCTAGCTCAGAGCCTGGAGCCTGCTTCTATTTCTGTGTCTCCCTCTCTCTCTGACCCTCCCCTGCTCACGCTGTCCCTCTCTGGCTCTCAAAAATAAATAAATAAGAACAGGATGCCCTTAATTTCTTTAAAAAAAAAAAAAAAAAGAAAGAAATCCACTCTTCAGGACGCCTAAGTGGCTCAGTCAGTTAAGTGTCTGATTCTTGATTTCCGCTTCAGTCATGATCTCATCGTTCGTGAGTTCGAGCCCCATGTTGGGTTCTGCATGGATAGCTCAAAGCCCGTTGAGACTGTCTCTCTCTGTCTCTTCATCTCTCTGTCTCTCTCTCTGCCCCTCCCCTGTTTGCACTGTCTCTCTGTCAAAATAAATAATAAAAATAAACGTTAAGAGAAGAGAAATCCACTTTCCTTCATATTATGAGTCCCGACTCTAATGAGAAATAAAGAATAATTGGGGGGGGGGGGGCAAAGCAATAATAAAGCCGAAGCAGAGGAACGTTGGTTGATGTGGATGCTGAAGAGTATTTCCCAATACTGAACGGATAGTGAACATTAGAAATGGACTGCGGGGCTGGATCCCTCCCCCCACCCCTACCCCCACAGTGATGGAATCCATTCATTCGAATGTCAAGAGAGGAAGGACAGAGAGGTGGCTCACTTTAGCCCTAAGAGATTTGTATTTTAAGATGACTTCTGTAGGTTTAGAATTTCCCCCCACTGTGTGTTATTTCAGTAGTTTCGCTGAATTCTGAAGATCCTTCTAAAATTGGCTACCTTCCTAGGAAATCAAAAAGGACATTTATGTTTTACGTTCAAAAAAACACAAGAACAAAACAAAGAGAGGTCAGGGGGTGCTTCTCAAATGGACACATCAGAAGCTCCTGCTCTCCCTGGGAGAGGGGGAGGGGCTGGCACAGACGTGGAAAATCTCTTCCTTTCACTTCCTTTGAGTTTCTACCAACGTCAATGGCACAGTGATTTGTGAATGGCCAGTTTGTCAGGCATATGTGAATCTCTAGTAACACTTGAAGATCAGTTTTATTTGCTTGAGGCTGAACATTGATATGCTCATTCTTTCCAATAATTGAGGGTGCTTTTTAAATAAAAATGGTGAACCCGATAAAGGATGCTCCCTTCAATCGTACAGTTTGCTCATGAAACGCACTCCGGAGGGAAGGAAGTGACTTGGCTCTAGGTCACTTTAGCAAACGGGGCATATTCAGATTATCGCAACCTCTAGCTTTGAGATGGGATAAAGATGTTTCCAATCCCTCTCATCTAATCACTTGCAAACAAAAATAACAAGAAATAAACTCAAACCCCATCTTCTCTGATAGTAGGAGCTACCACTACCAATAACGCTGGGAACATGGGAAGAGAGGCAGGGGCCAGATTGAATTCAGGGATTTACATGAAAGTCTGCAGTGAATGGAGACCCTGATCCCAAACCTCTTGCCTGCCCAGTTCTAGTTGACAGCAGCTGTCCGAACAGGGTGCTGGGGGACCTCTCTTTGGATATACTGACTCTACCCAGAGAAATCACCTGAAGATCATAACAATTAAAAGGCCACCAGTTAAAAATCTCTGTACCATGAAGTGGACGGCTTGTCCACTTGTCCCCACATACCAGACCTTCCGATGAGCTTGTTAGGGCTTTGCATGTTAATAAGAACAGAGAGCCAAGGAGCACAGCTATTTGAGGAACGCCTCGGACAGAAGTGTTCCAGAAGCACAGTGTAGAGAAAATTACAGGGAGAAATTTTAACAAGGAAACAATGCAAAGACGTTTCTCAAAACTAAAGGACAAGTGTCTCCAGTTTCTTTTTTCTTTTTTCTTTTCTTTTCTTTTCTTTTCTTTCTTTCCTTCTTTTTTCTTCCTTCCTTCCTTCCTTTCTTTCCTTCTTTTCTTTCTTCTTTCTTTCTTTCTTTTTTAGTTTTGAGAGAGAGAAAACGTGAGTGGGGGAGGACCGGAGAGAATCCCAAGCAGGCTTCATACTGTTAGCACAAAGCCCGATGCAGGGCTCAAACTCACAAACCGTGAGATCATGACCTGAGCCGAAGTCAGACACTTAACAGACTGAGCCACCCAGGCCCTCCAAGAGTCTCCAGTTTGAAGAGGCACACCCTTGCCCTGCACCTGAATGAATTGAGATTGACACTGAGGCACATGACTGTGAAACTTCAGGGCATCTTGGAGCCCTGCTCTTTGGTATAGAGAAATGTCAGAGACATGTCCTCCTTTACATCCCTAGGAACCACCATGGACACATGCCTGTTTGGGGGTGGCTGGGTGACGACCAAGTCACCATCAGTTGTCCCTTCACATGGTAACATTCCCTGTGGCCCCTACTGCTTCAGACTTCTTTTATTGTCAGTGATTTCCATCTACCACAATCCCTGACTTTCTCCTGCTCTGTCAAGGCGATCTCAGGCCATCAGAGAAGTCTCAGAAATGCTCACCTCCAAATGGAAGTGGTCAAAGCTCCAGTTTACCTTTCTCTTGGAAGTCATCATTGTACTAATTCATAAATGCAAGTAGATATGTGGGTACTGGGCATGAGCATCTTTCTTCCTACTAGAATTCAACCTCTCCATACTGATCAGTGCATTGGAATAGGGCTGACTTCTTGGACTTCTTTTTCCAAGCCCTGGCTCAGCCAGTATATCCCATCAGCCACCATTTGATTATAAAAGCACCATGTGCCAGACATGCAAAGTAATTTACATATAATGTCAAATTATTTTTATAAGCATCCTATATGGAGGTTACAGCATTTAGCATTTGACTGGGATGTGACCTAAGGCTGTATTATTAGCCATTTTGTGACCAAAAGCTCCTGCAAGTTGCCACCTGGGGCTTACACTTGTGCACAGGAGAACAGGTGCAGGTGCTGAGGGCAATACTCCTTTACCCAGAATGATTCTGAGCCCTGGGGATTCCCACAGTCACTGCTAAAGATCCTGGACCACCTTGACGAAATGGAGAAGAGATCCCAATGAATAAGGTTTTCACAAACTCAGTCCTCTCTTCCAGACTCTTGGGTGGATCAGAGATACTGCTAATTTTCTGTCTGAAATGGAGAGGCTTATCATTTCTAGACAGTATATCAGTAAATTACTGTTGGAAATGTGATATTGACGAAGGTCATGTTGAATGAGATTTCCTAATTCAGTATAAAGTTGTATCAGGAGAATATACATGTTTTTCAGCCAGTATGCATCATAACTAATCATCATCAGCAATGGGCAAATTCAGACATTTTTATTTGTCTACACTGCTCTTTTCAACCAGTTTATTTAAATGAAGCCTTCTATTTCCATTAGGTACTTAATATATCAAATCTTTCTTCTCAAAAATTATTTGGTTTTTATGCATGATTTTGATGTAATGCTTTGCCCCTTGTCAAGTAGTTAAATAATGACAGTGAATGCCATTCCTTTAATGGATGTGATATCCACGTATCCATTGTTTCAGATTTCCTTTAGGTAACTATTTTTATTTAAGAGAAATAAAATCATGTTGTTAGGGATTACACAAACCGTTCTAAATACAGAGAGAGAAAACAAGCTGGTATACTTTACACACGAGCCCTCCCGTCTGTGGTTACTTATGTCCCCTTTGAATTTAGCTTTTGCTTCCAATACTCTTTCTTCTCCAGAGCATTCTTACCTTCTGCTTCACTTAACAGGTAGTGCATACCCCTCCCATTCCTGCCAGATTTCCGGGGGTTGCCCACCATTCTGAGGGCTTTGATCAGATCCTCATTCTCCCATGGGCATATAGAGCACAGAGACCCCCCATACCTTTTCTTCCTCTCTGTGTCTCTTCTCATTACCAGACTTGTATTGTCCAGCACCCCTTCTCCAACTACCCTTCACTGCCAATTTCTCCTAACTTTGGACTTCCACTTTCCCTTTCCCCTCCAATCCCTGCTCCCCACTCCCAGCGTTGTGCTGATTAGCTAGCAGTTTTACTAAGTGCCTTTTGTGAGCTGAAACTCAAAAAGATGAGGTTTCTGGGTAATATTGTGTTGAAATATCATCAAGAAAAGATTCTCTGTAGAAAATTACTCTGATTAATTTAACACTGATACATCCCAGGGCCAAAACTTGGCCGTGGCTTTCTGGCATGTCCCGGAAATTCTCCTCTCTAAGCCATATTCTTCCCCCAAGTGATTGCTAAAGTCCTTTGATGATTTTACTACATAGGGAAGAGTTATTGGGTAAGAATGAAATTATATTAAATGCACGTAACCTATATTGAAAACAGCCGATCGTAAAGCCCATAATCTCATAGAGCAATGCAGTAGAGGTCCCCATAAAGCATACTTTTTCTCTGTTTTAATTCTTCTGTGGGTAGGAGCTTTTCTGGCCTGAGATCTCCTTTTGCTGGCCCTCAGACCTCCATTAAATCTCCTCCCTCTGTAATTGTCCTGGGCTCTTCTAAACAATGTCACCGAGTTTTGCTCAGAGCATATCTCTGAGCCGAAATCCCCGTTTTATAGATATATTAATCTTGTCCTTCTTTCAACTTTCTAGTTTCTGAACCACAGTTTTCATATGACCCTTCCCCAGAGTTTTAACATTCTGCACCTCGTCTTCCACACCAGGTCCCCACCACCCCCTAGAACGGCTCCTTGTTAGTGGTTCAGTGAGCGGTGGAGGCTGGGTCTGGTCTCTTGTCTCTTGATCTCGTGCTCTTTGCAAAATGCCAGGGCTTCCCTGCTGTTATCACATCTGAGAGCATTCCACAGCAGCCCACCCTGACAATTCATCAAGAGTTGGTCTTGAGGGGCTCCTGGGTGGCTCAGTCGGTTAAGTGTCCAACTTCAGCTCAGGTCATGATCCCGCAGTCTGTGAGTTCGAGCCCCGCGTTGGGCTCTGTGCTGACAGCTCAGAGCCTGGAGCTGCTTCGGATTCTGTGTCTCCCTCTCTCTCTGCCCCTTCCCTGCTCATACTCTATCTCTGTCTCTGAAAAATAAACATTAAATAAATGAAAAAAAAGAGTTAGTCTTGCATTCCTACACAACTAGTGTTTGGTAAGGGGGAGAGATTACTTGATCTTCCTATTCCTTGCCCCATTTTAATTGATGCTCAGCAGAGCAGCTGAAGTGTTCCTATAACATGTCAGCCAGAGACACTGCTTCTTGCTCATCAGCCTGCCGTGGCTCCCCATGTCACTTAGAGTCGAAGCCAAGTCTTTACAAGTCTGAAAGGTCCAGCATGGTTGGATGGCAGTTTCCCATCTGGCCTCCCTCCTGTTTCCTCCTCTCATGTCCTTCTAGCTCACGGGCCCTGCTGGTCCTCATACATGCTATACATGCTTCCACTTTGGGGCTGTGTTCCAGCTTTGGGCCGGGAGCACTCGTCCCTGGAGACAACCCCTTCACTCCCTTCAAGTCTTTGATGAAATCTCACTTCCTTTACCAGCCTCACCTAGACTGTCCTGTGGAATAGAACAGGCTATCCCCGTCCCCACCACACTGGACACTTCCTGTCACTTCTTGTCACTCTCAGCTCACTCTACTTATGCCTTTGTTTGCCATGTTCCTATCACTTTCTGGCATTCTAAATAATTTACTTTTTTTATAAAATTTTTCTGTTTATTTTTAATGTTTTTTAATGTTTATTTATTTTTGAGAGAGAGAGAGGGAGAGCAAGGGAGGGGCATACAGAGAGGGAGAAACAGAATCTGAAGCAGGCTCCAGACTCCGAGCTGTCAGCACAGAGCCTGACGAGGGGCTGGAACTCACAGACTGTGAGATC
This sequence comes from Cryptoprocta ferox, assembly GCA_028646485.1. Lineage (NCBI taxonomy): Eukaryota > Metazoa > Chordata > Mammalia > Carnivora > Eupleridae > Cryptoprocta > Cryptoprocta ferox. The sequence continues at coordinate 9,206,687 of CM053561.1, forward strand.
GTGACCTGAGCTGAAGTCAGATGCTTAACCGACTGAGCCACCCAGGTGCCCCTTCTATGTTTATTTTTGAGAGAGACAGAGAGAGAGACAGAGCAGTGGAGGGGCAGAAAGAGAGGGGGACAGAGGATCTGAAGTGGGCTCATTGCTGACAGCAGAGAGCCTGACTGGGGCTTGAACTTGTGAACTTCAAGATGATGACCTGAGCCAAAGTCAGACGCCAAACTGACTGAGCCACCCAGGGGCCCTGATAATTAACTTTTATATTTGATTTATCATTTATTGTCTTATTTCCTCTGCCATAATTTATGTCCAGTAAGTGTAGTGATTTCATCTTGTTATTATGATTATGACAATTGCCAGCAGCAGCAGCAGCGTCACCTAGAACAATGCCTGGCACATAGTGTATGTTCAAAACTATTGGTTGAATGGAAGTACCAATCTCACCCAATTGACGACTTTGCCCTAGTGTTATCTGTAGACTAGAGGACACTATCTCAGAATTTACGATGCTAATTTTATAGTCAGAAACTATGCCTTGATTCTGACATCAAATAAATGTCAGTATAGTGAAACTCTTTATTTTTTAATGTTTGTTTATTTTTGAGAGACAGAAAGCACAAGCAGAGGAGGGGCAAAGAGAGAGAGGGAGACACAGAATCTGAAGCAGGCTTCAGGCTCTGAGCTGTCAGCACAGAGCCCGATACAGGGCTCAAACTCACAGACCATGAGATCATGACCTTAGCTGAAGTCAGATGCTCAACTGAACTGAGCCACTCAGGAGGCCCAAAGCTCTTTAAACCTCATTATGTCCAAATATAAGAAAGAATTAAGGGATTTAAATTAAGAAGACCTAGCTTTTTGTTTTTGTTTTTCCCACTGGGATATAATTAAATTTCTCCTTTTATGTAAATAGATGAAAAAGTATAGATTCCTTATATTTATTAGCATTCATTCTTTTAAAAAGGTGAAGGAGGTGCCTGGATGGCTCATTTGGCTAAGCATCTGGCTCTTGATTTCGGCTAAGGTCACGATCTCACCGTTGGTGGGATGGAGCTCCGCATCGGGCTCTGTGCTGACAGTGTGGAGTCTGCTTGGGATTCTCTATCTCTCTCTCTCTCTCTCTCGGCCCCTCCTCTGCTCATGCTCTCTCTTAAAAAAAAAAAAAAACTAAACAAATAAACTTAAAAATTTTTTCTAAAAAGGTGAAATACTTTGAGTAAAGGAGAACAAAACTTGGGAATGGTTCTTACGCCTCTGGTTCAGCAAAGTTGTCATCAGGTTGCTGTGAATGAAGAGAGAGAAATTGCAAGTCCTCGCAAAGCCCAGGGACAACCGAAATAATTCATATTATTTAATCCTAATCTCTTATAAGAACCTCAGAGGAGGAAACCAGAGTATTTTTGACTTACTGTATTTCTGAATTCATTATATCTCACCATATCTCACTTTCTAGGGAAAGTAGAACACCTTTGAGAGTAATGATCAGCTTTGCATCACACCCAGGACACAGAGTTAATTCTGACTCCTGATTTAGGTCGCTGTAGACATAGGCGTGCACCCAAAGTCCTGGATGCTTTGTGGTTTCTTGTAAAGGGATTCGTGTTTTCTCTTAGGGTGACCCAGTCTTTTGGGTTCTAAGCTAAAATCATCCTTTCTGGAGGCTGGAAAATCTACAGGCTGTCCAAGCCAGAAAGGTGGCTGGTCTGGCATGGGCAGCTGTGCTCAGTGACACCCACATGCAGCCACTAGTCACCAGCTGTGTGATGACATCCTGTATCTGGAGAGTGTGTGTAGTCCCACAGGCTGCATACAATTTACAGTTTTTGAACACACACACACACACACATTTTAATTATTTTCGTTGTGACAAAAAACCCACATAACATTAAATTTAGCATCTTAACCATTTTAATGGGTACAGTTCAGTTCTTTTAAATGTTTATTTATTTATTTTGAGAGACAAAGAGTGTGAGCAGGGGAGGGGCAGAAACAAAGGGAGAGTGAGAATCCCAAGCAGGCTCCATACTGTCTGTGCAGAGCCCCACACAGGGCTTGATCCCCAAACCATAAGATCGTGACCTGAGCTGAGACCAAGAGTTGGACGCTTAGCCAACTGAGCCCCCCAGGAGCCCCAAGGTGAGTTTTGTTAAGTACATTCACATTGTTGTTCCACCCACATCCAGAACTTTTCATCCTGTACCCCTTGAACAGTGACTCCCCATTCCCTCCTCCTTCTAGCCCACCATTCTACGCCCTGCATCTCTGAATTTGGCTTGTCTGAATAACTCATATAAATGGAAACATACAGTTTTTGTCCTTTTTGTGATGGGATTATTTTACTCAGCTTAATGCCTTTTTGTTCATCCATGCATAGCCTGTTTCAGAACTTCCTTTTTTAGAGCTGAGTAGTATTCCGTTGTATGTACATACCACATTTTGTTTATCCATTCATCCTGGGAACCTAGACTTCTCCCCTCATCCTGCACCCTTCCTCCCAGAGTCTGTAGGTAGTGGCAATTGTAAGTGAAATTGCAACGGTTAGAAGAGGTACTTGAGATTATTTTGGGAAGTGTCATCAGGGAGAACACTGGAATGGCCCTTACTTTAAAGCAAGGTTGAGAGTTAAGTAACTGGTGATCGGTTTGGTCCACGATGAGGGAATAATGAAAGTTCACGATGTCTGCACAGTTACTGTGGGCCACACATGTTTTGACGCAGCAAAGGGACCAACAGGATGCCTGGGTGGCTCAGTCAGTTAAGCATCCGACTCTTGATTTTGGCTCAGGTCATGATCTCATGATTTGTGAGTTTGAGCCCTGAGTCAGGCTCTGCACTGACAGCACAGAGCCTGCATAGGATTATCTCTCTCCCTCTCTCTCTGTGCCCCTCCTGCATGCTCTCTCTCTCAAAGTAAATAAATAAACTTAAAAAAAAAAAAAGACACAAACATCTCTTCGTGACCCTCTGAACAAACATGCATTGTGCTCGCCAACACACACGAGCAAAATCCTTCTCGGTAAAGAGTAAACACATAGAGATTTTGCCTTTAAAGATAAGTTACTTATTTCTCCATATAAAAACATTTCGAAGGAGGAAAATCTATCACAAACAGTCCAGAATTTTCAGACCATCTGAGATGTTTAAGTTGAAACTTGACATATTAGAAACTTTATTGGTTTGTGATTCCTCCTCTAAATTAGTTTTTAATATTGATTTATTTTTGAATCAGAGAGAGCATTCAAGTAGGGGAGGGGCAGAGAGAGAGAGAGCGGGAGGGTCAGAGAATCCAAAGCAGGCTCTGCTTTGACAGCTAGGACCCTGATGTTGGGCTCCAACTCACGAACTCTGAGATCATGAACTGAGCCAAAGTCGGACGCTTAACCGACTGAGCCACCCAGGCGCCCCCCTTTTAATTTTATTTTCAAATGAGAAACCATTCCTTCTACATCTTGAAAAACGTAGTGGAAAACAAGCCGTTTAGAGGAAATTCATAATGAATGCCGCTCTCACATCTGAGATAAGGATGGGCCAAGCCTGCAGGCCAGCTCGGTTGGGATTGACGCATGATCTTCTTGAGCAAGGGGGCCGCGTGCCAGGTGTTGTCACCACCACATGCACCGTCCCCTCTCCTGCCTCACAGTTGCAGAGCGGTGGGTTATATAAATTCTTAAACTGCTAACAGCGTGCACTTGGGTTTTGGAATAATGACTGCTAATGAGTATGAACTGTTTACTAACTTCGCATTGGTACTTATTCTGTTATAAAATCCTGCATAAAATTCACCGTGTTTGAATGTAACATTCCAAATTCTTTCCCCAAAGCTTACTTCCTGTCAAATTTATGTATTGGTTGCCATTTCCAATGTGCCCAAGCCATGCATTATCCCGAAGGAGGCAGGTCCTGTTTACAGCACCCTCACTTTCCTGTCAATGGCATTCACCTAAATGCCCATCACGGGTATTCTGACCCCTCATGAGAATCATTACAGTTCTAGCAAAAACCCTGTTCATGAAGGAAATGACAGACTTATTAATGTGAAGACATTAATATGTGAGAGGGCTTATTAGGTTATTCTTCCCGAGGGTGTGTGCCTTTTATAATGATCAATGCTTTGGGCCTGAGGGATAGAACACTTATGGTTGGGTTTTGAATATCTACAGAGGACCAAAGAAATGCGATTTTTCTTGTAAGATAAAAACTCTGGAATACCCCTGAAATCAGATCACAAAGATGGTTGTCCTTATGGAAGACCAGCTAGCTCTTTTGGGAAGTTACAGTCTCTTACAGTCCTATCTATGGGTGCAATTATAGTAAATACATTTCTGACTCTCTCTCGTGGCTTTGCAGTTTCTGGTACGAGATATGTTTGTGTACTTTTCTGTATGTTTTAAATTAAATTTCGTATTTTTATACTTACCAGAAACATTCCCGGAGTTTCACTGAGATATATATTGCACATACTTCAGTGATACCACTTTTTTCCAAAAAATTAAGTTGATGAGGCACCTTATTGATATTATTTAACTCTGAATAACTGGACTTTTTCAACAAACCAAATCTATCAATAAAGGTCAGAATTTACTACTATGGTCAACATTTGAAAGATGACATTGCAGAATCAGAAAGACATTCAGCAGAGGCACTCTGTTGTGTTTTAATTAAATGCTGCTGTTTTTGTCATTAGTGTATAACCTCTTGTGTGACTATCTTGAAAATGACCTGAATTACCAGAACTGGACAGAGACGAGTGTGTTGGGTTTTATAAAATGAATCTCATTATACTGGGTTAAGCTCTTGACTATGCACCATCTTTTTAGCAGTTCCAAAGCCCAAATGAATTTCAAAACCGCCTCAAGAGCATTTTACATGAAGAGACCACCAGGGCTCCGCCCAGAGACCTGACCCAGAATCTCCTGGTCTCCCACCCAGAACATATGGTTGAAATTGGCTCCCTACGTGATTCCTCCGTTTCCAGGTCAACACTACTGGGGGCTATTGAGAACTGTTGATCTATAGTTAGCCCCGTTCCGGAAACTTGGAGAGACTTGGACGTTTCTCATCCCTGTTTTATGACGTAACGAGATCCTATTGACTTTGCATTTTAAATATCGCAGTGTCCCATCATTATATTTATGAGCACGAATGTCTCATCACTTGTCTCCAATAAGAGGCTTGAATCCTATTCTGGCATAATTTGAGCATTTATGAAATAGCTGTTGAGTGAATGATGAAGTGGTTGAATGAAGGTGTCAAGACAGACCTTGCTAAATGCCTTTCTGACCCCAGGTTTTATTTTATCCCACATTTCCCTCAGTTACCAATCTTCCAAACCTAACAAAGAAAGTAATGAAATTAGTTTGACATATACGAGTTTTATTAAACCCATAGTGGTCCTTAGGGATTCCCCAGTCTCTTTTCATGATGTCCTTTACTATGCTAATCCGTTATAGAATCATTTCTGGAATATCAAGCAGATTAGTCTCAATATTTGGAAATGACTTTGCTTTGGAGGAATTGGAACAGCATGTATCATTTTCCCGAGCCATAGGAACTCTTGATGCTCCGCATATGGTTTTGAAGGTCACCAGTCACAGCTAAATATTCTTACTTGTGCATTCTTCCAGTGTCTTAAAGGTATCTCCCCGGAGGCAAGGATAATGGAATTCCCTCAGAGCAGCCCTGTGTAATCCCTCTTTTGTGTAACTGGACTTTGAATTTCTTCGTGGCAATTTTCCCATACACCTAGGAGCTAATTTTTCTTGACAGAGAAGACAAAAAAAATATATTAAAAGCCAGAATGTTTTGGTCTCTTCCACTTTCACATTCTCATCCAGTAACATAACCCGATTGTCCAAAAGCAGTCCATGTGAGCTGTCTTACTTCCCGAAATAATTCTTCTTGCCTTTAATGAGTGGTGTGCCCTTTAACTTATTTTGAATGTTAGCTTTTTTATTAAGTCCTTCCTAATACTTGGTCCTCATTCTATGGCGGGCATTGCTGTGTTTTACACTTCTGTACGAACTTATTCATCTTCCCCAGAACACCAGGAGGTAGGCAACTGTGGTTATCACCATATTGCAGAGGAGGAAACCAAGGCACAGAGACGTTAAGTGATTTGTCCAGGGTCCTACAGCCCAAAGATATTTGAGTTGAGATTTAAACTGAAGCACCCTAGCTTCAGTATCCTTAACCACTATGCTGAGGACACTATGCTGTCCTCAGTTATGTGCCCTTTGTCCATATCTTTTGTCCATGGTTTGGTGCCATATGGATTCAGTGAAGACCACTGGATGCATCCACATTGCTTCTATTAGTTCCCTGCCCCTCCTCTGTCACTAAGGGGATTTATGAACACACAGATGACATTCCTCCCCCCATATTTTCCCGTCTCAAAATCAGGAACCAAAACGTGCTCCTCAGGAAACGTGAACACGCACACAAATCCATCATTAGTAGCAAAGAAATTGACTGAATAAATATATTCAACTGAGTATTATGATCAGTTTCCCTATTTTCTTTTTTAATCAAATTGTTAAGATGCTATTATCTAACAAGGAAGGAAACTAAAGTTCCTCCTTGCTATTCACACTTGGTGACTATTTATATAATCTTCTATTTTGGCAAAGAGTTTAGCAACTGTTTATGCCTTGTTGGAAAGTCACTCTTATTCTCATTCAACAAAAGAAAAAACTGTTAAGTGATTGATTTGTGGTCGAGAGGTTAGTGTTACCTGTATGTGAGATGAGATATACCGCTTTGCCAAATATATATATTCTATATATAAGGTATGTATTCACATTTGTTATACACAGGTTGAGAACTTTTATATGATTTTAACATGTAGAAGTTTTCAGTGAACATAATTCTTCAGATTGGCTTTTTCAGATGAACGTGTCTCTCTGTTGGAACAGAGAATTCTTTATCTCCAGGGCATTTGGGTCAACCCCTGAGCACTTCACAGTGACCCAGGGACATGGCCCTATACACAGACCTCACAATGCTCCAGAGTGGTGGTTTATCACCTTTTTTTAACCCTCTCAAGATGTCCCTTGTTCTTCGCTTCAATTAAGGATTGTTTGGTAGGAAGTTACTATACGAACCATGTAGTAACACCACAGAATCTGTACTCCTGTATGTGTGTTTTTTTTTCTCTAATGAGAATATTAGGAATGAGAAGGAGGAGGAGGAATATGTCTAGGACTTACAATGAAAAAGATACCTTTGCCAAATAAACTGTACCGCTAAAAAAAGTTACCTTATTTAAATTTTAAAATTGTTATGAAGTTAATACAGTTATCCTTCTGTTTCAGATGGAGAATTCAAAACTTAGAGGGTTAGACGTTGCTTAACATCACACAACTAGTAAGTGGCAAAACTAGGATTGGAATTCCAGGCCTGTCTGATACTAACACTCTCTCTTCTTAAGGAGAGTTACTGCTAAGACTTGCCTGTTTGTGCATGGGTGTGCATGTGTGTATGGGTGTGCATGTGTGTGCGTGTGAGTGTGTGTATCAAATGGTTGCTGAGTTTCCGTTGGGTAAATATTTATTAAGGACCTGCAAAGCCATACTCCCTGTACTGCTCACCTTGTGGGAACTGACATGATTAAGGCACAGTCATTAACTGAACACAATTCACCATGGTCAACCATGTGTTGAGAGATCTATGGGTGACAAGCACTATGCTAATGCTTTAATTACATTATCTCATTTAAATCTCACAGTAACCTTAAAAGTTAGGTGATGTCCCATATTACAGATGATAGAACTGAGGTTTAGGAGATTAAGGTAGGGCGTTATTCAAGTTCAAGGCTTGAACTTAGGCTGCCTGATTCCAAAGCCTGTGCATCTATTCTGTGTGTCTATTTGCTTTGCTATTCTGAAAAGAAATTAGGAGAAATATTTTCATACTTTAACTATAGACAGAACAGAGAAAAATAAGTTCTACACATGATTTATAATATCTTTCTTTTTATCCTTTTTCATCTCTGCCATAATGTTGTCACAATAATATAAAAGCATACATAGAAATGAGTACATATAACTATCCAATATTTGTAGGACTTTTTAACCTAAACACTTTGCAAGTAGATGCCACTTAAATAACTAACATTTTGAATTTCTTGTACGAGAGCACAGTGAAGCTACATTGTGAAAACCACTTATGTGCTACAAACATAGGATACTATTGGGTCATATAAATTATGCCAGCCTGCTAACCTTTATGACTTTTTCCTCTGTGCTCTAACTACTCTGAAAATGTCATACTACAGAGGATTTAGACTGCACCATCAGCTTAGAGAATTAGCAGACTTACTTTGCTAAAAATACTTATTTTTCATCAATATTATTGTCTCGTTCAAAAAAATGAACAAATCTGTGTAAAATAAGGAGGCCCACAGTACTTACCTTTTGAGTGTTTGAGTTATTTTTTTTAATTTATTTATTTTGAGAGAGCGAAAACGGGGGATGGGAGAGGGAGGGAGAGAGAGAATCACAAGCAGGCTCCACCCTGTCAGGGCAGAGCCTGATGCAGGGCCCGAACTCAGGCACTGCAAGATCATGACCTGAGCTGAAATCAAGAGTCATCAGCCTCTCAACCGACTGAGCCACCTAGGCACCCGAGTATTTGAGTTATTTTATCACAAATTCAGTTTTCTACCTATAGAAACAGGTTCAGAAACCCTGTTTCTGGAACCCAGAACAGAAAATTGTTCACTCAAGTGGTAAGTCTCCCACTTGAGAGCCCACGCACAGTGTGGCTTCAGTTACCAGCCACGTGCCCCTGGCTCTCAATTTCTCTGGATGGCAAAGGTGTTCTGGGTTCCAGAACAGTACATCCTACATTGTATTGCACATCACCCCTTGCGTGCTGCAGGCATCTCAAACACACCACCTCTCAGACTAAACATGCTTTCCCCCGCAGCCTCTCACATTCATCTCTCCAATGTCGTCCTAGTCCATGGCATCACTGTCTGTCACCTGAGTTACTGAAACAGCACCGTAGCCTGCCCCTTAACTAAGTCATGCTCCTCTAGAATCTGTTCTTTACACAGCAACTAATGGGAACTTTCCAAAATCACATGGATCTTCCTGACGCGTTCAAGCTGTGAATTCCCTCAGAAGTCTTGAGTGTCTTCCATTGAGATCAAGTCCAATGGCTTTTATTTGATTTGCAACACATCTTCTGATACCTTACCTGGCGAGCTCTCCAGCATCACCATAAGCCACTCTGTCTTTCCCTGCTACCCTCCTGAAAGGCTGCATGCCTCTGAGCTCTCTGTTCATACCCATGCCTTCACCCGGGCTGGCTCACTGGGCTGGCTCACATATCCCCTGTCACCCTTTCAGTGAGCGTCTGCTCACTCAGGACCATGCAACTTGCCCACACCACCACTCACCACACTTTAGTTCATGGTTCAGTGACTGGTTTTCCTGGGAGAGTGAAATTTTCTGAGGGCACTTCTCATGTATGAAGGAACCATATGGAAACCAGTATGTTAATACTGTTTGTAGTATTTTGTATTAAATATGTATATATATTTGTTTATAGCTTAATCACAAATGATTCATTGAGTTTATAAAACATGGAAATGGTCAAATATATCATCAGTCTCAAAAATGCGTATATTTACTAAGTCTTACTGAATGCTAGGCATAAGAAAGAATGCATGTGTTCAAAAAGTATTTAGTAAAGGCTCTTCTATGCCTTGGACTGTGCTAAATATAGCAAGTATAAGGCACAGTGTGTGCCTTCAAAGTGGTGGACAATTTAGTTGAGAAGATAGAACACAGACACAAAGAAATGGAAATGTAGGTCAATTTAGTATAGGGGCACTAAGTCTCAGTATCTATTTTTAATGGTTAATTACTTAGCCAAGAATTACTTTGAAAGTAATTTCACAATTTTTCACTTGTTCTTCTCTCCCTTTTCTCCTCCCCTTCACCCCCTTTTCTGCAGAAATGTAAGATTTATTTAATTCCTTTCATTTGGCATCATGACAGTATAAAGTCATCAGTGTAATCACCATAAGAGGACTTTGTTTTCATTTTTATCACCCAGCACATTTTTATTGTCAAAATGGTTACTAATCATTCATTTTTATTTACTCTATCTGGGGAAGTTTTGCAAAAATCTTGTGACTATTTGGGGAAAAAAATGTTTTAAATTATGGGTTCCCTCCTAGCCTGCTGCCCAGTGGATACACCATAGACTCAACTTTTATGATTCCGTGAAGATGAAGAAACCTTGGGTAATAGACAAGATCTGCTTCTCCCCTTGCCCACTGGCCCCAGAGCCCGCCTCCCCCTCCCAGACCAGGCTGGGCACCAGAATGTCAAAGCCAAGCTGTGTTTTTCTCAGCTTCGATTAGAATAACCACCTGGGTAGCTGAGATGGAAGACACAAAAATACTGATGATTGGTGTCTATTTCAAATTCTTCGGCTCTTAAAGATTATTTAAAGTAACCATTATTTTATAGTTTTGTTAAGCGGAATTAAAATATTTTAGTAGTATGCTTCAGAGCCTATAGAAGAAGAGAAGAGAGAGGGTAAGGATGAACATGAATAGTCTACAAAAATGCTACGATGTACATCAAATTGGGAGCAGCTGAGAGTGGTGAAACCTTGTGCTGAGAAGAGAGACAAGAAGGTCTGGCTTTATAGGACTCTTGTTCCTATTCAGATTTAGCCCCACAAAATGTTACCCCACAAAATGTAGTGACGCCTTCTGTCCCCAGCTCAGGGTGCATTCCTTATAATTCGTTCAGAATGCCAGTCGGAAAAGCATCTGTCGGTTCCGTGGACATCGTGCTGACCAGCAATATGTAAATTGTCTTCTCAGATATTCTAGAAGCTCATGAAGACCTGGAATTCATGTATCAGATAGCGGTGTTACAATTCTAAGGTCAAATTATGTTGTGACTGTTTGCACTCAGTTCTGGTTAGAATAATTCAAATAGGCCCATGACTTACAGCCACAAGAGGTGACAGTTCTTCATGAAAGCAAACCAATAAAACTTGAAACATGACCTAAATGATTGTTTGGAGACATGGTGAACATATGTAAATCTATGCATACTATATCAGGCATAAATTAACAGGCAAATGTCTAAAAACTTTGGTACTAAGAGGATAATAATCTGGACATCTCATTTGAATAAGAGGCACTGTCCCTCCTCTCTCATGATTAGCCACATGTGTTATCTGGGAGAAAAAATGGGTGTTCAGGACCTTTGTGAGGGTCAGTCAGCTGGTCAGAACCATAAGGTATTTTGTTTGGTGATAGTAGGGAGAGATTCAAAGCTAAGGTCAATAGGCAAAGATTTTGAGCAGCATATCTTTAGTAAAACAAAGACCACGATGATTACAGGAAGATAAGATGTGATGCATTCATGGAATGGGACCCTGGTAGCCCTTAGCAGTTCGGAGGTGTGGAGGAGAAACACCTTGCCTTTGATCACGTTGTCATCAAAAGCACCCGTACCCGCCCGCCCACTGAGCTGAATGGGTCCAGCGTAGCCTGTGTCTAATGATCACAGTTGAAGGTGGCTATAAAAGCTTGGCAGGCAGATCTTTCTTGATTTGCAAGCTGAATGTTATGAAAGCCAGTGGAGAGTTGTAGTGCAAGAAGTCTTTGTACTTTAAGAGACAGAATATGAATTCTAAATGGCCACATCAGGATTAACTTGGTCTGTAAACTGTGATCACTTTCTTTTAAATCTCGCACAGGATGCATGGAGAAAGGAAAAGAACTCAATGTTCATGTGCACTTGTTTCCACTCTAAAAAAAGCGTTTCCTCTACAATGTCAGTTTTATTTATCATTCCCATTTTCGAGATGGGAATAGTTAGGCCCAGTGGCGCAATCTTGCTAGGGAAACTCAGCTAATCAATCTTGATGCAAATCTTGATCCGATGGGTCAGTGTTCTGTCCACTTTCCACCCTCCATGCTCTGCAGGAATCATTTCTATCTAAGCTGCTCTGCCTCAGGAAGTAGACAGCCCCAGAGACCCCTGATGTCTGTGAATTGATGTGATAAAGGTGTTTAGATTCTTCATAATACAGTATCTGAGGCCAAGTCAAGTCAGAACTGATGGAAAGTTATATAGGTTTTTTTGTTGCTTTCTCTTAGTGGATTTCAGCTCTGGAATTACACCAGAGCCTATTAATATTATAACTGTGGCCCATGCACCCATGAAGGTCTTTATGTGAAAACTGCCGAGGTGAGCTCGGACTGCAGCCTATTTTTTGCAGCATGGAAGTTTCTCAAAGCAAATGTCAGGGCTTTGGATACTTGTATGAATCAAAACACAGACAGAAATAAAATTGTAGGTACCTTGTAGAACCAAAACTCACGGCCAGAAAATAATCCCCTCCCCATTCCTCAATGTCTCAGGGAGATTATTCTTAAATTCGCCATTAATTTATTTAGAAATTATTCAGGTGTTCTTTGAGAAACATTTCAGTGCTTTTCATTATATATTTTGGGATGTTATAAAGCAGATATGCCGCATGCTTCCTTCTTATTTCTGTGTGAAGATTATAACTTTGGCACTCAAGAAAAAAGATGTGCTAGGAGGCTTCTTAAATTTTTGGAGTAAGTTAAAATCATTTTCTTGCACTTTCTGAGATACATAATGAGCTACAGCCTGTTCTAGGATTGGTACTGGAGGTTTGCAGTGCTGGTATATTGCCTCTTCTTTCTAGATTCTGTCTGGTAGACAGGAAGAGCGAAAGGAAGGTGAAAGCTTAACTTTTATTTAGGGTGGATATTGGCATCTCCCAACACAGGTCTTTTTGGTGAAGTTGGATTTGAAAATATGACTACTGGAGACATCTGGGGCTCCTACTAACTTCTGAGGGCTGTACCTTTCCAGGCTCGTAGAGGAAGCTTGGTGCATGTCCCCTCACCTGAGCCAGGAAGAGGATTGACCTCAGCTCTACCTCCCACGTCCTGTCACAGAAGACCAGAGTCAAGACCCTGAGCTCGGGGTGACCCTCCAGGACCCCTCTGGCACACAGGCCCTCAGCCTTACCCACAGGTGTCCAACGGAGCAACTAGTTCGGTCCTGGTTACTTCCCTCAGGGCTGTGACACTCGCCACAGACAGTGACATGGATCAGATGTCAGTTCCCACTTGAGCCGAGAGCTCAGCCCTTCGTCCTGTAAATACCATGTGCCAGAGAGGCCAGCCTCTTACTAGTCCGTTTACTGCCAGCTCTTTTGCTTTTGATGGAAAATAGGTGGAAAGAGAGATAGAAGGATCTCCTCCTACTACTTCATCCCACCCCCAAACACACACACACACACACACACACACACACACACACACACACCCCAGGAAGGACTTTGCTTCTCATCAAGAAATTCCATCATTTACAGGCCAAGTTGGGACATGACAAAGCAGAGGGTGGCCATGGAGTCAGTGCTCTGGGGAATTTTAAGCCAGCTATGCAATTAAAATAGTGAGGTTGGCAAAACTGTTTAAATTACCTACAGACACTAGTCTTTATTTTATTTTTCTGTTTATCTGCCTGTCTCTCTGCCCTACACTCCTCCCTTCCTTTCTCCATTTCTCTAACCCCTAAACAGCAACAAAGTCATTTTTCCAGGGCTTAATTCAGGAATTACAGCCACAGTTACAAAAGTGTGTTCTGGCAAAGAGAAACGTCTTCTCAGATTCATTTGTAAAGAAACTTTCTCTGGGGTTAAGCAACAAAAGAAGCTTCATATTGGCTTAAGTTTGACATAGCTGATCCACCAGTATAGCTTTTTCACAGGTGCATTCTGGTTTTATCTTTCCATTTTCACTGAAGTACAAAGGTCTCTTGAAATTTGGTTTTTGCCCATAGTATTAGACCCATAGATGAGCCACACATCTCTGCTCTCTTAATGCAAACCATGTGGCATATTTTTAATTCTATGTGAATACTGCATAAAAACTTTTGAATACATTATGCCATTTTCTAATTTTAAACAAACTTGATTTAAGCATGTATGCAGATTGGTTCATTTGCTAGTTAGAATGCCATTCCTGCAGCTCCCAAAGAGTGGATGAGCCTGGGGACCTTATCTATGAAACTATAATCTAGAATATTGATTAGCCTCCACACTGTCCAGTTGAAACTGGTCTTTGGAGATGAAGGTCCTATATCTGGAAGTGCTTGTATATCATATGGAGGTATTTTTATTTTCGTTAACAGAGTATTTGCCTCTAGAATTCATAGACCTCCAATAGGTAGCATAGTGCATAGTATATGAGAGAAGCTTAGGGAGTGATTGCTGACTGAGTAAATGATCATCTATTCGATGTGTGGCTATAAGCAGACCCCCACTAGAAATGTTCAGTTGTGTCTTTCATTCTCCATTTTCAGATATTTTATTGCAGTGCTGGAGTAGACAACCATCTTTTGTTCACAAAAGAAAATCGAAAAGAAGATAAATGGAAGGGCATTGAGATACTTAAAACATATAGGGGCGCCTGGGTGGCTCAGTTGGTTAAGCGTCCAACTCCAGAGCCTAGGTCATTATCCCACCATTCCCGAGTTCAAGCCCCGCATCGGGCTCCGTGCTGACAGCTCAGAGCCTGGAGCCTGCTTATGATTCTGTGTGTGTGTCTCTCTCTCTGCCCCTCCCCCCCTCTCAAAAATAAATAAACTCTTAAAAGATACATATTTATTTTTTCAGCTGTCTTGTGCCCTAGTGTCATGGTCTGCGACAGAGGAACCAGAAGGCTAGCAGGTCTGGGTGCACAAGCTGGGGCAATGCTGCCTATAATAGCATTTTATGAAAACACCATACAGGCTTTAGCCGTGTAGTGAAGTGGATTGCATATACGCACATGTATACGATAGTTCACAAATGCTCAGACAACTTTGTAGAAAAAGAAGTGGGTTTATAAAACCATCGTAGACCTTCAGGTGTTACAAAAAAGCAAAACTCTTACTTTAATGAGTTTTTGAAGCATCATTATATGAGAACCAAACAGTGAATTAACTTATGAATCGTTAATGTACTGATTTCAGTGAGGAACCAAATTTAATATCTACTAACTCACTCAACTGAGTGAAAATATCCTCCTACATTTGTAGACCTCTCTCTGCCAAAGATGACTCAAGGTACCAAATGCAAGCACTGTTCATGAAAAAAAAAAATCATATATTAGTACATGAAAATTACATAAAACTATAGATTTCAGACTTGTGTCTGAAGGTCTGTAGAAGTCCCTGTTAAGTGCATGACTTCAGAAGTAAGACCATTTATTTACAAATGCCATAAAATATTTAGCGATAAATATAAAATAATAGGATCTTTGATTTTTATATGAAAACCCACATTTTAGGCACCACTAATTTTTTAAAAACTTTAAAAACTATTATTTTATATTGTAATATTTTAATATAAAAGGCATATTATAATATTTGTATGTAAATGGTCTTAGACCTAAATTTATGGGTATAATGGATCCTCAAGACTCAAGGTCACCTTCATAGAATATCTAGTCTGTCTGACATCCTCTATTCATCTCTCCAGGGGGTCAAGCAGTGGCCCTGCCTGTAAAGATCTCAAGCTCAACCAGAGATGCTGAATGTTTGTAGATGAAATGACTGATTCCTTTTCCCTCATACTTTGCCTTCAGTTCATTCAGTGATTTATTAAATCCACCATTAAAAATCTAGCAGCGCCTGGGTGGCTCAGTCAGTTAAGCATCTGACTTCAGCTCAGGTCATGATCTCACATTTCGTGAGTTAAGTCCCACGTCGGGCTCTGTCCTGACAGCTCAGAGCCTGGAGCCTGCTTCGGATTCTGTGTCTGCCACTCTTCCCCTGCCCTGCTCGTGCTCTCTCTCTCTCTCTCTCTCTCGTTCTCTCTCTCTCAAAAATAAATAAACATAAAAAAAATCTTTTAAATGCCCATTATATATCTGGGGATATCAAAACCAATACGATATGATTCTTAGCCCTAAGACCTCACAGTTGAGCGTAAAAAGTAGACCAATGGGCAAAGAAGGGCAATACATCTTACCGGTATTATGACCTACATATAAAACAAGATACATTTGGGACACAAAGAAAGGGTGGCCAATTCTCCTTGAGGCAGGGATAAAATTTTACTTAAGGGACTATGTTTTAACCATTTTGCAGAAGATGAAACTTCATAATTTGAAAAAATGCCTTTAGGGGCACCTCAGTGTCTCAGTCAGTTGAGTGTCTGACTCTTGATCTCAGCTCAGGTCATGATCTCACGGTTCATGAGTTTGAGCCCCGTGTCAGGTTCTCTGCTAACAGCGGGGAGCCTGCTTGGAATTCTCTCTCCCACCCGACTCTGTGCCCCTCTCCTGCTCTCTATCTTAAGTAAACTTAAAAAAGTGCCTTGATAATTTCTTTTACAAGGCAGAGACCAAAAACTTTCCCTGTATCTATTCTGCTTCTCTGATCCTTCCTTTAAGAAATTCTTTATATCTTACCCAAATTTTTCAGGATGCATTTTTAACGTGAAGTTCCTTAGTTTCTCCAGGGAAGATGGAAAACTGCTGATTGGTATCCCTTATTTGGCAATCTGAATTTTTGGCAGGCTGAATTTGAATTGCTGGATCAAAACCAAAAAGATTAAATATAACAGGAATAAACATAACATCCTATATTTAAGTTAAAAATGTTATCATACAGATGAAAGACAAGAAAAGCACTGACTTACATGGAAAATGAAAAGGTCTGAAGATTTCAGCTGACCACAAACTTCAGTGTAAGCCCATTGTAAGATGTAGCTGCTGAAATCCCAACTCAGTCTCTGTCCACAGTGACCATTAATGGAAACAGGCTTCACATCACAGTAAGTATTATGCTTATTATCCCAGGCACTGGTCAGAGCACAGCTGGAAAATAATCTGTTTGGCTCTGTGTGTCACATTTAAAATAACGGAAAACCGGAAAGCTCTGTATGGAGAAGACATCCCCACGTATATCTCTGGGGTAGTCTTGGCCTCCATCTTGAATTTCAGTTTCAACCAACTGCCAAGCATCTGAGTGTGTAGCATCACATACTACCCAGTGATACACGGGCTGGGTTTGTAACAACTCTCCATTGTTCAGTCAGTTCTTCACTTCCAACAATTTTTAATCAGTTCTCTAAAATGGTATCACTCTTCCTTCCCTGCGACAAGCTCTTTTCCTTGTAAGGCATGCATCCATTTTTGACACCACTGTTCTAACATCTACTCAGATGGAAAACGTGGTTGTTGTTGTTTTAAAAACACTTTGCCCTCGGCCTCTGCTTTTCTGGTATCCCCTGGTCCCCAAGACAGGGCTCATACACTTAATTGCCTTCCCCATAGTGTTATCGGCCTGTGCTTTTGTCTCCAGTATACAGTTCACAGCAGAGATGAAAGGATATGCTTACACCATCTTAACATGAGAAAACAGGGACTTAAATTTACTACTTAGGATGTGTTATTTCTTTTCATTTTAAAGTAAGTATTGTAGTAACATTTATCATGCTAGTCTTCATTGAAACAAACAAAAAGATTACTCTGAATGAATATTCTGGAGTTTTCATAACCTCTTAAGTAAATGTATGGGTCATCAGCTCTGAGCTCAGAATAATAAGCATTAAAAATTTTTTAATTAAAAGAAAAGACAAAGAAAATTTATTCTCAGAAAGCATCATTGCAGTGAAGAGGTTTTGGCCTTTTTCTCTCACAAATATACCTAGTCTAGAAACATGCGCCCTTTATAATTACCTGAGCATGAAGTGATCTACCATGATTGATTGACCTTAAAACTAAAATTTTATTCTTCATCCCTAATATACCTGCCATTTTTTTTCCTTATCAGAAATTGTCAAGAATTTTTGTTTTTGGTTTTGTTTGGATCTTCTTTCTAATGCCTGAAGGCCTCGATTTCTGCTTCATCTCCAAAATCGATTGGGTGTCCAACAAAAGTAATAATTGGATTAGTTTGAGTTATTTCTTACTTTAGACCATTTCTTTAAAAACACAATAAAGCTCATATATTTTATTTCATTTGCCTGAGATCAATTCTATGATCTGTTTAGTAGGCGGTTATAATTCAATATTGAGTTCGTACTACCTAGGAAAACTGTGTTAACTTATATTAGGAAGTATAATGACTATATTAGTATCAGTAGCTGCCCCAAACTTTCCCCCTGTCCATTTTCAAAGACAAATGGCTAGGTTTTTATTTGTTCTCTTTTTCCTGCTGATTTCTCTCCAAGTGTATACTTATGGACCAACTTCTATACAGAAGGGGACAATTTCCAACTTGTTGCCTCTTTGTGACCTCATCCAAGAGAGTATACACACTTCTTTACCAGAAGCACAACCTGGAGTGATCTGAGGTTAAGATGAAGAATGTTATGACTAGGCCAGGAAGGTAGCATGTCTCCATTAGAGGATACAGTGTCAAACACTCAGGGAACCGTCAGGTTAAGCAAAACATCCACTCAAGGGGAGACGGAGACCTTCATTCAGGCCCAAGGAGAGCAGAATGCATCTGACATATTACCACAGTTGATTATAATCTTGTTCAAAAGCAATCCTTAGCACCTATAACCAACCGTTACTCAGTGGCACTTGCCCCTAAGTTGTAAATAAATCTTCAGAACTGTAATTAAACCCTGATGTTCAAATCCACTGATAAGCACGTTTCTCATTTACTGCTCTATATAACCACTTTAATTGTGCTCTTCGGTATTTTCCATATTATTAACATGTTTCCCTCTTTTAAGCCGTATTGATGATTATCCCGGCATGGGGTGTATCAGAAAGTATCGTAAAACATGTAAGTAGATCAGCTTTTTCTCCCTTTTCATGTCTAAATTATTTTTGCCAGGTGCAAATTATTTCTGCATTCTGTGTTATGATATAACTTGATATTATTAGGTTTAACATTTGCAAATCAGGGGTCGGCATCGGGGTCACTGCAGTCAGCACAAAGCCCGCTTCAGATCCTCTAACCCCCTCTCCCTGCCCCTCCCCCGCTTGCACTCTCCCAATAAATAAACATTAAAAAAGAAAAGGAAACATTTGGAAATCAGAAGCAAAGGACTTTTCAAATGACTCATTTGATTTACAAGCGAGGGAATAAAAAGTACATTTCTAAAACCAGACAAACTTGATAAGCACAGTTGTACTACTTGGGGAGTTTGTTGACTTTTGTTTAAGAAGACTCAAAGTGGTAACAACAAAGCTTTTCCCCAAATGGTTGGATATTCTATATTTGGTATGGATCGTGAGATGCATTGGCAAAGAATACATTTTGCAAGATGTTTGTGTTTATAAGAAGCAGTGTTTGTATCTATACAGGCACATCTCTGCTGTGAATATAGCAGTGGTCCTGCTGTACCTGTGAATTTGCTGTTGCAAAATCAACTTACCACTGGTGTCAGAGTTCGCTGAAGTTCAACAGTGGTTTAAGACTGCATTCAGTGTTTCAAACTGTGGTTTAGGACAGCATTCAGTGCTTTAAACTTTTAAGGTGTTTTGAGAATGTGTAACTTCAGATACATTTGTGGCCGTTTCTCAGTTTGAGCAAAGCCTCACTGTTTCATTTTCGATAGCTAGAACTCCAGTGGCATGCAGAAAGCTGCTGGCATACGCGTTTAAGGGAAAGGCTTTTAGGAAAGGAAATAGTATTATTTTGAGACTTACAGTCTCAGTATTATAACTGAGAGAAGAGTATGTCTTCAGGAGTATCACCCATAACTTATGGTATTCAACTGGACCTCTACTATCTTAATCATTTATTTAAATATTTGAAAACCATGTATTTCCAAGATGTTTTGTTCAATCAGAGCTTGCTTGCTTGCTTGCTTGCTT
The DNA here is from genome assembly GCA_028646485.1 of Cryptoprocta ferox. Taxonomy (NCBI): domain Eukaryota; kingdom Metazoa; phylum Chordata; class Mammalia; order Carnivora; family Eupleridae; genus Cryptoprocta; species Cryptoprocta ferox. The sequence continues at coordinate 9,226,524 of CM053561.1, forward strand.
GCTTGCTTTCCCTTCTTTCTCTCCCTCCCTCCCTCTCTCTCTCTCTCTCTCTCTTTCTTTCTTTCTTTCGTTTTTAGAGAGAGAGAGAGAGCACCAGCCTGAGTGGGGAGGGGCAGAGGGAAAGAGAGAGAGAATCTTAAGCAGCCTCCATGCCCAGCATGTAGCCCAGTGCAGGGTTCAATCTCATGATCCTGAGACCATGACCTGAGCCAAAACCAAGAGTCAGATGGTTAACTGTCTGATCCACTCAGGTGCCTCTGTTGCACCATTTTCTAAACTTCTCTTTTCAATTAAAAACGCTGTGGATAGGGGGGCCTGGGTGGCTCAGTCGGTTAAGCATCCCACTTCGGCCCAGGTCATGATCTCATAGTTCATGGGTTCGAGCCCTGTGTCGGGCTCTGTGCTAACAGCTCAGAGCCTGGAGCCTGCTTCAGATTCTGTGTCCCTCTCTTGCTCTGCCCCTCCCCTGCTCATGTTCTGTCTCTCTCTCTCTCAAGAATAAACATTAATTTTTTTAAATGCTGTGGACATTGTAGGTTTTTGAAACAATGTTTAATGTTTATCCATTTGGATGGCAGAGATTAGATTTTCTTTAGACAAACAAATCTAAATCTATTTTAGCCATTTCCCTGTAAAATGACCAAATTAGTGCCAGGTTGGTTGACAATTGAATTGTGTACCAGGGGAAACATGTTCTGATATAAACATCAATGCCAAAATTTAGCACTATTTTTTCTATTTTCTATTTCCTTAATTTTAGAGTTGATTTTTAGAATAATGAAAGTCTTTACGAGTAATTCCATGATTTTGAATACTAAGTTATACCAGTCTTTTGTGCTATATGTGACAGATGTTATATTTAGGAAACAGAACCTTGCCTAAAACTTTCAGTGTCTTTATACTAAGAAGCAGTGTTAGTTCGTGCTTCTTAGTTTTAATTAGAGCAAAAAAAAAAAAAATCCTCCTTAAAGTATATTTCACCTGGCTGGATTTACAAAATACAAAGTTTGAAAAATTTTATGTGGGCTGTGTCTTCCATCTCTCTCATTTTGCTAGACCATGAGAAGTCTCAGAGAAATAAAACAATGTTGAGAGAATTCCTGTAAGGCTACCTTCTTCTTCATTCTTTAAATCCAGTAATTTTCCATCTCTGACTCTTTACATGAAAAGTGTTCGCAGCTCCTGGGACATTTCAGCTGTTGACACTTTAGGAACTTCCAACTCTGTGTAGGTGTTTTCAAGTAAATTTGAAACCTGGAGGTGGAAGTAAAGCCATATGTCCCCTAAAAGTTTTATTTTATTTTATTTTTTTGAGTGAAAGAATTGCTGCCAATATGAGAGACAGTCAGCAGCTCATATGTAAGGAAGGTCGCTAAGAGAACTGAAGTAGAACGTCTATTGTTAAAAAAATTCTGGGCAAAAATAACAAACCATTGTTTTACTACTCAGAGAATATGACACATTTTTTAAAAAGCTACAGAATGAACTATGCTGTTTCTTCTTGATGGATAAAAGTGGTATTGTCAAAGACAAGTGTATCCCCTGATAAATTTTAATTTCAAATAATAAACTGATTGTTTAATTGTAAATCAGAGGATGGATCCAGCTCAAATCGTCCCGTTCTGAGAAGAATCCTTTCTTACAACAGTGCACACGGCGCTCTTCCAGAATGTGAACCACTCTCTGAGGAAACAGATGTCATCTCTGTTGATGATTTTTTAAAGAGATTAAAATTTAATGGATAAGGGGGCCCCAAATGGTTTTCTCTTTGAGTATCTGCACGTATATACAAATACTTCGTATAAGTGTAAGTGCTGCAGAAGTGACCAGAATTTTTTTTAAACAAGATTCAGGACAAAGAAATCAAAAGAGGCTTCATTTCACTCTGGGTGTCTCTAGGAGCGGGTGAGGGAAAATCCACGAGCATGAGCCTTTTCACAAAGAAATGAACTATGTTCTTATTTTCCAAATAGCTCACAGTTTAAACTGGGGAGTCAAAACAAAACAATAACATAAAATACACACAACTAAGTAAATAAAAGTAAGCCAAGAGACTTTATGGATGAAAAGTCAATTATAATTCGCTTCAGTTTGGGAGGGGGTGATATTCCTCTTTCATCAGCCTGCTCTCTTATTATCAGCGTCAAAACAGATCTTGGGACGTTTCCGATGAGCAGTACTCTACCCTTCCATGATTCCAATGTTTTGATTTTTTGTGTGCCTTACCGAACAATAATGGCACGTTCATTTTCGTTTCACTGGCTTTATCAAGAGGGTGATGTATTTTTGAAAGCTAAAATGGCATACAGTAAAACTGCAGTAGGTGACCTGTAGCAGATGCTGAGGGATCTCGTCCAAGGTGTAAAGCGAAACCGCTGTAAAAACAGTGGTCTCTAAAGTTTCTGATCTAGTGGAGGGGGGTTGTTGTTTTTTCACAACATGACATGATTGAAGTTCCGTTTCTCATCATAATTTGTTTCCAGCTGATACCTTTTGATTTGTTCCTTTTCATGTCCTGTGAAAATCAAGGCAAGGGATTGTAGTGTTGACTTGTATTTATTCTCCCAACTTTCCCTTTACCTCACTTCGAGCAGAGAGCTATTTATACGTTAGCATTTCCTTACCTCTCCTTCTGTTTTCGTATTTTTTTTCAATCAGTAGCATCTCCCGTCTTCTATAAAAGCCTAAACTTGTTGATGGGGTTTTTGCTACTGTAGGTCTCTGAGGGCAACAGGAAGAGAGCACAAGTGATTTGTCAGAGGCTTAGCCTTCCCCTAAAATACAATGTTGACAGTTGGGATCTCTGAGCAGGGGTCCCTTGAGTAATTTGTGGCATTGCCTTGGGACACAGCAAGACTTCAGAGGATGCTCTAGCAGGAGGCTGGGCTTAGACATCAGTTCTTCATTGTAAAATCAACTCCTGTACCTCATCAATGCTCAGAGCCAGGGGCTCTGAATGCAAAAGCCAGTGTGGACAGCACACAGGACTGGGAAGCAGGGGGTCAGGGGGTCCCTCACACTTTGGTTCTATGGGGGGACACCAGGACCTTGGAAAGACCCCAGTCATCATTGCGATTGTTACGATTATTGTTATTGTTATTGCTTGAATTTCCCTTCCAGCCCAGCAGAACAGAGGCTTCAAGCTGGATCTGTGTTGAGACAGAGAAAATAAGCGTGTTTTCCTTGGCTTCCTTGCATCTTGAATGTGCCCTGAGAGACATCTGTATCTGGTACCTTTATGTTCTTCTGAAACTGGTAGCATGAAAAGGCTGCTGACCGAATGCTGGGGAGACGGATTCAGCCCCTGTCTCGGATCGGTGTTTGGATTGCACCTTCGTCAGAGTTATGGAGGACGTAAGTGCTTCATAACTCGGTTTTGGTCGAAGTGGCATTAAACTAAGTTGCTTCATCCATGACCCCAATTTAAAGGTGGGGCTGCTGAATTAAAGGTTCCCGAGTTAAGGATAAGGCACAACTGTGACTCAAGAGTGATGGGAGTCGCAGGTGAATCAAAGCACGGTTCACACGTGACTTGTCTGGGGAAGCAGTGACAAAGGTTTCAGTGTTTTAAATTTTCCTTGGGTTTCCATTTCGAATGTCTACCAACTGTTCTGAACTAACTTTTCTCCTTTACACGCCAACGTGCTTCTTGCCTTTCTCCCTCTCCTCTCTCCCTTTTTCCAAAATTGAGAGTGTGGACTCTGAGGCAGGAAGAAGTGAGACTGTGGACTAATCGTGCCCCTCCTGAAGCCCCAGCCCTGCCCCATGCCACCGTCAGGGTCTGCACAGAGGCCACCAAGCATGAACCACTTTGATCCCCCATGATGGATGTCACCTGAAATTGTACAGACCGCCTGTTCATGTTTGGGCTCTTCCCTCATCTGTTCCCAGCTGCTCCCTTCTCTGTGACACCTCTTTGGGGATCTTATTTCTTCCCTGTGTTTTCAACCCCTCTCTCTTAGCCCCCTTCCACAGACTGTCCTCACCTGTTACTTTGAGAAGACATCCCCCGCCCTTGGTCCTGCCTCCCATGGCGGGCACTGCCTCATTCCACGGCTGCCCAGCGCCAGCAACCTTCTTAAAAGGTTAGAGGTCTTTCACTTTCACTTCTGGCTCTCCGGTGCTCAGCCCTACCAACGGCGATGGACTCTGCCTGCATCACCCCGTGTGGCTGCTTTTCGTAGGGTCCACATGACCATCTCCTCACCAAGCCCACTGGATGCTCCCGGTTCCTCTTATCTCAATTATCTTCCACTGTGACGCCCTGCACAGACCTCTCCTTCCTTCGACAGTTTCCACTGTCAGTCTCTTTGGCAGACTCCTGGTGTCCTTTTTCCCTTCTTGGACCTCAAACATTAATAATGTTCCACAGGGTTACTCCTTGACCCGCTGCTTTTCTTTTCTGATGTCATAGCCACAGGTTTCGGCATCCTCTCGCTTGGCTTTACCTTCTCTCCATTTGACGATTATGCCCAAAGCTTATTTCCTTCCTGTACCTCCACTGCCAGTAATGTACACTTTATGCCCACTGGGCTGCTCCTCAGATATAACATGCACCTGTAAGAACTGATTCTTTTCCTCTACGCCTACATTTTAATGTATGTGCCTTCTTCTAATTAAAAGCAGTGCCCTCACCCCCAAAACCAGAAACCCCAAAGTCATCTGTGAATGCTCCCTTTCCTCCCTCCTCACATCCAGTTGGGAACTAAGTCATATTGAGTTTATCTCTCAAATAATCTTTGCTGTCTTCCCCTTGCTTTCTGTCGTCACTGCCACTCCCCTTGTTCAGGCCCCTGGCATCTGTACTGTGACTCTATCAAGAGCTGTTTGGACGGTTAGTTCCCACTGGCCACCTCCACCCCCGTACATTTTCTTTGCCCATCATCTGGGATTGTGTCTTGGGAGGGTGACCTCCATGGGGGCTCTTGTGCTTGAGCTAAATCCAAGGGAGGCCCTAGAGCATGGTGGAGGGCACATGGGGAGAGATTGGTCCCCGTGCTTCTGGCTTTGGTTGCCTTCCTCTGAGGACATGGCTCCTCTGGGGACCTATTCATCCATCCCTGGTTCTCTCCAGCCTCCAGTTACACTGTTCCTCCTGCCCCTTCTTCTTTGGGCTGCAACAGTTTTCATTATTGCTGGTCCCTGGGCACTTCACCCTTAGTGATTTCTTACCCCTGTTTGGGTGTGCCAGTGGGTTTCCTGCCAGGACTTGGGCTGATACACCTTTTAACTGGTCTCAGTCTTTAGCCCTGCTCTTCCCCCATCCATCCTCCATGCTCTTATGCAGAATGAACTTTTAAATGTAAATCTGTCATCCACCTACCTAAAATTCTGCCATGACTTCCTTCAGTTCAAGCATGAGGATGGCATGGCGGTTCCTGTGGTGGTGTCCTCCGTGATCTCCTGCCTCTCCAGCCTGCTTCTACCCTGCTTTGCCCTTTGCATAGTGGAGCTGGCCAAGTGTAAGTGCTTATAAACCTGGATCAGGAGGGAGAGCCCTGCGCTGTAGTTCTGAGGACTCTAGACTCTGGTCGTGCTCTGTTGGACCTGCTCGTCTGCCTCTCCCAGTGGCACGACCACCATGTGAACTGATGGGGAGTTTTTCAGATTGTGTCACGTAGGTTAACATCCCGAAAAACAATTGAAAACAAGAAGTTTGACTGTTTTACCCGATGGATGGCTTGTTTCCTCGCAATTTGTTGAGTTGGAAATAAGGCGTGTTTTATTTAAAAAAATTTTTTTAATGTTTATTTATTTTTTAGAGAGAGAGAGACAAAATGTGAGCAGGGGAGGGGCAGAGAGAGAGGGAAGCATGGAATCTGAAGCAGGCTCCAGGCTCCGAGCTGTCAGCATAGAGCCCGACGCTGGGCTCAAACTCGTGAACCATGAAATCATGACCTGAGCTGCAGTTGGACACTTAACTGACTGAGCCACCCAGGTGCCCTGAGACATATTTTATTTTAAACAGAGACATGAAGTTTGAAATGGTGGGTTACTCATGGAAGCTCAAGACAGACGTATTTTCCCATATGTGCCACAACCTCTGAACATATTAAAGGAACATTTCCCTACAAATTGTACAAAGTATATTTGAGATTTTTGAACCTGTTGCTTTTGAAGTATGTGGGCTGGGGACGGGAGGAGGAGAGTGATTTTAAAGCCCAGTGACAGGAGGCTGAACTCATCTTTCTCATCTGAAATATTGCCTTTAAGAAACCAGTGGAGAGGATTATGTCATTCCTTAAGTGGAACTTCATATTTCAGGAAAGCTAATTATTAACTATCCTAAGGGACTGAATTCCATGCTGAAAGAGCTTTCCCTCACCCTCCGCTCTCAAATCTTGTGTTTCCCTCAGTTAATTCGCTAGGTCTGTGCTGTTTGGTGATTGATGGGAGACCGTAGAGAGGCCCGAGATGTGAGCCGTGGTGACATGACCGATGGCAATGTGGGGTTGTTTCCTGATCCATAAAACAAGCAAATAATCTTTGTGACCTGATTGATCCTCTGTGATGGAAGTGGTTTTTAAACTGTGTTTTCTTCAAGGAAATGTCAATATGCATGAGCTGATTGAGTAATAAAGCGAGACGGAGTAGGAGTGAGGTTACAGCCAGATCAAGTTACATGCATTTCGGAGGAACGTCCGGCTCTATCACAGTTTGATGGACCCCAAGACCAATTAGAAAAAGGGTGGTAGGCTCATGGAGACCACCTGTGTGACATTGGGCAAATTACGTAAAGTCTCTGAACGGTCAGTTATACTTCTAAAACATGGGGGGGGGGGACAACTGTCCCCCACAGGTGCTTATTGTGATGAGTAAGTCAATGGACACTCTGTCAAGCATTGAATACAGTGCAAAGTATGAGAACTCAATAAATGGATACATGGTGGCTTCCGCTCTTTTTCTGTGGCTGTGCTCATAGCCATTACTCAGACATTTCTATGCCTTTTACTGCACTCCATTGCTGTGCTTTTTATGAAATCCAGTCACTATCCTTTGTTCTTCATTGTGCAATAACTGTTTTCCACAGTGCAGATCAGCAGGTTACTGTTTCCATGATGCCCTCCGTCCTTCCTTCTTTTTTATCACAAAACTTTTAATATATAAATGCCCACAATGCTACTAAATTGGGCTTATTATTTAAAAAAAAAGTTTTGAGTGGGAGGAGTCACTTTGGACTTTAAGATTATAATTTTATAATAAAAAAATCATTCTGGTAACAAAACTGGACAATTTGAGGTATTGTTGGAGATGAAGTATCCATTTAAGATCATGAATGTTGGTATGAAAAGAAAGTGGGTAACTGGGAGTGTGAAATGCTGAACTAATGAGGGATTTCCATTAGTGACGAGTCTAGATGAGAGAAAAATAGACTCTCTCTCTGTCCGGAAAAGCCCATCCTGAGCTCTAGAAAAATCAATGAAAGTGTCCATTGATGGCTCTTTATGCAATAAAAGCAACATTTTCAACAATAGGCAAATACTAGGTTCTGAATATGTATTGTGAAAACAAGAACTTAGACAACTTTTTGGAATAGATAGGTAAAGGAAGAATAAATAACCCAGCCGTATTTCAGGAATATCTGAGATTTTCTGAACAGATGTGAATGTTATTAGCAGTCACTGATAGGGCCATCTATCCTGTAGCCTGCTGGGCTTTCTGTCCGCTTGGACAGAGCAGGCCCGTGCTATTGCCACGTTCTACTGGCGTTGATTGGTCAGACTTTCTCAGCCTTTGTTGGGAAGTTTGCTCTAAAGTAAGCATGCATAATCTAAGCCAATGAGCTCTGAATTTGACCTTATAACCAAAGGCTTTTCTTTTTGGTCTTTATGAATCTGCATCTAGAAACTGACTTTCTTCTTTACCAGAGAAAATATATTAATGCCCCATGAAACACAGCTTTATATGATTGATGCAGACAGGCTCATAGAGAACCTCAAAGGTAAGCTGATTATGGGTGCCTGGGTGTTTTTCTTTGACCTTTATATACACGTACACGTGCATAAACACACATACACGCACATATACACACGTACACATAGATACACATACACACACATTATACAGACACATGATGGACAGTCTATAGATACAATAAATTTCACAATAAAAAATGAATAGCTTTACATTAAGGTCTGTTGGGAGTGTAAATTATAACCATAAATAATTTTCTGTAGCTTAGACATTTGCTACGATGATAGTAGTTTATGGCCCAAATTCTGTTTGACTTTCCTCAGTGGTATTATGAGGCTTCAACAATGCAGTGAAAGATGAACTCCAATAAGAACCACAGGTTAGCTAGCTATGTGTTAGGAAAAATGAAGAAGATCCGTAATATGTACATTTTTAAATTGAAATATCGTTTTAGAAATTTCTCTCCTTAGGTAAATCCTTTTCCTTTGAATTAAACAGCTTCTTTGTGAGGGGCTCCTGGGTGGTTCAGACAGTGGAGCATCCAACTCTTGGTTTCGGCTTGAGTCACGGTCTCAGGGTTCGAGCCCCATGTCATGCTGGTGGTGCAGAACCTGCTTGGGAATTCTGTCTCCCTCTCTCTCTGCCCCTCCCCTGCTTGCTCTCTATCTCTCTCAAAATAAGTAAAAATACACTTTAAAAATCAATAAATAAACATTTTTGTGGTTCAAGTTTGAGATTTAGGTGATGGATTAAACGTTTCATGTCTGTGCTTTTGTGTTCTGTGCATGAAAGATGGTGATTGCGCCTTAAGAAGTAGCATGTATTCAATTGGAAACTTAATGAAATTTCAAGTGGAATAGAAAGCTCTTAGCCCATCTGGGAAAACTGAGGCTACTTTTTTTTTTTTTAATCAAAAAAAGCAACCTGAACAAAGTCAATTTCGCTAAGTACAACTTTAGAATACTGTCATCGTGTTTGTTCATTCCATTCACTTCATCTAGCTAGCCCCTTCCTCTTTTCCCGGGCTTGACGAATTCTTGAACATATTCCCACCTGTCTTCAGACAGGACTGAAATGATTGAGAAATGGAAAAATCCTCTCCAGACTCTGACAATGTGTCTAGCATTACGCTTACTTCTCTGAGACTTATGTCTAGACCCACGTGCGTCTTGGTTGGCTGTCTGCATGTCGGGCGGCAACTGCCCTCTCATGAAGTGACAGACTGTGGCTCTCCAGACACCGGCTCAGTTTCTGAGGCTTGTGAATAATCCCAGAGAAATCAGTCCCAACATAGATGTCCTCTCCAACATTCCAGCCTCAGAACGTTCGGATACATTTATTGTTCCTTTAATCCAGGGATTTGTAGCTCTTTTTCCTCTGAAATGGTACGGTTGGGGAAAGTTGAATGCCAACTGATTTTTTTAAATTTCTGTGCCATTTAAAGATTGTTAGACTGTTTAACTGCAGAGTGAATTCCTTCGGTTTTACCTTGTTAACCTATGATTAAATGGGTTTAATTTCATTAAGGTCTCTACTTTCAATCGAAATGCTCCCTTTAATGACTAAGATTTTTAATAGAAAAATTTGATTTAATACTATTTTTATAAAGTTAGGATGAATTTTGTATCTCAAGAGATCATATATAAGTTGAGCTACACTGGTTTTTATGCCAGGAAGAGCGACATGAGCTATCCAAAATGTAATCAGGTACAAGTTTAAATATCTGTATGTCTGTACAGTCCAGATAATGTGGATGAATGAAGAATTATTTTCACGTTCAGAGGTCCTTAGGCAAGAAGACATTTACATACCTTAAGATCCAGTCATATTCAAAATCCATTCAAGCCACCAGCCTGTATGAGAGTTTTAAACTTTTTTAATAGAAGGAAAAAATAGGTCATGCCCATGTAGGGTTATGGGCCACATCCTTTCTCCTTCTTGATAGTACATTGATATAATGACCATGTGGAGTCTAGTGCCTCTCATAAAATCAGCTAACAAAATCCCATGAAAACATTGCCCAAAGGAACATGACAAAAGGAATCCCAGTTAGACTGGGAAGATAACTGTCTTCCCTAGAAAGCAAGCGCCTTTCACCACTGAGAAGATATGGAATTAAAATATAAATGTAAGAGAATCAAGACCATAATGTTAATATTGTTGTTTTAAGGAGAATCTGTGCACAATTGGTAATTTACAGACATGTAATTCTAAGGTCACCCTAGTAATTACAGACTGATAATTCCAAATTAAAATGTATAATCATTTAAACTTGGGATTTGGGGCAGAAATCTCTCTAAGTTTATGCTCTTTATTAGAAAGTTTAAGAAAACTTAAGGTTTGCGGTATTTATAAGGTTAACTTATTAAATGCATGAGAACTACTTACGTGCTTAGGAAAGTTTCTCATCTGGGCATTTGCGACACTCAAAAAGGATTAGACATATCAGTTGGTAACAAACAGCATTCAAAATCATCACTGCTGTGAGTTTCCAAAGTGTGCCTTGGGATTCTCTGGGGTCCCCAGGTCCATTAGGGATTTCACATGATCAACACTGTTTTCATAACACTGCTAAAATTTTAGACCATTTGCCTTTTCACTCTTGCTGCCTCAGCACGTCCAGCGGACTCACGCAGAGGTTTTCCCAAGTATGATATTGCAACAGACAGAATTCAGAAGCAAATAGGAGAATCCAGCTGTCTTCTGTTAAGCTGGTCATTAAAGAGATTTGCTAAATGTAAAACAATGCTACTTTTTTACTGATTTTTTTATTGCTTTGGAAAGCATAGTTATTTTTCACTGAAAGATAAATCATTCATGTTAATTTTGTTGGGGATTTATTATTTTTAAGTGAATTATTTTTTTAATGTCTAGTTTTCATTTCTAATACAGTAAATATTGATAGGTATAATTAACATAAAGAGCAGCTCATTGGGGTTATTTTTAAGGGTGTAAAGGTCCCAAAACCTACAACCTTGAGATTACTCTAAATTAATTGCTGAAATTACCACATTCCTGGGGAGTAGAGGCAGCGGCTAAGTAGAATGCCTAAGAAAGCCTTGATTTTGATTTGTAACCTTAACGAGTTTAAAATTAAATCTTGGGGCTCCTGGGTGGCTCAGTTGGTTAAGTGTCCAACTTCAGCTCAGATCATGATCTCATGGTCCGTGAGTTTGAGCCCCACGTCAGGCTCTGTGCTGACCGCTCAGAGCCTGGAGGCTACTTTAGATTCTGTGTTTCCCTCACTCTCTCTCTGCCCCTCCCCCGCTCACTCTCTGTCTCACTCTGTCTCTCAAAAATGAATAAATGTTACCAAAAAAAAGAAAATTAATTCTAAAATCCAAAGTCAACCTCTAAGTAGTTGCTTCTATGCACCCAAGATGCCCTTAAGACCATCAAATAATGTGTCATTATATAAACAGGGCGGCACCCAAAACTTGAGCCTCTTAACCGCAGCCCTGTCCTGCATGCCTTCTGAGAAAGGGCACTGGCTTCTTACTCTCATTCACTTGTCCTCTCTTCCCTCTTGCCACTCAGGTTCCATCTAGGTGGAAGTATATTGTTTTCTAAACTCAAACAGCAAGAAAAGGTTTCCAGATCAGCGGAAGGATAAGAAAAGTTCTTGGGTTATGGGCCAGCTGAACAGGCTAAACTCATTCTTTCCCTGGAGCCAATTATCACTCTGGCCTCCAAGCCTCACCTGTGCAAGGAGAACAGTAAGGCAATAATCCTTCATCAGATGGTGGTGAGAGATGAATTCGTACATTTAAGGAGCTTAGAATAATGCCTGGTATAAGATAGCTGTATGGAAAGCGCCAGATCTTTGTTTGTTAAAAAAGAGTTGTCAAGTTCCCTTTAACAAATACATAGGCATCTTGCTGGAACAACGATTTCTTGGGGTGGAGGCTGCCTGTATCCCTTGCTTTTATGTCCCTAAGGAAAATAAGAATACATAGAGGACCAGTATTAATGGTGGGATCAGTTTCTTCAATAATTTAGAATGTTGGCAAATAAAATTAAAATTATGACTCAGCTTCTTTTTGTTATAAGAAAGTGGTTTTATTTTTCCATTTAAATTATTTGTCTCACTGGAATGCCACTCATATGAAAAACTAAGAAAAAGACTATTTTTTACAAGATTCAATTTAAATCAACCATTCCATTATATGTGTGTGTATCACAAATTAATTTTGGAATTTATTACTTGACCTGAAAAATACACACAAGTTAGCATGCATTCCTTAGATTTACTTGAAATATTTCTTTTTCTTTTTTTTTTTTTCACAGTGCAAGTCATGGTTGTAAAATTTAAAAGTATAAGATCAAGTGGGATTCATTACAGGCATGCAAGGATGGTTCAGTCTCGTCACCCCTCAGTGTGATACACTACATTAACAAACTGAAATATAAAAATCATATGATCATATCAATAAATGCAGAGCAAAAGCAGTTGACAACACTCAGCATCCATTCCGATAAAAACTCTCAACAAACTCAGTGTACAGGGAAGGTATCATAACATGATAAAGTGCATAGGTGACAGGTCCACAGTTAGCATCCTTCTCAACAGTGAAAAAAAAACTAAAAGTTTTTCCTCGAAGATCAGGAAGAAGACGAGGACCCCCACGCTCACCACTTCTACTCAACATAGTACTAAAAGCCCTAGCCAAAGCAGTTAGGCAATAAAAAAAATAAATAAAAGGCATCCAAATAAGAAAGGGAGATATAAAATTGTCTCTATTTGCAGATGATATGATATAGAGAAAATCCTAAAGATTCTACCAAAAAAAAAGTCAGAACTAATCAACTAATTGAATAAAGTTGCAGGATACAAAATTAGTATGCAAAGACTAGGTGCTTTTCTGTACACCAACAACAAACTAAGAGGGGAAATTAAGAAAACAATTACATTTATGATTGTATTAAAAAGAATAAACTGTCTAGGAATAAATTTAACCAAGGAGGTGAAAGATTGTACACTGAAAACGAAAATACACTGAATTAAAGAAATTGCAGAAGACACAAACAAAAGATATTCTGTGTCATTGGGTTGGAATAATTAATATTATTAAAATGTTCATGCTACCCAAAGCAATTTACAGATCCAGTGCAACCCCTATCTGAATTCCAATGACATTTACCAAAAATAGAACAAACCATTCTAAAATTTGTATGGAATCACAAAAGACCCTGCATAGCCAAAGCAATGTGGAGACAGAAGGCAAAGTTGAGGGGGTCACATTTCCTAATTTCAAACTATATTACAAAGCTATCATTATCAAAGCAATATGGTATTGACATAAAAACACAGACATAGATCTGAGGGAGCCTGGATGGTTCAGTTGATTACGCGTCCTACTCTTGATTTTGGCTCAGGTCACGATCTCACAGATCATGAGATAGGAGCCCCACATCAGGCTCTGGGCTGCAGTGCAGAGCCCACTTGGGATTCTCTCTCTCCCTCTCTCTCTGTCCCTTCTCTGCTTTCTCTCTCCATTTTCAAAATAAATAAATAAACATTATTAAAAAACACAGACATAGATCAATGGAATAGAATGTTTAACCGGGAAATAAACCCAGGCATATATGGTCAACTAATTTACAACAAAGTAGCTGAGAATGCATTAGAGAAAGGACAGTCTTAATAAATGGTGTTGGTAAACTGGACAGCCCTGTACAAAAGAATGAAACAGCCCTATCATATAAAGAAAAATCAATTCAAAATGGATTACAGATTGCATGTAAGACTTGAAACCCTAAAGCCACTAGAAGAAAAACGTAGCTGGTGAGCTCCTTGACATTGGTCTTGGCAAAGGTTTGTTGGATTCAACACCAAAATCAAGGGCAACAAAAGGAAAAATAAACAAGTGGAGCTACATCGAACTTCATATACAGTTTCTACACAGCAAAGCAAACCATCTATTCTGTTAACTTGATAATGAAAATATGCTTCACATTATATCCTGTGTTCTGTTTTAAGATTGTGACATAATCATGCCTTTTATTTGTGTTCAGAATTAGGGAAACCTTTCATTAGGCAGCTTCCCATGGGCTTCTAGGAGTTTGTGTATTTACTTTTAAAGGAAGATGCTTTTTCACTGGAAGAAATGATCACGTATGTATTAATAAACAAAGTAGTTTTCAGATTTTCTGAGGTCCTGAGTTCCTTTATTTAATAGGCCTCACTCTGTATTATAATAAATAGAATAAACTGCACCTTAAGTTAAATATAATTTTGCTTGTGGCAAAACTTTGAAGTTTATGTACAATTATATTTTGAAATCATTTCAGTGTACATGAATCAAACTCATTTATCATTGGCTGAAGTTTCTTGGTAAATATCATGGTAAATGCAGAATATAACAAGTCTTCCATCTTTATGTGCTTATCACATATACCTCCTTTGTTCAAAGGTTGTTTTTGAAAATATTCCCCACATACTTATTGTTTAAATAAACTTTTGTGGGTTTTAATAATTTTTGACTTTCAGAAAGGAGCAGCTCTGACAAAATCCTTGCTGGCAAGGATATGTCCTTCTAAATACTTCCATCTGTTTTAATTGTTCTGTACGTTCTAAAATAGCCAACATAGATACACTCACCTGCAGGAAAGTGCCAGAGCTCTCTTGCCAAACCATAAAATAATAAAACTTGAAAGTTCTGTGGTTTAGAAGATGGACAAGTTCATTTGGTAGTTTGTTTTTTTTAATGTTTATTTATTTCTGAGAGAAAGAGAGACAGAGTGTGAGTAGGGGAGGGGCAGAGAGAGAGAGGGAGACACAGAATCCGAAGCAGGCTCCAGGCTCTGAGCTGTCGGCACAGAGCCGGACTGGTGAGAACTCCAATGGGGAGATCACGACCTGACCCGAAGTCCGAAAGTCGGATGCTTACCCAACGGAGCCACCCAGGCACGCCGTTTGGTACTTTAGAATATCACCTGCAAATGCAGATAGTGGCAATGATACCACTTAGTGGTAGCACACATACAGAAACATGAATGAACGTCAAAGTTGATCAGTTCCATTACTCAGTTCTGGGGAAAATGTGGTGATTTTCACCAGGACAAAGGTTTTGATATAAAACTATTAGGCATAATGTTTGCTTAAAGAAAAATTTTAACTTCACAAATAAATTCAACATACTATATAGATAGCAATTCAGTCCAAAATCATTTTTCTTGGAGAGCCTCCCTGTTTCTTTATTTTCTATTTGCATAAATTGCAGGACATTGAAAAATATTTTCTATTTGCATAAATAAACAGGACATTGAAACATACAGTTGATTTATTATTTTTCCAGCTGTATTGGAGCATAATTGAATCTATAAATTGCACATATTTAAAGCATCCAGGTTGAGGGTTTGACATAATGATTGCATTTGTGAAGCCATCAACAAAAACAAGATAATGAGAATATTTGTCACTTTGTAATGTTTTGTAATGTTGTTGTTTGCGATCTTTCCTTTCACCATTCACTCTTAATTCCCTGTCATCAACCAACCACTGATGTGATTTCTGGCAGTATAGCTTAGTTTGCATTTTCTAGAATTTTATATATATGCAATCGTATAATAGGTACTCTGTTTGGATCTAGCTTCTTTCACTCAGAATAATTATTTTGCGATTTGTTCATACTTTTATGTGCATCAGTAGTTTCTTCCTTTCTGTTGCTTATTAGTATTCCATTATGCTGATATTCTATTTATCCATTCACTTCTTAATAGACATTTGGACTGTTTCCAGCATTGAGCTGTAAAAAAAAAAAAAAAAAAAGGCCTCCTGTGAATATGTGTGTACATACCTTTGCATGGAAAATGCTTTCATTTATTTCTCTTAGGTTAATACCCAGGAGCAGAATGTCTGGATCATATGGTAGGTGTATGTCGAAGTATTTAGAAAACTGACACACTGGTTTTCAAGGTGGTTACAGATCTTACATTCCCAGCAGCAAATGAGGGTCCCAGTTGTCTACATTTTTGCTAATGCTCACTGTGGTCAGTGTTTTTCAGTTTAGTCCTCCTAGCAGATATATACTGGTATTTATTTTTATTTGCATTTCCCTAACGGCTAATGACCTGGGGCATCTTTTCATGTTGCTTATTTGCCATTCGTATATAGTTTTTAGTGAACTGTCTGATAAAAATCTTTTTTATCATAGTGTTCATATTTTCTCTTGGGCTGTTCATTCTATTGTTGAGTATTAATATTTCTTCATATATTTCAGGTAAAGTTCTATAAACTAAAACTTACAGCTAATTTGATGCTGTTTAAATCAACTTTTATCCATAAGTTCATCAAACTAAAGTTCTATAACTTTTTAAATTGATGTTACAAGAATGGTTCAAAGTATGGTTCATCTCTAGTTTTACTGTTTTATGCTTCAAGAACTGTGCTATTGGGGGGTGCCTGAGAGGCTCAGTCAGTTAAGCATCTGACTATTGATTTCGGCTCAGGTCATGTTCTCAGGACTGTTAGATCAAGCCCTGAGTCAGGCTCTGTTCTGGGCGTGGAGCCTGCTTAAGATTCTCCCTCCCTCCCCCTTTCTCTCTCTCTCTCTTCCTCTACCCTTTCCCCCTACACTTGTATGCATGTCCTCTCTCTCTCTCTCTCTCCCTAAAACAGAAAAAAACTGTGCTATCATTATTTATGCCTTTACTTTTTTTAATGCCTATGTCTTCTATATATTAGATTATAATTTCTTATCAAATGGTGTATTGCTGTCCCCTTTTTTATGTCATACTTATCAAGTTCTCCTTAATGCTGTTCCTGATCTATTATGTATTTATAAAACCTTGTAGCTTTATATAGATATAGTAAAAGCTAAAAGCGAATAGTACTTTTCCTTGCCAGGCATTATTCTAAACCATTCTAAGGTCTTTACATACATTAAATACTTTGGTCTTCACAATAGCATGAGTGTACTAATGTGACCCCATTTAGAAATGAGAAAACCGAATGACAGAAAGGAAAGACATTTGCCCAAAGTCACGAATGAGCAGGCGGCAGAGTTAGGACTCACGTCGCACCTAGGCTGTCTGGTTCAAGCGTGCACACTCTATACCTCTGTTAAAGGCTTGGAAATTGTCTTTTTAAAAAAGCTATGGATGTTAATGATTTTTCCATCACCAAATTCACCGTTGTATAAATAAAATAAACAAAATCGAGTGCTAACTTTGTTTCCCTTTCTAAGTAATGGAAATATCAAAATGTATAGGAGAAAAGAGAACAAAGTTAAGCTTTCTGGAAAAATCTATAAATTTTAAACCAAGCTCTTATCCATTAAATTCGTTGAGTATCATGCACTCATATGCTAATTTTTACAGCATATAAATAGTATAAATAGACAATGGAAATAGTATAATATCATATAAATAGACAATTCATTAAACACTGGCTAAATCCAAACTTTATTTTTCCAAAGTAACCTTTATGCCTAAGATGGGGCTCAAACTCAGGACCCCGAGGTCAAGAGTTGCATACTCTGAAGACTGAACTAACCAGGCACCTGTAAATCCAAACTTTATAAGTGACATTTTTTGCATCCAAGAGAAAATTTGAGATTGATCATTTCTGTAGACAAAATTTCATAATATGGCAAATTCATACAAGTCGACTAAAATTTATTGCCAGTGGGTTATAATTAAGAAGTGTGTAATATTGGGGTGCCTAGGTGGCTCAGTCAGGTAAGCGTCCGACTCTTGATTTTGGCTCAGATAATGATCTCACGGTCATGGGACTGAGCCCCATGTTGGGCTCTGTGCTGAGTGTGGGGCCTGCTTGAGGTTCTCTCTCTCCCTCTCTCTTTGCCTCTCTCCCACTCATACACTCTCTCTCTCCCTCTCTCTCTCTCTCTCAAAAAAGTGTGTGATATTGATGTTAATGAAAAATAAAGAGAAAATTCTCACAGATTTTAAGAATTCTAAGTACAATTTATAAAATTCTAACTTACGGGATTGAGTTTATACATATGGAGTCATTTGTAAAATAACTTAATCGTTGGGTCATGGAGTTAGGATTCCTCTCATGGGTTTCTAAATTGGTTCTTTCCCTTTACCATGGCGTCCTGAATCTGGCCATAAACTCTCTCTGCTTAAAGATATTCAGAGATAGAAACACCCTGTCTTCATTTGAAATCATAAGTCTGAGTGTTTTGTCATATCAGAGGGATAATCAGAATTCCTGCTGCTCTGACCTTCTTAGAAGAGAGACTCGTAGAAGACATGTACCAGAGTTTTAATTTTTATTTTAATTAGTGTGTCACAAGACATAATACCACATCTAATTTAGCAGTTCTTGCTTAGTTTTTATTAGGTGGTTTTATTAATTGGCATATAGCTATAGGGTGCATATTTGTGTGTTGAATGGCCACTTCTGATAAGTTGAGGGTATCAACATTTTCTGAGTTTTGCATTTAGAACTCTTCCTTAAATCAGAAAATATGTTTTTCCCTCTTCTATAAATTGCATGCCCTCTTCCTCAGACAGATAAGGAAAAAGCAATCAAACCCGCAGATAAACAGAAACTGGCCTATTCCTCACTGCCTGCCAACCCCACTCTTCATTACGTACTGAGACATGTCGGTCTGGACAGGGTATCATTCACAAGCAGTTTGATTTCCAGTTGTTTTATTTTTTCCTTCTCCATCATTGTTTTCCCATTCCCTAAAGGATACACTTAAAGAAATGCTACCCATTGTCTCACATTAAATTTCCGGATCCACTATGGAACTTTGTCCCCACTGAACGTCTCCCTGTGTTGTGAGCTGCCGGTGGTGTGGAATAGCACCGTGGGTAAGCACCCCCGCTGTGGAGCCAGACAGTCCAGCTTCAGACTCTGCCACCGCCACTTACTACCTGGGTCATCTTGAGGAAGCCCCCTTCCAGACCTTGATTTTCTCTTCTCAGTGATAGGATAAAAAGAGCACCCTTGTCATAGAGTTTTTATCAGAATTAGAAGTAGTTCCGAAGACCGTCTGGAATACATCAGATGCTCTATGGCTAAGGTAATTTACTTTTCTGATCATGAACTCAAGACTAGGAGAATGCTCCCTAAATCCACAGCACAAAATAGGCAGATGTGATTTGGGGTGTCCTCACCTCAGCTTCCCAGTGGTCCTAGGAGGACGTGTCAGGCAGTGAAGAGCTGATGTAATAGCCCATCAAGCCAAGTTTTTGCCAAGCTAGGGGCAGATTACACCTCTGTGCACACAGGAAGAAAAGGCTGAATGCGCCATCATTCTGAAGGCCATTTCTGCCACGTTACTGATCATTGCTAAGGAGCCATGAGTGACATGGAGGAGAACAAGCCATTCAGGGCAACAAAGGGCTGTGATTCTTTTTAAGTAGAATTATGACAACATTTATCTTTATGCATATTTAGATATAGGGTTTGTAGTTGCAGAAAAATGAGGATCACAAAGATTATATATTCTAAAAATCTGCCAATCTCAGGTCCCACATAATATAGCACTATTCATTGTCAGCCTCATGCACATGCACAGAAAATTGAAGCCTAAGGAGTTACAGGTCTCAAAATGAGTAACGTTAGTTGATGAGAGATCTACAGGTAAAGAGAAACGAAACTAAAGGGGCCATAGGGGAAGAAAGGCAAATGTTAGTCGTTGGGTATGTGTGCTTCTGTGCGTCTGTCTCTCTCCCTCCATCAATCTTTCTCCTTGTGTGTTTCTTACTCTCTTTTGCTGTCTCTTTCTGTATGCACATGGGCATAGAGACCCATTCTCTTCACATTGATGACCCTAATCATTAATCAGAAATGTAAAGTCATGACAGCAGTAATCAGGAAGGATGCAGCATCTCATTTAAAAGAAAAAAAAAGAGTAGGGTCCTTCAGATATCTCTGCGTCTGGCCTGTGCTTTCTTAACGACCAAGTTTCTACTTATTTGAAAAATATGTGCAATCTTATTGATCTCTTACAACTAAGCAAATAAAACATCAATTGGATAATATTATTAGAATGAATAACTAGAAGATACAAGAGAACAGTGTTCTATATGATGTGAAATGTCAAATAAAAATCCAAAGGGGGGCCTGGGTGGCTCAGTCGGTTAAGCATCCAACTGTTGATTTCAGTTCAAGGCATAGTCTCATGGCTTGTGAGATCAAGCCCCATTTCAGGCTCCGCGCTGAGTGTGGATCCTCTCTCTGTCCCTCTGCCCCTCTCCATCGCTCATGCTCTCTCTGTCTAAAATAAAACAAACAAGCAAATAAAAATCCAAGTTAAGGATTTATCCCATTATGTATGTGGGCGAGTGGTTGTTGAGTCACACTAGGAAGACATAGAAATAATCGTTATAATTTTAATGCTTATGCACAGAATAGGCTCACACTAGGCTTGTGAAAAATAAATCCTGAACCTAAGTTTAAAGTCATGTATTTTATGGTCTTGGTGGAGGTCACTTGTGGGGAAGAGCACTGGGTGTTATATGGAAACCAACCTGACAATAAACTATAAAGTTTAAAAAAAAAAATAAAAAAATAAAAAATAAATAAAATAAAATAAAATAAAATATCTGACTATTAAAAAAATAAATAAATAAAAATAAATAAAGTCATGTATTTTGCTGTACCTCAGCTTCCCAGTGACTCCTGTTGACTACCAGGCAGTCAAAATGTCCAGCTTTTCTCTCATCCAACAAAACCTGTATTCTCCCAATACAGCTGTTACTCCATGTGGTTGAAGGAAAGCTGTGCTTTAATTCATGCAAAGGTGGAGATGATTTAATGGATTACAGAAATATTTACATATAGAGTATTTTTAAATCCCTAGTTGAGTATTTAATTGCCAAAAATTCAGATCATCTTTTTCAACGTAATGAATATCTCAGATATAATAGGATTACTGGAATTTTGAAAAGCAAAATGGAATATAGAGGTATTAGATTCAAACAAAAATACCCTTCTATTAGCTTGAAAATTATTTACTTCTGTCTAGTATTCATAATATGGGAAAAGTTAATATATTTTTTCAAGAGTTATTATTTGGTTGACTATTTTTTTTTGTCTTCTTTAAAATTATTATTTTAATTCCTGTGTAGTTAACACACAGGATTAGTTGACTGTTTCTTAATTAATAATTCTCATTGGGCTTTTTTGAATGGCAGATAGCTTTATTTGGGTCTAACTGTTTTCTTCTTCCCCCATCTTGGCCACATTTTTGGGGGTGATCTCAATACAAAGGGTGTTACTAGAATGAAACCATCTCTGTGAAATCCAGACCACCCTCTCTGAGGAAAGATACAAATGCCTTCACACTATCTGCCATCAGTCAAGAAGAAGCTCCTCCCATGGTCCAGTTCCCGGGGGAGAAATGACACTTCTTTCTAATGAAAGAAGTCCCTTTAGTCTTGAACCATTGTGACTCTGGGGATTCTTCAGGCTGCTTCTGATTTGGAAAGACCACAGTATAGCCTTGGTTATGAGGAGGCAGTATGTGTTAACCTTTCACCTACCAAAGATAGTTTAATCCAGCAGGAAAAAACTATACTAACTCAGAACATTTGAGCATTTTTCTGAAAGATATTTAACAAGAAAAACTCCAGGGGAACTGATTAAATATGTTGCTTACCCCCCCAACAGTATTCTATTTCCCGAGAACAGCTGTACAATAGGAATTGCCAAAATTGTAATTCATCACATCAAAATTGACCTTTCCAAAACATTTAAGAGGTTGAGATTTTAGCTAACTACAGTTTCAGGAGCTCATTAGATTTTCAGGAGTGTATGCTAGAATATCATGGGTACATTTCAAAATGTGGCATTTGAAAATATGTATTTTGAATATTGTTATTGAATTTTTTTCCTATCCCAAATCAATTAGTTTTTGTTGTGCAACACAGCATGCAGTATCCTCTTTTCAGAAAGACGGATTTATTTTTCATGATGTTATAGTCTGTGAATTTGGGGAAAATACCAGTCCAGACTCAAGAGCAAATTCATTTTCGAGCTAGGCTAGAAAAGAAATAGATGTCTTTTTCTGTAGTGAAGTAGCAAAGAATCCTGAGCTGTGCAATGCCGCATTTACTCTTGTCCTCCTAAGAAAACCTCAGATGGCCAAACAAAATTGGACGAGCAAGTATCAGAATGCATCTGTCCTTAGGAAACTCATAATGTGTATCTCAGCTTTATTTCCTGAATGATTTTGTTGTAAAGATAATGGTAACATAGTATTTCCCAGTATTTCCAAAATTTATTTGAGCACTAGATCTCGGTTTTAAACACTATGCAGCTCCTAGGATGTCAGATGCAGTCTAGAAAAGGCTGGAAACACCACTGAAGAGTCTTCTGTTTGCCTGATTTTGTCCTCTCTCAACATTATCCTCTGGGTCACTGATCAGAATCCATACAGTTAAGGTGGCTCACTACAGCAAGGACAGCAAGAGTTAATTTCTATACAAATGATAGTTTTGTGCCAAAAATTTTGAATGTACAATGTGGTGTTAAAATGTCTATTTTTAGGAGTGCCCAGACAGCCCAGTCGGGTCTCTCGATTTTGGCTCAGGTCGTGATCCCAGGGTTGTGGGATCGAGGCCCGCATTGGTCTTCACACTGAGTGTGGAGCCTGCTTAAGAATCTTTCTCTCTTTCGCTCTGCCCCTCTCCCCTGCTTATACTCTCTCTCTCAAAAAAAAATCCATATTTTCATATGTATATTATATACAGTACACTGTATATACTACACTAATACTAATTTCCTTTGGTTGCCCCCAACACACACACACACACACACACACACACACACACACACACAAAATGGATAACAATCTGTAGCTTAGAAGACCACTGTAGTGGTCCACTGGAGGTTCCTTTTGTGTCTGGATTTGAATAGTTTGTGATAGTCCCCTTTACCTCCCCACACTATTACTGTTCACGGACAGTGTCCTTAAGTATCCTGCTTCTCTTGTATCTTATAGAAGCATTTAGAAATCTCAGACTCTGCCCACAGTTTTTAAGTGTCTGCTTTTGTTTGCCTGTTTAATCAACCATATTCCTGAGGAGTCTGGCTTAGCTGAGGTATACTCTGAGAAGTGCCACCATTAAGAATTTACCAGGCATGACTTAACTATTTCCTCTGGGCTTAGCTGTATGTCTACCTGGGAGGCAGTGTGGACTTAAGGGAACATTTGGTGCACACAGTCCTTACCTACAATCCTGTGAAAGAGCTAGACACAAGAATAGAAAGTAGGGTTAATTTTTAATTACAGGGAGCATGGTAGCCACGGGTGAAGCTACTGGCACAGAGCAGAACTGCTGGGAGGAGAGGAAGCGCAGAGAGGGCATCAGGCATGGAGGACCCTGGCTGACTTGGAGACGAGCTCAGGCTTCATATTGTAGAGGATTTGTTTCAGATTACTTTTGCATCTGAATGCATCTGCTTTATTAAAAAATAAAAGTAGAAAACAAGAATGATACAGAATACTGAATACACATTCCCTTTCTTCAAAAGACGGCCATGTTATCATTTAGATGTAGTATTTCCTTCTCCTTTTTACCAGTTCTTTTATAACTTCTCTGAGCTGAGTTCGTGGTTTTAACTTCAGGCTGTGGATGAGGAAACCAAAACTCTGAATCCAGTGACTGCCCAAAGTCCAGACTCAGCTAGGGCTCAAGAACATGGAAATTTCCTGAGTACTAGAATGAAGAGTAAAGAAGGGGGGAAAAAAGGAAAAAACTATTCTCCAAATAAGCAAACAATAGGCATAGAGCAAAGTCTATATTCATTACTATGTTTTAAAGAGTATCTCTACCTGAGGTGTGGTAAACTAAGCTGACATCATTACCAATTCTTCATCACAAATCTGTTCCAAAGTGTAGTCAATGAGCTTGGCTCGCCCCATTACTGAGATCTTGGGCTCCACCTTCACTAGTGGTCTTTTGAGGTGTTTCTCAGATGCCTAATGGAAGGCCCCAAAAGAATATCTTTTATAAGAATCTAGGCTCCAGGTACATTTTCCCCCTTAAAATTCATTCCTGTAAACACAATTATTTGATCAGTCTTTGTATCACTGGTTTGACCAAAATAAGAAATACTCCTTTCTGGCTTTTACAGTTATATTATGACTTAACTTCAGAGACAGAGAGAAAGACTGAGATTTAAGAGCTATAATTATAAGCCACCTGAGTAAGAACTCCTGAAAGGTTACCTGAAGAAAAGGGTGATTAACATTTCCAAGCAAGTGAACTGAGTCATTTCTGGCTGAAGGGTAGCATTTTACAGATATAATATTGTTTATAAAATTAAGGAACTTCGAGACGGGACCTTTTCCTTTGTTATAGAGTTTTTGAACTTTAAAGAATACAGGAAACCATTTGGTGGGTTAGGCATTTTAAAAATTATAGTTTTATGGAGAAAATAATAGCAGTGGCTTTTAAATCAGAATGTATTTTTCCAGGCAGAACAACTTACTGAATGGAGCACTTACTCGTTTTCACTCAGCACAAAAATTCTTTCTCTGAACGGTGGTTCCTATTGTTTTTCCTAAGATATATTTTCCAAGGATTATCTCCCGCTTATGCCACCACATTGGAACATTGGCCAAAGATGCCCTTAGAACAAAACTATCTCTGAGGCCCAACAGATGATAAAGAGGTAACACTGAGAACACTGATTTTCTTGCCAAAAATAAGAGAGATTTATGGATTGATTAAAAGATAGAATACACAGTTATGGAAAGCAGGAAACAAAATTGCTACAGCCTTTTTGATAAGTAACTGGCATGATTGACTTTAATATAAAATGTGAAGATTCTATGATCCATAAATTATAGCTTTAAGAATATATAACTACAAAAATGAACATACATATGTATACACAAGGACGGTTATTGCTAAATTGTTTTTAATAGAAAAGAAGGAAACAATCCTAATCCCGTAAACAGTAAAAGGACTGAATAAATTCGTGCCGAGGTGGGTCCCCAGCTCTTACAAAGCATGAGTTAGACCCCTTGATGAGGAATATGTGCTGTGCCCTTTACTGAGAAGAGCATATGCTTAGTAATATGAATGTTAGGGTAATAGTAAAGAAACGGGGATGCTGACTGATAAGACACAGAGAGCAATAAACATCAAACTATTAAATTCACAGGGATTAAATGTGGGAGTGAAAAAGAGGGAAAGACAAATTTATAGATTTTTTTTCTCTTTAGGTAACCAGTATGTTTTGATTTATTAGATGAGCTTTTTGACTTTATAAATTAAAAATAGACAACATTTTGTTATGTATTATTGTGCGTGCGTGGCCATTTAATTCTAAGTAGGTAGGTTGCTTGGAATTCAGGCTGACCGAGATGAAGGCTCCAGAAGAAAAAGTTAATGGTGGAACCTGGGAGAACAAAACAGCCTCCTTCCCCCACCTTATTCTTTCCACTCCGTTTCCATAGACTCCTTGGAATTTTAGATAGATTAGTGTCCTAGGCTTATCCATAAATACACATATCAACTCATAAATACCTCTATATCCAATGGGGACACAAAAGTGGAAAACTGGGACGCCTGTGTGTCTCAGTCGATTGCGTGTCTGACTCTTGATTTCAGCTCAGGTCACGATCCCAGGGTCATGTGACCAAGCTCTGCCTCAGGCTCCACACTGAGCACAGAACCTGCTTGGGGCTCTCTCTCCCGCTCCCTCTGCCTCTTTTTCCTGCTCATGCACTCTGTCTCTCTTTAAAATTAAAAAAAAACAAAAAAGGAAAATAATAGTTTTTCTGTATAAAAAGAAAACTGGAAATGTGTAATCCCATGGCTCCTTTTCCTTCCCACCTCATTTCGACCAGCAATACAGACTAACTGCTTTTCGACCAACCTACCTCACCAGCTTTAGAAATACGTTGAGGGGCACCTGGTGGCTCAGTCGGTTGAGCGTCTGACTTTGGCCCAGGTCATGATCTCACATTTTGTGAGTTCAAATCCCACATCCAGCTCACTGCTGTCAGCTCCTCAGGGCAGAGCCCACTTCCGATCCTCTGTCCGCCTGTGTCTGCCCCTCCCCCGCTTGCACTCTCCCAAAAATAAATAAATACTTTCAAAAAATGAGAAATAATCATGATGAATTACAAGTGATAAATGACTCCTTCACTCTTTAATTCAGATATAGGCCACACATAATATTCATTGCTGTGCATTGACTTCAAATTAATTATCTTACGAAAGGAGTCGAGGTTTTAAGCTTTCTTTTTTTATCCTCCTCCTGAAAGATGCTAGCAGAAGAAGATATTTCTGTTTTGTCATCATACATACTCCACATAATGTTCAAATTTCATTTTAAATCCACCACTTATGGCCAAAGGACAGAATTCAGAAATGGGAAGTTTGGGGCTAAATTGTCTTTTAATTCTTGTTAGCCTCAGTGTTATAGAATTCTATGATTGTAAAGAAAAAATAAAGCCGAAACTACAGGGGAAGCTAGACATCATCTCCAGTAGGTTTTTGCTCACTGGAGACCTGAAGTGTATCAGTCTGCTCAGGCTGCTGCAAGGACATATCCCAGACGGGGCATTTGAACCAGAAGCTCTGCTCTCACTGTTCTAGAGGCTGAGGGTCTGTGGCCAAGAGATGGGCAGAACTGGTTTTTGGTGAGACCTCTCTCCTTGGATTGTTGACAGTGCTTTCTCGCTGTGTCCTCACATGTTGTGTTCTCTGCATGTAAGCAGAAAGACAGAGAGAGTGAGAGCCACCCACATGAGCAAGAGAAGAGCAGTCAAGCAAAGGTATCTCTTTCTCTTCTTATCTCAACACCCATCCTCTGGGATTAGCACTCCCCCCCCTTATTATTTAACCTTAATTACCTCTTTAAAGACTCCATCCCCATATACAGTCACACGGGGCGCTTACAGCTTCGACATATGAATTTCAGGGGGACAAAATTCATCCATAACGGAGAAAAACAAACATAGGGTACCACGGGCTACAAAATTTGTGTATATTTTGTATTATGCTTTCTCCCTTCTAAGTTTTCCTTGTGTCTTTTAGTAAAAGAAACAAATTGAACTGACATTTAACTGCCTGCCCCAGCCAGCAGGCATAATCTACAGGGTCCGATTTTAGAAGGTTGTGAATTATTTCATTACATTGTTAAAATGTCTTTATATTGAACATAATATGTGACATACATACGTATATCTTTCTTGAAAGTGATATTTGAAACGATGTGTCTTTAGAAGTGTTTCTTCTGCTTTTAAAATAGCTTCTGCTGAAAGAACTGGTTAGCCTGTTACATTCTAGTCAGTTCATGGGCCCTGTTGAAATACTAGTTAGTTTATATGAAAGACATTTTCTCCTAATTTATAAAAACAAAGAAGTACACAAGAATCACATCTAATTACAGAAAGAGCCAGCCAACAGGCATTAATATTATTGGTGAAGGTCCTTTTTGTTACTTTTCTGTGTACAGTTGGAGAAACGTGAAATTAAAAGTTTTGGATAATACCTTTCACACTGTCTTGTACATCTAGTCGAATCTAGCCTCCAACTTTTATCTCAACAGTATGAGATCAGCTCTGCAGAAATTGGACTGGCGAGCGGTCCTTTTCCATGAGTGGAGGAGACTTCTCTTCTCCCATTACCGCTTTCTGCCAAAATCGAAATTCTCTTCATTCAATTGTCTGTTGATACTGCCTCAAATTTCCAGAACTCTTGGTGTAATGAGACTTTATAAGAATCTCAGTAGCCATTCCTACTGACCTCAGGCTCCAGGAACTGTGAGAATTGAAAACTGCCAGCCAACAAGACTCAGCTGTGCCCAGTTTCTGAGTAGTAAAGAAGCAGATTCATCCCCTCCACTTGGCAGCTTTTCAGAATCCTGTGACCTCCAAGAGGCCTAGAATGGGCCATGGTGGTAGAGACAGTGTTTACAGTTCATCATCTTCAAATCCTGATTTGCCCTTCTCATTCTTATTTAAAAATAGATGCCCTCCACCCCCACCTCAACATGCCTCTGAAGGCTAGAGACTCAGGGATCTGCTTCACCACGACCAGGGCACTCACTCCAGAATACTAAACCTTGTCCGTGTTCCCAGCCGCTGGCTGAGGTCAGCTCAAGTGAGCCACTGACTCTGCTCCCATCCTGATGACAAGTATGGAACCTGTCTTGAAGACTTCTAAAACTGTGTTCCCCATCAACCTGGCCCACTGCCCACCATCTTGGTTTTGCAGTGGCTCCTTAGACACTGCAGTGTGGCAACACGCCCAGACAGCAAACCCCCAAAGTGGGAGCTTTTCTTCAGCTCCCAAATGGGATTCCCACTTACCACCTCTCCCCTTCCAGAGTGTCTGTTCTCAGGAATACGAAAGTAGAGCCTATCTATCTTAGAGTGCTCAGGACCCACTAAAAACTCTCACAGTGCTTCTCTGATCAAGGTCCACTGACTGTCAAAATAGGCAAAGCAACATCTCAAAAATGTAGATATTGCTGGACCTGTGGCACCTCTACCCATTCAGACCAAGAGTGGTGTTAATTGTATGTCTTGAATGAAGTAAAATGAGAAGGAATGAACAGAGAAGGGGAATGGTAAATGGAAAAAGGTGAAGCGGCAGCAAATTTGGTCTTAATGATCCCTGTGGAGCTGTGGTTCCCTTCCACAAAGCAAATAGGCTGCTGTTTCTATATCTATGAAATGTAGACAACAATAGTTAGGGCCGGGGTGATTAAATGATTAAATGATCGGGTGTATACAAAGGGCTTAGAATGGAACCTGAAACATGATAAGCATTGTAAATACTTGTCATCGCTGTTGTTATTACCGCTACAACAATGTGCGATTGGAAATGCAAAGGAGTCAAGCTTGGACAACAACTTTACCTACTACTTGTGGGACAACTCTGAGACAGTTACTTGATCCCTGAGCCTCATCTGCAAATTGGCAAGAGTAACAAAAGAATGAATAATTTCATTCATAAGAACAATTTCACGTTTTAATTATCTGTCTTTCCTTTTTCTGGATGAGATGGCTTAAAAATGAGAAGACGAAATTTGAAGGGAACTAGTGAGGGTCCAACACAACATCTGAATGAGCGCAGATACTTAGTGAATCCTGTGTTTAGATAAGAACTTAATGCAAACCAGACTTAGCATAATATATACATTTTTAGAACCATGTTTATCCTATTCCCATAAAACAGGCTGTCAGACACAACTTTGTCAAAAGATGTGTTATTTTGGTCTTTGATAAGGCAAGTTAAAAACTAAAGATATATCATGAAATTAAAAAGGAGAATATTCTAGATCTTTCCAAAGAGGCTGGGATCTAATTTCAGCTGAATACCAGAAGTTAAATTAGTTAATGAGGCTTATTTCAGAGCTGTGAGCAGGTATGTTGCTGTCAGCTGTGGGGCACCTTGGCGACTCCGTCACTTAAGCATCCAACTCTTGATTTTGGTTCAGATCATGATCTCACAGTTCATGAGCCCCCCCTAGGGCTCTGTGCTGACAGCGCGGAACCTGCTTGGGATTCTCTCTGTCTCCCTCTCTCTGCCCCTCCCCTGCTTGCTCTCGTGCTCTCTCTCTCAAAATAAGTAAATAAACTAAAAAGAATTTCGAACATCCGATGGCCATGGATTCTGGGATCATTCACTTAGATGGCAAAACATCTGCTCAAGGGTTCTGTATCTTCCAGAAGATCAGAGCAATATGCATGTCCACAATAATAGAAAGTAGGCAAATAATGCGAGTTTTTGGAAAAGATCGAAGGGAATCAGACCGTTCAGATGGTTATACTGAAAGTCCAGACCTGCCGCCTCATTGCTACCTCATTACCTCCGTAAATACCCAATGATATGACAGAAAGAAATGATTACTTTAAGGCCACTAACCAAAGAGCCTACCTTTTTCTACATATCCTAAAAGTAATATTTTGTTGGCCTGTTGAAAGAAGTTTCTCATCTGTGCTTCCTTAATTATTATTCTGTCTCTGGCTTTGTGTTCCTCTTTATTTGGCTAATCGCATGATTGTGACAACAGTCTCTGGCATCGCCAATCATATTTTCATCATATAACCCTTTGAGCCATGTTTCCTGGGATGTGGTAGACCCTGTCATCTGTACCCAGAGAGTTGATGCTCACCCCTCATTGGATGTCACGCGCAATTAATTTGCAATAGAAGTAATTTGAAGTTAAGATGGAAACCAGTTCTCTCACTGGTTCTCCCAATGAATGCTTTGCCGAGTCTAATGCTAGAGAAACTTAGAGATACTTCAAGGTATTCAATCTCAGCTATTGTTCTCTGATTCATGTAGTGAATGAGATATTTTTATTAGCGACACTTGAATGACTGAACAGTGTTTATTTTATCATGAAATATATGACTTAATTTTATTGAGGGATACGTATTTACATATTCAAGTGATCTGAATCCTAATACATAGGCATGTTAGGACTTCTACCTGTAAAGTAGGCAACTGTGTTCTGGATAACCATTCGTTTTAATAATAAAATCCATATAACAAATGCATATTGAGCACTTACTATGCGCAGGGCTCTTAGCGGGTTACAGTGACAGGACTGACATGTGCCTCAGTGAGATCCATTTGCCCTTGGGTTCACTGGATTCTATAAGGAACCGATGGTGAAAGATGAAGTCTAGGCTCCCTGGCATGCCCCTGGCCGAAAATGTCCATTTGTTAGAGACCAGAGACAGAAATGTCTGCATCCTACTACTGACATGTTATTTGATGACTTTCCCAGCACTTCCTCTAGTTAGAATGGGAGTCTTAATAGTGTCGCACATTCTCTTGAAGTACTGTAATAAATACATTGTTTCCTGAGGAGACACTGGGGTCTACAAGAAGCAAGACCATAAGTAGAAAAGGCCAGACAGCCTGGGTTCAAGTCCTTCCCAAGGACACCCTCTTCTGCTGGGGCTCTGGGCAGAGGAGCCCTGCGAGGCCTCACTTGCATCTGGAGCCCGCTTTCCCAGAGCAGGAGAGGTCCCTTGGTTGAGAGCTCTGACAGAGCAAGCAGTAGCAGAGTGAGAGCCCCTCGAGAGAACGAGACAGGGAATGTTCTCTAGGATAATGCTTCTCAGACTGAGGCAGCACCAGTGACTTTTCTTTCTTTTCCTTTTCCCCAATCTTTTGCAGATCGATACTTTCAATAAGAGATACACACAAAACACGAACCTGTGTTTTATTAGGAATGAAGTGTTTCTTTCCATCTGTAGGCTTACCTTACACACCACACTCTCGGAGGCTGCCCTGGGCTCCTCTCGTCCTGCGCACCCTGGGAACCCTCACCCTCTCACCTCACGGCCTTTTCCCCTTCTGTGGTCTGACCTCAGCCTCACTTCTCAGGAAACTGCAAGGTTCTCCTTTTACAAATCCAGCCACATCTTGTCAGTCCCCATCCCCAGTTCTCCCAAAGCATTTGAGGTTCCCTCCTGACCCCGTGTCGTCCGTGATGTCCTTCACACGACACACTTCCTTCATTCTCTGCTCGTGGAACTTGGTGCCTCTTTTTCTTTCCCTAGTCAACCTTCTCAAAGCTTTGCTAAGGTTCTAGCCTAAATGTCAGGCTCTATGCACTTTAAAAACTGTGAATGTCAGGGGTGCCTGAGTGACTCAGTTGGTTGAGCGTCTGACTCTTGATTTCAGCTCAGGTCATGATCTCACGGTTTGTGAGTTCAAGCCTCGAGTTGGGCTCTGCATTGACAGTTCAAAGCCTCCTTGGGATTCTCTCTCTCTCTCTCTCCCTTTCTCTCTGCCCCTCCCCCACTTACACTCTCTCTCTGTCTCAAAATAAATAAGTAAACTTTAAAAAAAAATGTGAAGGTCAGTGTCCAAAACAGGGTGAGAGGATGTTAAGATTTGACTCTATCCTGGCGTGAGAAGGGAGTTAAGCAGGAGCTAACTGTGTGTATATGTGTCCATCGAGGCTGGAGAAGGTAGGAGACCAGAGCTTCTAAGGGAAGTAGATGGTACTAACCCACTTGCTAACAAAGGAGGGTACCATCACTAACTTCTAAAACGAAGGGATGTGGAACGTCTTTTGTTTTCTGTTCTTCTCCCTTTGTGTCGCTTCACTGTGATGGGGGCTTTGACAGGTATGAGGGGTGGAACTATAAAAAGAGCCTTTTGTAGAAAGTCAAGAGATGTGTTTCTTCTGCCACTAACAGGGACCTGAACTCTCTGACTACCTGTATCCTTGATTACATGAGGTGGTTCGGCACCAGGATCTAGGAGATCACGTTCACTAGAAAATTCTGTAATTTTCTTACATTGCCTCAAATCCTTTTGTTTAACCTATTGACTTTTCCTGTCCCAGGGCTCTATGTTAACCTTATTTTCTTAATTCTCTTCTAGCAACTGTGTTCTGATCAGAGGCCAAATAAATGACATTCAGAACTCCCACTGAGGTACTATAAGGTAAGATCTTTTTCTGGGTTGAGTTCTTTGCTTTAAAAAAAAAAAAAGGATTTATGGCTTGATCAGTGAAATAGATTAATGAGGAATAGGAATGTCTAAGTTGGTGTTTTCAAATAATGATTTATAATTGCTCTCTGTACTTCTCAATATAGAAAAAACAGTCATGCTCAATTTTTGTCTTAATAAAGATACCTTTTTTGCTTATTTGCTCATCATAGTCAAAATTATCATGAAGGCATGTTTGTTGAAATATGAAATGTTGTTTTATTTCAAATACTCATTTGTATCTTAAGTGTAGCAACATGGGGATGTTGGAAATTAGTGCCAAATGTTTGAATTTTTAGCGTATATAAAATCTTACAGCTTGTCTAATCTACAGAAGCTTAAATATCATCCCTTGATTTATATCACCTTATATAAAATGCTATACAAAATCTAATAGTGAATATAAAGAAAGAGCAACATTGTGAAAAAACTCCATCTCCTTTCAACGTTATTGTTAATGCCTTCTCTATTCAGCAGACGGTGCTACTGGTCTATTCAATATCCCTTCTTCCTTCTTCCTTCCAAAACTCATCATCATCATCATCACCATCATCATCCTGATGTTTTGAGAGGCAGCGAAATGCCTTGTTTAAAAATCTTCACCTTCCCAGACTCCTTTACTGAGGCCAGGTACCCTGGTTCTCGCTAATGACCTCTGGATGGTGGGCCCCAGGGAGGACTTCCCTTCCTGAATTTATTCCCTTCCTGCCCTCATTCCCTTCTTGAATTAAAAGATCAGAGCTTCAAGAGCAGAGTATTTTGGGAACATTGTTATTACTTCATCTTCTTACCTGGAAAGCTGTTCTAACATTTGCAGCCGTGGATTTTAATTTATGGAGGTGACTGACTGTTGACACGGAGAGGTCCATGCCATTGAAAGGAGAATTTCTTCCTTATATATGATGAGAGAAGGGCCACTCAGTGCCACCTGGCCACATGAGGAAGCACCAGGTTTGGTCAGGAGGCAGAAGACCAAAAGAGGAGAAAGTCTGAGTCAGAGTCTTTCCTGAGAGTGTCCATGGGAACAGCTATGCAGCGCAGGGCATATGCTTGAGGATTGGCCAGTTAGAATGGTGTTGGTGGGCTCTGGGCTGTACGGGTGGGCTCTGGCTGCCTGGTCCCTGGCTGGTGGGTACCTTAAAGCTGAGGAACTTACTGGCTTGGGGTTTGAGTTAGAAGAGAATTGGGATTTTAGATCCAAGATTGCTTGGTTTACACACGAAAGATGATTTCTGGGCCACCGCCCTTTGCCCTCTCTAAGAACCGGGTAGCCCTCTTATTGGGAGGAGCACTGGGTGTTGTATGCAAGCGATGAAAAATGGGAATCGACCCCCAGAAACACGGGAATCTACTCCCGAAGCCAAGAGCACACTGTATACACTGTATCTTAGCTAACTTGACAATAAATTATTTCGAAAAAAATAGAAAATACAGCACAGCCCCCCATCTTGTGAGCTCAAGGACAAAAGCCACAGACAGAGATGTTAGAGCAGGAAGGTAAAATGAACTTGGCTCCTTGATGACATTCTTGCCCTCCAGTGACCCTACCATCAGCTCTCCTGTGGGATGACTTTGATAAATCCCTGATTCCCTAGATCTCCTGACATTCGGAGCCCAGTGCAGACAGCACTGATTCACGGGCGTTCAGACCTGGGTGTTGTGCTAGACATGCCTTTCTTTAATCTTGGCAGTAGAGTGCAGACAGGGTAAGTGTTATTATCCCCATCTACAGATGAGGAAACTCGCACGCTGAGTGTTAACCTTGTCCTACGTGCCAAAGGCGAGCTTTGAACTGGACCCGTCAGGTGCCCTTCCCTGTCCTCTGTTACCCTGATGCCTGTCCTGACAGTATATGCCAGGAGCCTGGGCTGTCACATTCACATCTGCTGGCTAGTCAGCAACATCACCAATTCATTGCCCCCTTTGAATGCTTGCTCTTTGATAACACAGAATTTCCATTGGACTAACCATTTATAAAACTAAGTGAACTCAGGCTATTTCACAGTTAAAAGAAGAAGGAGGAGGAGGAGGAGGAAGGAAACTCTAATTTCGAGGGGATCAAAATTAATTGGAATTGCCTATGGAAATAAATGAAGGAAATATTAATTCCAAGGTGGGTTGCTTTTGCTTTTTTTTTTTTTTTTTTTTTGGCAATAAAAGTTTAGAACTGATGGTCTCAATATGGCCACCAAAAGTCAGCTTTTAACATATGGTCCTAATACTAAATATTCTCCTTCCAACAGTCTCTGTTCCTTCACTCGTACTTATTGACTTATTGGGTTCAGGAGAAAAAATGCAGGTAAAAGATAAATTATATAAAGAAACTCCTTTCCAAAGAAAGTCATGCAGGATATTGAATAAGGTACTGAGCTGAGTCAGGGAAGGAGGTGCTTGGGTAATGGAAAAGTCTCTGGGCTGGAAAATACCAGAGGGGCAATGCAGGTGACAGCCAGCTCTTCCGAGGCTAGAAAACGCCGTCTCACCTCTCTGGACCTTTGCTTTTTATTTGTAAGTGGAGGGTGTCAGATATTCTGATATTCTCTTAGTGTAAAATAATAGCTTCCCTTGTCAGATCTCCTTTGCTAATGCAGGGAAACGCTGCATCTACTAGAGTCAAACTTTTCCTTTTGGCCCCTGAAGCTAAGATTTCTCAGTTCTTTCCCTTTTCCTTTCCTTTATTTCAAATAGATCCTGAATCTCTTCATTTCTTTGTGTCTCTTCTGTTACGACCCTGCCTCAAGTCATCGTTCTGTCTTGCCTGGACAACTGTATGAGCTCTCCGAGGGCCTCCTGGCTTCCAGGAGACTGGGGAACCCAGATCGCATCCTGTTACTCTCCTGCTTGACACCTGCTCCAAACCCTTTGACTCCTTCCTCTGCATTAAGAGCAGAATCCTCAGTACACAACCATGACTTACACACCCGTACAGTCAGGTTTCTACCTGTACTTTCCTCCTTGCTTCCCAACTCCAGCGGCTGTCCTTTTTCCTATTCCTTGAATGTTTCTTTGTGTTCTTTCCCCCCCCTGCCCCGGGGCCCTGGCAGTACAGTCCCCTGCTTGCCGTGTGTCCCTGGTCCTTCCCATTCAGATCTCAGCTGCTACAGCCTTCCCTAACCACTCTTTGGATATGAGCGCGAGCCTAGGCACCCAAATTGAGTTCCTTTTAAAAACTAGAAATTTTATTTTGTAAAGCATACTAAAATACCCATGTAGGGCAAAA
The DNA here is from genome assembly GCA_028646485.1 of Cryptoprocta ferox. Lineage (NCBI taxonomy): Eukaryota > Metazoa > Chordata > Mammalia > Carnivora > Eupleridae > Cryptoprocta > Cryptoprocta ferox. The sequence continues at coordinate 9,262,069 of CM053561.1, forward strand.
AACACGTACGCATAGACCTTAAGGGATTTAGGCGAGTCGTGAAAAATAAGGGATTTAGGCAAGACATGAAGAATTCAGCCACATTTATTTATAGTTTATGGTTTATCTCTCGCCATAGTATGATCTAAGCTCGGTGAAGGCAGGGCCTTGTCTATTCCTTCCTTGCCAAAGTCGACGGTGCCTATAAGTATGTCTGTTCCCTGCAAGAAGCTTAGTAAATATTTACTGAATGAATGAATATAGAGGCAGAAAATGCCGTAGATCAAATATCCCGCAAGACGTTAAGCAGTGCTTACAGATGTCCCCAAAGAGTCTGTTGTTTAGGAACGAAGGAAAAACAATAAAAGTAAAGATGAAAAAAAAAATTCTGGGGAGACGGACAGACAGCAGGGCACAAGGAAAGAGCAGTAACTCTTTGGGAGGGACCGCTGCAGGTATTTTTATGAGCAGTATTTCTGATCTGTGATGATGGGTGGTCGAGGCCAGTGCTTTGGATCTTACACAAAGATTTATTAGCTCAGCCTGGCATGTGGGCGATCAGAACTGTTTATTGAATGAAGGCCCAAAAGAATGAAATAATAAATTATTGAACTGCTAAGAGCATTTTGCCTTTTTTTTTAAATGGGCATGATAACATTCCCTTGATGCCAATATTTAGTCCGTGTTAGTAACAGCCATTCCAAATACACTGAGTGTGAAGAATGTTCCATGAAGCAGAATTCAGTAACTGCGCTAGGCATCTCCCTGAGAGGATTTCAGAATTTATTCCATCTTCAAGTAAATTGTCACAGTGACTCTCCAGAATGGCATACCGTGGTAACATATTAAAATGCTGATGGGAAAATGGAAACTAGAAAATGTCTTATCTGTCAATTAAATGATGTAGCCTCGTAGGTCGATTACAGCAATTCGGGGGCTTTTTGTTTTCTGCCATTTGAGACTTGACAGCTGTTTATAAAATATTTACATTCTGATTTCAGTCACATTGACAACACTTTTGGGTCTTTGGAAGATGGTAATTATATGTTAGGAAAACGTTAAAAAATTTTTGAAGCTGATCTGTTGAGGGGAAAAAAATATCTAGCTTTTTTCAAATGGTATGAAGGAAGGAAATCTACTTTATTAAAGGATGTATTTCTATTAAAAGTCAGAAATAATAGGCATTTGTAAGCCAAAGACATATTGCATGTAATATGAAGGAATACCTTTCTCTACCTTGCCTCTTGTAGGCATCTTATCTTTTCTCAGTCAGCTCTGGCTAGCTAGATACGTGTTTCTCACCTTTCTTTACTTTATTATGCATACATAAAGTTTATATGGTACATGGGCAAATTACACGGGACTTGAGAGCATCTATATGGAATTTTACAGAAAACTAATTCAATACATGTCTTCGTATATGAAAGAAGAGAAAATAAAAAGTATTGGGGACAATACTAACTATTGAATTTATATAGAATTTTCAAATAAAACACTTGTAAATGTTTTCATGAGAAGTGCAAATTTACATATAGCTTTTTCTTATCAGGCATCACGTTAGAAATAGTGACCCATAATTCTTGATCAGTGTCTGTCTAAAGTCTTGACAGTCATTGTCTGTGTGATGCTTTGTAAGAACAAGTAGATGACAGAAAATTTAAAAGCTATTTTATAGCCACTCAAAAGTTTCCTGCAACTGAAATTATGTTCAAAGTATCTAACAGCTATTCCTTTCTTTCACTGATGAATGTTATGTTGAAGTTTCTTAAGGTAAAGCAAATGATTTTGGAATCCAACCTAACTTTTTAGTATCAGGTCTATTAAGTTTGTAGAAAGCGTATGTTATTTTATACTCATCACCCTGCACATAGCTTGGCCCTCACTAAAAGGGCATGTCGGTCACAAATGGGCAAAAGTGGGCTTGACTATATCTGTGGAACCAGGAGAAAAAGTCCAGTTGGCGGTCCTGGGCCCACCCCCTTCCCACCCCTGGCTCTTTCCTGTCTCTCCAGGGGCCTTGCTCTGGGACCATTCATGTGGACACTCAGCCTGAAAGTCTAACATGCCCCCTCCCCAGTGTGTCACAGCTGTCCCTTGGCGAACCATTGGGTCCCAGGGGCATCTAAGAATGCATCTGGTGAAGAAGCCACTTAAGCCCTAGAAGTGAGCAGACCTGAGCCTTTGGTGAGGGATTCTGGGGACCTACAGAGATGAAGCCTGGTCTAGAAGCCCCCCAACTCCCTGTGGGGGTTTATCTTGCAGAGGGTCATGGCCAGAGGAAGTCCAGAGCGGACTCAGATACAGTACTTCTCCAACACTAACCTGTATACAGATTCTGATTCCAAAGGGCTGGGGTAGACCTGAGCTTTGGCATTTCTGACACGCTCCCAGGTGAGGCTGATGTTGACGCTGACTGAACTCTGAGGAGCAAGACGGTGATGCACAAGGTCAACGCCAAGGTCCTACTACCTGGCTTGCGGGGTGGTACTACACAGAAGTATCTGCTTCAGGTGAACACGGAGACATGGGCCTGCCACAGACAGCTGTCCCCCCCCCCCCGACCCTCCCAGCCCAATTCTATACCGTGGCCCCTGGCAACCGGTGCCACCAGCTGCCCCTCCATCATGTCACAGCCCCTTGTCCACATGGGCAGCAGCTCACTCTGGGGCTGGGCCCTGAATTTGATGTCTGGGTGGCAGAGCCCAACTTGGCTGTGCTCAGAGCGTTTCGGGGCCAGATGTCCCCAGAAGCCAGTGAGAGAGCAGCACCAGACCGGGCTCAGCCACACCTGCCCCAGAGGATTGGCATCCCTGCCCCGCCCCCACTGGCCACACATCTTACACCCCAGGGCGCTTTGCCCAGCTTACGGGAAGTCCTACCATCAGGTTCAAAAAGGCACATTAGGGGGCGCCTGGGTGGCTCAGTCACTTGAGCATCCGACTTCAGCTCAGGTCATGATCTCATAGTCTGTGAGTTCGAGCCCCGCATCAGGCTCTGTGTGGACAGCTCGGAAGCTGGAGCTTTCTTCAGATTCTGTGTCGCCCTCTCTCTCTCTCTGCCCCTCCCCCGCTCACACTCTGTCTCTGTCTCTCAAAAATTAATAAACATTAAAAAAGTTTTTAAAAAGGCATACTAGGGGGAAGTAGCAAATCTAATAGTTCTCTAGCAAGATTATACTACATTATATGGTATTGGATTAAAAAGTTTTCAGAAGTAACCCAAATAAAAGCAGTGTATAAAAATGATTAAGTTTCAGAGGAACATTTGAACTAAAGGGAAAAGAAAATCCAAATTAGGAACAAAATAAGACAAAAGAAAAGAAACATTTGGGAAACAAATATCTGTGTTACGCCATATGCAAAAGAAGTAAAATGCCACCCAATGATTGATTAAATTATCAGAATATATCACAGAATCCCATTAAAATGTTTTTTAATGTTTATTTGACAGAGAATGAGCGTGAGCAGGGGAGGGTCAGAGAGAGAGAGGGAAAGGGAGATTCCCAAGCAGGCAAGAATCCCAAGCAGGCTCCGCACTGTCAGCAGCAACCTCGACGTGGGGTTCATGAACCATGAGATCATGACCTGAGCCAGAGTCAGACACTTAACCGACTGAGCCACCCAGGCGCCCCTCACAGAAGCCTATTTAAGACAAACACACAAATAGTATCGGGAGACGGGAATCAAAAATTAAAGAATTTTTATGGGATGACTATAAAAAATTGTAACAGAAGAGCAGCTCTAGAGAACTAGAGTAATCAGATAAAGTAATAGAGGTGATTAATTTCATAAAAATCCAAGTTTGGAGTTAGAAGGTGATATTTTTTAAATAAAAGAGGGTTTTAAACAAAGTTCCATAACACGGAGAAATTCAGTTACATTCCAAGAGAAGTGAAAGAGCTCGTTACAATAAAAACATCGTAGGTGCTCCTGGGTGGTTCATCGGTCAAACGTCCTGCTCTTGTTTCAGCTCTGGTCATGATCTCAGTTCGTGGGATCAGCCCCACCTCAGGCTCTGCGCTGACAGCACAGAACCTACTTGGCACTCTCTCTCTCTCTCTCTCTCTCTCTCTCTCTCTCTGCCCTTCCCTGGTGTGCGCTGTCTCTTCCTCTCTCTCTATTTCTCTCTCAAAATAAATAAATAAACTTTAAAAAAAAAACTGTAGAGGGGCTCAGTTGCTTAAGCGTCTCACTTCGGCTCAGGTCATGATCTCGTGGTTCGTGAGTTCGAGCCCCACGTTGGGCTCTGTGCTGACAGCTGGGAGCCTGGAGTCTGCTTGGGATTCTGTGTCTCCCTTCTCTATGCCTTTCCCCCACTTGTGCTCTGTCTCTCTCTCTCAAAAACAAATAAATGTTAAAAAAACGTTTTTTTAAAAAACCATAGAGAGGAACATTAAACACAAGGCACAATCTTCACACCAAACAACAAACAGCGTACGTGCAAGTATAAGACGAAATAAAGTCCAAGCGCATATAAGGAGGACTTGGAAACAAAAGATCTAATGTGATCAAAGGCAAAAGCTGTGGAAGTGCTGTATTTACCTTCTAGCATGTCAGAGGGGAGAAAAAAAGAAAATTCCGTCTACACAGTTTCTTATTATTCTAAGATTGCAAACTCTATCCAGTTTTTTTTTTTCAGCAAAGGAGTTATTCAGTTCCTGCTGGATGTTCCTAAGATAGAAATTTTGGATCATCTGTACTAATGCTTTAATACAGAGTCTGTCCTTAAAGAGCGTGCAGTTCAGTTTGGACAGGAGGCTACACATTTTTTTCAATGTTAATAAGTGTTAAATATAAGACCCCATATTAGCGATGTAACTAAGTAGTTTAAGTACCAAACAGATCATTAACCTGCTGTGGTCATGGGCTGTAGCCTTAGCGTGTTTACATCCTTGATGCTTTTCGCAGCGATAGACCTACGTGAGCTTTTAGAACATGCTGATGCAAAGGCTGTGTTAATGACATGCCAAAGCAGAATAAAAGGTAACATTTTTCATGGCTTCAGGGGCAGAGGGACACCCCTGAATAAGAGGGGATGACTTATATAGAGGCTGGAGAGAGGGTAGGATTTACATGGGCAGAAAGAAACCAGAGGGCATTGCAAGGGATCACAGGGCAGAATGCAGGTGGCATCCGTGTGTGTGTGTGTGTGTGTGTGTGTGTGTGTGTGTGTGTGGTGTGGGCTCCAAGGATAGCGAGAGAAGGGGACGAGCAGAATGAGGAGGACTTTGTAATTCTAAAGCAGCTTGGATTTTATCTGAAAAATCACAGAATGCCACTGAAGGAATATGAACCAGGGGATAACGTGAGAACAATTAATTGGGCAACACTATGTGGAGCCTGATGGAAAATGGGGAAAATATATAGGAACCAGAACGTCAAAGGCTGAAGAGAAAGCTGCCCCCAGGGCTGAGGAAAGCCTGGATTCAGAAAACAGCACAACGAAGTTGTTTCCTCCCCGTTGGTGTAGGGCGTGCTCTCTCCTGTGTCTTCACACCTTTTAGTTCTCTTGATGATTTGCCTTTCATATGTAAATGTAAAATGGGTTCAAATCATAAAGAAAAAGCAGACAACACCCTGCCTAGGTTCTCTTTTGATTGCTGTCTCTCCCTCCTTCTCCTCCTCCACCCTCCAGTGACCCTAGTTCCTTCCTTCGGTTTCCTCCTCAATCCTCAACCCACCGCAGCGTGGCCGCTGGTCCCCCCACCTCAGTGGAACTGCTGTCGCCAAACTGAGCGAGATCTACTGGCTGATGAACCCCAAGAATTTTTGATCCATAACTTGACATCTCTGCAAGGGTTGTTGCCACTGGTCTTTTTGAAATTCTCTCTTTCCCCTTCATTGTCATTCTCCCTCCCTCCCTTCCTCCCTCCCTCCCTTCCTCCCTTCCCTCCTTCCTTCTCTCTCTCTCCTTCTATTTACCTGCCTAAGTGCAAATCCTCTCCTCTGCCCCCACAAAGGTCTGTTCAGAATTCTCCTTATGTCACTTCACTTCCAGGCTTAGACTATGACCTTGAGCCCAATGCCTCAAATCTGTGCCTCTAGCTTAGACCCCTTTCCCTAGTCCACATCCATCTGTATATCCAACCAGACAACTCTCTCTACAGGGTTTCACCGCATACTCCAAAGTCAGAGCGGCAGAACTGAACTCCCCTATTCCTCGTTCCCCTCTCTGCTTCTCCGTGTCTCTGTCCTCGTGCTGTGTGCATTTTACAGGTGCAACCCGGAAACTAGATAAATCCTTTCTCTTTCGGACGTGAAAATCTAACCTTAATTCAAATTGAGCCACTTCCTAGCTGTGTGACCGTCTACATTACTTAACGTCTATGGCTCTCAGTTTGCTTCTCTATAAAACGGACAGAATAGTAACACTTGCCTCACAGAAGTGCCGTGAAGAGAAGAAATGGCACATTGTAAGCCCTCAATATGTATTAGCATTGCATTGTTGGAAATAATCAGGCTCTCCATAGACTTGGAAAGAAAATAAAACTAGTTTTCTTAGCATGTAATTTGATTTTTGCCTAATTCTCAAACTTCTTTCTCACCATTTCCAAACTTCCACCCTGCTCTCTCCCCTTATACAGGATACTCTAAGGTGCCATTCTCTGCCCACTATCCCCCAAGCTCACAAATGCCTATTCCTGGTATTAGATCATGACTTGACCATGATAATTCCCACTAATCATCAAAGTGTGTGTGGATAAGGGCACCTGGGTGGCTCAGTTGGCTAAGAGTCTGACTCTTGACTTGGGCTCAGGTCATGATCTCATAGTTCTTGAGTTCCAGCCCCATGCTGGGCTCTGTGCTGACAGCACAGAACCTGCCTGGGATTCTCTGTCTCTCTCTGCCCCTCTCTGCTTTCTCTCTCTCTCTCTCTCTCTCTCTCTCTCTCAAAAATAAACAAATAAACTTTTTTTAAAAGTGTATGTGGGTAGCTCTTCTTGCTATTTTCTCTTCGATCTCAACTAGTTATCCTCAATGTGCTTCTGGAAATCCATTGCCTTAGAGAGTGTTCATTCTATGTTGCCATTGAGTGCACATCTTCATCTGCATCTCTGTACTATCAGCTTCTTGGTGGTAGAGGATGCCCTGTTTATCTTTAGGTGGGAGTGGTTTTGAGAAGCAGTATAACCAATAGGGTGTGGACAAAAGAATAACCATAGGACGCACCAATTGTGCACCTAGAAATGGCTCTAAACAAGTGAGTCGGTTTTCACCTCGGCGGAGTCTGAGATAGCTGCAAAAGGGAAACTTTGAAGATGAAAAGGCAAAAGGAATATGGTGATACTGATGAAAAGCTAAGTCAAAGATATGAGGGGGAAAATGGAAGGCAGCTATAGATGGTTCACAGTGGATGAGAGATCCATGGGGCACAGTGGAAGGGGTGGCTGGCGAGAAAGGAGAGCTCATGCTGACCTGTGATAAATTTGCATCTGCATAAAATCTTCTGGAAGAAGATTCCAAAGAAGAGAGGCTTTCAGTCTCAAGAATGAGGAAAGGACAAGACATACATAAATCTGTGCTATATAGGAAGGTGAGATATAACAATGACATAGGCACACAGTTTTAATGAGTCATGGTATTTTTTGTTAAGGTATTTGTGTATGTAGTGCCATGTATAATGGTATATTATAAAGATACATTTTTATACGCAGCCAACCCTTGAAAACACAGGGGTTAAGCGTGCTGACGCCCTATGCAACCAAAAATTCATGTATAACTTTTGACTCTGCAAAAACTTAACTACTAATAGCCTACTGTTGACTGGAAGGCTTACCAGTAACACAAGAGTCAATTAACACGTATTTCTTATGGTATATGTATCCCATACTGTGTTCTTACAATAAAGTGAGCTGGAGAAGAGACAGTGTTATTAAGGAAATCATAAAGAAGAGCAAATGCATTTATAGTACTGAACTTCATGTTTGTGGGCCCCCACAGTTCAAACCCATGTGGGTCATGAGTCAACTGTATTTTGCTTATAAGAGTAGTACGGTGTTTTTTTATAGAAATACTGGTAATCAGAGAAATCACAGCCCAATATGAAATGGGCTTAAAAATGCAAGTGGAGGTAAGGAAGCAGGGTGGGTGGTATAGACAACGTCATAGGCAAGCTGGATCTCCCAAGGGAGCAGAAACACGGGAGTGGTTGTGGTCCAGATGAAAGGGGGGCACCCAGGACCCGGCAGAGGCATTTTTAAGCTCAGGGATATTACAGCCTCTTTTTGAAATGGTGGGCATGACCGAGGAAGGAAGGATGAGAGAGGAGGAGCCCCAGCTGGAGGCCGGCAGCAGGTGCAGGGAGGGACGGCAGACGTCCTGGGCACAGGTGCCAGTGAGCGGACAGACAATGGCGCTCAGAAAAGGAAACAATTCCCACATTATCATCACTTTTCTTTTTTCCCCAACCCAAAGAGACTGGGCAACAGGGTTCCTGTGCCCCTGAGTTCAAGTGGGATACAGATTTAAGCCTGCGGTTTGGATTTAGAAGGACAGCTCGGGAGAAAGCAAGCCGTGTGCCCAGCGACTGACCTCATGGGCCTTGTTTTCAGGCAGACCTCTGTGTCCTTCCTTCAGCTTCGGGGCCCTCGTCATGGCTGGTGGTGGTGATGACTGGGCTGGACTGGACTCTGGACTGGACTCCTATGCCATAACCTCAGCCCCATGACGATTGTCCCTGTCAACTTGGGCCAGGCACTTTGCTCTTTCCGCCTCAGCACTTGTCATGCGACATGGCGATTAAAGCTGGTTGTGCTCAGGATGAGCAACAAATCAGAGCACTACCATAGGGCTGCCGGGGAGAGGGGGCTCAGTTGGTTGAGTGTCCAACTTCGGCTCAGGTCATGATCTGAGTTCAGGTCCCGTGTCAGGCTCTGTGCTGACAGCTCAGAGCCTGGAGACTGCTTCGGATTCTATGTCTCCCTCTCTCTCTGCCCCTATCCTGTTCATTCTTTGTCTCTCTCATTCTCAAAAATAAACATTAAAAAAATTTTTTTAAAGAACACCCATAAAGTTTGCATAACTGAGCCTCCTACATATATTTCTTACATGCCCCCTGGTTGCAGTGATCATATCACCTCTGTGAGCGTGTTTCCATGTGTAGAATGCAGTTCATAATACACTGGCCACACGTGAATGCCGTGAGAATAAACAAGAAATTGCACATAAAATTCCCAGCACACAACAAGGGAGTGTAAAGAGAAAAGGAAACGTGAGTGAGTGTCAGAGATGTTTCCACCGGACAGCCGGACACTGGTGACATCCTAACGAAGATGGGAGGGAGAGAAACCGATTACTGGTTTGCAGGCAACGTTTTTAAAATCTTAATTTTTAACCAAATGGAAGCCAATTAAAGCCTGATGAGGTGGCCAAGGCTCAGCCTTTCTTTTCAAATTTAATAAAAATGTCTTCATTTTCACTTCAGTAAAAGCAAGGGGAGATTTCGTGTGTGCACAGGCACATTTCCGAACACGTATCTGCAGAGACTACCATAATGTAATGAGATTTTTTTACTGGGAAGTGACATTAATTACCATATTATATCAGAGCATCATGCAAAACACCTAAAAGTAAGTAAACTAGCTGTTTAATTAAAATACTCTTTTTTTAAATGTTTATTTATTTTGAGAGAGAAAGAGTGTGAGTTGGGGAGGGACAGAGAGAGAAAAAGTGAGAGAGAGAATCCCAAGCCGGCTCCAAGCTGTCAGTGCAGACTGTGACTCGGGGCTTGAACCCATGAATCGTGAGATGATGACCTGAGCTAAGATCAAAAGTCAGATGCCCAACAGACCCAGGCGCCCCTAAAATACATTGTTTTGTAGCATCATGAATATAATATAAAAATAGGGTGTTAAAAATGTATACATTATGTGTCTTGATTTCCAAATGGAACCACAAGGGTCCAAGGGAAAATCTAGCACAGGGTCTGCAGCGTGGCGAGTGAACAAATGAACAGATAAAACATCTGTTTGCAACCTCTGTAGCTTATATTGGAGGTCTCCATCTTAGAAAAAAATAGCCCACACATTCTATTAGATTCTTACAAACAAATGTAATACAAAATTGTGCTTAATGGTACAAAGCACTGTGATAAGGGAATTTTATATAAGTTGATGTATCAAATCAAAGAAAAAAGGTAACACATTCTAAAGTGTATATCATGAAAGTATGGATAGGATTGTGTTCCATATAGGTGGGAAAAGGTTATGGTACAAAATCATATCATTAGGTTATTACCTGAAAGAATGTTGTATGTGCTGCAAAATGAAAACATTCTTATGAGAGAACGAGGAAGTGAAGATTTTAATTTTTTTTTAATTTATTTTTGAGAGAGAGAGAGCTGGGGAGGGGCAGAGAGGTGGGGGACAGAAGATGCAAAGCGGGCTCTGTGCTGACAGCAGAGATCCAGATGTGGGGCTCGAACTCATGAACCATGAGATCATGACCTGAGCGGAAGTCAGATGCTCAACCAACTGAGCCAACCAGGCACCCCAAGGAAGGCAAGATTTAAAGCTGCAGGTGACGTAGCACAGCACAGGAACAGTGAGGGGTGTTCAGGGAAGCTTGAATAGTAGGCCTGGCTAAGACAGAGTTGGGGATTCTCTGTCCTTCCTTCTTCCTTCTTCCCCAGGCTAGTCCCCAGAATGAGAACCTCAGTGACTTGAGTGACTAACTATAGTACTTTCTGAGGGCAGTATAAAGAAATTGGTAGTTTGGGGCACCTGGGTGGCTCAGTCTGTTAAGCGGCTGACATCAGCTCAGGTCACGATCCCGCGGTCTGTGAGTTCAATCCTTGCATCAGGCTCCGTGCTGACAGCTCAGAGTCTGGAGCCTGTTTCAGATTCTGTGTCTCCGTCTCTGTGGCCCTGCCCCATCGCTCGTGCTCTCTCTCTCTCAGAAATAAACATTAGAAACAAATTTTAAAAAAAGAAAAGAAACTGGTACTTAAACTGTGGTCCGTGGACCACAAGCATCAGCATCACCTGAGAACTTAGTGCAACTGCTAAATCTCAGACCCCAGAGCAACGCTTTACTGAATCGGAATCTGCTGCTAACGAGTTCTCAAGGTGCATGGGCTTCCATCTTAAATTAAAATATGAGAGGTATTGGTCTAGCGATTAGAAATGTGGGCTTTAATGCAAAGTGATCTGGGTTCAAATCCTGATTCCTCCTCCGGCAGGCCAATTCTATGATTCCGTTTTATCGTCTTCCCTCTGAACTTACAGGTGCCTCATAAATACCATTATCTCATGTAAATGAGATAGGTACATGTAAAGAATTTGTGTACTACCTGCCTTTCAGTAAACAATCAATACACCTGAGCTACTTTTATTATTTCCCTAATGCTGAGCAGGAGGAAAAGGAAATAGTGACGAAGTATTCTCACCATGACCTTACTCTCTACTTTCCCAATCCTAGACTCAACAGGAACTTGCAAGCAGATATGATAGTTTCTCAGAGTTTCCTTCTGCCACCCAAAGTTTTTGTTTTCTATTTACATTCCTATGGACAAGTCACTTAACCTCTTTGAGCCTCATTGTCCTCTCCAGTAGCATGGGATGGCCACATAAGCCTGTATCAGAGTTGTGAAAAAAAAAAAAAAAAAAAGTGAAGTGGTCCATAAGACAGTATAGTTTTCATTGCTCAAAGAGCGTGTCTGGAGAAGGTAGCATAATGGATTTCACAATTAAAAAGAATTGTCTTGGGTGCCTGGGTGACTCAGTCAGTTAAACGTCTGACTCTTGATCTCAGCTCAGGTCTTGAGCTCAGAGTCCTAAGTCCAAGGCCTGCATTGGGCTCCACGCTGGGTGTGGAGCCTACTTAAAGAAAGAAAGAAAGAAAGAATCATCTTACCGCGAGAGGCTAAATAACTGAAGGTGCTGAATTACATCATTTTATAGTAATGCATGGTGGAATGAATGACACACATTCCCTTTTGATAAGAAGAGAGCAGGTGGATTCTACTTGCAGACGGGGAGGAGACGAAGTTAGTTCCGTCTTCCGAGACAGAGGCCTCTGAAGTTTGTTTTTGAAAAAAATAATAAAGACTTTCAAGAGATCCTTAAGTATTTTGCTCTTTACCTATGTAGCAGCAACAAAAGAGGTACGTTTACTTAAAGAGCAAGACAATTAAGGAAGTAGGCAGAGAGGAAAGGTTTCTAACGAGGATCAGAGGAAGAAATGATTGCGTCTAGTTGGGTCTCAGCAGAGCTTCTGAGAGAGAAGGTTTTTACGGTTGGCCTTGGGGCATGGAGAGAATCTTGAGAGGGAGTTGCAGTCTTGTTGGAGGAAATAGCATGAGGAGAACAAGCCACAAAACTTGATGCTCATGAAGGAAAAGTGAAGAATCTAATTTAGAAGCTCCGGGTTGCACAGGGTTGGAGAAGAAGAATCGGTTGTGAAGGTAGGTGCGGATCAGATTGTAAAGGACGCTGTTTGTTCAGTTCCTAGTTTCTGCGTGATGGCTGGTCATATATTGGTTTTGGTTTGGGAACTGACCTAATCAGGGATGTGTGTCAGAACATTTATTTGGCATCCATGTGTGACACGGCTTAAACTGGGAATAAGTAGAGAGACTAAATCCGTATTTCAGTGGCTCAGGAAAAGTAATCAGGCCCTGAGCTGGATTTGTAACGCTGGGAATGAAAAGGAAAGGACACTTGGGAACAAATGCCTTTGTAATGTGACTCTTCCTTGTCAGCAAGAAGCCTCAGTATTAGAGGAAAATAGAAATCACTCACCTCACAGTGAGCAATGCTCTTGCCACGTTCCATGTTTCATATATTTTTTAAAGTTAGTGTGAGAAGAAGTGCAAATATACTCGCTACTTGCTCTATTTTTATGTCCCTGTGTAGGGAAAAGGAAAAAGGAAGAATTCTTTGGATGTGTCATACTCTGAGACTTATGGTAGTTTGCTAATTATAAGTTCTATTGTCTTAGTCTCAAAAGGCATTCAAGAGCTGAACCAAGTATAGTAAGGTCTCCCAGACCCCAGTATTACACAGCTGCAAAATTTGTAGCCGAAATGTCAGCCTGACTTAGTATTTTTGCAGGCCAAAAGGCCAAGCAAAGTAAAGTCAAACTGTTTCTTGTTTCTCACCAAAATTTGCAAGATCTAACAATAGAGCTCAAGACAGCATCAAAAAACTTTCATCCCTTCTTTGACCTCCTGGACTGTTGGCTGAGCTGGGTTTTTTCCATCTGTTGAATGGGGGATAATCATACTTTTCATCTCTATCCCTGTCTTTCTAACAAAGGCTTTTTGAGCGCCTTGGTTTCCAGATATTTTTGTAGAGTCCAAAATTAAACATACTTCGGACGCATGGTGCCAGGCCAGCTTTCTTCTGTGGTGTAAATTCTTTAAAATGAAGATTGGCCATCCTCGTCCACTTACTCTCAGAGCCGGGTGACCACCTGACTTCTCATTTCTTTGAAGTTAGTTTGTTAACCTGTACAATCAGGCTCGATCTTAGTGTCATCTTGAAATGTCTTCTCTGTAGGGGCAGTCTTTCTAACGGCTTACCAAATAATTTGAAATGAAACAATTAACTTAATGCCATCTCTTTTTTCTTGTTGTTATTTTGTTTTTGGTAAAAGTCAAATTAAAAAATGCAAAGAAGAACTGGCACATAAAAATATTGATATCGGGATTATACGTGAATTGTAAAATGTTTTCATTTCACTTTTTCTTTTCAAGCCTTTATAATGAACAAACCATTTCTTTAATTGAGATATAATTGACATGCAAGTTACGTTAGTTTCTGGTGTGTAACATAACGATTCAGCATTTGTAGATGTTGTGAAATGATCACCATAGTAAGTCTAGTTAAAGTCCGTCACCACACCTACTTACAGAATTTTTGTTTGCTTGTCATAAGAACTTTTAAGATTTACTCTCAGGAACGATCATATATGCAGTATGGTATTATTAACTATCGTCACCATTCTGTACATTACATCCCAGGACCTACTTATTTTACAACTGGAAGTTGGTGTCTTTTGTCCACCTTCACCCATTTCACCCACCTTGTACCCCCACCTCTGGGAACCACCAGTCGATTCTCTGTACTTAGGAGCTTAGTTTTGTTTGTGTGGTTTTTGTAAGATTTTTCTGTTTTTTAGATTCCACATAGAACCTGGATCATATGGTATTTGTATTTCTCCATCTTATTTCACTTAGCACAATGCCCTCAAGGCCCATCTGTATTATCACAAATGGCAAGACTTTGTTCTTTTCTTTATATATATATATATATATATATATATATATGTACACACACACATACCACCTTTTCTTTATCGTTCATCCAATGATGGGAAAAAATTCTATTATTTAAAAAGCTTCTAAGCACAGTCATCATACTTAATTTTTATAATTTTTATATTGTTTTTGAGAGAGAGAGAGAGACAGAGAGAGAGACAGAGAGTGTGTGTGTGTGTGCTTCAGCAAGGGAGGGGAAGGGTAAAGGGAGAGGGAGAGAGAAAATCTTAAGCAGGCTCCATGCTCAACACAGAGCCCGATGCAGGGCTCGATCCCATGACCCTAGGATCATGACCTGAGCCGAAATCAAGAGTTGGATGCTTACCTGACTGAGCCACACAGGCGCCCCTTGATGTTTTATTTCTTAAAGACACATCCTTTGAAATGTTTTGATGATTGTGCACATTATAGTTATTTTCTTCTATAGAAATGGTTCTCAAATTTTAGGATTTCTAAATAGCTTAGGAGACCAACAGGGAATTATACATTTTTGGTTTTGAAAATTGAATAACATTTTAAAAGCAACTAATCTTATGCTTTTAATTTTTAAGAAAAGGAAAGGATATTTTAATACTATACTAATATAAAGTGCTTGGTCTAAGAACAAAAAGGACCCTTCACGAGAAGGGCCAATAGGTATATTTTTTACAGACTTTTATGAGTGCTATATTAACACATGTATATACCATTTCAAATCCATTGAGGTTCTATTTAACGACATTAGTGTGGAATAAAGTTATTTTGGAGACCGTCATTTTACAGTGAAACATAAAGAAGAGATGGAGTGCCTACAATGTCTCAGTTTCTCTCTGTGTCGTTGTGACTATAAAACTATCCAGTTCTCCACAAGAATATTGAAGAAAATGGAACAATACTCCATAATATTTATTGTGCTCAATTTGGAATGTTCCAGATAAATTGAGAGATACCAAGGTACAACCAAACATCCTGCCAAAATGTTCCCCTTGAAGAGCCTGGAATTTCAGGAGTCAGGTGACTGGCTAACAATACGGCCTCAGCAGCTAAGGACTCTGCTGATTCAGCACAGGAAAGTCAGCAGCTTATACGAACGATTCATCAAGATTGGTACCAGCACAGCCATTTGAGAATCCTTCTTCTTCTTTAGCGGCCTTTTTATACTCTGTCGTTTTCCCCCTGCTGTCTGAAACATATTTTAGGTACTAAATCTCATGATAAAGCCGTCTTAGCTCTAGCTAGATTCTGCGATTTGAAGCATGGACAGGTATGCCATTGACCCTCAAAAAACAATTCACGTTGATAGGTTGCTTTTTAAAATACAGCAAAATCCCATTAAAAATAACATCTGTCTCCACTGCCCTTGGTGCCTTTGTCCTTTATAGGCCTAATATGTCTATATCCTTCCCTCTGCATTCCTCAGAGAGAAATTACAAGATTTATCTTATTACTCTGACAGCTGTGTTATTGCATAAGTACCGAAAACCTGAGAACAATGCACTATACTTTATTGGGGTTATTCGTAAGTGGTCTAGGATGTGCCCCTTTGTTCATATTAAGTTGCAGTTCCTCGTATGTTCCATGTATGTTCTCTCAAATAAGGAAAAGCCCCGATTAGGGGTTAAATGTCTACTAGAGCTGAGACCAGCTGTTGAGATCTACTTTTGTATTTCAAGCGAGTGATTAACTCTGGATTTTTAATAATGAGATGAGTTTATTTTTGAAAAAAGAAGCTGTAGCTTCACCAAGGGCTCCTGTGTGTGACTCACTGCACGATTTTGATATTATTTGTGCTAGATTTACAAATAATTTTTAGTTCTCATACTAAGTGGCAGATTCAATGACGGGGTATAATGGGGCTCAGTTGGTTAAGCATCTGACTCTTGATTTTAGCTCAGATCATGATCTCACAGGTTCGTGAGATCAAGCCCTGCATCAGGCTCTGCGCAGAGAGAGCTTTGGATCATCTGTCTCCCTCTGTCTCTGCCCCTCCCCCGCTTGTCCTTTCCCTCTCTCTCTCTCTCTCTCTCTCTCTCTCAAAATAAATATGTAAATATTTTTTAAAAATTTAATAATGAGTATTGTGTTGAAAGGCATCTCGAGATTTCTTTGGGCTCAACCAGAAGGAATATCAAGACGGATTCACGCTGTCTACCAAGGGACAGGAACCAAGAGGTACGCCCGAGTAGCAGGGTGTTGCTGTGCCCAGTTTGGGATAACATTTTCGAGCCGTACTTTAACATTTAGTATCTGTTTATATTGTTCTCTAAGCTTCTTCTGTAAGTCCAGACTTTTCAATTTCATTGTAAGTTTGCCCAGAACACCTGGTATGTTAGGGCTTAGTAAACAATAATAATTGATTGGTTGATTCATGGATTTACAAAGTAGCAAATATTTGGCGCCTCAAAGTTGCCAAATTGTACAGCGTATCTGTGTGTCCTCGTAGCTTCTTCAAAATAATTTTACAATTTTGCTTTTCAGTAAGTACATTTATTCCGTGTTCCCTGAGTGTAAACACTAGCACAGTCTAACTCCTTCGTCCTCCGTAATGGTTTTTGCCTTTGCTCAAGGTTAACAGGTGTGAGCTCTGGGACTTCTGGGTGGCTCAGTTGGTTAAGCATTCAACTTCGGCTCAGGTCACGATCACACAGTTTGTGGGTTCAGAGTCCCACATTGTGCTCTGGCCTGACAGCTCAGAGCCTGGAGCCTGCTTCCGATTCTGTGTCTCCCTCTCCCTCTCTTCCCCTCCCCTTGCATCCTACTTCTCCCTCTCAAAAAAAAAAAAAAAAAAAAAAACATAAAACAGGTGTGAATTCCGTATCTTTTATTTCAAACTCTGTTTCTGTACATGCTCTCTGCTCCTTATGCCTCTGGGGCGAAGGGGCTTCTCTCCTTCACCTCTAAGTATATACCTGCTGTGCTATTAACTTCTGCCCCTCCTGTGATCTTGTGCCTCAGTTCCCAGGATTTATAGTAACCGCCCTGTCTTTCTCTTCTCTGGAGCCTTTTCACCTCCTTAAACATCTACTAGCCTCTCTGTTTCAGTATAAATGTCACTTCACTTGGCTCTCTGTCCCTCCCCTCTGGCTACCATCTCATGTGTGTCCTCTTACAGGTGCCTGTCTGGCCCCCGGACCTTCTTTCACTCGAGGTACTTCCTGCAGTGACGGAAATGTTCTGTCCCAGAGCCGTCCAGGCCAGCAGCCACTCAGCACTTGCGCTTCTTGAACAGCTGAGATGTGACTGGTGTACCTTGAAGAAATGAACTGCTAATTCTTTGCATTTAATTTAAATTTAAAGCAGTCACACAGAGCAAATGGCTGCAATATGGGACAACGGGCAGACTTTCTAAGCCCGAGTCCCTCACGTAGCCACGCGACACAGAAAATCATTTCAATGTCCCTTCTCCATTCTCCCAGGGTTAGTACATAGTGGGTATTATCCCAAGATGCAGAGAAGTTAAATCAGCACATGCAGTGGGTGCTTGAGGGCGTCAAGACCTTGTTCTCTCTGCGTAGGTAACTGAAGTCTTCCTTTCCAGCCCCTTGAAAGAGGAAGTTCAAATACATACCATTTGCAAAGGTCATCAGCATCTCTAAAAGGCGGTCCAGTGCAAGTTTCTCAACCTGGCTCCTGATTCTCTGCTTTAATGTAATTCAGCACTATCCTCCAAATGCTAATGTTACTTTCCTACTTTTCAGTCTCATATTATGCTTTATCCTCAGACTGTTATATTCTACCTCCTCTTTATGCTTACTGAACTATATAGATTCTTGGAGACTCACATTTTGGTTTTCCTAAAACGTGAAGCCTATGAAAAATTGGAATCCTTCGGTCTTTTAAAGAGTATCTATTGGGGCGCCTGGGGGACTCAGTCGGTTAAGTGTCAACTTCAGCTCAGGGCATGCATGATCTCACGGTTCGTGGGTTCGAGCCCCGCATCGGGCTCTGTGCTGACAGCTCAGAGCCTGGAGCCTGCTTCGGATTCTGTGTCTCCCTCTCTCTCTGCCCCTCCCCTACTTGTGCTCTGTCTCTCTGTCTCAAAAATAAACTATAAAAATAAAAAATAAAAAAAGAATATCTATTGAAGTTTTACTATATTGCATGCAAGCATCTCCCCCTTCCCCTTCCCCTTCCCTCTTCCTCCTCCCCCTCCCCCTTCCCCTCCCCCTCCTCCCTCTTTTTCTTCTTCTGTTAAATATTTCATGTGGATTCGTGTGTTTGGGGAGTAGAAGGTCTTGATTCAGTGGCTGGGCTGTCACGGTGCTGGGATATCTATCAAGTTGGACCTGAGGAGGAGTTTCTGTCCTGTTTGCTTCATTAGGGCTTTCAATCTCACCTCTTTTGCTCTTCCTTTGTCTTCTCCCCTCTTTCTTCTTTTTAAATTTTTTAATCTTTGTTTATTTTTGAGAGAGAGAGACAGAGTATGAGCAAGGGACAGGAGACACAAAATCTGAAGCAGGCTCCAGGCTCTGAGCTATCAGAGCCCACTGCAGGGCTCGAACCCATGAACCAGAAGATCATGACCTGAGCCAAAATCAGTCACTTAACTGACTGAGCCACCCAGGCACCCTCTTCTCTTTCAATACAGATGACCGTGAGAGCTGCGATTTTATCTTACCACACTTACAAGGATATCAAAAGAATGAACATACTGAATTTTGTCAACAGTGTGTCAAACTCCTGGACTGCATATCATTCACTTTTGACACGCTCACATTTCTTCTCCTTGCTGTACATCCCGGGAAGAGGAAACACGAATGCCTCCTTGAGGCAAATGTGCTGGAGGTGATCTCCTCACATATCAATGTCATAATAGTCAATGGAGTGGAACCATAAGAGAAACGAAGAATATACAGGAAATTCACTTCTCATTTTCTGCTTAATTATCTTTAAGCCTATTTATATTTTTAAGGAGGAATAAATAACACTAAAACCATACGTACTGGATCTCCAAATGAAACAACAGCTAGTCTTCTATCTGGGATGGGAGTTGAGCAATGCCAATTTACTCTTAAATCTGGTACAATGCCAGGGCGCCTGGGGGGCTCAGTCAGTTGAGCGTCTGACTTCAGCTCAGGTCATGATCTCACAGTTCATGGGTTTGACCCCCGTGTCGGGCTCTGTGCTGACAGCTCAGAGCTTGGAGCCTGTTTCGGTTTCTGTGTCTCCCTCTCTCTCTGCCCCTCTCCCGTTTGCGCTCTCTCTCTCTCTCTCTCTCAATAATAAATAAGCATTAAAAAAAATTGTACAGTGCCAATCAAAATTTATTTATTTTGCAGCTTATTAATTATTACTAGTAGAAAACTCTTTCGGGATTCCTTTAGAGATTTTTTTGTAAAAATACATATTCCTGGGGCCTGCCCTAGGCCCCTTGGATTAGAGTCTCTGAACATGGTACCTAGAAATCTTTGCTTCTCAAGAAATTTCTTCTTCAGGGTGCCAGGGTGGCTCAATTGGTTAAGCATCTGACTTTTGATTTCAGCTCAGGTCGTGATCTCATGATTTGTGCTGATAGTGCAGAGCCTGCTTAGGATTCTCTCTCTCCTTCTCCCTCTGCCCCTCCCCACCTCGGGCTCTCTCCCTCTCTCTCAAAATAAGTAAATAAACTTTAAAAAAGAAAGAAAGGGGGCGCCTGGGTGGCTCAGTCGGTTGAGCGACCGACTTCAGCTCAGGTCATAATCTCACAGTTCGTGGGTTCGAGCCCCGCGGTGGGCTCTGTGCTGACGGCTCAGAGCCTGGAGCCTGCTTCCGACTCTGTGTGTCCCTCTCTCTCTGCCCCTCCCCTGCTCATGAGATGTCTCTCTGTGTCTCTCAAAAATAAATAAATGTTAAAAAAAATTTTAAAAATTTAAAAAAAGAAAGAAGGAAGGAAATAGAAGGAGGAAGGGAGGGAGGGAAGGAAGGAAGGAAGGAGGAGGGAGGGAGGGAAGGAAGGAAACACTCTCTTCTTTAAAAGGAATTTTGATAATTTCATTAGGTTAGGGAGCCAGGGGCATACAATCTTGGGTGGTAAGTGAAAACCACTTAAATATCAAAAAACTTTTAAAATATGTGTAACACTTTTTAAAATCCACTAATTTTTTCTTAGCCGTGAACCCAAGTTTTACAAACGTGATGGTCAGGTTTAGCCTCTGGGTGTCTCTTCTGGCTCCCTTGAAGAATTGAAAGCTACCATAATCGTAATGTAGTCTTCATTCAAAAAATATTTTCATGACACCAGAAAGCAATAGACGACTAGTCACTTGTCCAAGAACCCTCTTTGTCTATAAATATTTACAGCATTCTTTCTTTCTGAGCATAAAGCACTATCTTCAAGGAAGTCATCGTACTTAACCCAGCTCTGGTAGCCCCTGCACGTAGTTTGGGAGGCAAAGTGGCTTGGAGTCCATGTTTGATTTATCCCTGATTGAACAGTATCAAAAGCATTTTTTAAATTCTTGCGTGTGTGTGGCCCTGTTCTTTGGGCTCTACAGTGAAAGTCGCAAGCACACAGGTTCTTGCTGCCTAAGAACAAATCGGGTGTCCTACGTATATCCAGATAGTTTCCACACATGCTCACGTTTTATTCCGTGAAATGGAGAAGACAATTTCCCTCGCCTCTTGGGCAGAGGGACCAGTACAGTTTTAAAGGTTTATTTTGTTCTCCTGCACCCCTTATCTTCAGAATCTCTCCTCACAAGAAGATTCTTCCTCAGAATCTCCCGTGGAGACCACTCTGTGAGTCCCCTTTAGACTACACAGGTGCCTCGTTCAGCCCCCTCGCTCCCTCTCTCACACTCCAGCCTCTTTCCCTCCTCTTCCCACCCCCACCCCCACCCCAGGGCTTCCCCTGTCACCCTCCTTGAAGCTTTTCACTTTCAGTGGCTTGAGACATTACTGGAAACTCCCACAAGCCTTGTAGACAAGGCACGTCATAAACATGGGTCTGTCCACCGTCCATAATGGCCACGTCTTCTCTTCACAGTGGCTTTTCCAGTTCTCCTTCACTCTTTGCCCCCAGTCTTATACATTGCCCTTCCAACCTGAGTTCTCTTGGAATGGGATACCCTATCACCCGCCTGACTGAGAATCCCAGAGCTCCCACATCTGCCCTCCAGGCATCTTCAACATGTCTGTCCCTTATTCCGCTCCTGTCTCATACCTCCCTCTGCCTCTGGAGAAGTGTCCCTTCAACTTAGATGCCCTCTTTTCAACCTGGACTCTCCATCCTGTCTCTCTGGTCCTTGACATCTGCCCTTTTAGCCTGTTATTGATTTCTGATCCTCCTATTCTAAGCATTAAAAATTAAAAATTTGTTCTTAAAAGATTTAAAATGTGCGTTGATCTCACCTCCCTGTTTTTTCCCGCTCATTTAAAAAGGCTGAGTGCCCTAGTGCGTGCCCAGTGCTGTCTTCAGCGAGCATGCGTTTCCCTACTTCCCCTTGACCTCCGGACTCCATGGTGTCACCTGCCCCTCCCAGTCCCCTCCCTTCTTTAGCTCACGGCCATCTGGCTTCTCCTCCTCCATTATCTCAAAATATTGTTCTGAAAGGTTTTCGGTGAACCCTTCTCTCTCTTAACCTATTTTTCTCCAGCTTTTCTACCTGAAAACTTTTCAGCAGTTGAGGCAATTGTTACCTATTTTTTGACATTGCCATCGGTAATATCTGCGAATCCTTGTGTTTTTCCACTTTCTCTGGTTGGTCCTTGGTTTTGACTGGAGTCTTCTTTTCCACCTCCTGGCCTCCTAAAATAGTTATTCCCAAGAATGACTCTGCCTTTCCTGTCTTACACGCGTTTCTTCCTTTTCTATGTGCCTCTGTTCACATAACTCTCATGGCTATTGGGCAGGTAGGTTGTCTTTATATTTTAATCTTTAAACTATCTCTCCAAGGCTTAATTTTTGTGTTATTAATTGTTTAAATGGGTGAAAGAGTCAAAATCAGCATTTCTGAAACACAGAACTATTTACCATTTCTCTTGAAATTTAGACACACACACACATTTTCATCTTTTTATCCGAAAGGAATTGCTATTTTCCTAGTAACTTGGCCTTATCAAAATATGTTAATCTCCTTTTGCTTTCATATCTGGTCAGTTGAGAAGTTGCTGTGTTGATCTCTGCCTGAGAGACTCATCTGGGCTCCTCCTCCCTGTAGCGAGCCCCCCTTGACTTTTCCCCAGTCGGAGCCAGTGTTGGGACTGGGCCAGCCTTTGTGGGTCTTCTAAATTCAAAACACTCATCTCAGCAACAACATCAGGGAATTTTGAGGAAGAAGATTCATTCCTCACAGGTTCTGGAAGGTGTAAGGCACACCCAAGGGCCACACAGGTCACAGGTAAAGAGAGAGGGAGGGAGCATGACCTGAGGCTCAGCAGGGTTTTTTTGGAGTCCAAGGGTGGGGTGCCCAGGGTTTAGGGGGTTCAATATTGATAAGTTGAAAATGTAAGAGCAGGAATTAGGATGTAGGACGGGAAGAGCGGGGTCACTCAAGCAGTCAGTTACCTAAGTTCCCTAGGGCTTTCTGGAAGGGGAACTTCACGCGTGGGAGAGGCCCGCTTCCTTATCTCGTGGTTTTATTAGCAGCTCTGTCACACAACAGGCACTATGGTGACTTGAGATGGGTGTCTCTGAAACGGATGCCTCAGCAATCAAAAGCTTCTGGTCAGGCACTTGCACTACCAAAGTCTAGTCAGCTGTGTCCTTCATGAGGTCCTCTGGTATATTCTGTCCCTCATATTCCACCCCAGCCTCAGCATATGCATCGGTCGCCGTGTGCCTAGACTCTTGGCATCATCCTCCAGACTCTACCAATGCCTCATTCTTTCTCACGATCTCCAGTCTGACTGACCCCCATCATGACTCTGTTTCACCTCTCTGCACTCACCTTTTTAACATGTCTTCAGTGTGAATTCAAGCCATAAAAACAGAGAGCTCCATGAGGAGACTGAAGCCCAAAGGGAATGTTCTCAAAGAAGCATTTCTTCATTCTTTCCTTTGGCCTGCGCCACCTTCCAGAAGTATAGATGCACCAGGCAGGCTACCTGCCATGTTCCCGGTGCAGCCTGTGGACATTTTCCTATGGACCTCTGCACCCGAATCCCCATGTCTTCCTGTCAAAACCCTACCCCACCTCGCAGGATCCAACACAGATCTCCCATTGCCTTCTCATGCCCGATGAGAACGAACACATCCTTCTCTGTGTTCGTGTAGCTTTGTAATTTCGTTACAAACCCTGTTGTCTTCCTCCCACAATATGCAGTCAGTGTCTTGTGTTGAATTGCTCTGAAATTCGACAATACGTGCAGACTTGAAGCATCTAATTTTATTGGAAGTTTACTGCTACTTAGAAATGTTCTTCATTCATCACTTAAGGATATATTTTCCGAATTTAATTTGGCCTCTGTTTCCTTTGTCCTCTGTCCCTTTGTATCTACTCAGCATTGCTTATAGATTTTAATTCACGGAAAGACCGTCTCTAGCACATCAACCTTCTACTCAAAACGTTTATTCAGTGACTCTGCTTTCCTCTGAGGACAAAGCACAAATTCCTAATAACCAACATTCAAGAATTTCCTCAGTCGGGCTCCAGCCTAATTTCCTATAAATCAGCTCAGTGTTATTCTCCCCCTTGATCCCACAGTATATCATCTTGATTCTTGATTCTGAGCCTTTTTCGTATTGTCCACCCCCCAATCCCTGAGCCACTTCCGTCTTCTGTTAGTTTATGAATTACATTCAGAATTTAAGATCTAACTTATCTCCCACAAAGCATTTTCTTCTTTTTTAGCTTATTCTTTATGAATCTACGCCTTTCCCATAGCGCCACAGACCTCACTGCCAATAAGACTGAGCACCACATTAGAAGATGGATGAATGGATACATAGATAGATAGATAATAGATAGATAGATAGATCCACACTATATATATATATATATATATATATATATATGCATATATATGTAACCTTCTGTCATTTTCCCAACATAATTGCCTTTTTGCCCAAAAGATCATGTAGCCTTCCCAAAGGCAAGGATGATGATTTATACTCCTTTATATCCCAAAGAGGTACTAGGTCCCTAGTGTATCATGCTCTCTTCCTGAAGTTTTTTAGAATAATTAAATATAGACCATCTTGGAAAAGAAACAGATGTAATGTCTCTATTCTAAAACTTTTTCTGGTCCTTGTTCTATATATTCAGACCCTTTCTGTTGGACTCCTTTAAACTCCTATTACTAAAGTGAAACATTTTACAAGGAGATAAAGTCAAATTTTTTTTTTAAAAAAATGTGTCCACAGGAAAATTAAAGCCCCAAAATAATGGGGTTAGGCATTGCTTCTGAACAGCCTGCACTCTTAATCATCCTGGTGCTTGATTGTTCTAGTTCAACATTAAGAACAATTCCCAGTTCATCCATAATGTGTTGGCTTCTGGAAAACAGAATTCTAATTTATCACATCAGAGTGTGATCGCAGAAGCTTATGTTCTTTGTTGGTAATTCGTACATGTTTTTTGTGTCCATTCTTGCTCATTAGAAAAACAGTTTGGGGTCTTAGTCACAGAAAGAACGGGTAGTTATAGAGATAATAAGATCAAGCAGGAAATGCCATGTCCTATTTTATACAACACTGAGAAACTGAAAGGGACATTAATTTCTCTAAAGGGCATCCCTGCCTACACAGTTGAACACCACCTTCTACATTGTTCATCAATTTCTATTCTGACTGACCTCATCCTGAGCTTCAATCTCACTGGAAAATTCAGGAGGCTGTGTCAGCATGGAGCCTGTTCACACTCAGGCAGGAAGGGGCTCAGCACTTCTGGACCCAAACCCCACTCATGTGACGACGAGCCTGCAGCCCACGTTCCCTGAAGTTAGCAAGCATTCTAACGCCTTAACAAGGAAAAGTAGGATGAAAACAATGAAGTCCAATTTCCATTCCCTTTATTTTAATTTTTTTAATTTTTATTTATTTTTGAGAGACACAGAGAGACAGAGCGCAAGCAGGTGAGGGGCAGAGAGAGAGGGAGACACAGACTCGGACACAGGCTTTGCCTTTTTGCCCAAGCTTTCAGCACAGAGCCCAATGCAGGGCTCGAACCCACAAACCGTGAGATCATGACCTGAGCTGAAGTTGGAAGCTTAACCGACTGAGCCACCAGGGCACCCCTAGATGTTTAAAACATTTTAAATAAAAACTACAGGCTTACTCAAATGCAGGCAGAACATAACCAACCCCCTGCACTCACCGCCTAGCTTCAGTAATTAGCAGCACGTTCCCAGCTTGTTTCTTCTAGATGGCCCTCTTTTCCCACAAATACTGGATTGTTTTATTTATTTATTTATTTATTTATTTATTTACTTGAGAGTGAGTGGGAGAGTGGGGCAAAGGGAGAGAGAGAGAATCTTAAGCAAGCTCCACGCTCAGTGCAGAGTCCGACACAGGGCTCGATCCCATGATCATGGATGGGATCGTGACCTGAGCTGAAATCAAGAGTCAGACACTCAACTGACTAAGCCACCGGGGTGCCCCAGCACTGGATTACTTGAAAAGAAATCCGAGATATGCATATTTCCTGGTGTCTCGAAATTGATATTTTAATATTAAAAATTACTTTGAAAAATAAAATAATCTTTAAGAGATCATCTCTGATATTAAAAAAGAATTAAGAAGCCAGTTAAGATTCTGTTTAATGAACTGTAGTGAGGTATAATGTATATCAATACCAAGCACCCATTTCAAATGTATATTTGGATGAGGATAAACAAATTCATCTACCATGTTATTACCAGTAAATCGAATCTTACACTACACTTCTGTCACTACACGTAGTTCCCTTGATGCCCCTTTGTCTGTTGACACATGCCCTCCCCCCACCTTAAGCCCCAGGTGATCACTGCTGTGCTTTCCAGCCCATAGATTAGATTTCCTTTTTCCAGAGTTTTCTAACAATGGAATCCTATGATATATATTTTTATGCCTGGCTTCTATTGCTCAGTGTAATATTTTTTTGAATATATAAAGCATACATTATTTACAAACACTTTCTTCTTCTAGATCAAGAATCAAACTAGCGCCTGGTTCAGAAAGGGAAGAAATTTTCAAGTTTGTTAATCCCAGACATATAATTTAACATAGTCATCCATTCCATTACCATTATATGTTTAGATTATTTTTAGATTTTTTTCTCCATTGTATGAAATGTGATTAACTTTCTTAAAATCTGTCTTTTTTAAATTAGTTCTATCCTCAAGTTTCCTTTTTTCAGTTGATAATATCTTTTATTTTGTATTCACATTCCATGTTTCTTATTAATACAGGATTTTACTTAAAATAGAGTCATTGTTTCTTTTTTTTATTTCTTTTTTTTTAATTTACATCCAGGTAAGTTAGCGTATAGTGCAACAGTGATTTCAGGAGTAGGTTCCTTAATGCCCTTCACCCATTTAGCCCATCCGCCCTCCCACAACTCCTCCAGCAACCCTGTTTGTTCTCCATATTTAAGAGTCTCTTATGTTTTGTCCCCCTTCCTGTTTTTATTTATTTTTGTTTCCCTTCCCTTATGTTCATCTGTTCTGTGTCTTAAAGTCCTTGTATGAGTGAAGTCATATGTATTTGTCTTTCTCTGACTGACTAATTTCGCCTAGCATAATACCCTCTATGTCCATCCATGTAGTTGCAAATGGCAAGATTTCATTCTTTTCGATTGCCGAGTAATACTCCATTGTATATATATACCACACCTTCTTTATCCATTCATCCATCAATGGACATTTGGGCTCTTTCATACTTTGGCTGTTGTTGATAGTGCTTCTATAAATATTGGGGTGCATGTGCCCCTTCGAAACAACATACCTGTATCTCTTGGATAAATGCCTAGTAGTGCAACTGCTGGGTTGTAGGGTAGTTCTATTTTTAATTTTTTGAGGAACCTCCATACTGTTTTCCAGAGTGGCTCAGTATGATATTTTTGAAGTTTCTACATGGTATTGTGAATATGAGCAGTTCATTCCTTTTTATTACGTTTTTTATTCCATTGTATGAGCGTGTCTCTCTTTCATCTGATGGACATCTGCTTTCCCAGTTTGGTATAATTGTAAATGAAGTTACTATGAACACTGGTGTAAAATTCTCCGTATTGATACATGTTTTTATCTCTCTTCGGAAACTAACTAGGAGTAAAATTGCACAGCCATGAACTAAACACGTTTAACTGTACAGTAAACTGCAAAACTGTTTTCCAAAGTGGTCGCACCATGTTACATTCCCATCAGCAGCGTATTATGGGGATGGGGGTAGTTTCGCATCCTGTCCTGGCCAACATGAGTATAGTCAGTTGTTCTAATGTGAGCCATTCTTGTGGGTGTTAGTGACTTCTCATGGAGGTTTTATTTTGCATTTCCTGATAACTAGTGGTGTTGAGCATCTCTCTCGTCACATTACTGGACATCTCACACTTGTCTCTGTTCCTGAATTTATTGAAGGCAAACCTCTTTCCACTATGCATAACACACACACACACACACACACACACACACACACACATTTTAGAAAAAAAATAGAGAAAGTTAATGGAGATGCTAACTTGTCCAAAAAATATTGAACGGTACCTGAATTACACTTAATGTTGTGTTTCTTTTTATGCACATATGCATAAATACAATGCAGGAAGAGGGGCAGCGATGGGGTTTGTGAATTTCTAATAATCTGTAAGATTTATACACTTAGGAGGCGCCTTCGCTTTCCAAGAACTGTTGACATGAGATGGGTAATAGTTTCTCTGCTTTCATCTCATTTCCAGAAGACAGGGAGTGTGTTGGAGCAGCAAATGCTAGGACTTTACCACCTAGAATCAAGAATGAGACCAAGAGTGGACAGGATGAACACGACACCTTCTAAGCGCTTGCTTGCTCACCTGTAGTCTCCCACGAGGCAGAAGCAAGCACCAAAGACTAGCTCTTGTTGCTTCAAATGCTCCTTCTTGCCTCACCAAAGGCAAAATGTCTTCCCAGAGATGGAGCCGAGGGTGATGTCTTAGAGCAGAAAATGAATAGTGGGAGGATTCTGCAGCCCACTTACTTTCCCTAGAACATTGGATGGAGGGAATGTGAGAAGATGAAAGCCATGATACATAGTGGGAAAGACTGTTGGTCATAGATCCATTTAAAATCACATACACCAGCAATTACCTCAACAACTCTTCCTATCATAATCTCATCTTAATTTCCAATGGCTGTCATAATGTTAAAAACATTTGTTTACACCATTATGTTAAAATATGTGTATTTTGTCCCAGCATCTTACAAACCATATCTCCTTCCCTCTTCCTCCACTATCAAATAGTTAATGATGTAACAAAATAATATCATATATGTGGAAATCATTTAACCATATAAACACGTACTCCAACTGTATTATGTTTGTGGGTCTATATTTTAATTCAATGGATACTTTAAATGAGTACAGTTTTAAATTATATAGTAAGAAGGGGATTAGGGTTTCTTAAATGTATTCATCCCTGCTCTACTCCTAGCACAGCTATTTTCTTTTTTCTGGTCACCAGCTAGTATTTACTCACATATATAGTTTGTTCCTACTTATAATCAGAACATGCAATTTTATATGCAACTTTCTTTATCATTCTCTATATTGCAACTTAATGGAGTTAATCTATCATCATTTTCTTAGAATCTTCCCTGTTGGATACACAAATTGTTTCCACTATTCACCATAATGAATAAGGCTGCAATGAACATTTTCCTAAGTATGCCATTTTATAATTTTGAATTATTCCCTTAAAATAATTTGTAAGATTAATAGTCCAAAGACATGAATATAGCTAGGGACTCTTAATATAGATATGGATCAGAATGGGGAGCCCATGGGCTATAGTACCACTAGAAATATATGAATTTATCAATTGTTTTCCCAATAGCCTCATCTGCATTTATATTTTCTTGCTTATAACTTTAGTTAACATAATATGTGTCACTTTTTAAATTTATTTGTATTTTTTAAATTGCCATTCAGATTTTGAAAGTTTACATATTACTTTACATACGCCATACTATTAGTGAGGCTTAATCAGGGAAATCACTGAAGTATAATTCAAGCATAGGTTCAAGTTCCAACTCTGAATTAGCCTCTCAAAAAAATTATTTCTTTAACTATGACTTAGTGACAATGATGCCTGCTTCACAAAGTTGTTGAAATGATTTGTGAATTAATCAGTGTCTCATGAGTTAGCAGCACACAGGGAATTGTTACTTCTTTCTCTGTCTCTGCCTCCCTCATCTCATCTACCAACTCTCCTGCCCTTGACTTCTTCTCATGTGGATTATTTATTCAAGCTCTCTTGGTACACAGTTTTATAGGACCTTCTTTGTCCTTCCAGAGTTTACAGCCATGGGAGCTCTTTCTTAGTCGGTGTTCTCTAGAGAAGCGATCTCTGACTCGCCAGCAAGCGCTGAGTTATATTGTAAATCACTGAGGTCAGATCTTTTGGACTTTGTGTGAACTAACTGAGTGTTCACACAAGCAAATGGGTAATACCCTCAACATAAATATCTTCCATAAATTACTCATCTTAGGATCTGTGTATAGTTCAATTTCTCTTTAAGTGTCTCTTCTCCGAGTTTCCTTCCGTTAGGCTTCTCAGCGATACTTTCATTTGTTTATTTACCTCTTTGTGCTGGTCTTGGGTAATACTTCAGCTTAATCTTCCATCTATCGTGTTCCACCTGAGAACAAGCGTCCTTCTTCTGGTAACAAGTGCATTTGATCAAGCAGTTGTAAAACCAGACAATGGCTAGACGTTGCATTCTAGATGATACTGTCATCTGGACTTTGTCCGTCTTACATCTAGTGTGTTTTCCTGGCATTATTGCCAAGCGGTTGCCTAGAATTTGTTTCCATCTTGAGAACCTTTGTAGCAGGAGCTGTCTTCTCAATCATCTCCCTTAAAGCCAAAATAAGTCCCAGTGTGTCATAAGGTGTGAGAAAACCTATTTACTAGCATATGGTTTCTCAGTTGGAAAAGCATCGAAATTGTAAATTTCTATCCTCTTCCATGAGGGCCAGGCAGTGTGGGGTCTACCAGAAGATCTTCCAATCTCTCACCTTCACAAGAAGTCGAACTGAGTAAGATGTGTTCTAAGCAGTTCCAATTCAGGATTTTAAAAAGAGCAAAAGGGGAGGATGGAGAAGAAGGGAAAAAAGTTCTCTACAGTCTTTTCCAGCCTCAGCGACTCGGGAGAACACCATGGGCTCCTTTCGATTTTTTATTTCTTACATAAGCCTTCTCTTTATGTGGTATAGGCAAGACTTCTTCAGTTTTGCGTTGCTAAACCTGCTTTCCCCCAATTCTGTGCCCACTCTCCCCATTTTTAGATGTTACACATGAGTGCTGGCCTCTTTTTCCTGTCTGAGTAGATACAACAATTCTACCTTCTTACCCACATCAAAGCCCTTCGTCCACACACTGCATCAGCAAATATTCAAGTACTGATGATTTCCACAAAGCCTGAGAGAGGCTCCTGTGTAATAATTAAATCCACAGAGGGAATTCGAGGATCACAGCAGGGTTTAGACAGCATTCTGTCTAAACCAGTTTTTCCATTGTTGGTGAGAAGTACACCACAGTCACCATGCCTACAATATGCCCACGCAGAGACACCTAGCGTTGAAAATATCCAGACTCACAAGGTGAACAACTCGTGCACTTATAATCACAATCTTATATTTCTGCCCTACCCTTGCATTCGTGAAGCTGGGAACAGAGAGGGTGATATTAGAAACAGTGTAGTTGCGCCCAGAGCCCAACGTGCACACAGCAAGAAAGCTGTTGACATGAAATAGGACAGTGACTGTAATGACCACACACACCACGTTCATCGCTGTATCACACGCACTTCTTCATGAACCCTGACATCCTGAGCCTCTCCCTGCGGCCGATGGAGGACTGACCCCAGCTTGAACCTCATTCTGCATGACTCACTTTGTGGCTTGGTCAAGCCTCCTTAACCACAGTTTCCCCTAACACACAGTGCAGATAAGGTCACACTGTCCTGCAGAGAGCTCATGAAGCCAGAATGAGATAATGAGCATACAGGATTTTGGAACAGGGTTCAAATTCTCTACAATTACCCAGGTAGATGTTTTTGTTAGCACCGTTACGCTGATTTACAGTAATTTAAATCTGTAAAAAGATGTTCTGCCAGTTGTTTGTGTATGTTCTACTTTCCCCACCCTATTGTACACCGATTAAGGCGGCTTTCAGAACATGCCATTTTCCCTCACAGCTTCCTGCGTTTGAATATGCTGCTTGAATATCCTTCTCCCGCCACCACCACCCCCCCACCCCTGCCCCCACGTCCCTTTGTCTGTCTGCCATATTCCTAACTCAGCATTCAGGACTCAGCTTAAAGACCTCCTGACTGGTGATGCCCACCTCTGTACCCTCTCTGTACCATAGTTGGCAATTACTTGCCTGTATTGGGATGATTTGCATCCATTGTGGTCTCTTCCATTTGACTGGACTCAGACATGCAGAAGGCAGGACCAAATCTTAATCAGTTTTCAAGCCAATACCCGGTTCATGTTATTCACTCGATAAATGTTGATCAAAACGATGAGTGAATGTCAAATACTTGTTGCCATGAAATCAATTGTATTAATCAGGTGAGTGATTCCTTGCCATAAATTTATGAAGGAAACTCATCACTTAGCTTTCTATAAGTAGTAGACATATATATGCATTATGTGTACATATTAAAGGGGAAAGCTAATAAAATACTCCTGGGGCACCTGGGTGGCTCAGTCGGTTAAGCATCCAACTCTTGATTCTGGCTCAGGTCATGATCTCAGAGTTCGAGAGTTCTAGCCCTGCATCAGGCTCCACACGGTGGAGCCTGCTTGGGATTCTCTCTACCTCTCTCTCTGCCCCTCCCCTGCTCATGTGTTCTCTCTCTCTCTCTCTCTCTCTCTCTCTCTCTCTCTCAAAAAAAATAAAACAATAACTTAAAAAATACTCCCAATTATTGGAAGTTTCACACTGAGGACATGTGACCATGTGACAGAGACCATAAGATGTGATATTTGTGTGGAGAGGCAAGTTACACAAACTCATTGTTTCCCCAGTCGCTGCCATGAATCACTCATTCAACAGGCTGCTAACACATCTTATAGAAGAAAAGGGTTTCTTGATGAACATTTAGAAATTTCTGGGATAAATCTCTATAAAATTTATCATTTAATTAAAATGTCATCTCTGGAGGAGTAGGAGAAGGGTGGTCAAAAGGTAACAACCTTCCAGTTACAAGATGAAAAATACTAGGGATATAATGTACAGCATGATGGCTATGGATAATATTGCCATATGATGTATATGAAAACAGTTAAGCGAATAAATTCTAAGAGTTTTCATCGCAAGGAGAGAGAAATTATTTTTCTTTTCTTTTCTGCTTTGTTTTTTTGTATCTGTATGAGATGATGGATGCTAACTACACTTTAATAGCAATAATGATTTCACAATATATGTAAATTAAATTTGCTATGCTGTACACCTGAAACTTATACAGTGTTATATGTCAATTATATCTCAATAGAACTGGAAAAAAATAAAATGCCATCTCACAATTTGCTTTCTGGTTGTCGCACTTCATCTTTTATTTTGGTTTAGATTAATTTCCCCCTCCTTTATTTTGTTCTATTTTCAGCTTTCGTGGTAACATGGCACCTGTTTTCTTTCTACAAGAGAAACTCAGCACTCAGCAACGTCCTTCATAAATTGGATTGGCTTGATGATCCTACTTGGAATAGGTATGTAAAACTTCAATATTTTCTTACCCATTGTTTTGAATCCTTTTTATGATTCAACAGGAATCATTCCTGTTGTTCTTGTTGCTCACTGAGAATGGAATTTGTTCTGAGGAGTAAAATTTACGGGTCAGAGATGACCTTTGTCTTTTCTGCTTAGAAGGATGTGTTTATAGTATGACTTACAAGACTCCGGAAGATGCCTTTCTTTGCTTTCTCATGTGATAAATACACATTAAGAATACAGTCGTTCCAGGAGACGGGAAATCCTATGGTTGTATGATTCTGAAAATAATATTTATCTGCAACTCTTTGAATATCACGTATATGAAATATGACTGATCCTCTGGTATGCTTAGGAATATAATATCTGTAGTTTAATATTCTAATGGAAAGATACAAACTTCTTCTTTCCCAAAATTAGGCCAGGCTTAGACAAAACTGAATGCTAAATTATGGACTGAATAATTACACATGTGAATTAATTAATCATCCCTTGATCCTGAGGTTTTGTGATAATTACTCCCTTGGTGTATCATGATATAAATATGATATAAAAACCACAAAATACAATATCTGACAGTTTTTCTATATGAAGAATTCTTTTGAAGGAAGTGTTTTAAAATTAGATTCTTATAAGGTCTAAGCCTTGTAACTCTTGATTTGATCCAATCCAGACTATTTGGATAACTACTGTGTGTGTGTGTGTGTGTGTGTGTGTGTGTGTGTGTGGTATGTTATCACTAAGGGATATTTTATTACAAGATTCATTGGTTTTTTATATTCAACTTTTAACATATCAGGAATATGGTAGGCTTGTTGAGATGCTGGTAAAAATTTAGAAAGGTGTCCCATCTACATAAATTGTATTTTCCAAAGAAAAACTAGGTAACAACTCTCCCATGCCCCCACCCCTCAAAAGAAATGTTGAAAACCACATTTGGGAAGCAGCACAGACCTGAGAGTTAATCAGACATGAGGACCTAGCTTTACTACTTAACCCACTACCTTGAGAGAATCTTTTATGTTTCCTTAGGAAGAGTATTATTACTTAATTTGGATGGGAGGAAGAAAATAAATTAATTCACAGTTACAATGTATGAAGTCCACGAGGTCACCTTTCTTCTTAATGAAGTATCAGGTAATTAATGATTGTGCTTCCAAGAGTCTCCAAAGAATTTCACTCCTATGTTCTACGAGAGTCTGAAATCCATAATTAGAGTTTCACTCCCTGATTTAAACAGAATTTGCAACTGGTTACCTACATGTTAGATCTATCTTTGTTTGTTTATTTTTACAGGGTTTTGTTTTGGTTTTTGGCCCACCCAAAATTGATACATATATGTTTTAAACAATTACCAAATCAAAAATCCTGAGAGAGTTCTCAAACAAATCTGGGTTCCCACTCTTCTCTTTCTTGGTCAGTGACACTACAATTAAACCAGTTACTTATTTAAGAAATCTAGTTGCCATACAAGAGACTTCCCTCTTCTTAACCTCTCCACATCTACCCCATCAAGTTCTCCAAGTTCAGCCCTGACTCAGTGGTTCTCAACCCTCTTGGAGAAGAGAGGCCGGTTCCCAGGTTGCACCCAGCAAAGGAAGTCAGAATTTTTAAAAAGCTCCTCAAAAGATTCATATGTGCAGTTGGGGTTTAGAGCCACTGCTCCAAAATCTTCGTTCGTGTCTGTGTCAAATGCCACACACCCCACCCCCCATGCAAGTGAGACTTTCCTGTCTCACCAGTGGCCTGCAGTGGTCCTGAAATCACCTTCTCGCTTCTATTCTGGTCCTCATTCAACCCACCCTCTGCCCAACAGCCAGAATGATTGTTTATAAATACAAAAATATCTGGTCAATGCCTGCTTACGCCTCTTCAGTAAAAACACAAAAATGAAGATCACTGATGATCATTTATGCTTTAGTGGGATATAAAGTTCAGGTCTGTTGAAAGACCAAGTCACTGAGGCCGTGAATTTCAGGAGCAAATGGGGGAAAGGGCATAAAAGGTAGAACTGAAAATGCCAAGGCAGTTTTATTCCATCCTCATATCATGCCTCTGGCCTAATCTTCTGCTAGCCTGCTTGTCCAGGCAGTGACCCAAAAGCCAAAAGTATTGCTGACCTTTCCCACAAATTGCCACCCAATCCATGTCCTCATCTCCCGTGACCACCAGGAGGAGCAAAGGGATATCATGATTTGTCAGTGATGCTATTATAAGATTAATTTCATGGCACAGCCACCGAAGTGTATTAAATGCCACCCCTTCAGAGTTGCACGATTCACCCAACAAAATACGATGATATTGGTAAAGAATTAGGGACGTGTGTTTGTTGTGGGAGGGGGTGATGGTTACAGCTAGGATCTTTTCTCCTATAGCTCAGAGATGTTGGTCTTTCTTTTCGCCAATAAATAATGTAAATCCAGTTATTTATTTGAGCTGCAGTGGAGACATTTTTTTCTCCTGTGACTGTATCATGATTTTGTAGACCACTGTTTAAACCACTGAAATTGTCCCTTTGATTCTAAGCACCGCATCACTGTAGATGTTGCACGTCCCACTGGGAGGGCAGAAGATAAGGTTTTCATCAAAAACGACACCCGTTGAGGTATAGTGATGCCGTCTTCATCAGAGTTTTAGAAGGTATCAGTAAATGCAAACGGCTTTGGTGCTAAGTGGAAACTTGGATCCGGATCGGCACCCCGTGTACGCGACATAATCAACTTTTATTTTGTGCTTTTATCTCATGCTGTCTTACATACAGAACCTTCTGCACTTCACCATTTCCATTATTAAAAAGTTCAAGGAGCTGCTTTAAGAACCCGACAGAAATACGCATTTGACATGCAGGTAATGGAGACCAGTAAAGAGCTGATAAATACAGTTACCTAGGTGTTGAATTAATGCCTGGGGCATGGCTACCTTCTTTACCCTAAATTATTTTCATCAGTGAAGCTAAAGTATGTTTGGGGACCTAATTTACCCAAATAATATGCCTGTGCAGAGTTATCCATCATTTAAGAAAACAGTTGATATTTTAAGCTTTCTCCTAAAGCTTTAATTTGGGGAGAAATGGAAAACAAAATACACAGAGAGAAGCACACATACACACACACACACTAACACACACACACACACACACACACACACGGAGTATCCCAAAAGACGCAGGACAGGACCCTGCTCACTAATGAGATGTCCGTGCATTTCTTTTTGGGATCAAGGTGGATTGGTCTTATATGGAATTCTCTGTGATGAATAGAGCTTTAATAAGGCCACAGATTCTTTTCATGCCATTTTAGGAATTTCTTTGAAAGGATTCAGGCAGTGACACCCCTTGTGTTTTAGAGTTTTACATTAGTACAGGCAAAGCTTTTCAAATAATATAAAGCCGTTTTTCTAAATTCCTTATATCCCCGAGTCTCTGGGTTCTGGACAGAGGAAGATTAAAATCTCTATAAAATCTACCATATTGCGACCACATGAACCAGCTATTGAGAGAGAAATTAATAGTCTCTGAAATGAACCTTGAATTAAGCTTCTTTCGCTTTGCATTTTCTACTACTTTGTTCATGTGCTATTAAGTCTCTTTAATCAGAGAGCTCCCTAAAACTGACATACAGTCGATTCAGATTTATTTTAAAAATCTAATATAAAAGATAAATATATACTATGTTTGTTAAAGGGAAGACACCCTATGAATGTTTGTGAATACTGAGTTCATTCGGAATATTCATATTGTCTTATAGTAATACATCAAATGCCTCCAAAAATATACATGTTTGTCACAGATATTTACTACTGCATCAGACTTTTTCTTATTGCTGTCATTCCTCTTGCACTCCATGTTGACTCTTTGGGGGGGGGTCCCTTTTTTTTAAACTTCAATTCTAGTTAGTAAACATACAGCGCAATATTGGTTTCAGGAGTAGAATTCAGTGATCCATCACTTATATACACAACACCCAGTGCTCTTCACAACAAGTGCCCTCCTTAGTGCCCATCGCCCGTCTAGCCCATCGCCTACCCACCTCCTTCCATCAACCTATAGTTTGTTCTCTATCATTAAGGATCTCTTGTGGTTTGTTTCCCTCTCTTCTCTTTTCCACCCCCTACCCATATGTTCATCTGTTTTGTTTCTTAAATTCCACATACGAGTGAAATCATATGGTATCATATGTTATTTGTCTTTCTCTGATTGACTTACTTAGCTTAACATAATACGTTCCAGTTCCATCCATGTCTTTGCAAATGGCAAGATTTCATTCTTTTTGATGGCTGAGTAATATTCCATTGTGTATATATACCACATCTTCTTTATCCATTTATCAGTCAATGGAATTTGGGCTCTCTACATAGTTTTTCTGTTGTTGATAATGCTGCAAATAAACATTGGGGTGCATGTACCCTCTTGAATCTGTATTCTTGTATACTTAGGGGAAATACCTAATATTTCAATTCCTAGATCATGGGGTAGTTCTATTTTTAGTTTCCTGAGGAACCTCCATACTGTTCTGCATAGTGGCTGCACCAGTTTATATTCCCACTAACAGTGCAAGAGGGTTCCCCTTTCTCTACATCTTCGACAATGCCTGTTGTTTCTTGTGTTGTTAATTTTACCCATTCTGACAGGTGTAAAGTGGTATCTCGTCATGGTTTTGATTTGTATTTCCCTGATGATGAGTGATATTGGGTAACTGTTCAGGTGTCTGTTAGCATCTTGATGTCTTCTTTGGAAAAGTGTGTATTCGTGTCATGCCCATTTCTTAACTAGGTTATTTATTTTTTGAGTATTGAGTTTGATAAGTTCTTAATAGATTTTGGGTATTAACCTTTTATCAGATATGTCATTTGCAATTATCTTCTTCTATTCCATTGGTTGCCTTTTAGTTTTGTTGATTGTTTCCTTCTCTGTGCAGAAGTTGTTTATCTTGATGAAGTCCCAATAGTTCATTTTTTGTTTTTATTTCCCTTGTCTTTGGTGACATGTCTAGTAAGAAGTTGCTGTGGCAGAGGTCAAAAAGGTTGCTGCCTAGGTTTTCCTCTAGGGTTTTTATGGTTTCCTGTCTCACATTCATGCCTTTCATCCATTTTGAATTTATTTTTGTGTATGGAGTAAGAAAGTGGTCCAGGTTCATTCTTCTGCATCTAGCCATCCAGTTTTCCAAGCACCATTTGTTGAAGAGACTGTCTTTTTGTCCAGCAGATATTCTTTCCTGCTTTGTTGAAGATGAGTTGACCATTTAGTTGT
Source organism: Cryptoprocta ferox (assembly GCA_028646485.1). Classification (NCBI taxonomy): domain Eukaryota; kingdom Metazoa; phylum Chordata; class Mammalia; order Carnivora; family Eupleridae; genus Cryptoprocta; species Cryptoprocta ferox. The sequence goes on from CM053561.1 coordinate 9,300,340, forward strand.
GGGTCCCTTTCTGGGTTTTCTATACTATTCCATTGATCTATGCGTCAGTTTTTGTGCCAGTACCATACTGTCTTGATGATTACAGCTTTGTAATATAGATTCAAATCCAGAATTGTGATGCTTTCAGTTTTGTTTTTCTTTTTCAGGATTATTTTGGCTATTTGGGGTCTTTTATGGTTCCAAACAAACTTTAGGATTGTTTGTTCTAGCTCTGTGGAGAATGCTGGTATTTTGATAAGGATTGCATTAAGTGTATAGATTGCTTTGGGTAGTATAGACATTTTAACAATATTGTTCTTCCAATCCATGAGCATGGGATGCTGTTCTATTTCTTTGTTCCTCTTCAATTTCTTTCATAAGTGTTCTATAGTTTTCAGAGTATAGATCTTTTAACCTCTTTAGTTAGGTTTATTCCTAGATACCTTATTGTTTTTGGTTGCAAATGGGATTGATTCCTTGATTTCTTTTTCTGCTCCTTCATTATTAGTATATAGAAACACAACAGATTTCTTCACATTAGTTTTATATTCTGCAATTTGCAGAATTCATGTATCAGTTCTAGCAATTTTTTGGTGGAGTCTTTTGGGTTTTCTACATAGAGTATAATGTCTTCTGCAAATAGTGAAAGTTTGACTTCTTCCTTGCCTATTTGGATGCTTTTCATTTCTTTTTGTTGTCTGATTGCTGAGGATAAGACTTCCAGTACTATGTTAAATAGCAATAGAGAGAGTGGACACACTTGTTTTTTTCCCCATTGAGGATGATATTAGCTGTGGGTCTTTTGCATATGTCCTTTATGATGTTGAGGTATGTTCCATCTATCCCTACTTTGTTGAGGGTTTTTATCAAGAATGAATGCTGTATTTTGTCACATGTTTTTCTACATCTATTTGAGAGGATCATATGATTCTTATCCTTTCTTTCATTAATGTGCTGTGTCAGGCTGATTGATTTGTGAATATTGAACCAGCCCTGAAGCCCAGGAATAAATCCCACTTGGTCATAGTGAATGATAATGTTGACTCTTGAGAGTGAATATTTTGGAATGAAACATATAGCCTTCTAGTATCCTCGATGCTTGGACTCCACATTAGATTTTAGTAAATATTTGTGGAATGAATAATTCAAATGCATTTTAATTTTAGACACAAGCAGATGAAATACCAAAGCTGGGAACCGACTTGGCCAGTGAACTACATATATAAAATAATGAGCAATGAAAATGGTAATTCATCAGATCAGAGACTATATCTGATATGCTCTGCTGAAGCAGAGAGATGGACGTCATTTTTAAAGGATTTGGACAAAGTCAAAAAGCCAAGAAAGCTAATATTTTGGCTAAGAACTCATCCTGATTTTATTAAGGCCATGGGCATGTACTTCCTTCTTCACCAATATTTTCATCTTTAATTTTTTTCTGCCATGTTGAGGAGATGTTCTAGTCTGTAGATTCCTAACTGAGGTGCCTTATCTTTTGAAACTTTGCAAGAGTCATGTGGACAAACGTTAAAACGTACTACAGAGTGGCTATAAATACTAGTCTGGTATAGAAATAGCTGCACTAAGGGATAGTTTGGTGGCTTCCTTCCACATCTCTATCTAGCTGTCAGTCAAATCTCTGACTTTTCTTGGCAAAGTTCAAACCCAATTAAAGATGATAGGCTTTATATTAATTCTCTTTTGCATTTTCAAAAAAGAGTAGATGGTCCAAATGGATATGATGATCTTCACAATACTTTAAGGCCTTCCTACGTAGTTATTTTTCTCAAGTGAATTTCAAGTGAAATTTCACTTGAAAATTAGATTTCATTCATAGTGTAACAACACACAGTGCCTTGGGAAAGAAGACATTTCACATATATATTTTTTTGATTTTTTTAACGTGTTATTTATTTTTGAGAGAGAGACACAGAGCATGAGCGGGGGAGGGTCAGAGAGAGAGGGAGACACAGGATCAGAAGCAGGCTCCAGGCTCTAAGCTGTCAGCACAGAGCCTGATGCAGGGCTCGAACCCACGAACTGTGAGATCATGACCTGAGCTGAAGTCAGCCACTTAACCGACTGAGCCACCCAGGTGCCCCGCAATTTCTTATATTTAAGGTTCCTAAACCATATCCTCGTATTTGAGAGAGTTTATAAACAAACTGTTTTTCTTTATCAGAATAGTAATAATATGATCAATGATAACTTTGATTTTAAGTATTTTGAAATCTAAACTTCCATATTTAACTTGGCCTTGCCAATATTCAAACATATTTTTCTTTACATTATTAATATTCTAAAACATTTTCATTTACTCTTTACTTGTTTTTACTTGTGTATCTCTACTATGCTTTTTTAACCAAAACAAATAAAAAAATAAAAAATTTTAGATGGGTTAGCACACTTTGAACATATTCTTTTTTTTTCTAACAGACTTTTTTCTTTCTCTTCCTTTCTTTCTTTCTTTCTTTCTTTACTTTGAGCATATTTTTAACTTGTGACTGTAATATAGGTTCTTCTTATTTAGAATAAAATAAAAATTTGAGAGCCTGTCTTCAAGTATTAAACGAAATGTCACTATGGTGGTACGGAAAGCTGTTTTTCTGGGACATTTTTTCAACTTACAAAGATTTGTTTTTATTTTAAATTACATGGATTATTTTGGGGGCGCCTGGGTGGCTCAATAGGTTAAGTGTCTGACTTCAACTCGGGTCAGGATCTCGAGGCTCATGAGTTCAAGCCCTGCGTTGGGCTCTGCGCTGACAGCTGGGAGCCTGGAGCCTGCTTCAGATTCTGTGTCTCCCTCTCTCTCTGCCCCTCCCCTGCTCATGCTCTGTCTCTGTCTCTCAAAAATGTATAAACATTAAAAAATTAAATAAATAAAAATTAAAAAGTGCCTTGTGGAGAGTATTGAATAGTTAGTGAAAGGCTATAGATGTGCATAATAAAGGAAAGTGAGTATCTGACAGGGACACTGGGGAGAGTGAGCCTGGAGGCTGAGCGGGAGCATCAGGAATGGGAAGGTTTCCAGTTGGAGCCCAGAGACACATGTGGAAATGTGTGAAAGGGAGCTTTTCTCCTTGTTTTTATTTTTTATTATTTTTTTCAGTTTATCTATTTTGAGAGAGGCAGACAGCACAAATAGGGGAGGGACAGAGAGAGAGGAAAAGAGAGAGAATCCCAAGCAGGCTCTATGCTTTCAGCGCAGAGCCCAACATGGGGCTCGAACTCACAAAACTGAGAGACCATGACCTGAGCTGAAACCAAGAGTTGGAGGCTTAACCGACTGAACCACCCAGGCGCTCCCTCTCTTTCCTTTAAAATACAGGGCATGCTGTCTCTGCCCTGTTCACGCTCCAGCCTCGCTCAGCATTTTGCTGGACTTTCCTGTCCTTTTCCCTCTGCCTCCCCATTCTGATTCCACAGGGCACGTAAGCTCTAAGAAGTGTCATGACCCACTACCTGTTGGGGGACCCTGTCTTACTCCAAACCTACATTTCAGTTGTACCTTGCACACAACCCCACCAGGGAACTGGAAGGCTCTATATAATTTGAGGGAAGATATTTAACTTCCCTGAGCTTCGATCTCTTTATCTGTAAAAATGGAAATAGTAATATTTTCTTCCTGGGATTGTTGTAAGGAATGAAAGAGTATCTTTTTTATTATATTTATTAAGCAAGCTCTTCCTAAATAGGCTTTTAGCTCCTCAGTTAGGTGGCATGTCATTGGCTTTCTCAAAAAAAAATTTTTTTTAAGAGTTGTAACCACTGGTGCTCTGTAGTCTGCCATTCTCATCCCCAAACAGTACAAACAAAAGCAATAATAAAAACTTGCTGCTCTGCTTCTCCCATAGTCTGGGTCCTGCCAGCTCTCAGAACTGTGTTCCACCTTTGACTTACCCTCCCCCATTGTCCTGCATGTCCTCGTCATTGCAACTGAATGACTCTCAAGTCCTCTTTAATAATTTCCTCAGTTATCTCTCTGCCACCAGTTTTACCTGACTCCAGTCCTTCCTCAGTACTGATTCCAAAATAATCCATCTGTTTTTTTTTTAATGTTTTATCTATTTTTGAGAGGTGGGGGGAGGGTGAGAGAGAGAGGGAGACACAGAATCCGAGGTAGGCTCCAGGCTCTGAGCTGTCAGCACAGAGCCTGACGCGGGGCTCGAACCCACGTACCGTGAGATCATGACCTGAGCCGAAGTCGGTCGCTTAGCGACTGAGCCCCCCAGGCACCCCAATCCATCTGTTTTTAAATGGGCCACATAAGGTTACTCTCCTACCTTAAAAACATGGCTCCATGGCTCCTGTAGGTGCCTAGCCTACAAACAACTGAAATGGCAGAGTTTTATGCAAGCTCCTAAGAGTCACTCCCTTCCATCGATCCTACATAAGTTCTACCACGCCAGTGTCTTACTGTTTGCTGGGAATTATCCAAACACTGTGCTTGCACACGGTGCCCATTCTGCCGGCGGTGCAATGAACCCCCTTTCTTGCCACGTGTGTATTCATCTCAAGGACCCTGATTAAATCTCGTTTGTTCATTGATGCCTCTGCACATGCCCGGCTCATCTTCCCCAAGCAGAGTCGAGTTTACCATGCTGTGTCCCCAGAACTCTTCCTTCATAGTTACCCAGCACTTAGCACCTTGTATTGTAACTTACTGATTTCCTCGATCGTTTCCCTGGGACCGCCTTCATATTCATCATAGTATTCCTACTGGCAGTACCTAACGGCCACTAAATACATGCTTTATTTTTGAATAAATGCTAAGCGATACATGAATCCCGGTTGATTTACCATTCCCTTGCAGCTAGGGAAATGGTGCAATAAATTAATTTGCCCAACGTTCTGGAGCATCCAAAAAGATTAGCAGTGAGTTTCATTAACTTCCACTTTTACCATTTTTCATTTGGGAAGAAGTTCAGATAGAGAAAAATGTAACGTACTTACCTCCTAAGACTGTGACACGCTTTGCAAGATGTAGTGTCATTCAGTTTCTTTCAAAATTATTAACATAAGTACTTAGGAAACGTTTAAGATATTAAAACAATCTCTCGGGAAGAAAAGCTATCACTTAAGGTCAGATGTCATCCATTCATTCAACAGATTTGTGTTGATTGTTGAATATGTGTCAGATTGAACATTATTATTCTATTAATACTATATTTTAATAATAATAGTACTGTTTTTTGAAAATTAATGAGATGTGGGGCGCCTGGGTGGTTAAGTCGATTAAGCACTGACTCAGCTCAGGTCATGATCTCGTGGTTTGTGAGTTTATTAAGTCCCACGTCGGGCTCCGTGCTGACAGCTCAGAGCCTGGAGCTGCTTCGGATTCTGTGTCTCCCTCTCTCTCTGCCCCTCCCCTGCTCATGCTCTGTCTCTCTCACTCTCTCAAAAATAAATAAATGTTTTTAAAAAAAAATTAATGAGGTGTAAAATGTGTGCTCTAATGCTCAAGAATAATTAATTGACTCAGTTGCGCTAAGAAGATATCTACAAGTTTATATTTGATCCAGGACTTTAAATTTATTTTTAATAAACTCCTTCTAATGGAAGCTGATGTTACCTGTATATCTTGGTGCTGGGTTCAGAGAGTATTCATCACTCTGCTTTATGAGCAGGAATATTCCAGAAAAACAACATCATGTGGTTTTGTTACAAAATGTCTTTCTGAATTAGGTCATATTGATACTTAGATATACTTTTTAAAAATTAGGTCACTGCAGGGGCACCTGGGTGGACTGGTTGAGTGTCCGACTACCGTTCAGATCATGATATCATGGTTCGTTAATTCAAGCCCCATATTGGTCTCTGTGCCAACAGCTTGGAACCTGGAGCCTGCTTCGGATTCTGTGTCTCCTTCTCTCTCTGCCCCTCCCCTTCCCATGCTCTGTCTCTCTCTGTCCCTCAAAAATAAGTAAACATTAAAAAACTGTTTTAATTAGTTCACTGTATAGTTAAAGCCATTCCTTTTACATTCCATTGAACAAATTTAACAAGTTTGTGGTCTTCATATCACAAAATCATAAAAACCTGCCTTTACTAATATAAATGTGACATGTTTATACACTCAAGAAGTATATGCATTTGAGTATATAATTATATTCTGATCACTACCAAATACCACTGTTATTAACGCATCATGCCGTACCGGATGCTTACATTGACGTACAAAACTCTCTGCTCTTGGGGCGCCTGGGTGGTTTAGTCAGTTAAGCAACTGACTCTTGATTTCGGCTCAGGTCATGATCTCACAATCATGGGATCAAGCTCCACTCAGTGTGGAGCCTGCTTAGGATTCTCTCTCCCTCTCTCTCTCTGCCCCTCCCCCTCTCATGCATGCCTGCTCTCTCTCTCTCTCTCTCTCAAAATAAATAAATAAACTTAAAAAAATTATCTGCTCTTAAGGTAGTTGTGAGTCTGAAAAAAATTGGGGAGTTTTGGTACCTTCTTTTACTTTTTCTTGTAATATATTGCAGTGTTTTCCATTGATCAGTTTGCAGAAAGCACTAATATAAATACGTTAGTGTACAACTGATAGTGAATATAATTATATGTTATTATTATATAGTATATTGTGTATCTTTATTACATATGCCTTTCCCACTAACTTGGAAGCATTGTCCTGGTTTTTTTCCCAAAAAAGTATTTTAACAATACTGGTTTCCAATACCGATGTAATGTCTATATATTAACTTTATTCAAACTGCATTATACATACGAAATTTAATGTTTTATATGCTCTGCATTTTGCTAAGATTATTCAAGTCCACTAAGTGCATATTTGTGCATGTTTATTTGTACACATGCCCATTGAAGACTAACAATATTGTATGTCGATGTATCAGTGATTTAAAAAGTACTTCCATATAAGTAGTAAGTAGCAGTTACAGGCATAAACTTTGCACCCAGCATCTCTAGGTTCAAGTCCCACATCAAAACCTATCAATGGAGTTTCCTTGTTTCCTGACTTACCTTAGCCTCCACTTTCCCATCAGGCCCATTTTACGGACAGACCATGGAAGGGATTCCATGAGATGAGTTGTGTAAAGATAAACGGCTTTCTCTGTGCCTGTGCGGGTTAGAGTACAGAGAATAGTGATTTTAATTTGGACCTCACAAAGGCCTTTAATAGTTCAATTTTGTGTCAAAGGGAGGGATAGAGGGAAAAAGCAATGTCCAAAACATGGGAAGTATCTGACTCCAGGTCACGTGGCTTTGGAGTGCCGCAATGCGGGCTTGCCTGGTGCCCACGCTGCCTCCAGCCCTGAGCTCCTGGTGGGCCGGATGGGTCTTCGCATCTTCAACGTTCTGAAACACAGTAAGCACTTCAGAAACGCTGGGTAATATGCATTTAAAGAAAATTTTGACAATTTAGTGATTGTTAAGAATGCCTATGGGAAATTAAGGTTAAGATGAATACATTGAGAGTCTTCAAGCCACGCTAGTATAGCAGACGGTTGTCTTTTTGCTAAGGTTCTATTACATCACATCCCAAGGGCAAGAATCCTGTCTTAATTGATGTAAGAGAGTGCCTGGTGTAGACAGCTCAATATCTATTTGTTTCATAACTGAGTGAGCAAATGGATGAACTTGAATAACTAGAAGTAAGTGTTAATAAAAACATTTTCAAGTTTTGAAAAAAAAATTTTATTATTCTTACTATTGTTTTGCCACTAACGTTTTGGAAAGAATATATACCTTTGGGTGGTCTTTTATCCTTAGGTCTTCTTGTATTCCTCTTTTCTATGTGCAATCTAAAATTCTTCCCTTGCTTTTTTCCTCTATTTGTTTTGCTTATAAACAACTGAACTTTGTTTTTTCAATATTTTAAAAATATTTCTCTTTTTCTTAAGACTTTTACTGAAATAATATAAAACTTTGTTGATGTGTACTAAATGAATAAAAATCAAGACATAGTCATTTGTTTTGTTTTGTTTTTATTTTTTTATGTCTTTATTTTATTTTGAGAGAGAGAGACAGAGTGCAAGTGGGGGGAGGGGCAGCGAGAGAGGGAGACACGAATCTGAAGCAGGCTCCAGGCTCTGCGCTGTCAGCACAGAACGCAGGGCTCGAACACATGAACCATGAGACCATGACCTGAGCTGAAGTCTGATGCTTAACCCTCTGAGCCACCCAGGCGCCCCCGTTTGTTTTTTTTTTAGACATAAAATGTAATTCAAATTCAGGGACTGTTGATAGTGGTATTTTTGAGATATCTATGTTAGGAGGTGAAAGAAGAATGATCCTTAAGGAACACCATGACTTTCAATAACACGGATACTTCTAAAGTCCTTTAAATTATTGTGTATCCTTAGGAGAGTTAATCTGGAACTTCAGTCTTACTTATTCTCTTGTTTTTTATATTAAAATGAGAAAATATATCACTTTGGCCCGAGTACTGTGATAAATTAACCATTGAACATCACAATTGAAGATTTAACTCAAAAACTATAGGGCACCCGCTGGCTCAGCCAGTAGAGCATGTGACTCTTCATGTCAGAGTTGTGAATTCGAGCCCCACGTGGGGTGTAAAGATTACTTGAAAAATAAAATCTTTTAAAAAAAGATTTAACTCAAAAACCAAAGTTTGAAGATAATAATTAAAAGATACTCTATAAGATAATCTATAAGATATATATATATATACATATATATAATATTATTATATGCTGATTTGTTTTAAAACCTCTTCAATTCTCTCCACTGGAGTCTTTAATAACAATTACAGTGAAAATGTGATCTGTTTGAATGTTACTAATTTGTTTTGTTGGAAAACACAGAATTAGATTTTTCTCAGTTTTTTTTTCCCAAGGAGGATTTCAATCAAAGTGTCACAAATTAAAGATGCAGGAGCAATGACAAGTAATAAAATATTAATGGGATCGATTGTTGCCTTAACTTGAAGCACGTCCTTTGTGCACATACAGGTGTACATTCAGGCATAGGCTAAGTAAACGTATGCATAAAAAGGTGATAAGAATATGAATAAAATGTAATTTTCTCTAATTAGAATTTTTTTAATAAGAGTGAAAGGATTGTAAAATAGCAGAGATCATGAATTAGATTTTTTGATAATGCTGTGTGTTTAAAAACATAAAATTGTTCCCCAAACGTAAAATTATTTTGTATTTGGAATTTCCTGTACTTCATCGGCCTTGCACCATGTCTTCAGAGAGTGCAGGTTTCCTCTTTCTGACAGATCCTAAAACTGGGATTTTTACTGACTACATACTTCGTGTCAGACATCCTTAGGGACTGAGGCTGTGACAGCAAATGAAACAAAAAACGCTATGCCTTTGTGGAGGTCATGTTATGGTAGGGGCAGATAGAAAGTACAGAGATGCACACACAAATGTCGAGTGTCCAGGGAGATCACTCATAATAAGCGTATTAGGGCAACAGGGAATCTTGGCGCTAAGGGGATGTGGTGCAGTGTTCTTTTACCGAGAGTTTTCAGAATCCTTTTTCATTAAGGTCCCATTGGAAGAGAGACCCGAGAAGAAGCCAAGGCAGGGGACCAGCATCAGCAAAGACCCTGAGGTAGGAGCATACTTGAGGCATTGAAGAGAGGCAGGGATGAACCACAAGCCCAGGATAGAGAGGAAGAAAACGCTGAGAAAATGGAATCAAGTCAGAAATTGGTGGACAAGGAGCAGATCACGCAAGGCCAAGTAGACCATCGTAAGACTTTGAATTTTAGACAAAGTGACCTGGGAAGCCTTTGGAAGATTTTGAGCAAAGGAGTGACATAATCTAAGGATTTTATGGACGGATCATTCTGTCTTTTCTGTGAAGAAGACTAGCTGGGGGAGGGCTTGCAGTCCATCGGTAATATATGGGAGTGTGAGGAGTAGATGTGAACATTTCTCCTTGAGCAGCCACACCTAGCTGCAAGGAAGGTCGCCATGTGACCAGCTGAGAGTCGGGGGCTTATTATTGCAAGAACGGAGAGAACGGATGAAAGTGTGCAAAGAGCAGTTTCAGTGTCATTCACAGAGGTAGCACATGGGGTAGAAGGACCAAGTTTGTGGAGGGGAGGTCATGAGTTAGGGTGCTCAGGTGAAGTCCAATGGGAGGGGCACAAAGGAGTTGTTTGGTTGAAGAAGATTCTTTTATGTTGTTATACGTCAGTTGGAAACCTGGAAACAAGAGCATGTAAAGTGAGAGACAAGAACCCTAGGGATGTCCCTGCTTCTAAGCAGCGTTCGAGAACATATTCAAAGAGTCAACGTCACCCTCAGAGGGAGAGAAGGTGCTGGAGGGTGGACTTCTCTTTTTCCTCAGAGTCTGTACATTTCCTTTTGCCCTAACACCCAGAATGCCATGGATTCCCATTCCAATTTCTCTCTCCAACTCAATGTGAGTGCAAGCTTTTGGATATATAATACTTGAAATTCCTAAGATGATCCCAGCAAGGCAAAATAATCACCAAAAGAAGGGGCTGTGTTAACATCAACTGAACACATTTCATGCAAAAGTACTTTCTCATCTTAAGGGGGGGGATCACTTAAATATAGGACTATTTTTCTCAAAAATTACACCTTATATGGAAATTCACAGTAAATTATTTTCTGTCTGCTTTGGGAAAGGATCATCATTTTAAAAAGTTGCATATGGTTGTTTTTGTTAGTATTCCTAAAAATTCATAATGTTTATGTGACATGTAGTAGCTGGTAATTTTTAAATATATATATATAGGTATTTTGTTATAAACAGATGAAGAAAATGTATATTTAGATATTCTTATATATACCTCTTGGATTACTATTATAAATATATAGTTATATAAATGTATATATACTTAAGTATTTTATAGGTATTTTGTTATAAGCAAATGAAATATGCATATATATACTTAGATAGATAGATAATTACTGAGGTATTTATAAGATAAGTATGTATAAGAGATATATATATACATGTATATATCTTTGATTACTATATATATTAGTTATATAAATATATATCCTTAGGTATTTTATAGGTATTTTATTATAAGCAGATAAAATATATATATATTTACATAGATATATACTTAGGTATTTATAAGTGTATATATAAGAAATACTTATATATACATATCTTGGATTATGATATATATAGTTATATAACTATATATACATGCATACTTAAGTATTTTATATCTAAGTATATATGTTATATAACTATATAAAGAATCCAAGAGACAGGAATCCAGCTAATGAGAAGCTGTAAAGTATCCAAGTTGAAGTAATTATGACATTTGCTTACCAGCTAAGAGCAGCATAAAGCAGAAACCTGGGCAGTGAGGGGCTTTAAGGGAAGATCTTCAGGAAGAGTTGGATTTCATTTTAAACCTGTAAGAAGAGCTCATTAGTCTTTTAAAGAGAGGCAAGGGTAAATGTGATTAAGAACTTTCTTAGAAGGCTTGGTTCTAAGAGTAACTTTTTAAAATGTTTTGAATATGCCTTGTGTTTGCTCAAAGAATTTTGCCTTACACAACATGTTAGAAAATTTTCCTGACTCTTACAAAAAAGAAAAAAAGAAAAGAAAGATAAAATATTTTAAAGGTCAGAGGCTACAAGCTTTTCATCATTTAGCCAAGAGACATAGATAATATAGTCCATGTATTCGGTTTAATTGAAATAAAATGTCAACTTGAGGGAGTAACAACGAAGCAATTATCTGAAGATAGATTAGAGTGACATTAAGCCGTGTCCCTCATGTCCACCTGGGGATCTCATCATATAGTAATTCACCCATTTTATGTTTTAAATATTGTTCCTAGGGAGAAAATAGTCAATCATAATTTAAAATGAACTCGAAACATTTTATGTTGTATTCGCCTTTTCTGTTCAGGCATGCTGATGTCTCCCAATTTGGAAGTGCATATGAATAGTGGATTAAATGGCTCTCTCCATATTTTGTTGTGAAATAGAATGTCCACTTTTAGACTCCGGGCTTACAGCTCCCCAAGGCACATCATTTGAGGATTTTCCTCCAAGACAAAGTGTCTGGAAAGATCGGTCATGAAGTAATGAAATCAAAGGGTACTTATTTCAGTGTTTTGACAAGGATCCTAGGCAAGAGACCTTAGGGGAAAAGGTATCTCAGAATGAATTAGCAACTTTAGATGTCACCAGTATCATGTCCATTCCCTCTAGGCTAGTTTCCTGGAATCTGTTCGGGGTTCTTTCTCTTGAGTCTGAAAGGTGGTCTCTCTCTTAGGCATCTTGAACAAAACACATATATCTTTGAGATAAATGTTCAGAGGCTAGAATCAGTCAGGCAAGGAAAAAAGAATGTCTTTTGAAGAAATCTGCGTTGATGATGGTGATAGAGCATTTTGCATGTGCTGAGGCCAAGTGACTCTGTAGGGTGCAGTGTCTTTATGGAGTTGCAGAGAAATTAAGGTTCCAGAATCAACACTCTGAAATTTAAACTCTAGTTAGAGGTGATTTGCATGTCAAAATAATGGAAGGCCTGGGGTTAGTTGCAATTTTGAAAGACAAAATAAGACCCAAAAAAGACAAAATAAGAAATAGCAATTGAGGTGAGATAAGGAACCGTTGTGCCTGGCTGTTTGGAAATGTTTCCAGCCATAATCCTGCTGTCATGCTCAATACTGAGGAGACCCTAATGAGAGTATTGGTTCCATAACTCCAGAGGAGCGTGGAGATTTTGAAAAGACTTTAAAGGATAATCACAAAGATGAGTGACAGAACAAAAAGCAAGAAAAGTTAAGAAAAGCAAAGAACTTCTCTAGAAGGACTTGAGTGATCTTCACACTCACGAACAGCTCCTTTGGAGGAGCTGGAGGTCCCTTCTGCATTCTTTCTGCGTTCTGCTGTCAAACAGACAGCAAGTAGGAACAAGGGCTTTTACACTGCAGGACGAAACCGGCTCCGTGACCTTGAAACTTGGAAACAGCAGGAGTGGGAAACAAAAGATTGTAAAGTTTAATTGTTCAAAGAATTAGGGTGTAGAGAAGATGTGTTTTTATCTATTTGTTTTGGCTTCGGGAAGTCCTGTCCTGTCCTTAGTCTTTTCTAAGCATTGCTATGAATTTCTTCGTTGCTCCAGAGAAGGCCATCTCAAGTGCATTTATGGGCAGGAAATCGGATCGTCAGACTGTGCGCAGCTCTTGCATCACTGCTCTGCATTCGTGTACTCCTCTGTTTGCCCCATGTTCTTCACACAGGTGTTTAAGAAAAGTATTGTGATTGGTACCCTCAGCTTGCTACACATTCATGGGCCAATAACTTAAAACAGATGCCACTTCCTTTTTTCTCCATGAAGTTGCAGTAGCCTTTTGACTTTCCAGAGCACTGTGGATTGAACTGTGTGCCCACAAACCCATATGTTGGAGGCTTAACCCCCAATGCAATTTTAATTGGAAATGGGGCTTTTAGGAGGTAATTAGGTTACATGAGATCATAAAGATGGGCCCTAATCCCATAGGATTGGTGGACTTATAAAAAGAACCCTCCCACCAGGAACCAAATCTGCCAGAACTTTCATCTTAGACATCTTTAACCTCCAAAACCATGAGCCATCTGTATTTTTGAGCCATCCAGCCTATAGCATTTAGTTATGGTAACCTGAGTAGACTAATAAGAGGAAAGTTTGCTGCTTGACTATCATAATCTCATTTGTCTAAAGCTGGCTTTAATTAGCAGAAACCTTAGAGATTAGCCGTGGCTTTTCTCATGAGTATCTTCATAGAGGTGAGGGGCAGGGGGGAGTTGTGGTTGTGGAGAGAAGAGGAGAGCGATAGGAGAAGAAAGGCTCGGGGCATGTCCACCTTTGACCGTTTCTCATTAGAGCAAAAACAGAATTGGGTTATTTATGCCATACGTGGGAAGTACCAGAACACCCTTTAAATTAGACTAGTTTAATGCTTTGGTGAACAGATCAGGAGATAAACTTACAGGGTTTCCTTTGATTTCATATACGGTGAGAATTATTCTTCCACTATGAATAAAAGACGGGCTAGCCTCTGGCCAATATATAAATGACAGACAGCCATATTTCAGAAGGATGATTTTCAATTCCTTTTTGCATAGCAATAATTTATATATTAGATACTGTGTATTGGGATGCAGTGAGCTTTACACTATTTGTATGGTATGCAAGTTTCAGGCCTTTACATATTTATGAAGTATAAGAGAATTAAGAACAAAAGTCAACACTCAGAAATTCAAAATACAATGAGTCAAGAATTGCATATCAAAAACAATTAAGACGGTAGTTGGCAGTTGAAGATTCTGATCTGGTACCTACTCCCAGTACAATAGGAATTCAGCCAAGAAAGACATCGTTAGGAAGATTACTCCAAGATATGGAACTTAGGCATGTTTTCTTCTAGGACATCATCAGTGTTTAAGACTTTTTGTTCTTACATTTGTATATGCATATAGATGACAACAGTTGCTCATGAATATCTTGCGTGAAAGAGTGAATGCTCAGAATGAAAGACTGCCGTGAGGCATAGATATTAATCTAAGCACTGACTCACAGATTTGCATTAGAAGCCTGTAATTGAGTGTAGTCTTCGTGATACTCATTGGATTCAGTATGATCTGGCAAATCAGAGAAGCATCAGGCCCACCATATACTGAGCCACAGAAGTTTCAAAGGGTTTTGCAATTATTAATTTCTCTTTTCCTCTTAGTGCTCTTCTTTGAGGTGGGTGTTATGATCATCACGCCCATTTTTCAGATAAGGTAGTTAAGGCTAAAAATACTGTTTGCATACGACTCAGGGTAGGGGCTGACCCTCAGCAGGCTGGGTCCATAGTGCTTCTAGACTGTATACTGTCTGTCAGCAGTTCTGGTCCACATGCACTTCGTACTGCTTACCCACGTGCTTCTCCACCTCTCAAATTTGTGCTGATCATAAAGAATTAGATCAGTATGGAACCAAAAACTTAACGGTTACAATGAAGATAACTGAACATCATCTTAAGATGTGAAGAACCATAATGAACGCATGATCTGCTTCATTTTCCACCAGGGCACATGGGAGCTCCCTGGGTCAGAAAGAACAAGGCACAAATCATTTGTCACAACTTATATAGGAAGGGACCTCAGTCAAATCGGGCATATGACCATGTCTCTGCTACCACATGCCTTATGCAAATGAGCCATCCAAGTTCTGAGTCTTTCAAAGGAGCTTAGATGTTCCAAGAAATAAGAAAAGGTCATTGGCATGACTGGGTAAAGTGCTTATGGAATGTAAATTTGTTTTTGTATGATGGTAAGTTAAATATTGTATTTTCTGGGTGGTGTTAGAATAGTAGAGACTGCCCTCTCTCTGTTATAAAAATATTTTCTTTTATTTCGTTTTTACCTTGAGACTCTGAGCTTAAAAATCAAAAGAATTAAAATGCTCTATTCTCTTACACATTAATAAGCATATAAAAATGATCCTGAAGAAAAAATTCTGAGTCATCATCTGTATTTTAATACAAATTTAACATCCTAAAATCATCATACTAATCTTGATCTACATAATCAGTGTAAAAAAAAAGGTATTCGTTATTAATATGTACAGCTAATTTTAGTAAAAACTACTTTCACTTTCAGACCTTTTTATGTTTTAGAGTTATATATATTGATTTTTCTTTTTAAAAAAATTTTTTTAATGTTTATTTATTTTTGGGAGAGAGAGACAGAGCACAAACAGGGGAGGGGCAGAGAAAGAGGGAGACAGAATCTGAAGCAGGCTCCAGGCTCTGAGCTGTCAGCACAGAGCCCGACACGGGACTCCAACTCACGGGCTGTGAGACCATGACCTGAACCGAAGTCAGATGCTTAACTGACTGAGACACCCCAGGTGCCCCATTGATTGATTTTTCATTGACATCTATGTGACAGAGCAAAAACATACCCCACACACAAAAAAATTGCAGTAGAAATGACACAGGTAAAACTGGAGTTGATTATTAAAGAATGCTTCTATTTTACTTAGGGAAAATATTCATATTTTGTATATCTTACCTTATATATAGCACTAACAAAGTAAATTACTATTGTTTTAGATTGTTGTTGTCGGGAAAATTTAGTTTACTGCTTTGACCTGTCGGCACTTTGTTGTTACTCACATATTTATTTTTCTTACTTTCACGAGAAATCTGGAAGATCTTGAGGGACCAGAGATTAAAACTATCACGCTAAGCTCAGCTGTAGTCATTACGTGCAAAATTACATCTAAAACAATAAAGGCTTTAGTGCACGTTGTAAGCTTTAGTGATCAAAATTCAAACTTAGGCTCTAAGAATTTTTAAGCTATTATGATAGTTATATGAAATGACTTTTTCCCTCAGAATAGTCATAGTTAGAGGAAATGAAAAGGAAAGAAAACTCATTTAGAAAATTATTTTTAAGAAGCAGAGAAAGAATTTTCATTACCTTTGAATTATTTCAAATTTGCTATTCTTTAATTAGATTTTGAACTAGACTCACACAGTTATTTAAATTCAGTTGTGTGGAGAATATGCTAGAGAATACGCACAACTCAAGTGCCCTTATTACTTCAAAATTATTTATTTTGATTTCCGTTTTCTATTCTAATGAGTGGATTACCTCTGTAGTCATCATTATATATGTGTTACCTCCAAACCCAACATCTTCTCCATACTTTCCATATATGCATTAACATTCTCTCTTAAGACTTTTATTTACAATACAGAGAGGGTGTAGACTGTCTTTATGAAGTAAAGTACTTGAAAATACATATCTGGATTTGAAGCCAAAATACATGATTGTTGGTTGGCCCTGACTTTGCTATTTGTTAAAATGTCTGGCCTTGAGTAAGACACTTAACTTCCTTAAATTCCAGGCTCTGACCTATTAAAATAGAGATAATAATACCACAGCTTGAATGAAAATCTTATGTCAAAATAAGTGCTATATCTTATAAACTGTAAAGTACTACAAAAATGCAAGCTCTTAGAAAAAGAAGAACAAACAAAACCCAAAACCAGTAGAAGGAAGGAGATAATAAAGATTAGAGCAGAAATAAACAAAATAGAAACTAAAAAAAATAGAACAGATCAATGAAACCAGAAGCTGGTTCTTTGAAAAGATCAATAGAATTGATAAACCTTTTGCTAGACTCATCACCAAAAAAAAAAAAAAAGAGAGAGAGAGAGAAGACTCAAATTAACAAAATCAGAAATGAAAGAGAAGAAATAACAACCAGCTCCACAGAAATACAAAAGATTATAAGATATAATATAAAATATATAACCTTCCAAAACCAAGAATCAAAATCAGAAAGATGTAGAAAATTTGAACAGACCGATTATCAGCAATGAAATTGAATCAGTAATCAAAAAACTCCTAACAAACAAAAGTTCAAGACCAGATAGCCTCACCAACATTTAAATAAGAGTTAATACTATTCTTCTCAAACTATTCCAAAATGTAGAACAGGAAGGAAACCTTCCAAATTCATTCTATGAAACCAGAATTACCCTGTTACTAAAAGCAGATAAAGACACTACAAAAAAAGAGAACTACAGGTCAATACCTCTGATGAACTTAGATGTAAAAAGCCTCAACAAAATATCAGTAAACCAAATCCAATAATACATTTTAAAAACCATTCACCACACTCAAGTGGAATACAAGATGGTTCACTATTCTCAAATCAATCAATGCGATACATCCCCATCAACAAGAGAAAGGATGAAAACCATATGATCATCTCAATAGATGCAAAAAAAGCATTTGACAAAGTACACACCCATTCATGATAAAAACCCTCAACAAAATAAGTTTAGAGGGAACGTACCTCAACATAATAAAGGCCACATATAGAAAACCCACATTTAGAGGCACCTGTGTGGCTCAGTCAGTTGAGCGTCTGACTTCAGCTCAGGTCACAATCTCATAGTTTGTGAATTTGAGCCCCACATCAGGCTCGCTGCTATCAGTGCAGAGCCTGCTTTGGATCCTCTGTCCCTCTTTCTCTCTGCCCCTTCCCCACTCATGCTCTCTCTCAAAAATTAATGAAAGAAAGAAAGAAAAAGAAAGAAAGAAAGGGAGCCCACATCTAACATTATACTCAATGATGAAAAACTAAGAGCTTTTCCCCTTAGAGCAAGACAACGGTGTCCACTCTTACCACTTTTATTCAACATAGTACTGGAAGTCCTAGTCACAGCAATCAGATAACAAAAATAAGTAAAAGGAATCCAGAATGGTACAGAAGAAGTAAAACTTTCACTATTTTCAGATGACGATACCATATAGAGAAAACCCAGAAGATTCCATCAAAAACTACGAGAACTGATAAATGAATTTATTAATATTGCAGGATACAAAATTAATACATAGAAATCCATTGCATTTATATATACTAATAATGGACTAGCAAAAAGAGAAATTAAGAAAATAATCCCATTTAAAGTTGCACCAAAAATAGTAAAATACCTAGGAATAAAGTTAACCAAGGAGATGAAAAACTTGTACTCTGAGAACAAGAAAACACTGAAGAAGGAAATTGAAGACAACACAAATAAATGGAAATATATTCCAGGCTCATGGATTAGAAGAACCAATATTGTTAAAATGTCCAACTACCCAAAGCAATCTACAGATTTAATGCAATCCCTGTCAAAATATCAGTATCGTTTTTCTCAGAACTAAAACAAATAATCCTAAAATTTGTATGGAACCATAAAAGTCTCCAAATAGCCAAAGCAATCTTGGAAAAAAAAGAATAAAAGTGGAGGTATCACAATCTCAGATTTCAAGACATATCAAAAAACTGTTGTCATGTGCCAATATGGGACTGGCACAGAGAAAGACACATAGATGAATGGAACAGAATAGAGAGCTCAGAAATAAACCCACAATTATGTGGTCAATTAATCTTCATAAAGAATTCATAATGAGAAAAAGACCATCTCTTCAACAAATGGTGTTGGGAAGACTGGACAAGCTACATGCAAAAGAATGAAACTGGACCACTTTCTTACACCATACACAAAAATAAACTAAAAGTGGATTAAGGACCTAAATGTGAGATCTAAAACAATAAAAATCCTTAAAGAGAGCAGAGACAGTAATTTCTCTGACATCAGCCATAGCTACTTTTTTCTAGATATGTCTCCTGAGGCAACAGGAGGAAACAAAAAGCAAAATCAAATTGCTGGGACTACATCAAAATAAAAAGCTTCTGCACAGCAAAGGAAACAATCAACAAAACAAAAAGACCGCCTACTCAGTGGGAGAAGATATTTGCAAAGGACATACCTGATAATGGGTTGGTATTCAAAATAAATAAAGAACTTACACAACTCAACACCCAAAAAACAAGCTATTTAAATTAGGCACAAGACAAGACCAGACATTTCTACAAAGAAGGCATACAGATGGCCAAGAGAAACATGAAGAAATGTTCATTATCATTCATCATCAGGAAAATGCAAATCAAAACGACAACGAGATACCACCTCACACCTATCAGAATGACAAAAATCAAAAACAGAAGAAAAGACAAGTGTTGGCGAGGATATGGAGAAAAAGGAACCCTTGTGCACCATTGGTGGGAATGTAAACTGGTGCAGACATGGTTGAAAACAGTATGGAACTTCCTCAAAAAATTATAGATACCCTACTGCCACTCTACTGGCAAGGCTGCCACCATAGCCACATGGAGGGGGTCAGGTAATACACCTAGAAACCATTTTCCGTGGTGCTCCTGGCTCTGTCAGTTAAATGCCTGACTCTTGATTTCAGCTCAGGTCATGATCTCACAATTGTGAGATCGACTCCCACATCAGGCTCCGTGCTGAGAATCCCTACTTGATATTCTCGCTGTCCCTCCCCTGCTCTCTCTCTCTCTCTCTCTCAATAAATAAATAAAAATTTAAAAAGTAAAAAGATAATTCAACCACTTTCCAGTGTTTTCTCAAAAAACTAAAATAGGAAAAGAAAGAAAACTAAGTCCTCTGAATCATTCTCTTCACACTTGCGACATCAAAAACCATTATCCTTGGTGGATGGGGAGGGAAAAATGGCCGCAGAGAAAAGCCAGAAGAGAAGGTGACTAAATTTGACATCTCTGGCTTTGTACAGACAGAACTGGAGAATTATTCATACACAGGGGCAATTAAGAAAAAAGATTCTAAGAAAAGAATGACACACCAAGTTTGTCAAATGCGTTTTCTGAAAACAGGCATTAAGAGGTAATTATTATTTTGTGAAACTGCACCATGACAGGCATTAAGAATGCTACATCTACACTTGACATTACTACATAATTAAGAAGAGATTATTACAGATCTCGAGAAATCACTCTCCCATTTCTTCCTCAAAGGTCATTATTTCTAAGTCATTAATCTAAAATGAAATTTAAGGTCCTTCAATAGCATATAGGAAAATAGCTTAAAAGTTTAAAGCAGATTTATTCTTCCCATGCTGTGGTAATTTAATTTATGGTTGTGGACCCCTCAAAGGGCAGAGTCATGCCTACCTGATAGGCCTCATAGTCAGGAATTCTACTCAGTATTTGATCGACAAGAAGGATGTGAATCAATTGCATTTGTTTGTTTTTTCTTTTTGTTTTGGAAATAAAATATGTATTGTTTTGAGGCCACTAAATTGTTCAACAGTACATAGGATTTAAAACACAGTAAATGGGGGCCCTTGGGTGGCTCAGCCAGCTAAGCATCTGATGCCTGATTTCAGCTCAGGTAATGATCTCAGGGAAGTGAGATCCAGCCCCGAGTCAGGCTCTGCCCTGGACACAGAGCCTGCTTGAGGTTCTCTCTCTCCTTCTCCCTCTGCTCCTGCCTCACTTAAACTCTCTCTCTCTCTCAAAACAAATAATAAAAATAAAAACGCAGTAGGGGTGCCTGGGTGGTTCAGTCGGTTAAGCGTTTGACTTTGGCTTAGGTCATGATCTCAGAGTCTGGGGGTTAGAACCCCGTGTCAGGCTCTGTGCTGACAGCTCTGAACCTGGAACCTGCTTCGGATTCTGTATGCCTTCTCTCTTATCCCCTCCCCAGCTCATGCTCCGTCTCCCTCTGTCTCTCAAAAATATTTTTTTAATAAAAAAACTAAAAACCCACAATAAATAGACTGTACTTCCAGTTAAGTATACGGTTAACTGGCAGAACTTAATTCTTCCAAATGGAAAAGCTAATTAACTACTACACAGACCCGTGCTTGGAGTAGTCACACTTATTTCCCGTGGCCCTTATCATGGTCAGCTGCTGTCTTACTGCAGAAACAGTGAGTTCAATAAACAGTTACTGAGGGTCAACTCTGTCCGATGGACTCTGATTCTGGTGTGGGGGCCCTTTATCTCCAGGTGGCCAGGGTACTGGTCCTCTGGTCTTTCTTGCCTCTCAAGGCCATTTATGTAACAAAGGTAGTAGACTCTCAGTCCCGTTCTTTTTGTTCGTTTTGTTTTGTTTTTTGTTTTTATTTATTTTTTTAAATTTTTTGTTATGTTTATTTATTATTGAGACAGAGAGAAACAGAGCATGAATGGGGGAGGGGCAGAGAGAGAGGGAGACACAGAATCCGAAGCAGGCTCCAGGCTCTGAGCTGTCAGCACAGAGCCCGGCGCAGGGCTCGAACCCACAAGCTGTGAGATCATGACCTGAGCTGAAGTCAGACGCTTAACCGACTGAGCTACCCAGGCGCCCCTCAACCCTGTTCTTGATGAGCTGGTTAGCAGGTATATTTCCACAAACTTAATTTTTCCAGCACAGTGTTAAAGTTATACATACTTCTCTCTTGAACCTGGAAAATAAAAATGTTTAAAAAAAGAAAGGAAAACTAAAAAAATAAAAACCATTCATTAGTCTGACCACACTAACACAACCACAGCTAGCCCATTGATACTTTTCTTTGAAGACTGTTTTCTATGCCTGAGGTTTTCTCACTATGATTTTAGTAATATTATATAATTTCTGAATCCTCTGTGTAATCTATCAAAAGTATGCTCCGCCTTATTACGTAGTTTGGGAAAACTCATTGTTGCACTCAGCAGTATTACGGACTGACTGCTTGTGTCTTTCCCCAAATGCGTATGTTGGAGCCCGAGCCCTGAGTGTGATGGTATTTGGAGGTGGGGTCTCTGGGAGATATGTGGGCTAAAGGGTGTCCTGAGAGTGGGGTGCTGGTCTGAAAAGTTCAGTGTTCTTAGGAAGAGAAACACCAGAGAGGTCATTCTCCATGCCAATACAAAGGGGGGGGGGGGGTCATGTAAAGACACAGTGAGAAGATGGCCATCTAAAAGCCAAGAGAACAGAGCCCTCCCCAGCCTGAATCGGTGGGCACCTTGATCTTGGACTTCCCAGCCTCCAGAGCCGTGAGAGAGAAATTTCCATTGCCTGAGCCGCCCCTTCCACGGTCGTTCATTACAGCAACCTGAGCTAACTAAAACATGTTTGTTTGATTATTTCTAATTATTCATAGGCAACCTCTGTCACTGTGGTGTACACCTTTGCGCATAAAATATTTTTCTGTAGTTCACATTGCTTCCTTTGTGCAAATTCGCAGAAGTGGAATTATCTGATCAAAGATAAGAATACTTGCTAAGTGTTTATAAATTGGCTGTAGCGATTCACATAGCCAAAAGGAATAGGGAGAAAGCATGTCTTCGGCCTGACAGCACTGAACAGAAATGCATGACAGAAACCCCCAAAATATTAGTTAGAATATCGGAACCGTGTTTGGAACCGGCCTTAAGAAAATAGGGAAGAAATTTAAGTTTATTTTCTCTGTCTTTCCTTTTTCCTATGGCTCCCATTCAGCAAGATTGTGTTCTTCTTCATTCTGGAAGGAAAAAGAATCATGGGTCCTGTGCCTTCAGATTTTTAATTTGTTCTTTCATGTAGGAATATGGTGTCTGATAAACAGAGGCTCATGAAAGAAATGTTGGACAAAAACTCTAGGTTCGTGCCTCACCGACTCCTTTACCTTTCTGTCAAGGGACCAGTGTTCCTTTCCATTCTCTCCCACCTGAGACCTCGATGCCATACAGTGTTAGAATTTTAGATTTGCAAAGGATCTCGGAGGCTGTCATCCCGGCATCCCTTCTACTATGTGTTATTCCCTCTATCACATCCTCTCAAGTGTTCATTTAAGCTCGGTGTGAGCCTCTTCAGTGACCGGAAACCCGTCATCTCACTGGTCAGTTTCATTTGCTGATATCCATCCTCTGGAGGGATCACAAACGAATCTAATTCCACTTTGACTTGAAAGCCTTCAGAAATTTGAAAAGAGCTGTCAAATAAACCTTCTCCCAGATAAATCTTATCAGTCCCTTGGGCAATATGGCTTTGAGTCCTATTAGCATCCTGTCACCCTCAGAATGCTCTCCATTGTGGGCATGTTCCTATTAAAGCAGATGTCATAAACCCATAGCCTGCAGGCTAGCTTTTGATCCTTGAGTATTTGGGAGGAAAAAAAAAAAACAACTAAGATCTGAGGGGCTTTATTTCTTTAGTTTGGCATGTTCCTCCCAATTTTCTTAACTTCTTAAAGTTATTACTCATCTAAGTTACCTGCCAACTTTTGGATGCATTTCTGTTTGTGACATGTGTCTTAAAGGGAGGGTCCCTCAACTGAACACAGTACTGTAGGTCTGATTTGAACCACTTGGAGGAAAAGAGAGCTGTCATCTCCCTCATTTTAATGACATTCCCCAAATGGGTTAAAATCAGTGTCATGCTTGTATCAGCCATTTATACACTTGGCTTTTGCTTATTCTTCATTTTCTTAACAACGAAAGTTCCTAAGACATTTATCCACAGTTTGATGTCCTATTAAGTCCTTTCTCTGCCTTTACTGGTGCAGTTGGTTTTCTGAACCGAAGCATAAGACTTCTTACTCATGACCAGTGAGCATGTCTTCCTAGAGTTCGTCCACCAAAGCAGAATATTGACAACTTTTGTGTCTTGGTTCCATCAGTCCCTTGCAGGACTGTGTTGTCTCTATAATGTCCTGGTGCAGGGTGAGCAGGACCCGACTGAGGAGAGACCCCCCAGCAGCGTGCTGTACCCCTGCCTCTTCCCGGGGGTTCAGCATGCTCCTTGCTCTTCTCTGAGTCTGTCTTCCTTCCCCAAAGCTCACCACCAAGGTGTGGGAGACCTGACTTCAGAATGGCCATCAGGTTGTCCTCTCCATTCTCATGGTTGAGAGCTGTCCATCATCAAATTAGGCTTAGAGTTTTGCCAGCGATTCCCTACCTCGTTTGGCTATCTGGCTCTTACTCTGAATTTCAGTCCATCTTTCGTGGCATTGCCTGATGGTTTTCCTAAAATATCACGCTCATCATGTCTGTTCTGCTCTTGATATTTTAGCAGACCGTAGTTAGAAATGCACACTCTTCAGGGCACTTGGATGGCTCAGTTAGTTTGGTATTCAACTTTGGCTCAGGTCACGGTCTCGGCAGTTCATGAGTTCGAGCCCCGTGTCAGGCTTTGTGCTGACAGCTCAGAGCCAGGAGCCTGCTTTGGATTCTCTGTCTCCCTCTATGCCCCTCCCCTGCTCATGCTTTTTCTCTTTCTCTCAAAAATAAATAAACATTTAAAAAAAAGTTTTAAGAAATGCACACTCTTCCTGGTGGGTGGTGTGGCCTCAGTGATCCCATTCTTTTCTGACCCACCCAGAGTCCTGGGCAGCCTGGACTCTTACAGCCTTAAAAATGTTTGCTCCTTCTCACTCCATTGTTTGCTAATACTATTTCTTTCACCTGTAATATTCTTCAGACTCCTTACCAACTATCCAAATGTTATCTGTTTTATAAAAGCCAGATTTAGTCCCCTTTCCTTTTTGTAATTTATTTGCTCTGTTCCACACTATTTTTTAATGTTTATTTATTTTTGAGAGAGAGAGAGAGAAAGAGCACAAGTGGGGGAGGGTCAGAGAGAGAGAAGGACACACAGAATCCCAAGCAGGCTCCAGGCTCCAAACTGTCAGCACAGAGCCCTACGCAGGGCTCGAACTGTGAGATGATAACCTGATAACCTGAACCTAAGCTGGATGCTTAACTGACTGAGCCACCCAGACACCCTACACTAATCAACCTTAAGTCAACTCCTAATGCTTCTGCTATCACTTCCTTAATGGTTCCAGTTGTGTTATATTCCTTGTTCTGGGCTGAAGAGTAAGCACCTTGATAAGGAGCCATGTCCATTAATGCTTTGTCTAAACATTTTTCCTGAAATAGTATTAAACATACAACGGATGCCTGGTGAATGCTGCTCTCAGGTTTATATAGTTACACTTAAAGGAATGTGGTGCTTAAACTTATCACTGATCCATTGTGCAATTAATTCGATTGATTGTTGAATTTCAGATTGAGGACAGGATTTGGGGGCAACTTCTATCTGACCCTTCTAACAATATTTCTGAAGAGCTTTCTGTGTGCCCCGTAGACATAGCTATGTCAGATTTAATCCTGGCATTTGTGTGAAAGTAGGTAGTTATTGTTTTAAATACTTTGTACACAGATGTTTCGCTTTGCTGAGCAAGGGCTGCTACTCCGAGCTAACATTCACAGATGTCCCTCACAGTATATCACATGTGTTTTCGCTTCATGTCTAGAAAAGTAAGAACTGTCTTTCTCTTTATTCTCTTTATTTTTCATTTTAACTTCAGAAAAGAATGCAAAAGAAAAACTTTAGTGTTGTAAAGTGTTGTAGAAATTCCTTGTCTTATCTATTAAATCAGCCTCACACTTGCAAAAATAAAATTCATCTCATTTGCTACATAGTAACTTAAAATGTGATTTCGATTCCTTGAGTTCCTATGAAGACCTGAATCTCTATTCCAAAAAAGTGGTGTGCAACAGGTGCCTTACTTTCTTTGTCCTGATTTTCAGTGTTTGTATTTCAGCCTGGGTTATAGTCTTCAATAAATATCATATGTGGGTTGAGAGCATTGTAAACTGCTTCCAAAATTCCACAGATTGAGTGTTATCCCATCCCCCTATATCCTGTGTTGTTGTAATTAATTCAAAGTTGTATCACCACAGCAGAAATATATTGATTAAGCCCCTCATTAGGCATGGCACTGGGCTCAATGCTCTATAAAGGAAGCAACGTGGATAAGCCATATTTTTGCTCTCCTGGGAAACTCTATTTTGCTTGTCTCTTACAAGTTGACATCAGTTTCTGGTTCCTCGGGTGACAAAGGAAGTTTCTACATTGTCTGGCGATTGCATATCCCCACGTACAGAAATCCCTTTAGCTAGATGAATTAGCGTTCCCTGCTACCGTGCCTTTGGACTAAAAGCAAAATGGGAGTCGGGTTTCGGTCACATTTGGGAGGCGTTGGTGTTAAGGAAAACAAAGTGATGGATACTTATTAACATGGTCTTTATTGTTTGGGGTAGATGTGTGAGAAATGACTATAGTACAAACCAAGCAATTCCTAAAGGCACCCAAACTAATGACTGTTACCTGACAATCTGTCCTTTCCTTTTTACCCCCAAGTATGCATCCTCTTATTCAAGTTAAAGCAAGCAAAGTCTTATGGCTTTTGTGAGATGATAACATAATAAGCATTACATTGAAACTGTCTCAAGTTTGATATACTGTCCTCAAAGCTTTAGGCCAGAAATGGTTTGATCAAATTAAGTGCAAATTGATAGATCTAGGTATCACTTTAATAAGTGATGATGTCGTCTTGTAAGCATTAGTTGGTGAATCCACTTAATATTTGTATTCGATTCCCTCCTATTCAGAATGTATTTGTTTATTAATTAGTGTGAGAGCAACTCATTTTTGCATGATATTTGACATTTCAGCTGGAAAGAAGTGGAATAACTTTGAGGGAGTACTTCTTTGGCTAATAAGCATTTAACCTTTAGGCTTTTCATGAAGATCACAGAGGCTTTATCCAGCTTTGTTCATTTTTTTTTTTTAATTATTAATGTTTATTTATTTTTGAGAGAAAGAGACAGAGTGCAAGCGGGGGAGAGCCAGAGAGAGAAGGAGACACAGAATCCATAGCAGGCTCCAGGCTGTGAGCTGTCAGCACAGACCTGATGTGGGGCTCGGACCCATGCACTGCGAGATCATGACCTGAGTCGAAGTTGGATACTTAACCGACTGAGCCACCCAGGCGCCCCTCCAGTTTTGTTCATTTTAAAGAAGAAATGCTGGTGTAAAATTTTTGGAAATGCCCTTCCACAACTTTTTGGAAAATATTCTATATAAGTTGATTTCTGCATAAATAACGTTGAGATAAATAATTACTCAAGAAGAGCAGAGGTAGATGGACCCGCAAACCAAAAGCATCTGCAAATGTTGAGGTGGGTCTGCATCTGGTATCAGTTGAGAGGTGTGGGATATAACAAGTAACGAAGTGCTGGCCGTGGAAATTATGAATGAACCTGCAGTCCTTTCTTCCATTGAACTGATGAATCAGCTGAAGAAGACCTTTAGACAGAACTGTGACTTGAATTTTTGTATTGATTACAAACAGGAAAAATTTGGGACACCAGATCCAAGAAGAAGATATACCATGAAAGGACATTGAGAAGAGAATAAACTATCAGAAGTATATTTCAGCATCTCATCACAGAAGCAGAAACACAATTCACCACAAATTTTTCCCAAGTAACTGGGTTTCTCTTGTGCAATTCATGTAACAAAATAAACACGAAGTACCTTCTCTGTGCAGAGTGCTGTGACCAGAATCATGAACGGTACCAGAAGGAGGAAGAGGGAGTCCTTGCCCCCAAAGAACTTGGTTTATTTATTAGAAGAAGATATGTATACAAGTAACAACAAAGCAAGGTAGAATTTATTAATATTTATAATAAAGATACAAATATAGTGCTACCGGGAGCTTGGAGGAAATAAATTTAGGCCAGCTAGCAATTTTGCAGAATTTACAGGGGAAATCGTTTTGGGCTAATCGTAAATGATAACGAGGAATTGTCTAGGCATATATGAAATAAATAAATTTTGAAAAAGGAGAAGTATGCAACAGGGCTGGGAAAAACAAATCGCCCTTTTTGAATGCAGCCCGAATTACCACTTTACTAGGAGCGCTGTAACAAAGTACCACAAGATGAGGGGCTCAAACAATAGAAATTTATGATCTTGGAGTTCTGGAGGCTGAGATCTCAAATCAGTGTTGGTAGGGTTGGTTCCTTCTGAGAGCTGTAAGGGAGACTCTGCTCCATGCCCGTCTCCTAGCTTCGGTCACTGCCAGCAATCTCTGGCATTCCTCAGCCTGTAGATGAGTCGTTGCCAATCTCTTCACCTTCGCACGGCCTTCTCTCTCGTGTGTTTGTGTCCAAATTCCCGCTTTCTATAGGGGGATTCGTCACGTTGGATTAGAACCCACCCTGATGACCTTGTTTTTAGGCAGTTATCTCTGTTAAAATCCTATCTCCAAATAAGATCACATTCTGAGGTCCTGAGGTGAACACATCTTTCGGGAAGGACACAAATCAATCCACACGAGTATCTAAAGGAGGGAAAATGACAGACTGAGAGATTCACTATATATATCCAGTGGCCCTGATTTTCAAAATAAGAGATACAGACATTAATCTAAGCATTGGAGCTCTGAGGGCAGTGTGTTCAAGGTGTTTAAATGACCTTGGGATACTAAATAAGCTTTCATACACAATTAGGATGCAAAGTTGTGAAATAAGTGATGGTGGTAGATGATATTGGAGAGAAAAAAGAAATTACAGTTAAATATTTTACATCTGAGAGGAGGGGTTTAAATGTGAAGGAAGGTGGCTAATTTATTGAGATGGAAGGAATATTATTAACTGAGGGAAAGAATACCTTCATTCAACTTCCAAGAAGTGTTAAAGGCACCAAACACAGCAAGACATCCCATGACCCAGTGTGCAGACCATCTTCCCACTCCAAATTATAAGATACCTGAAGCTCTGTTATCAGGTACCATCTCCTGGGTCCTGTGTTAGATCGTCTGTCTCCTTGCTGTTTCGAAGGGGTAGAATTTGTTACCATGAAGCATGATTCGGAGAGATTTCCACTACTTCCTGACACTTAACATCTAGAAAAAAAAATTTTACTCCCCTTCTAATTCACACATCCCCTCCATACGTGTGCGTGCACACACAGAGGCGTGTACACACACGTATAAGTGTGATGTTGGGAAGTACTAAGGAGGTACTACAAAAACTAGACTTTTTACCATGTGTAATTTCCAGGGAAATGTGAAAAACAGAATGCTATTTTTCAACTTGCATGAGAAAAGTGAGGGCAGGGTACAGTAAAAGAAAGAGCAAAGGCTTGGAGTCTTGGCGCACCTCGGTGGCTCAGTCGGTTAAGTGCCCGACTCTTGGTTTCAGCTCAAGTCATGATCTCACAGTTTGTGAGTTTGAGCCCCACATCGGGCTCCTCTGCACTGACAGCGAGAAGTCTGCTTGGAATTCTCTCTCTCTCTCCCTCTCTCTCTTCCCCTCCCTGCTTTCTCTCTGTCTGTCTGCCTGTCTCTCTCTCTCTCGCTCTCGCTCTCTCTCTCCCCCTCTCAAAACAAATAAATAACTTTAAAAAAAAAAAGGCTTCGAGTCTGGCAGGCAGCCTTGTACATGAGCTCCATCAATATTTTCTGGGTGGCAGTGGACATATGAACTCATCTTGCAAACTTTGGTTAACATGCCACGTAAGAGGAGGATCAATCTGTCATAAGATCATTTGGACAGTTGGATGAAATGAGCTCTATGAAGCGTACAGTAAGTGTTAGAGATCTCTTTCATTATTATGAATTCTAATATTCATAACCAAAAGATTCCAGACATTTCTCCCTATAGATTTAAACACACGCATATGCACAGACTGATTTGCTGTCCTGTTCATAAGTTGAAAATAAACTAGCTGGACAATAAAAAAAATAAATCTGAATCTCCAGTGGGAAAACCCATAGCTACTGTAGGACTGTGGTGATTCTCAGCAAAACTGGCAACTATTGCTTGCGTCAAGTTTCCTTCTGTTTGTTTAGTTTTGCAAACCTAGATGTTCCGAATAATGAGATACTTGTTTTAGAAGTAAATAGAATCTACATTTTCAAATGAATACACGGTTTGTTGGAGGAAAACTTAAGGGACGATTTTAAACTTTTCATGCAGATGTGTGATCTTGGTCCCACAAGACATTAATAACACAGAGGCACTGGTTTTGAAACAGGATGTAAATAAAACATCCTCCTTTTTTTCACTGCTTTTGTATTTTTTGTACTCAATAATTCCAACAGACATTTTCTGGGCAACAGAGTTTGTCAGCAATTACTCTGTTGAGAATGCAGAAGAGAAAACAGTAATTAAATACCTTCACTTATCCTACTTTATCCTTGACTCTGTAGCTAAACTTAAGCATGGATTGAAAATAAACATACCTTGGGATAACTTACTATAGAAAAGTACTGGGCATCTTTGGTCTTGGATCAATTTTTTATACACTTATAGACATTAAATGCTCTTATGTACACTAGTTTAGCTATTTCCTTCTACCTGTCTCTAACCTGCTAAATAAATACTATGGAATATTTCATTAAGCGAAATACCTACTCATCTCCTTAAAAAGGACTGTGTCAGTATCTGAATATAGTAATTCGGCAACATGGGAGAAGATACGGCCTTCAGGGTGTCTGAGTCTGTGCCATAGGGGTAGGGGGGGAAATGGGTCAAGTAGGTGATGGGGAATAAAGAACACGCTTGTCGTAATGAGCACAGGGTGACATATGAAATTGTCAAGTCACTGTATTGTACACCTGAAACTAACATTACCCTGTATATTAACTAATTGGAATTTAAATAAAAACTAAAAACATAGAAACATAGCCAGAAGATGAAACAAAACAAAATCCGATGCTAGCAATGTAACACTATATAATTTTATTAGAAACTAGAAAAAAATACTCATAATTTCACTCGGCTATTAGCACGGTTATCCTTTCTCCTATTTACAACAGATTATGTATTCAAGTTTACATACGTTTTACAAACCTTAATAAACTTCTCTTAATAGTGGGCTTTTATGTTGCTTCATTGGATTCATGATTCTCATTTTGTCGGATCTATAATGTTTCAGAAAATAGTCTTTCATCTAGTTGAGTATGTTTCTATTGTTGGGCATTTATAACAATCGCAGTGTTTCAAGATATTCAACATAAGTGAGCTCCCTCTTAAATAGCTAAGAATTCACTGTCTCTGAAATGCCTTAGTGTACTGTTCCTGAGGTTGGAATTTTTAGGTTTGCACTTATCAGGACCAAGAAAGAAAATATATTTCAACTGATATAAATGTCGTGGTAGAGTCACTACAAATGTGTGTGGATTTTTGAAGAACCAAAACTCCTACAATGTCAGCATTAAACATTCCGTGAAGAAATCACAAAATTAATTTTCTGAGAAATGAGGATATCCAAATGGATATTACTTTGTGGGCCTAAGCCAAAAGAGGCTGAGAAAGCTTTTCTTTCTTCCATCCTGAAAAGGGTGTTCATGAATGAGTAAGATACATATTTCAATTTCTTTTGTGAAATATGTCAGGTAGCTTAAGACAGCGGTTCCTCAGAGGCAGAGGGCTAGAATGGTTAATTAGTGAAGGAACTTTTATGAGTGTCCAGCTTGTCCCTCAATTTGTGTGTAAAAATGGTTTCCAAACCTGAGGGGTAAAGGTAGACTTGAAGTTATTTATCTGTATCTTTCATGGGGCTATTAAATTGTTTCATTCATAGTAGTTTGTTCTTTGGGTCCCATGACAAGTTCAACAACATTCACCAGCCTTCAAGGTCCACGTTGGCAAAAAGACATTGCCATTAAAAACAAAGGAGCTTACCCAAACATAAGTCTTTTCTATCTAGTCCTGCCTGGTTATTTACATATCCTGAGAAATATAATGCTTTCCTTTGCTTCCTATTTTCTGTGTCTAAGCTCAGTATTTATCAAAGATTTTACCAAACACACTCACATTGATCTCCTTGCAGCTTCTTGAATACACCAAGTTTGTTCCCACCCCAGGCCTTCGTTCTCTGTGTTCCAACTTCTGAATTTTTGTAACGTTTATTTATTTTTGAGAGAGAGAGAGAGAGAGAGAGAGAGAGAGAGAGAGAGAATGAGCAAGGAAGGGGCAGAGAGAAAGGGAGACACAGAATCAGTCCAAAGCAGGCTCCAGGTTCTGAGCTGTCAGCCCAGAGCCCGACGTGGGGCTTGACCCCACAAACTGCGAGATCATGACCTGAGCTGAAGTCGGACGCTCAACTGACTGAGCCACCCAGGCGCCCCTGTGCTCTGCCTTCTGGAGTGGTTTCACAGACCGCCCTCTGGTGGGCAGGGGTCTGCTCAACGTGACTCCACCTCAGGCAGCTTTCACTGGCCACCGTATCTAAAATGGCCATGCCCTTGCCATCTCATCCTCTTCTTTTCTACTACCCCTGTTACCCACATACCCTGCTTTATTTCATCAGTAAAGCAGCTAATGTATCGTATAAATTCAGGTACAATTTTTTTCTTAAGTAATTAAGTCACTTAATAAATTTTTCCTATGTCTCATTCTGGAGAAATCGCTTCTTCTTAAGCTTTGGGACACTAAATAGAGCCTTTAAGTGCTGCCTCTGAGCTCCTCAACCACGTGCCCAGCACCTTTCACTGTCCCCCAAATGACCTGCGGGTATTCCTGGCCAACTTCATTCATGCTGTATCCTTTCCTTGGAAAGCTCTTCCTCTTTGTTTCCAGTTTTGTTTGGCTTCATTTGAGGGAATTGAAGAGATACGGTCCTGACTTTTCTAAATTATTTGGCCGCTCATGCTCATCCCGCAATATTTACCAGAAATGTCACCTCCTTGGTAACACCTCCCTGAGTCCTAAGATTGGATAAAGTAGCCCTTCTCTGAGGCCCCACTATGTTGTGTAGACACAGCCACTGTGGCACAGGTGACATTATTGAGGTTTTGTTCATTGCTTGCCCATCTGCCTTTCTTTCCACACCATGAGGCATTGGGGTCATGCACGGATTATCTCTACTACCCTGATGGTTAAGTTGGGGTTTTCCTGCCCCTCTGAGATTTGGTAAGCAGTATTTATTGCATCCAACTGTGCATCCTCTTTTGGTCCAGAGTTCTCCCTACAGGTCCTGGAATTTATTCAAGGTGTTTTTTCCTTTTGTTTGTTTGTTTATGAGAGAGAGAGAGAGAGAGAGAAATAGAGAGAGAGAACACGAGCAGAGAAAGAGCAGAGAGCGAGGGAGACAGAGAGCAGAGGCTCCATACTGTCATCGCAAAACCCGACAGGGGACTCAGTCTCACAAACCATGAGATCATGAACTGAGCCGAAATCAAGAGTCAGACGCTTCACTGACTGAACCACCCATGTGCCCCAAGAATTTATTTCTTTGTATCACTGGTGTCGTCATTCCTACCTCCATGTGTCTAGTAATGATCCAGTGCCCAGACCCACCACTCAATCCCTTCACAGTTTTCCAGGAAAGTAGTATTAACTTTCTCTGGAATTTAATGAACTAATTAATGATTTATTAAAGATTTGAGGGTTTTCCAGGAGAGGATCCTCAAACAAAACACAACAAACCTCCTTCCACCCAATGCTAAGTTACCTGCTGGTCCCCCTCTGCCTCTATCTTCTTTTCCCTCTTTCCCCCCCACAGCCAGATGCCTCCCCAGACCTCACTCAGGGCAGCCCTCTTAGGCAGAGACTCCTCATTATCTCAGCTTTTATCCCTAGCAAGCTTGTTCAGAAATGCCCTCCCAAGAAAATGTTCTTCCTTTAAGAGAAACTCTCAGACAATCCATACAGAGAATAATTGCTTTCATCTCAGTTATACATCTTATTCATCTTTGTCATGAGCATAGGATCAAGATTTTTGTAGATGTTAAAAAAATAACAACTTTCATTGATTGTTATTGTCTCAGTTAACTCAGTCCCTGATCAGTTTCAGGTAATTTTTAAAGCCTTCTATTTTAAGTTATCCTTGCTTGTGATTTGAATGACTTCATTGATTGGTGAGCTATTTTAATTTACTTTTGTCCTTTACAGAATTCTTCTCAGATGAGAAGAGAAAAAAAAGATGGTGTGAAAACCGTCTCTTACTTAGGAAACATTTCCCTAAAATAAGTGAAGTATATTATTCTGAAAAACAGAAAATATCAAAATTCACCTTTAAGTTTATTAGTAGGATCTTATGCTAATAGAACTCTGTTATTGGAATGAATGAAAACTCAAAGGTCTTGGTAACTGGGTGTCGGGGGGAGTTTGACTACCAAAAACACTCAACATTGTAATGAGTTCCTCTTTCCAGCATTTAGCAGAATGTAGCATGGTGGCACATTGCCTTTAACACCCTAATTACAATCTCAAAAACTATTTCCCTTAAGAACTTGAGAACAGAGATATATCTATTTTGTAAAGACTGAAGAGGAACCCCAAAGCACCAATAAATTAGAATTCATCTGGGAGCGCCTGGGTGGCTCAGTCGGTTAAGCATCTGACTTTGGCTCAAGTCATGATCTCGCAATTCATAAGGTCAAGCCCCACATCAGGCTCTGTGCTGACAGTTCAGAGCCTGGAGCCTGCTACGGATTCTGTGTCTCCCTCTGTCTCTGTCCTTCCCCTGCTCATGCTCTGTGTCTCTCTCTCTCAAAAATAAACAAACATTAAAAAAGAAAAAAAAAAGAATTCATCTGTTAACTGCAAGGTTGAAATATTTCATGGACAAATCCTAGAGAAATACCCACATTTTGTGTGGTAGAGATGGTATCTTGTCACCAAGACAAGAGTGACCAGAGCTGGACTATTTCATTGCTCCCGTATGAAATTTGACCACACAATAAAGGACTTATTTTTGCCCTTTTAGTTTACCCAGGATTTAAGCACAGGTATGGTGCAATGACAAGCCAATCAGAGATTGTGTGTTTGACATTTTAAAGCCCCTTTAAATCCTTATCACAGGGCCAGTTCTCAGTGCCTAAAAAGGAAGTCTGCACAGACACCACAAACACTGCCCGCTGCGCGTGGGCACAGTCTGCCTCTGCAAAGATTGTGTGAATGTTCTTTACGGGCATTTCTGTGTGGTAGAGGACAAGGTCATAAAATACTTTGAGGTGTGCCGTCTCCATTTTTGGATGCAGCTTAGCAAAGTGAACTGATCTCTGAACTGGAAGTCAGAGGCCGGATTCGCGATTCCAGCTGTGCAATTTATTATCTGCATTTCTGGGCTCTGGGTGCCAGTATCTTCATCTGTAAATATGGGCAACACTACTGCTTTGTTTTTAATGTTTATTTTGAGAGAGACAGAGAGCACGCGGGCAGGTGGTACAGAGAGCGAAGATCCCAAGCAGGCTTTGCACTGTCAGCGCAGAACCCGACACAGGGTTCGATCTCATGAACCATGAGGTCATGACCTGAGCTGAAACCGAGAGTGGGTTGCTTAGCCGACGGAGCCACCCAGATGCCCCAATACTACTTGCTTTCTTGTTCTTCTTTCCCATCGGTAGTTGTGCCAGACCCAGTACTCAGTAAATGCTTTGAGAGGAACCTGGGTTTATTGCAGGGGGTATCAAATAACATGACCAGCAGCATAAGCTCTGGATAAAACACAGAATGATCCATGCAGTTATATTACCCATGATGGCTGTTGCAGGTACATCACTTACTCCACAACTTCCACAGAACCAGCACCACATTACAAGAAACTCTCTTCTGTGATGGATTTGGTCATTCTGTGATTCCAATGACGGTTCACCATGGACAGAGAATTTTGCATTGACCCATTTTGTTCTGCTCCATCAACTAAAGCGAGGCTGACCATGTATCCCAGTTGTCTGGAGATCTTCAGAGTTTACCTCTGTTGTTCTGGCATAATTATTAGTATCACCACCTGTCACTGACAAACATGCCCAAGTTTGAATAATAAACTATATTATTACCCTATGTGAGCATATATCATGACATTCCATTATATTTTGTTTGGAGGAGAAACTGAGCATAAAACTAGAAATATGTATATAGCTCTTTATGGTTTTAAGCCTTGATCTTGAGAGGAGACATACTGTGAAGACAACACATTCGTCTTATATCATTTCAGTGACTCACCTGTCTCTGCCTCACCAGCAGTGTTTAGTAACTCAGGTTAGGTCTCTGTCGAGGCCTTAATTTCCTGGCTTAGAACTGCTTTCTGCTTGTCTGCAGGAAATCTAGTGTTCGACCAGTTTTCCCACCTGAAGAAATTCTGGAAATTCCCAGGATCTGCACTCGAGCACTCAGTACATATTCACAAGACTAGCACTGTTAACATGACATGAACTGCTGGGTGTGTGCCTGTGAGCAAGAAAAAACAGTCTTGGCCTTCGGAGAGGTCACCATCTAAAGAGAGAAACAGATATTACTGTATTGAATAAATGTGTAGGGGGCAGGCTGAGGAAAGAACACAAATGAAGCGTCCCTGAAAAGGACCCTGAGGAAAAAAATGACAAGAGAGGTAAGGAGAAATTTAAGAAACAGTGATATCATGGAAGTCAAGACAAGAGAGTTGCCAATAAGATCAGATTAGGTTAGTAACAATGGAAAAGTAGCCATTAGATTTATCAACTAGGAGGTTACTGATTACCTTCAATTTCAGTGAAGAAATGGTAAGAATTAAAGGTGTATTTGAATTGGTTAGGAAGGAATTATAGACTGAGTACACACTACATTTTTTTCTTACTTATTTTGAGACAGAGAAAGAGAGAGCAGGAGCGCACAAGTAGGGAGGGGCAGAGAGATGGAGAGAGAGACTCTCAAGCAGGCTGCAGTGCAGAGCCAGATGTGGGACTTGATCCCACGAACCATGAGGTCATGACCTGAGCCAAAATCAAGAGTCAGACCCTTAAGCAACTGAGCCACTTGGGCACCCCCACACTACATTTTTAAGTAGAACATAAAAGGAAAAAGAGAGGACATAGGCTAGAGGGAAGGATTTTTTTGGTCAGTATTTTTGTTTGTTTTGAGCAGGGTTTACGTGCAGTGGTGTCCTGATAAACCAGCTCTCCCTGGGGTGGGGTTGATGACAAGACCCCTGATTTATAGCTTTGGCTCATTGCCATGGTGTCAGTTCTCCACCAAGGCTGATGTCAAGCTGGTGTGATATTAGTGGTGCAAATCCAAGCAGAGACACAGAATCGGCCACAGCTCCAGCACATGGCTGCGTAGAAACCAGTGCAATGGGAGTGGCTGGAGCTTTGTGTGCAGAATGAAATCCCCAATAGAGCAGGCAGAGAGGAAAGGGGTAGAATCAAGAATAAAAGTGGAAAGATCGATGTTGGACAAGAGAAAAGATACCGCTTCTAATGAGTTGAGAGGCAAAGAACTGGGTTGGAACAAATTCAGAGAGAGGAGAGGGAGTCGAAGGAGTTCTTGCTTCATTGGGCTATTTTATCCGTAAGATAAAGTGAGAAAATGAGGGCGATATTCCTTCCACAGCGAGGAAGCTGTGGTTGGTATATAATACTGGTTTGGAAGGAATAGTCCAAATTGGAAGGAAACGTACACGTGGTAGGTTAGTTGGGGTTCCATCGATATCATGGACCAGGGCTCTATCTTTAGCAGTATCATTCTGCAGAGGCATGTGAACTTTTCCAGAACTTAGCAGCACAGGTAGGGGAACACAGAAGTAAAGCAATTGCATTGTCCTTGGGTTGAAATTTTGCTGGAGAATGTGAAGGGAGGGCAAGAATTCAGGGAAGCAGTGGGTATTGACAAGGGAATGTTTGAAGTGATAGGCTATGATGTCTAGGATGAAGAGTGAGAACAAAAAGTAGAGCCAAGGGGAGTTTTTAGACTGAAAAGAAATGGTACTTCTCAAGAGACTGAGAGTCTTAAAGAAGTTGTAGAACAGAGGTAGTAGAAACACGAAGTTGAGAGAGCTGAAACACTGAGAGGTTCAGGTTGGACAGTATCACAGAGTAAACACGTACAGAGATAAGCAAGGCCTGTGTGGTTGTGGACTGTGACAGGCCCAAGCCGAATGGAGGGTGGGGACCATGACAACAAATAAGCAAGGGTGTTAGTCATTCAAAAGGACACTGAAGTCACCTAGGATCTTGTACTGGACATTAAGACTTTAAACCATGCGTGAAAGTCTTTGTTAGACATAGGAGGAGCTCACTGAAATGGCAGCCATTTGCAGGGAGAAATGGAGTATAGCTGGACAGTGTGCTCCTTAGAAGGGCATGTGTTACAAGCGAGTGAAGAAATAGTACTTGTTAAGGTGGTAATGAAGAAAGCTAACCAAGGCATCCTGAGATAGAAGGAACTTTTTAAAAATTTTTTCCTTTATTTTTTAATTTTATTTAAATCCAAATTCATTAACATATAGTGTAATAATGATTTCAAGAATAGAATTTAGTGATTCGTCACTTATAGACAACACCCAGTGCTCATCCCAACAAGTGCCGTCCTCAATGCCCATCACCCATATGGCCCCTCCCCCCACCCACCTCCCCTCCAGCAACCCTCAGTTTGTTCTCTGAATTTAAGAGTCTCTTATGAGACAAACCATAGGAATTTTTTTAATGAAGAGCCTGAACTTTAGAAAATATGAGTAGACACAGAGAAGAGCCCAGGTACCGCTAAGGGGGAAAGCAGGAAAAGGCAGCTCTCTCTGAATACGAGAACGCATAGGAGGGTTGTGCTTGGTTTGTGTGTATGTTTGTTTGACTTGGCTTAGGCTTGTTAGTTTCCTTTGATTTTCACCATCCACACAAGCATAGTTGAAGAATGTTCAGAAGACAGTTAGGGAGTGACACTTTCAGGAACAATAATTGAAATGTCTTCTGTTCCAGAAAGACATACGTGTTCTTTATCACCTTCATTTTTCTTGCATGAAAAGTTGCCGTGAGTACATCTTCCGAGAGAGAGAGAGAGGGAGAGAGAGAGAGAGAGAGGTCAGGGGTAAGATCTGAGATGAATCATGAGGTTCTCAAAAAGTATTTTTGGACTCATTTCTTAACTGCAAATGCTGGGACCCTGAATAAGGGTTATACACATGTTGGACCTATAGCTTGGTAAGGAAATAGCCACTGACTTCAAAGCAGTCAGTTGTATTGACTTTGTAACGCTGGCACCAGGAAGGCATTGAACAGATTGTTTTTGAAAACCCAGAGCCTTGGGGTGCCTGGGTGGCTCAGTCAGTTAAGTGTCAGACTGCTGCTCAGGTCATGATCTCGCAGTTCACGAATTTGAGCCCCACGTCGGGCTCTGTGCTGACAGGTCAGAGCCTGGAGCCTGCTTCGGATTCTGTGTCTCCCTCTCTCTCTCTGCCTCTCCCCTGTTCCTGTTCTCTCTCTCTCTCGTCTCTCTCTCTCTTTCTCTCTCTCAAAAATAAATAAACATTAAAGGAATTTAAAAAAGAAAAGACTAAAAGAAAACCCAAAGTCGTGCTGAACATTTCAGTGTCACAGAGGGAAGCTGGAACCATTTCTTTGGTAGATTGAAATATTTTCTTAACAGACCAGTCCATCACTACTGGAAAATCCTAAAACAAAACTTAAGAGACATATACAGGGCGCCTGGGGGGCTCAGTCAGTTAAGCGTCCAACTCTTGGTTTCAGCTCAGGTCATGATCTCACAATTTCAAGCCCCACATTGGGCTCCGCACTGGTAGTAAAGAGCCTGCTTGGGATATTCTCTCTCTGTCTCTCTCTCTCTCTCTCTCTTTCTCTCTCTCTCTCTGCCCCTCCCTCCCTCACTCTGTCTCTGTCTGTCTCAAAGTAAATAAACTTTTTTAAAAAAGAGGCATATATACACACACGTTTCCCACTGTTAGTAAACAGTAACTAAACGTGGTGGATGGTTATTGTCCATTGGTTAGAGATTACAATTACGTTGCTTCAAATCTGAGAAATAACCTTTGCAGTAAGGTCCTTATGTGGCAAAAAATGGGGATCAAGGTGCTTATATCGTTTCCTTTCTCGAGGTGTGGTTTACTCTTTTATGCCACCTGTCATTTCTGGCTTAAACTTTTGTCCGGGAAATTCACCTCCACTGAACAAAGAACCGGGCCTCTTGCTTGAGTTTTATCCTTCCTCCTCTAAACTTGACATTCCCTGAGGCCACGTCCTGAAATGACTCATCCTGTCATTTACCTGTTCATTTACCTGTAGCTAAATGGTAGTAATCTGTGTGTAACTTCAGCACTTTATCGAGCGATCTCGGTTTATGTCATGTCAGAGTATATAGCAACATAGATTTCACAAGACAGGGAGGTTGATTTTTGTACATGTGTTTCTACTTCATTTGAAACATGATTTTGTGGACTGACAAGTAAATGGTATAGTGAGGGGAAAGAGTAGCAACCACCATATTATTTTGCCAGAACCCTCATGTGACAGTATCAAGAAATGTCAAGCAAGATAACAGTGGATGTTATGATGTTCCTTTCAAATAATAACAAAGCTTTAATCAACTAATAGACGGACCCACTCAGGATTGAAATGCACCTTTCAAGGGTGAAACATGACAAGTGGTTCATTGAACACTGCGCAGAAGGTAAATGAAGTATTATATTTTCCAATCACAATAGGAATTTTAAGTGAGTGGGATGGAATGAACTCGGTTGGGAATTCGAAATAAATTCAGCCTGGAATGTGTCTGAGAGAGCAGGGTTTACACAAGAGCTGTACAAGACTCTCAGCATGAAACATGACACTAGGTGAAATTTTCCTGGCATCTGAGAGCCAGATAGGGTTTTTGGAAAGCCCAGGGCTCAGACATTTGGTCAAGAGCTATTTGTTTGAACTTGGGAAAGGATATGTAGATGCTTATTTAAAACCGGGGCAGGAGTAATATTCTACCTGACAGATGGAGTTGTGCACACTTTCTCAGAAGGCGGTGTTTTTAGTTTGGTGTTCCCAATAAAATATTTTCCTCCTATTTCCATTTTTTTCTTTCTCTTGATAGCTGCTTCAGTAGTTCTAAGTAATTTCATATATCGCACATGGTAAAACTGATTAGAAAAAAAGGGGAAATGGTTTGAGGAAACACAGGAGTCCACGTCCAGTGATTCAGAAGGAACCATGAGTGGCAGTTTACCTACTTTCTTGCCAAAGCTGTTTTCTCAAAGTCTAGATTCCCATGAGCTGGTAACTTTGCAGGGAAATCATAAAGGGGGAATCACCTTTGTGTGCAAGGCTGAAGAAGCAGTTGGTAACTAACAGTGCATCCTTTGTAAGGTAAGTTCAGGTCAAAAAAGCCTTCATCTGCAGAGTTGAACGACCTACCTGTTTCCTAGGAGCACAGAAATACTGGGCTAGGTGGGACTGCGGGCAGGTGCAAAGTGCTGGGCTTCAAAAAAAGAAATCCTCTGTGGAACACATAGGAAAGGAGTAAGGCACAAGAATCATAGAAAAGATAAAGGGTGCGGGGCCGTGGATTAAATGTTCATGTGTAGAACTCCAGCCTTTTTGCAAGTGAAATGATGAGGTGGGTGAGCTCCAGGAATGCGAGATCTGTTGAATTAATCATCAGGGTTAGTGGATTGCATGTTCTGAGTTTGTGGTTGATTGGAGGGATGGAATCAGTCCCTTGTACTGCTTGTTACACTTTCCCACTGTAAACAGCAGCTTGTGATTATTTAGCCCTCGTTTGCATTCAGGTAAAAAACCAAGATAATGCCCTATAATTCAGCAAATATTTGTTTCTCTGGCAGTGACGGACCTGCCTGCATTACAGTTTCACGGGCCGTTCTGCAATGTTTACAGTTTCCACTGCTTGGAGCTTTCTGTATATTTATCCCTGGATTAGACTCAAAGTAAGCTGATTTTATCAAACTGCTGGGTAATTCTGACCATTTCATCTGGCGATTTTAGTACTGTATTGTTGCCGCTGACCTGTATATGTTGGGAATTACTGGGTCACCAGCTCACAGAAATGCCTTTGGATTATGGACATACTTTGAGCATGTATCCGTTGAAGGTAAGGGGGGTAGTGGGGGAAGAGCATTGCATGATCTGCTTTAATGCCTATTTTAGTTAAATAAAAGTGGGATTTCAGGCATGGCCCAGTTGTATCTTCTTAAATTTAAATAGAAGTTCAGCGACTCAGTGCAGAAACAAGAGGCCTTTGAAGAACTGAACATTCAGATGAAGCAAGCGTGTCCTTCAAACCACATCCTTCCTGCTGCCTGTGAGAAAGGGGTGGTATTTGTGTTGCTCTCTGAGCACATGCAGAATAGATCTGGGTGTATTTCCATAAATAAAAGGACATTGTGTGTGTGTTTGGCACCTGTGATCGCCAGGGCAGTTGATTGCTTCCGAAAGCTTTGTTCAACTCCAGGATCAGCAGGATTTTTAAACACTGAACTAGGAAGTGGGCACTAAAAATACATACACAGGAGACTTATGATAGCATTAAGTTTTGAAGAGCAGGGCGAGGACTTGCAAACTTTGTTATAGCTGTGTTATTACTCTAATTATTATGGTTCAGGGGAAGGGATTTGACATGCCGTGTATCCAACCTGCAGACCAATGAGCCACGTTGTAGGAACATTTTGAGTTACTGCTTGTTGTTTCAGTGAGGACGTCCAGAATAGGTAGAACATGAGCGTATGTTTTGCTGAAACTGAAAACTATACCTTATTTCTTTTCTTTGCTTATTTTGTTCCTGTTATGTTCGTAGAGCCACTAGCCATGAATGACTGGGTTATTTATTTGGCGGCAGAGTAGCACCCAATCCAAAACAAGTTTACAATAGAATTGAAAGTTGTATTAAAAATTAAGCTTGCATTATTAAAATAAAATAGTAATGCTCTCGTGCCCGTTTGCCTCTATCTTTCTCAAGGTGCAAATCAAGACCTTTCCCTGTTGCAAATAAACGTGAGCATATTTTAAATGCTCCTGACATTTCCAAATGCTTAATCCTAAACCTTCCAAATGGGCTTTACCTGTAGAGATACGGGAAATTCGAGTGGGGTTTTTTTTGGGGGGGGGGTTGTTTTGTTTGATTTTCTATTATGCAATTCTCTAGAGCTTTTACTATAAAATGTATAGAACAGACATAATTTGAAGAGAAAACAGGGGCGCCTGGGTGGTTCATTCGGTTAAGTGTCCGACTTCAGCTTAGGTCATGATCTCATGGTTCATGAGTTCAAGCCCTGCATCAGGCTCTATGCTGACAGCTCAGAGCCTGGAGCCTGCTTCAGATTCTGTGTCTCCCTCTCTCTCTGCCCCTCTTCCATTCATGTTCACTCTCTGTCTCTCAAAAATAAGTGAACATTAAAAAAAACATTAAAGAGAAAACAAACCCTTCTATAATTCAGGTTGGAAACCAGGAGTATTAGGTCTCCTTACATATGATCAAAGGGGTCATCTCCTTGAATATAATGAAAACAAAAACAAGTATTAGCCCCTTAGGTTTATTTGAATGCAGTTTTTTCTGTGTGAATAAAATTTCCTTCTTTCAACATCCCTGCCAGAGAGTGATTTTGTTGAGAGAGGCAATGTGCACTTTTTAATTTTATTTATGTTGTATTTACATTTGACTGAAATAGATCTGTGAGAAGAACATTTATTTATTTAAAGGAGGGTCTCCATTAATTATTATAATGTGCAAATTATGTATTGTGACATTTAAAATAATTATAATTGTATTCAGATTATCCAATTAAAGGAGCACTCACTTGAAGGTTGAGGAATGTGTTAAAAGCCCAAACTCTTTGCAGTGAAATGATACTTATTTCTCAGAAAACTGAGCGTGTTTTAGTTCTTAAGACAGACACAGTAAAGGAGCTCCTGTCTAACTCT
The DNA here is from genome assembly GCA_028646485.1 of Cryptoprocta ferox. Taxonomy (NCBI): domain Eukaryota; kingdom Metazoa; phylum Chordata; class Mammalia; order Carnivora; family Eupleridae; genus Cryptoprocta; species Cryptoprocta ferox. The sequence continues at coordinate 9,344,061 of CM053561.1, forward strand.
GTGAGTGAAATTCTCTTTAGAGGGAGCATTGAATACAGAAGATGAGACTAGTGATCGATGGGAAAGAAGTGTCTCCTCCGGTTCATCTTGCAGGTGGACGCGCCTTTGCTGCCACTGCAGACGGTTCTGCTTAGATCGGGATCCCAAGTATTTAAGATCAAGTGGGAAGAAGCACATTCAATGATAGGCATGGCGATGAACCTTAGCAATGACGTTTTTACCGAATGACTGGTAAATGTTTTCAGGGCTTCTAAAACATTAGAAAGAACATGTTACCCATGGATGATATAAACACATTTCATTAACAAGCAGTACAAAGTTTCAAACCAAAAGTCAAAATAAGAGTTTATATTTTAATGGAGTACAGAAAAACTATGCCCTGATAGACCGGAAGAATGAAAAAAGATCTCTTACACACTGACAGCCCAAATGAAGAACAGTTCATTGAAATGGTTCCTATATTGAAAATTCATCATGGGATAATCAATTTGTATCATCTCTGCACAGCATGGGAAACACAAAACAAGAAGTGCGTGTAACCTGCATGGGAATTGTATGCACCTGTGTGTTACATGCACTCATGAAACAATTGGAGAAAGATACAAACAAGACCCCAAAAATGTAACAGTGGAGCATGAAAAAAGTAAATATCACAAAAGGTGAGGGAGGGAACCAGAGTTGATATGGGGAATTTCCAGGACGATGATTTTTATGATGGACTTTGAAAATGGGCAAAATTTGTCCCCTCAACAAAGGGAAGGGAAAGACATTCCAGACCATGAAATCCTAGAACAAAAAGTGAAAAATAATTACTTTTCCAATTCACATTCAGCTTTTGGTTCAAGGGACAAGCATTTAGATATGGTGCAATTTATTTGATCTTCTCCTGCATAAATCATTCCACTTCTTTAATGTTCAAGCCAAAGTCTGTGAAGCAATGTAACCACTTGGATTTTGCCAGGAGATTTATAAAGATGTACTCGCCTGGAAAATGCTAAAAGGATTGGCTGAAACCAATTTTCTTCCACTCTTGTGAAATGTGTCTTTGTTTCAGTCATGTTGTCTTGACAGTTAGCAAAACAAAAAGAACCTGGTAGATATGTTTCTTAGCGCCTATTGGCCATATTCACCTACCCACTCACATACACCCAGTTAGTTGCATGAACAGAAATTATAGCTAGCTGCCCCCTCCCCAGTTTAAGTATTATTTTTATCAACCCACGTAATCTTTCCTCTTGCAGTTTACTTGGTGACTTTGGTCGATTCATTTAACGTGTCTACAACTTGGTTTTTCTTCATTGAGCTCTTACTCACGAAACACACTGAACAACGCACATGCATTGTCTGCAATACAAGTAGATTGGCATTAAGTATCTTCATTATTTAAAGTAGTAAATATAACTTCGTACAGATAACACATTTAATTCAGAGCCAACCATGCAAGCAAGAGTGGCATTTATGATGATCATTCAAATGAATTCTTTCTTGCCTGGAAAAGCTATGCACTTATAGTGAGAACATACGTACTCATTCGAACACACACCAGTGCGCTTTATTGAATCTCGTATTTCTTTTACCTTGGCTTCTTAAATGTGAGTGCACCCTAGGGTAGATATAAAGAAGGTGTCACTTAAGAGATTATAAAAACCAACTTTAGAGGGAAGTAAAAGCCAAACTAAGTTCTGACTGATTAATTCATTTTGATTAAAGGTTGAAAATTCCCTACTGATGTGTATTTTGTACTTAGATTAGCCCTTGGAGTTATGGAGACAAGAATTTACTCAACATCCTCTGCTTTCTGTCTCTTACTTTCTCTGTGTATCATGAGAGATTTTGCTTGGTTGCCTTGGTGGTGGTATCTAAATCTGCTTTCATGAGGAAAAGGTTATTGCTTCAATTTATTGAGCTATATATAAGGCATCATGATTCAGCTATTTGCCAAAAATCCTAAATACACGAAGCATTTCCCTTCAGTAAGCATACAACAGTGCCTCAGTGGTTTCTGTTAGATACATTATCATGAGGATAAAATTAAGTGTTCCCTAAACTATAATCGAATTACAGCTTTTATTTTTTAAATACATAATGGGTTCGGGGGGCAGGCAAATTCAGCCATTAGGCAAATGTGTATTAAGCTCCCCAGCTACTATTACTAAACCATACTCTACAACTTATAGTAATGACAGCTAACATATATTGAACAATTTGGGTATGCCAGGCAGAGTTTGGTATCTCATATGCTGTTTCTCACTAGACCAGTCCTATAAAATGTAAGGTGATTAAATATGATCCCTGCCCACTGGGGCAAATTGCATGAGATGTTTGTAGAACTAGATTGGGAATTGCTGTGTTCAGCATGACTGACCCAGGGCTAATACACCACTTAGCTTCTACTGATTCTAGAACATGAGGCCCCAGGGTACAGACCAGCATTTTGCTTCCTCACAGCAACAATTCAATTGAATGCCCAATTGTGGAGCTTGCCAAAAATCCAGGGACTGTCACCACAGTAAGTCAGGAAGCAAACTCCATTTTATGAATGGGCATGTTTTGGCCCTTGGTTGATATTCACTGAAACCAAGCTGCACAGCCTCTGGTTACTTTCAAATATGGTTGAAAGCTCACAAATCTGGCGTTTTGTCTCTCTCTACATCAGTACTGGCCAAAGTCAGAGGTCTTGCCATTGTGTCCATGCTGTAGATGTTGGGACACTGGGACAATGTCACTTTGGCAAGAATGTTGACTTAGGAGGATGTGAACACATTCTGGTCCTTATCAACCTCCCCAATTTACAGAAGTATGTCCTGAGCTCTCGGTGGAGTGCAGTAAGTATAATTCTCTTTATCAAGTCATTTGCTGATAAGACATATGGCAAAGCCCAAACAGTACACTTGTGTAGCTGGCCTTGGCAAAGGAAATAATTTCCCTCCATATTCTTCAGATGGAGTTGTTTTATTATCACTGTGTGGTAATGGTTAAGAGTCAATTTAGAATCATAAATGGATGAGTTACAGTCCAGGGTATGCCATGCATTTAACATGCTTTGAAGTTACTAACCCTCGCTAGAAGTTTGTTCTCTGCCTGTAAAATGTGCACACCAGTAGAGCTTTTGCGAGGATTCAGTGAGGTTATACGTGGAAAGGGCTTAGAACCCTTTGTGGTACAAAGAACACATTCAGTGAATGCCAGTGTTAGAATAGTGCATAATAATGAGTTGCCAGTCTGGCATTTTCTCCATGCAGATGCTGCAAACATATCTCAAATAAAGCTCCTTCATCTTCCTCTCCTGGTCCAATTGTTTCTTTGTGTCACAATTCAACTTTTCACCAAATCCTCTCAGCTAGGAATTCTCGTTGCTTACTCTTCCTTATTCTCCCACATACAATCAGTTACCAAAGCCTGATGATTTTACCATCTAAATATTTCTCATTAGGGGAGCCTGGGCGGCTCCGTTGGTTAAGCATCCGACTCTTGATTTCGGCTTAAGTCACGGTTCGTGAATTCGAGCCCCACATCGGTCAGTGCGGAGCCTGCTTGAGATTCTCTCTCTTTCCGTCTCTCTGCCCCTCCCCTGCTCTCTCTCTCTCTCTCTCTCTCTCTCTCTCTCTCAAAATAAATAAATAAAACTTAAATTTTTTTAAAAAAATGTTCCTCAATCTGTTCTCTTTCCTGCATTCTTATACCAGTTCCTTAGTTCAGTCCCTTTTCACTTCTGGACATGATTACGAAAGCAGTCAGTCATTTATTCTCAGGTGCAGTCCTGCCTGACATTCCCTGGTCACCTCCTCCCCTGGCACGTCCTCCACGGACACAATGATCCCCGTGCTGCCCATTTCCATTTGATCTAGCTACTGTCTGCTTCTCTAATGTATTTTCCTTCTCCAACATGCTTTGTGCTTTGGAAGTTACTTAGGAAAGGAGTTCTTACAATTATTTTGCTATTAGAAAAATTCGAGCTTTACCATTGCCTGGGGAATAATGACGCTATATTTTCTTTGCTTTTGTGGTATAATATAGGATACTTTATCAAATAATTATACTGTTTCTTTCTACTACCATTGCAGTGACCTTGAGGCTTGGAGAATGAATATTAAGTAAGAGCCTAAAATTAATAAATTACTGACCACTTGTCTTCAAAATATTTAAGTTTGAATAAATATATTAGGTAGAAATGTTCATACATAAACTAAACTTGACTGTACTTCTCCTATGGATGCAGATATACTAGAATAATTTTTAAACTATCCTAGAGTATAAATTCTTTGTATACTGGAGTAATTCCACCCTATGCAAGTTGATGTACTTAACTTATTCTTGTTGTTGGACGTACAAGTTGTTTCTCTAGAAGTTTTTCCTTTTATGGCAAATGTCTCGCCGCATAAATAATACAGTTGCCTCATCTATTACATTTTAAGCTTTTTGACAACAAGTGTATGTTCCCACTGTGCTTAGAAAAGGCAATGGGGCACCTGGGTGGCTCAGTCGGTTGAGCGTCTGACTTTGGCTCAGGTCATGATCTCACCGTTAGTGGGTTCGAGCCCCACATCGGGCTCTGTGCTGACAGCTAGCTCAGAGCCTGGAGCCTGTCTTCGGATTCTGTGTCTCCCTTTCTTTCCGACACTCCCCTGCTCACGCTGTCTCTCTCTCAAAAATAAATAAAACATTAAAAAAATCTTTAAAAAAAAAAAAGAAAAGGCAAAACACTTTGTAACTAATCTGTAAATGTTTGTTGCCTGACTCATTGAGGGTCAGATAATTAATTTTCACTTATTTAACGAAAAGTTATGAGAGTTTTGCTGCCTGGCTAAATATTTTAAAAAGACTCCTTTCTGGGGCACCTGGGTGGTTCCGTCAGTTAGGTGTCCGATTCTTGATTTCCATTCAGGTCATGATCTCACGATTCATGAGATCGAGCCCTGCCTCGGGCTCTCCCCGAAACCGAGGAGCTTGCTTGGGATTCTTTCTCCCCGTCTCTCTCCGCCCCTCCCCTCCGCAAAATAAATAAATAAACTTTTAAAAAAAGAAGAAGAAAAAGGAAAGACTCCTTTCCCTAAAATCTAGCCTTGAATTTGCAACTATTTCAAGGGTACAAAGGTGGATTGGATTTTTTTTAATGCTGCTAGTTTGAATTCAAATGAGCAGATGTGTAGCTTGATTATTGAAATGAGCACATCTTCCCCTTTTTAAAATATATTATGCAATATCAGAAAATATTACTAAAAACACTGGTGTAAATGTCTTTAAACTCTTTCAGTACTCCCACAGTCTAGCACAGGAGTCAGCAAACTACAGCCCTTAGTTAAAATCCTCTCTACTTGCCTGTTTGGTAAATAAAGTTTTATTGAAACACAGCCACACTCATTCATTTGCACATTGTTCATGACTGCTTTTGCACTAAAATGGCAGACTTGACTAATTGCAACAGAGGCTGCAAACTAGAAGCTCTCGGGCCCTTTAATGAGAAATTTGCTGACCACTTATTTAGCATATTAGCTGTTGTAATTTTTTTTGTCTAGATATGGTTATATTAAAAGGTAATTTTGGTGCATCATAAGCAGTTATGTTTTACGTATGTGTTAAAATAATGTTTATATTAGCACTGAACTTTTGAATTAAAAGTGATGGTAAATCTGTAATACCCATGGAATTAATGTGCATTAAGGCTTCATTTATTAGCCAGTTAGTTTTTTTTTTTCTGTTTTCTTATATTTTGACTGATTCTGGTTTACCTTTATAAACATATGACTACCATAGAATTTAAACTATTAAAATAGCTTCTTGGGGCGCCTGGGTGGCTTAGTCAGTTGAGCGTCTGGCTTTGGCTCAGGTCATGATCTCGCAGTTCGTGGGTTCAAGCCCCGCATCAGACTCTGTGCTGACAGCTAGCTCAGAGCCTGGAGCCTGCTTCAGATTCTGTGTCTCCCTCTCTCTCTGACCCTCCTCTGCTCACGCTCTCTCTCTCTCTCAAAAATAAATAAAACATTAGAAAAAAAATAGCTTCTTTATCTAGAGAGTTCCAACCAGGAGGCTGTGCCAGGTTAGGGAGGACAGAACTCATCTTTATGGCCTCAAAAATGATTTTCCTTATTCTCTGCAAGACACACCGTGATGTTTACTGGACAAAACACTTGGCCGAAATCAATGGCCAGGAATTCTGTTACCAAGCGAGTGTAAATCCTGGACAGTCTCTGTTTGGGTTTTCCTTCTGCGAAAACAAATGTGACAATTAATGTTTTACCGAGCCAACTCCAATAAATGATGTGCTCCTGAAACTATGTGTTTGTGAAAAAATATGATCAATTTCTTATTTATTATCACAATGCCTGATAGATAGCAGTGCTTATCAGACATTTCATATCTAGATTGAATTGTCTAAATTAATAATGTTGCAGTAGGGAACCTTCCAGAATAATAGTTAGAAGTGTAGCCTCTAGAGTGAGCAGCCCCGCATTTGGATACTGGCACCCTCACTCACTACCCTTGTCACTTCCCACGTGTTAATGAAACCGTGCCACCATTTTCCCTGAGTTCAACTACAGTTAAACTCACAGCCACAACCACCTGTATGAGAAAGATAATGACAGTGTCTGCGTCAGAGACCCTTGGTAAGGATCAAATGGTAAAATTCCAATAAACCTCTAACAACGCACTTGGTACATAGGCAAGTCTCAGGAAATGTAAGTTATTATCATGTATTAATATAAATCTTAAGTGGAGAAGGATAGCCTGTTCGGAAGGTAATTCTTCCTGGAAGGTCTTCATCTTCTGTTTGGATATAATTGTTATTCGGAGTGGCTTTCCCCTGACCCCCCAAAAATGAGTATTAAAATGTTCTCTCATTTCAAAATGTCAGTTTCACAATTTCTTTGCCAGTTGAACCCTTGAGAGTGAGGCACTCTCTCTGACCTTTTTTGGCATCACCAATTGTTTAAAAGTCTCTATTTAATTTTAAAAAGCTTTTGTGCTACTTTTCCTTGATGCTTATTATAGGTTTGGAATCATGTGCTATAAAAAGTATTTGGCTGTATGTGCTTTTATAATGAAAGTAATTTAATTGGGCACTCTGCCTCCACAGATCAGCAAGGGTCAAAATCACTTTTTTAAAAACAGGAGAGAAGTAATACAGAGCGGGGAGGAAACCAAAAAAAAAAAAAAAATAGACTCTCACCATTTGCTTTCAGCACTGAATTATGCATGCTTCATTAAGGACAATGGCAAGTCTCCCATGTTGACTATTTGAAAACCTGTTCCACTGACAGACAAGTTCACCATGTGTTCTCCTAGAGTGGACAGCCAATCACCCCACGTCGGTTAAGTTTGCGCCTGCCCAAATTTGACAATGCTGGGACAAGGGCACATTAAACACACTATACCAGATACACTTCCTCACTGCTTTGTCGGGAATTCTTACTGCTTCCCGAGATTCCTTGTTGAACTTTCCTAAGATTACCTTTGTCACTGCAAGAGTACAAGGAAGAAATACCTCTCTTGCAGAGGGGACACCCCCAGCCAAATAATTTACATAACCTACTTCCTTTTCACACAGTGTCAGCAGGATTATAGGGTTCACCACCTCTCTCTTCCTGATAAGGGTTTCCCATAAATGGAGCAAACACTGTGCTTCTCTCAAAATGGACACACACTCCATGTCACCCCCACTGACAGAAGCTAAACTTAACGTTAGTGGTCACGATGACATGCCACTTGAATGAGATTAGGATGTAAGAGAATGAGATCTCAGGGGTTCTGACGAAAATCCTGAGTTTGTGATTCATGTAACATTAAGAGATACATAATTTGTGGCCAGCTTTCTAGGAAAGGAAGTAATGTAGATACAGTGGTAGGAGAGGAAGCTAAGGAACACGCCCATGTCCATCTGTCAATATTCCTGGCTCAGTTTGGTTGAGACAATCTTTCAAATCTTTTCATCTTTGTTCCATATTTTATGAGTTCACAAGAGTAGTTCAGTTAAAGATTATGTAGATTAAATTGCTCTTCAAAATAATTAAAATAGCACTATGTTATTTTAAAATAAAGCAACAATGTTATATTCCCTTGTAGTTGAAGGCAGCACATTTAATGGAATAACCTAGGCCTTCCCTTTAGCACGTTCCCAAATCAGAATGGAAATTTTTGGCACAAAGTCTCTGTTTTTCATTCATTTCATTAATTTTGACTCAAGGGTCTACTAAACTGTATGTCAAGCAGACAAGGTCTTCGCTGTACACACACACTTAGAGGCAACACACTCACATATATCCTTCAAGCCATCAGAAGGACTATCATGAATAGGTGAAACCAAAATGGATTCATTCATTCAGAATATTCCGAGTGCTCACTGAGTTTAGACCAGCAATTTCCCAAGCTGTGGTCTGTTAAACTGTGTGTGTTTTCAAGACCCTCTCAGGGAGGACACCAGGTCAGAAACCGTTAGGTTATAATACTAAGAGGATGACATTCGCACTGATGGTGTTAAGTCAATAGTAAGTAAAACTGCTAGTTCCTTAGCAGGAATCCAGGGAGGGACACAGAACTGTACTAGTCGCTTTCATTCTTCACTACCCCTTCCCACAGATTTTTCACTTAAAAACAGTTGCGTGGAAGCATTTTTTTCTTTTTCTTTTTTCTTTTTTGTTTTTCTTTTTTCTAATGTCACTAAATCTCCAACCTTCAGCACACAAGATGTTTAAATATTTAATATGTGTGAAGTATGCACAAATTTTTGTTTCATACTGAAGCGTGATGTTTGTCTTGAAAGAACATGTATGGGGCCCCTGGGTGGCTCAGTTGGTTAAGCATCTGACTTTATTTTGGCTCAGGTCATGATCTCGTGGCTTGTGAGATGGAGCCCCATGTCAGGCTCTGCGTTGACAAATGGAGCCTGCTTGGGATTCTCTCTCTCTCTCTCTTAACTTAAAAAGAGGAAGAAGAAGAAGGAAGAAGAAGAAGAAGAAGAAGAAGAAGAAGAAGAAGAAGAAGAAGAGTGCTTGTTTGAAATGCAACCTGAACTAACCATTTATTTTCGTGGGACCCCATGTATTGTTAAAAGAATGACTAACAGGTGAACTCAGGTTATTCAGACTTGGGTATTTTACAGCTATTTTCTCAATAATGAATAAATGGGCTGTTACTTCAAGGAAAATACTTGACTACTTGTTGCCAGTGATAAAATTTAAGCTTTCAGATTTTTTTAATAATTTTTTTAATTTTTGAAAAATATTATATCCACCACTGTGAGTTTGATGGCTTCATGGTATTCAGAGTTTTCTGATGAGATGGTGTGATATTAATTAATGTGACTTTTTATTATATAATGAAACATGTTGAAATTTGGAAGATCTGCATAATTCAGTGAACCAATGTTTCTTTTTTTAATGCAAGAGTCATGGGTGAAGAAAGATTCAGCCAAAATACAAGGAATTCAAATATAACAGTGTGAAAACTTTATAGATACGGTTGTAGATTCTGCATTGCATCTCATATTTAAGAAACTACTACTGTTGAGTTTGAGTGTATTTTCAAAGTAAAATATCCACAAGTATCTGAAGAAGCTATTAAAATACTACCGTCCTTCTAACTTTATATTTGCGTGAAGCTGGATTTTCCTCATGTATGTCAACCAAAGCAACGTATCTCATAATACATTCATTCAGGAGCCCAAACAAGAACTAGCTGCCTCCTATAACACCAGACATTAATGCAACTTGCAAAAATGTGAAAGAGTACTGTTCTCACCAATACATTTTTTTTTTTTGCTTTAGAAAGTACAGCCAGTTTTCAACAAAAATACATGACTTATATTGACATAATTGGCTTATTTCTAGATGCTTTTTAAAATTCTCAGCTTTAACTTTTAATGTGGTGAATATTGACACATGTGTACCCCATACTCAAAAGGTCTTTGGTGTGCTCAGCAATTCTAATAGTGTAGAGAGGACTTGAGGCCCCAAACATTGAGATGCAGTGTCTTTGATATGGGGAATGCAGACTTAGAGCCACACCCTTTATCTTCACAATTTTGTAGCAGTAGAACGAGCAATACAGCTACTCCCTTTCATGTGACGCTGAAACAGAACCTCTGTAAGGAGGCTATGTGAAGAGAGGCAGGACTCAGAACTCACAGAGGTTACGGGGAAGGCTTGCTTATTTGTTTGTTTGTTTGTTTGCTTATCTTAAGTAAAGTTTAGTGATTCATCCCTTACATACGATACCCAGAGTTCATCCCAACAAGTGCCATCCTTAGTGCCCATCCCCCATTTAGCCCATCCCCCTACCCACCTCCCCTCCAGCCACCCTTAGTTCGTTCTCCATATTTAAGAGTCTCTTATGGTTTGCAGAGAAAGAGGGAGGGGTGCAGTCACTGTGAACATATATGAAAATTGAACATTTTCTACTACAAATCTGCTCTTTTTAAATACCTGGCAGCATTTAGATAATTTAAAACATCTTAATTCTGGTTTAGATTCAAATGTATCTGTTGCCAACCATTTATGATCTATAAATAGCCATTAAGATTTTCAGACTCTCTGTTTTTATCTTATTTTTCCTTCCCTTCTACAGGGAAGGCTTCTTAAAGGAAATAACAATGTATCTGAGTCTTTAAGTTTATCTGACTCTTGATGTTCATCTGAATCTTGATATTCAAGTTCACATTCTGATGACAAAGAGAATGTGGGCATTCTTGGAGACAGAACACACTGTTCAGAGAAACTGATTGTAAGAGAGCATACTATGTTCTAGAAACTGCAAATTCAGGTTACATGAGCGAGCCACAGGGCTGACATTGGAGGAGGAGAACTTGCGCATGGTTCTGACCATGGAGGAAACAATGGAAAGATTCCCATCCTAGGAAGCCATCTCTAGCAGTACCCTGGAGACTGTAGTGGGCATTGAGAAAACCTGGCAGTGGCAGATAAGGGCAAGTAGAATGAAGAGATGGATTTGATCTGTGTTAGTGAGGTCCAATTTATAGGACTTGGTAGCCAACTGAATGCAGAGGACAATGAAGAAGATAAAAAATATATAGCTTTAAGTTTTGGGCTTAGGTTGTTGGATAACAATGGTGCAGTGCTTTGCATGAAAGAAACAATGAGGGATAAATTGGAGAAGGATGGTGTTGATCAATATAGTTTAACATTTTTGAGCTGTTTATTGACTGGATCATCAAATGGAGAGAGCCAATGAGCACTTGAATATGCACCTCTATTAGGAAAAACACGAAAAGAGAGATGTGGATGCTATCAATATAGAAATGTCCACTGGATCCACGGCTCTAACTGAGATCACTCAGACATTAGGCACAGGATGAGAATAGAACAGGGCTGAGGATTCAGTGTCAAAGAGCTACACAGAGCAAAAGAGACTATACTGCATATGATGTTGACTATTTTAGTGACTGTTTTGTTACTTAAAAAAGCGTCATTTTCAACCTTCAGTTTCCCTAAGATTGAGATTAAGGAAGATCCCAACTGGTGACCCCAACTGAAGTCTTCAGGTGTTGATTCTCTGTCACAGTTGGCTTTCACATGCTCTCAGTATATGTTGATATATGTATGCATTCTTGCACATGAGTAAGACTAAAAGAGTGAGGAGAGAAAGAGAAAGAGGGAGGGGTGCAGTAAATGTGAATGTATACGGAAACTGAACATTTTCTAGTACAAATATGCTCTTTTTAAATATCTGGCAGCATGTAGATAATTTAAAACATTTCAATTTTGGTTTAGATTCAAGTGTATCTTTTGCCAACCATTTATGATCTATTAATAGGCGTTAAGATTGTTCCCTCAGAAACACTTAGAAATCTTGGGGCGCCTGACTTCAGCTCAGGTCATGATCTCACAGTTTGTGGGTTCGAGCCCCAAGTCAGTTTCTGTGCTGACAGCTTAGAACCTGGAGTTGCTTCGGATTCTGTGTCTCCCTATCTCTCTGGCTTCCCCCACTCCTTCTCTCTCTCTCTCTCTCTCTCTCTCTCTCTCTCTCTCTGCCTCTCTCTGTCTCTCTCTGTCTCAAAAATAAATGTTAAAAATTTAAAAAAAAACACTTAGAAATCTTTACTGTTGTGCTGGCCTCGATGGTCTGGCAGAAACGCTGGTCCAAAACTGAAAAATTAACCAGTAATTCGCTATATGTGCTTGTGTTTTATATTTTAAATTGTAATGTGAAATTTAATTAAACTGCTTTATGAGGATTATGGTTTTAGAATATAAAGAGTAAATATAAACAGGTTCAAACACATTTAGCAACTTTTAAATCTAAACCTTCTAACAAAGAAATATCTCTGAGTCTAGAAAATGTTCAGTGACATAACTATGGGACACAGCCGGCTTGAGCAGAAGACTTTCTTTCACTTCGTTGGCCGCCCTCTATCCACATACAGATGAAATTCAATGATTCACATGAAATTGCTTAAAACATATCACATTTAGATAATCATAGTTAATATCTCACTTCATTTAATTAATTGGTGTAACTTCATCTAAAAAGAGAAACAAATGTCATTCTAATATTGCTTACATTCTTAGAAGTGATCTTTTCCCTCCAGATATCTCTGGTGTCTAAATGCCATTTTATTCAAAAAAGATTTTATGTCATCTTACCCTTTCATCATCCATTTTTCTGGTCATTTAATCAAGTTCACCAAATTCTTCCATTCCCCCTAGCTCTCTAACCTGTTTGAGTTACTTCTCCGGGGCTTGTAATCCTGAAGCATATCACCAACTATCTCAGTCAGCACTGAGCCAAAGTGGAGACTGGGTCCAGCGTCAGCATCTGGACAGTTCCCTGAGTATGCAAAGGAGGAGAAGGCTCCAAGGGCAAGAGAGATGCATAGTAGAACAGATATGAACACCCCCAACGTTTTCCAGCTGTCTCAAAGCCTTATGAACAAATGGAAGGAACTGAAGCAAAAATTTCTATTAACAGTAGGCACATGGCTATTTGCAGGGATATATTGGCATACACTATGCATCCAAGAAATACTGTAGTAGTAGTAGTAGTACTAGTTAGTAATTTTCCAGGTAAAGAGTCTTACGTTAAAGACTAGCAATAAATCCCTGATTTGCTATCACCTCTTTAGATGCAAACGGAGGTACTGTAGTTTTATCACAAAGCACATTTATTTTCATTTTACAGGGGGAAATTTGAAGTAAAATTAAAGGGTGAGGACTGAAGAGGAGATTGGGTTGAGGCAAGAGGTAAACTCAAATATTAGTTTAAGTATGGCTTCACTACATTTTCCTTACATAGGGAAAGGTGAAAGGAAGTAAACTCTTACTAAGTATTTCTGATCTGTCAGACACTAGTGCCTCAACAAACCTTATTTCGTTAAATCCAATTTAATATAAAGCATTTCCTCTCTTAGGCTTCTTTGTGTAAGATATGAAACTGAACTGAACTAGGTTCTAGGTGTTGTGGATCCAACTTCTATTTTTATTTAAGCAGTTTTCAAATGACAGAAACTATTGTATCCCACAGACTGTCCACACTTTTACACAACGTGAAAGGTGCTTGTCAATTGTCAATTATTTTCATCCGTGACATGATTATTACCTTCATCTCTCACTCTGCAAAGCCCAACTTTGACTCGTGAAAGGAAACTACCCTAATTGCAATGAGCAGCCCAAGCATTCAGATTTTGGTCTTTAAAAATCACTCGCCATTTAGAGGTTCCTGGGTGGCTCAGTTGGTTAAGCATCCAACTTGGGCTCGGGTCATGATCTCACAGTTCATGGGTTCGAGCCCCACATTGGGCTCTGTGCTGACAGCCCATTGCCTAGAACCTCCTTGGGATTCTGTGTCTCCCTCTCTCTCTGCTCCTCCCCCCATTCATGCTCTGTCTCTCTCTCTCAAAATAAACCTTAAAAATCACTTGCCTGTGAAGGAAAGAGTTCCTCCTGGAGAAATAGCCAGCCCGAGGTCTGGGACAGGAAATATTCAGAATGAGCCTAGAGTATTGTGTGACACCAACAGCAAGGAAGACAGAGCCTGCTGAGGTTCTATCAAAATGACTCAGAGCCGACTTAGTGGACGTCCCACTAATGAGAGAGGAGACAGTTTGCAAATCAAAATGTATATCCACAAATAATTTAAATACAGTAGGTGTGTTAACAATTCTATGGATCTGTAATAACACTGAAAGAAAAAAATGGTAGCTTTGGGAGAATGCTAGGAACTCAACTCAGCCTGCTGAAAATTGGTAAATGAAGGGAAGGACTCCAGCATTTTTCCTGCCTCCTCTCTGCAAACTGGATCTCAGGCTGTCCCACACAACAGATGAGGCAAATATTATCCCTTTAGAAGAATTCCAATTAATAACTAGAATATAAGCAGTGGGAAAACTTCAAATATCACTATTTTTTAACGAGTAAATGAAATCATGAATCTGGGCAGTGACCATCATTCTTGTCAAGACCATTCTTATCAGAAAAGCTGATGAGAAACTGACACATGATAAATAAATCAGGATTTTCGACAAAGGAGGAGGGCGGGGTGGGGGGGGTTATGGATTAAAAGAGAACTAAGGCCAAACAAATGCGATATGTGGACCTTATTTTGATCCATATTTGAGCAAATCAACCATAAAATAACACTTATAAGAGAAATACTATTAGTGGGCATTAAAGAAATATTTGTTAATTTTTTAAGTGTGATTTTGACAATGGTTATATACTTGGGATGCGCTTTGGCACAATCCAAGATGGAGAAAAGTAGGTAGGAATTCAGATGAAATAAGATTGCCATATGTTGACAGTTGTTAAAACTGGGTAATGGAGTTCAATACAATATCTCTACATTTGTGTACATTGGAAATTTTCCATTATTTAAAATAAAAATAAATATTTTTTATTACATAGGGCGTACTCATTTGAAATACACTAGGGCATTTATTTCTGTTCCCCGAAAAAGTGGTGATGTCAGAATAGGGAAAGAATTATCATACTTCTAATTTACTCATTTGTGGAGGCAAGAAAGCAAATAGAATATAGGTGCTCAGACACAGAAACATAAAACTTTAGTATAAAATCAGTGTAACATGAGTTTATCTTCCCTAGTATATCACCCTGGTTGAGATCATGTGACTGATACCAAACTCCAGTGGTCCTTCAGGGTCTTCTCTCAAAGCAGAAGTCAAGTCGTTTCCCTCATTGCATTATAAGTGATGCCGATTTGCCTAATGCAGAAATTGGGTATTCAGAACTCACTGTGTCTGTTTCCTGTATTGCCAAATAATCTCGTTCAGCACTATCTGCTGCAACTAACATGTTTCATGAAGCTGACAAGTACAAAATGAGACAGTTTTTTTCCCTGCTTTAATTATTCTTTCAAAAATGATAACTCCAGCTTAAAAAAAATCATGCAATAGTCCTGAATGTTTTTGTCAAAACAAGGCACTGTCAACCTTTTTCTTTCCCAGACACAGACTCATTACTTTTGAATAAAATTGAAGCAGTGAATCAAAACAACAAATAATAACTGAAGCAGTAATTTGGCTTGAGGTGTAAATTGCTGTCACATTTCTTTTTCTGACCACCTATGTTACAATGGTCATTACTTCCTAGGACTGAATTTGGTTCAGTCACTTCTTTTCTTTTCTCCTTGATATTTGCCATCCAGAGAAAAGTGCCTCCCCTAAAAATGAATGCTGACAAATTAATGCTATTATGTAATTTACACAAATAAAATACATCAGAAAAGCAGTTAGGCTGAAGTAATTTAGCAGCTGAGACCCACAGGGGGTTTCCTCAGAGATGCATGGACGTGCTATCATGTGCATACTGTCCACCTTCAGCAATGAGGACTCCTGTAAACACTGTGGACAAATAAATTAATGACATGCTGATACCCATCTTCACTACTGCCCTCATGAGACTGGAGCCTAGAAGGCAAGAAGTAAACCAACTCTATGTTATATTCTCGAAGACATGGCAACAGCTGATAGAAACTGAACCCTTCCTGTGTGCCGTCTTCACAGAAGTTCCATGGGGAAGGGGTTATGTTATCCCTGTAGACATTTATCTCATATGAGGAACCGGTGGTATAGGATAAGCTGCCCACAGCCAATGGGCTGGACTGTGACAGAACCAGGATTTGAACTCTGCAGCCTGAGCTGACCCTTACACTTTCATCTCTACTCGGTACAGCCTCCTTAAGGGTGAATAGCTTATTATGATCAACTGGAAAAAAATAAGGTGTAGTTAAAAATAACCAGAGGAGCCTAGGTGGCTCAGTCAGTTGAATGTCCTACTTCGGCTCAGGTCATGATCTCACAGTTCATAAGTTCGAGCCCCGCGTGGGGTTCTGTGCTGACAGCTCAGAGCCTGTCTCCCTCTCTGTTTCTCTGCCTCTCCCAAGCTCATCTCTCTCTCTCTCTCTCTCTCTCTCTCTCTCTCTCAAAAATAAATAAACTTAATAAATAAATAAATAAATAAATAAATAAATAAAAACATAACCAATCACCAAATAACACAAGAAGAGGCAAGAGAAGAGGAATTTAAAAATGTGTTGATCTGTCATTTAACTCCATCTTGACTCTAATCCTGTCCAGAACACAAATGATACCAGCCTCATTTGTGTTATACATAAAGACATTGGTGTGTCTGCAGCTACTGCTCTGGAAATAAAGGATTTATTTTAGGATAGACCATCAGACATTGAACCTAATGACTGCCAGATTAATACATAATGCTACCGATTTTGCTTTATGTCATAGATTTGAAACTCTGTCTCATTTTTTTCTTGGGGTGCCCGGGTGACTCCATCAGTCAAGCGTCTGCCTCGGCTCAGGTCATAATCTCCTGGTTCGTGAGTTTGAGCCCCGACTCGGGCTCTGTGCTGACAGCTCAGAGCCTGGAGCCTGCTTCAGTCTGTGTCTCCTTCTCTCTCTCAATCGTATTAGTTCCATAACAGATGATGTCAATAAAATTTGCATTTTCAACATTAAATTGGCAGCATTCAGTTTTTAATGTTTTATTTCCTTAAACATAAAAGTAGCTTGTAAAGAAATTGCCTATAAAAACGGCTCCAACTTAGAGTCTACTTAGAACAATCCATTGGGTAATCACAGAAATTAATTCTCTGGTCTTAATTTAGTTTTGTATGAAAGTTCAGTCTTACCAAAAATGTGGGAATACATTTATATAAAACATTTATATTTGTATGGAATTACTGCTATGGCAGAGTATTTTTGTTTTATTTTATTTTATTTTATTTTCATTTTGTATTTATTTTTTTAATATAATTTGTTGTCAAGTTGGCTAACATACAGTGTGTACGGTGTGCTCTTGGTTTTGGGGGTATATTCCCGTGATTTATCACTTACATACAACACCCCGTGCTCATCCCAGCTCATCCCAGTGCCCTCCTCAGTGCCCATCACTCATTTTCCCCTTTCCCCCGCCCCCCATCCACCCTCAGTTTGTTCTCTGTATTCAAGAGTCCCTTGTGGTTTGCCTCCCTCCCTCTCTGTTTGTAACTATTTTTTCCCATTCCCTTCCCCCCATGGTCTTTACAGAAGTATTTCTAAATAGTTTAATGTTTGGGGTTCCTTTCAGGAATTTTTCCCCCAAAACTCTAACTTCTGGACAATTAGTATATATTTCATTTAATACCTAGTTTTTCACATATGTATCTCTCCCAGCATATCCCTCTAAAGTACTATATACATATTGAGAATGATGTGCCTGAGTCTGCTTACCATCATTAGTCATCCAGGACATATTTATCTTAGTATATTATTTATGAGAATTTTTAGTTACATTTTGACAAAATAACTTATAACTTAATTATTGCCCTTTGTCACTGTGGGTAATGAGTATAGCTGCTTTGTAATGATCTATCTACTTAGACAAAATGAATTTTCCACAGAAAATCTGAGCAAATAATGGAACTTGAATCTAACCACTAACTACAACATCAGTCATATAGAAAGTAATCATGTTACTGTTGCTACAAATCATTTAAAGAAAAATGATGTCAAAAAACACAACTAACGATAGGTATAGGTGCTCAGATGTGTCAAATGCCATTTACCAATGTCCTAAACACATAGTTCAAAGCCAGAGCTTCGCCAGGTAGCTTTAACCTTGCTTGCTTTTGTCTCAATATCCTCTGCTCCTCACCCTTAAAAACACAACCTTCTTCTTGCATTTTTGTA
This sequence comes from Cryptoprocta ferox, assembly GCA_028646485.1. NCBI lineage: Eukaryota > Metazoa > Chordata > Mammalia > Carnivora > Eupleridae > Cryptoprocta > Cryptoprocta ferox. Next base: position 9,362,212 of record CM053561.1, read on the forward strand.
TCATTACTTTTTGCAGCTTGAACCTGGCCCTGTGGGGGCACCTGGGGCAGAGCAGTGCTCTCCAGAACAAAGCATCACAGCTCAGTGCTGCTCTTTCTGCTCTTTGGAGTTGTTTGAAGTAATAGCTAACTCAGAAAACTCTTCCTGAAATATTCTGACAAAGAGAGAACCATGACAGATTACAAAGATGCCTGTCCACGTATCTGAGATCACACCGCCAAGAGTCAACAAATCAAGTAAACTGACCTTTCCAAATACGTGGAAACACTGTATTTATTTCTCCTGGTCAATTCAAGAAAAAAAATTACTCGGGGATATAGCTTCTTTAGTTTGTCTCTTTCTTTTGGTGCCAGCAAATTTTAAGAGAAGCACACTGAATACCTAATAGAGGTTGAGGATCATGAGTTTCATTTCCATGATGGCTTTGAAGCAAGGCATCAGTGAAACTGAACTTTCCGTTAATCATACTCTATAGCTGGAATTTGGAAAAGAGCTTTTAATCCCTTCTCTCAGCCCCATCCTCCTCCCTGGTGGCCCCGTGCCCTTCATCGCCTCACTCTGGTGCCGTCTGCGGTTGCGGGATCCACCTCTTTTTGTACAGAATTAGAGAAAAGCTATATCCTCAGCGCGTGAGCATCCACGCCCCATATGGAGAGCCCTGGCTGGTGATCAGCACTGGGGCTTAGTGGTGGGGACAGCGGGTGATCCCAGCCAGCCAGATGGGGATTATCATCCTGGGATCAGGCTCTCAGAGGTTTGGGGAGCCGGGGGTGGTGTGTAAATGAGACATTGACAGGAGGGCCCACAACCCGTTCCTCCTCGGGCAACTAACTGTAACTCTGACGTTTGGCGAGTGAATGGCATCAGTTTGGTATTAGAAACCTGCGAACTAGATGTTTGGACATAAGGAATGAAATGAGAGAGAGAGAGAAAACTCAGTCCAGGAAGATCCACAGCTCACTTTCTTTTGCTAGTTCTTGTGCTCTGGGAGCAGACACTGAAAAATTAACTACTTTGGCACCCTTTCTGCTCTCTCTAAAGGTATGCAGAGTGTACTCCGTGCACTTGGCAGAGCACTGCGTAAATAGAGAGTGGTGGATATCTTTGGAAAGGATTTAAAAACTCCACACAAGGCTCTGGAAAAGATAGGTGTGTCATTCAAGATACGTTTTTGATGTAGAAGTCTCCATCAACATTATAAAGTGTCTTACACACCCTGTCTTTTCTGAGGTTGCTCTCAGGGTGGGGGTGGGAGGTCTAGTTCTCCTGCGGGCTCTCCTCCCCATCCCTACCTGCCTCCGTCGATTTCAGTGGTTTTGTTAGTGCTCACTTACAGGAAGCACCTAAGAATAGACTTGCTGCTCTGAGCAGATTCTATCTTGAGACAGGATGGGTGGAGAACAGCCAAGAACATTGCAGCGAATAGGTGTCCAGTTGGGCTTTTCAATAGTGTGTATTTGACAGGGCACAGAAGCACAGTCCGGAGAGGCATTGGAAAAATGCACTGCCCGGTGCTGTTTGAAAGCTCCCTGTCATTTCAGAGGCACTTGAAAACGGGTGTGTACTGGGCATTGCTGCGGCACTTGCAAGGACTATTAATAGGACTTCAAATCTCGTACTTGTTTTGCCCTTTTTATCTGGGAAAAAAAAATCCGAAACCTTTTCCCTTCCAAAACAGTACCAATCAAGACAATGGTAGTGGTCTTTGGACAGATCACCACAGAGCTGCAAAAAATTTAGTCAGGATACTTCCGTTGTGCACAAGATAGGGAATTTATAGTGAGTGAAGATGGTGAATGCACAGGTCCCCCTACTTAGTCTGGGAAACACCCAACTCAGCTGTGACGTCAGGGTTTTTTTGTATGATTGTGAAGAGCTCAGCGTCATAGTATGTGCCCAGATAGCCTTGGTCATGCCGGAGGAGGTGTAGTGTTTTAAACACTGTCCTGGGTAAAATGGGGCATGTCCCAATCATCTCAGGGAGAACAGTACCCATGATGCCAATAAACTTAGTGTCTACTTTCTTTAGCAGCCTAATTTTTTTAAAAAGACTGATTTCTCTTATACTCTGCAGCTGGTGCGTGCTTGGCATCTGGAAGCCAGTTGACTTTGCTCTTTGTCCTGGTGCTTAATGAAAGAATGTGAACTGCTTTTTTTTTTTCTTTTTAAGTGTATTTATTTTGAGAGAGACAGAGAGAGTGAGTGGGGAAGGGCAGAGAGAGAAAGGGACAGAGGATCCGAAGCAGGCTCTGTGCTGACAGCAGAGAGCCCGATGCAGGGCTCGAACTCATGAACTGCCAGGTCGTGACCTGAGCCCAAGTCAGACACTCCGGCGCCCCAAGAATGTGATCTGCTTTACATGGGTCGTGTGGGACCTAACTTCTCTGTGGGCGTTCACTGAGTAAGTGTGCTAGTTGCCAAGTCAGAAGAGCAATAGGGAAGGGAAGTATCCCAGAAGGAGTGAAGCACCGTGAGAAGGGTTGTCCTGGAAGGGTTAGTCTGTTCGGAGGCGTTTGGGTGTCTCTTGCAAGGTCACTTTTGTCATACAACCTTTTTCCTGTCAGGGAATAGGATGTTCTCCAGTCCAAGAATTTTAGAAGCTACAACCAAAGTTGAGAAAACTATTGTTTAACTATTATTTAACACAACAACTGGAAATCTCCTCAAAATAATATTGTGAAGTGCTTTGCCTGGGATTTGAGGAAAACTTACGTCTTTTTTTTTATTACCATTGCTTCCCTGTTTTCAAAACTGGAAGTCTGGAACTTTGACAAGATGTTCTAGGCTCAGTCTGAAGGGCTCAAGCAGGAAACATGCAGGCTCCTTGCTCTGAGGTCCCAGCGTCTACTAAGGAAATTGACACTGAGGGTGTTTTTACAAATACATGCTGAGGTGAGGGTGAAGGTCAAGTTTAGTAAAAATAAATCACTCTTGTTTTTAAAAACGTTTCCCCCAGCTTAATCTTATTATGATTCTCTGTTTTTCTTTTTTCTTGATGTATTCATATATTTTCTTCCCAGCTCTTTGCATGTGCTCTATAAGCAATCTCATACCCTTTTCGTAAGATATCTGGGTTTGAACAAATAAATGAAAGGAATTCCATCACTGAAGCCAGTTGAATATTGGCTGAATTCAGTCAGTTAAAGCCTTTATATTTATTTACAATTATGCTTCATACCCCACTCATATATATACTCACACCACACACACCTACACGCACCCTCCTTATATTTATATGTCATCGTCCAAAGCTATATTGAGCTTCACAAAGCTTGTGGTAGCTGAAAGAAGACTTTTTTCTAAAAAGTAAATCTAATTCCATCTTGCCCACCAACTGCATCTCCACCTATGTCCCTACGGGGCAGAATTGGCCCCACACATCATGGCACTTCTTGCTCCCACCCATCTCTTGGTCCCCTCACCCTGTCACCATCCCCTCCAGCCATTGCTTTCATGTCAACGCTTCCTCACATGGCCCCCAACCCCAGGCTTGTCTCCGTCTTGCAAAGGTCGGTTGCCCTTCAATTTTGACCTGTAAGGCCCAGTGGTTCACATTGTTTATTCCTTAAATAATTTGACATTACTACTTTCTAATTATGTCGTGTGTAAAAGTATATATGAATTCTGTGCCTCATGAGTCACAGATCTGAGGACACCGTGAGGCACTAAAAAGGAACATGATAGTTTTCAACCAAGTGTTGGTTTTATAATACACCTTTGGAGAAATTCCAAGTGATATACTGAATCCAGCTCTTTTTTTCCAGGAAAATAAAAAGGTAAGCCGAAACAATTGCCTTACGTGTTTGTCCTGAACAAATGTTACAGCTCTTGCCCTATCGTGGCAGCCTGCATACATTTTTTTTGGCTCCTTATCTGTTTATATAGTTTTGGCTGAACTTGATACAAGAGAAAGTTTATGTTAAAATGACATATTTTAGAAAATATCTGTGTCGTGTCAATTAGTTTAAGAACTGCTGTCTCAGCTCCCTCCCTATGGCTGCAGGACCATCCCAAAATTTACTGACGATAAGTAATAACCATTCACTACTCACATTGTTGCAATCTGGACTGTTTGCAGCTGAGAAGGTCTTCTGACCCACCTGGGGTCACTTATGCAATTGCAGTCATCGGGGTCCAAATGGGCCTGATAGCCCAAGGTTGTTTTACCCACCTGTATGGCAGCTAGCGGGGCTGCATGCAGGTGTTTGAGTTCCCCTCTACATGGCTGATCCAACAGGATAGTGAGGCTTCTGATGACAGTCTTGCCAGTCTGAAAGGGGGAAGGCAGAGACACAGGCTTCACGAGGGCCACCCTTGGACATCACCAACGTCAGGACCTTCACATCCTCTTGGTCAAAGCAAGTCCCAAGTCCAGTCTGGATTCTAGGGCTGAAGAAATACACTCTCATGATGGGAAAGGCAGGAAGTCATTCGTGACCATGTTTAATCTACCACCATCTTGGGGCACCTGGGTGGCTCAGTCAGTTAAGCCACAGACTTCAGCTCAGGTCACGATTTTGTGGTTCTTGAGCTCGAGCCCCACGTCGGGCCCTGTGCTGACAGCTCAGAACCTGGAGCCTGTTTTGGATTCTGTGTCTCCTTCTCTCACTCTGCCCCTCCCCTGCTCGCAGTCTCTCTCTCTCTCTCTCTCTCTCTCTCTCTCTCAAAAATAAATAAACTTAAAAAAAATTTTTAATAAAAAATTTTTAATCTACCACCATCTTAATTTTTGTCAAGTTTGCTTAATTAGTAGACACACAAATAAAAGAAATAACATGTTGCAAGTCTGAATGTTAAAGAAACAAGAGTCCGGTGTCATTTTTAAACTTCTGACAAGATTCATTTAAAAACCATGACCCTGTGATCATTGAAAGAAAACCAAACATCTCCGTTGCTGTTGCATGTGTTATTCATCTGTGCTACCATCTGGCTCCACTCACCTCACCTCCTGAGTATACGTCTTTTTAGAAAACTACCAGTTTCTATAATTTATCGAAAGGGGAACCCATCTGAGGCTGTGTTCCATACCTAGTAATATTCAACTGACGCTATGACTTGGAGCCCAAAGTAAAATCAATTAAAAAAATAACTTCTATGTAAATGGAAACTCTAGCAATTGTTTAAATAATGGGGATGCCTCCATTTTACTACTCATTTTATTTATAATTTGAACTCAAAGTTGAAATTGGTTTCCAAAAAAAAATTTTTTTTCTAATATTAGTTGCATAATATAGAGCAAGGATTGGATGCCATTCTTCATCATTCATTATTGTATTCCAGGTGTTTTTTTCTTTTTCATTAAGCTCCAGTTAGGCATAAATACCCTTTAATCATTTTAGTATTGATATTTTCTTTCTGGGAAGAATCAATTCCTAATAAAATTCATGCAAACCTATCAACACCGCACTTTTATGAAACAAGGCAATGAGATTGCTGTGTATGAGAGACCCATCAAGTGAGCCCCATCATTTCAAATTGCGGCCACAACCGATAGGAAGACAGCATACATTTGTCACATAAACTTCAGGAAAGCTGGGAGTGGAGATCTGTTTGGGGAGAAAGGATGTGTCTAAAATAAGACGATATTCTTATGAACATAGCATATTCCTCTGTTTGTTGGGAAATTTTACAGTAAGGTTTTACAATTTCCTTCATTAAGCTAAAAAGAAAAGCAGCATACATTTATCTCAATTCTGGAAAATTCTAAACAATATTGTTAGAGAGAGAGAGCATTCTGTTTATCTATGCAGTAACCAAGCATAGTCCAAGGAGCTCTATCCAACAATCATGGATTCATTCAGCCACTTCTTTGGAGAGTGTGCATGGCTGGGGCACTGAGGACCACATTTTCCTTGTATCTGTCCTACAGTTTAATCCAGGCTATGCCATTAGCCCAAAAAGTGTCACTATCCCGGTTCAGATGAGAGAACCGAACCTCAGTGCCATCAAGCTAACTTGCTTCAGGTCCGGCACTTAGCAAGTACTCAGCCAGGATTTTAACACAAATATATGTATATCTTTTTTCCTATAGCTCTGTGCCTTATTGTAATTTACAGTTTTAGCCTCTTACCCTTCGTGGCTTTCTCCTCATGCTCCCTTTCCTCTTGCTGCCCACCTGCCTTTATTTGCAGGTGGTATAGTAACAGTCCCAGCATCCTTCCAACCAAAGTCTTTATTCCTTGAATGTTTTAGAAGGAAAAGGCATCCTTAATTAACAGCACATACAAAAGGGCTTTTAGCTTCCAGAAATGGTGGATCCTTAAGAAAAAACAAAGTTAGGGTGAGGACAGCTCAACCAGTGTTCCTGACTCTATCTCCCTAAATTCTCTCTTCTTCTTTCCTTTTCTTGGGGATGGGGGGAGAGGGGAAGTATCTTTGCTTTTAACCATGATCCGGGCTACAATGATTTCTCACAAGCTCCCTATGTTTCTTTTTTTTTTTTTTTTTTTTGAGGGCAGGGGCTGGGGAGCAGAGAGAGAGAGGGAGAGAAAGAATCCCAAGCAGGCTCCACACTGTCAGCGCAGAGCCCAATGCAGGAGTTGATCTCACAAACCATGAGATCATGACCTGAGCCAAAATCAAGAGTCCCATGCTTAAACAACTGAGCCACCCAGGCGCCCCTCTCCAGGTTTGTTTCTTAGAGGGTTGTAGGTTTCAATCACTTAAGGCGAGATCATCTGACCACATGCTATTCTATGGTTAGCTAGTGGTGAAAACAATAGCGACCACTACTGTTGGGCTAGTGTTTCTTGAACATCTACTGCACTTTGGTTCAGCTCTTCCCTGTAATCCCTGTTTACAGCAGATGGATCTTGCTGATCATAAAGATTGTACACAGAGCGTAGGTGAGAAGCTGGTATGTCTAACTCCTACTCACCTGTTAGAAGTCAGGGCAGGCATCACCCCTTCCATTAAACTTCATCTGTCGGCCTCCCTGAACTGAACTTCTAGCCCATCGAGCTCTGTTTGTTGCTTTACACGTTGATGTCCTCTGTGGTCACGTGTCCACTCTCTGAGAGCAGGGGCCATTTCTCATTTGCATTTCAGTTCCCACACTCTAACAGAGCACCCGACTTACGTTCCTGAATTATTGACCTATGGAAATAGGGATGTGATCTTAATGGAGGTGGTCTGAAACTACTAGGCCCGGAAGCTGCATGTGATCACAGTAAGAACTGACCTTGATTGAACTGTTACGACCTGCTGGATCTCGAGTAGGCACTTTACACCTTTGTCCCCCACAGCCTCCAAATGAGGTGTCTGATTTCTCCCACGTCACGTGAGAGCAAACCGAGACAGAGAGGCTGGGTCCTATGTTTGGAGCCTCAGTCTACAACGTGATAGAGCCAGGATTAGAGCCCAGATCCACACCTATGCTCCTAACCACCATGTTTTATTTCTTTTCCAGGCTACTCAGAATTGACCATTCCATTTCTTTCTGTCTTCGTCCCCTCCTTTTTTTTTTCAAGAATCAAATTACTTTTATTTATTTAAATCTTAACACAAGTACTCTCCATTTTAACGATGCAACTAATACTTACTTCATTCAGTGTGTATTCATTGAGCCACTGTATGTCCTAGTCACTACTGTAGGCCCTTAGGCCCTAGGGATTCCACAGTGAACAAAACTGGCCTAGTTCCTGCTATTAAGCTTTCATTCAGATCAGAGGTACAAGAACAACAACAAAAATGAGTTAGAAAATATACAGCATATAAGTAGATAATTAATACTATAGGAAAAGTACAAAAAATAGGAAAAGGGAAGGTGTGTGGGGAGTGATGGGGAGTCACTGGATTGCAGTTTTTAGGAAAGCCTCACTGAGAAGAAGGCAGCTGAGCAGAGGTCTGGAGGAGTTGGGGCAGAGTCCAGTGGCTAGAGAGGAAGGGTGTTCCCTGCAGAGGGAAAGGTACAAATGTCCTGAGGCAAGAGAGTGAATGGCTAGTTCAAGAAAGATCAAGGAGGCCCGTGTGGCTGGCAGGCCCCCAGTAAGAGGAGGTTTACTGAGACCGGGAAGAAGGACAGGTGGGAGGGGAGGGTTTGTTTTAGATGTTTTCATTTTGAGATGCTTATTAGACATCCATAGGTGAGAGGATGAGGAAGCACATAGACAGATGCAGGAACGAGGAAGGTCAGGAGCACGTCTGGGCGGACACATCATGTGGGCATCCTCAGTTTATAGATTGGTTCAGTCTGTGGCAACCCAGACAGGAAACGGGATTACTAGGAGTCGCTGGATCCTGAAAAACTTGCATTAGATCAAAGAGCGGAAATCAGGGATGAGGACACTGCAGGCGAAGGGACTGACCTTGAGCAAGGACACCGGGCGAGGGAAGGTTTCGCACCTGGGGAGCGGTGTCAGATGTGGCTGGATTGCAGGACCTGACACTGAGTGGGCGGGAGGGGGTGGTGGGGAGGTTAGAGAAACAGATTGGAGAGCCAGATTGCTAACAACTTTATACGACAGGCCGAGGAATTTAGTGTTTGTTCCGCAACCAGACGGGAGCCAGTGAAGTCTTTGAAGCAGGCACGTGACATGATCAGGCACATCATTAAGAAAAGTAACCCGCCGCACAGCGAAGGTTAAATTGCAGAGGAGGAGCCTTAAGTCATGTACGTCATAACTACCAACGAGGTTGAAAGTGACGGCCACACAATGGGCAGGTCAAGTGCTATGGAAAGATTATATGTACCTCTTCATGTTGAAAAACTACCCCTGAAAAAAAATAATGGCCTGTGTTTAATGCTACTTATTGTTCTCATTGTTGTTAGAACATAATATGGTATGACTTCTTTTTCTTGAAGGCCTTAAATAATTTCCCTTCTGAAATGATGATCCATTTTGAAATGTGAGTACATTATAAATAATCACATTTCTCTGCACAGAGCTGGACCCTCCAGTGTCACAGTTAATTACCCTCTTTACTGAGTTCCTGAAGAAAACTGATCCAACTTCCTTGCCACCAAATCCCATTTTTATTTAATATATGAAAAAGAAAGGCGGCAATTCAGAATACCCTCATATTTTCTATCCCTGAATACCATTACCCGTATCCTACTGATCAAACCGCAGTATTTCATTTTGGAAAAACAGTGCAGCATTTTCCCCAAGCACAAGCCTGAGTAGCCAGGAATATGCATGCCTGAAAGCTTGTTAAAGGGACCTCCCCAGGATCAACAGGAGCTTATCCTTTGTGTCGATAGAGACTGAATACCAAATCGCGTTCCTTGCAGGTCTTTTCTGTGCCGGGCACGTTCACATGAATTTTTATTTAATTTTGAAAACATTGTGTTACATGTGTAATTTTCCAAGTGACAAAACAGAGCCTCGGAGATGTAAATAACTTGGCTAAGGATACACTCCTCTTATCCAAAGTGATGGCTACTTCCACTTACCTCTGCTTAGCTTGTTATGAGAAAGCGTACTCGGGTATGTGAAGCAAAATGCACATCAGCAGGTAGAAGGGTCCTGCCAATACTGTTCCTCATAGAAGGTTTGGAATGCTCTCATGAAGATTTATCCATTTCATCAGTAAATACCAGTTCCTTCTAAGTAGTTCATTCTCTCCCTGGTCAGAATGCTGGTAGAAGAATGAAAAGTCCATAAACAAAATTAAGTAGAGATTTTGTTTGCTCTCCCAGACTTAAGAGCCTCACTAAAGATTCAAAATTATTACTCCAGATATTTCAGTTAACAAGATATTTGGCTCATTTCTGTGGCTAATTGACGAAATAAAAGGAAAAAATAAAATATATTCCTGTAAGATGTAAAAAATGTAAAGTTTTTGGCTTCCCAACCATTGAAATGGACTGATTTCTACAATTGTTTCCTTCCCAAGGAACTCCTATCATTCATTGCACAAATATTTATTAAGCACCTACTATCTACTAGGCATTCTTCTAGAAGCTAAATAGAGAGCAAGAAACAACACAAACAAAAACTCCTGCATTTTTGGAGCATTCGGTTTAATCTTGCAGCAAGTTCAATCAGAGACATCCATCAGAATTACCCGTGGAGCGGGGCAGCTGGGTGGCTCAGTTGGTTAAGTGTCTGACTTCCGCTCAGGTCATGATCTCACAGTTCATGGGTTCGAGCCCCACATTGGGCTCTGGGCTGACAGCTCAGAACCCGAAGCCTGCTTCAGAGTCTATGTCTCCCTCTCTCTCTGCCCCTCCTCCACTCGCACTCTGTCTCTCTCTATCTAAAATATAAACATTAAAAAAATATGTTAAACAAAAAAAAAGAATTATCTATGGAGCAGTTTGAGGATGCATAAGACCCTAGAATGTTTGCATATTTTAAAAGTTCCACAGGATTCTAATTAGGAGAGGGACTGGGAAGCTTTTGTGGAAACAAGTGGTGATACATTCGTCCTCCATTACAAACCATTCTTGCTCCTCTTTTCTTATCAAATTCCCAGCTTTTGGTCAAACATGGAGAGCAGCTTGAGAAAACATAGGGCACAGAGTTCTTGCTTTGAGAATGTGTCATTTGTTGTCCATTGATTGTTGAATGGGTAAAGAACGTGTGGTGTGTATATACATATACACACACACACACACACACACACACACACACACACAATGAAATAATACTCAGACATCAAAAAGAATGAAATCTTGCCATTTAGAATGACATGGATGGAGCTAGAGGGTAGTATGCTAAACGAAATAAGTCCATAAGAGACAGACAAATGCCATATGATCTCACTCATATGTGGAATTTAAGAAACAAAACAGATGAACATATGAGAAGGAGAAAGAGAGAGAGAGAGAGAGAGAGGGAAGCAAACCACAAGAGACTCAAGGATAGAGAACAAACAGGGTTGATGGAGGGAAGTGGGTGGGAGATGGGCTTGATGGGGATGGGCATTAAGGAGGACACTTGCTGGGATGAGCACTGGGTGTTGTAAGAGATGAATCACTAAATTCTACTCCTGAGACCAATTTTACCATCTATGTTAACTAACTAGAATTTAAATAAAAACTTGAAAAAAATGTGTAATTTGGCCAGTATTTTACATGTCGATAAATGTTTCAAATCAGTTTTACAAGTAGAATGATGTTTTTAATCCAGCAGAAATAGTGCCATGCAAAGGACCACTATCAAAATAGGAATAAGGAAATTATTTTAGTTTAACTTGAATAGACACCTGTCGATTTCACTGTTCTGTAAAACTGTACTAGATTATCAACTGTTGGGGTATCAAACCACCACTCAAGAAGAAAGTGTGCACACACTCACCCATTATCTGCACTACTTCAAAATGTATTGGGTATTAATTACTTATCATTAATTCTCATTTTGAGAGTCATATTCCTCATTTTTGTTTTATTTCAGTTTTCCAAACATCAATTTTGTCTTGTTATGAAGACAGAGTTTTATGGGCACTTTTTTCTAATTCTCAGACCATTCAACATCCCATTTTATGGTGGACTTTTGTTCAGCCATTATTCTGGTAAAAGATAAATCATAATATCCATCTGTCCTTGACTCTTTTTAACTCCATAGAATTTTTAAATATACAGTGTTTTTCAGTTAATGAAATGTCTGGACAGTTAAGTAATAAGTTCTGTGCAGAAGTCAATTTCTAAGTCAGAAAAAGTTAAACTATGAAGTTATTAACTGGAATCAATTTGCACAGATTTTGTTTCATTGTTACTTCAGTATTAGAAAGGAAAGAAGGAACAGCCAGGGAATGTGTGATTAGTCCAAAATGGATGGATTGAATTCATTTGGTAAATATAATTAGCCTTTAAACACCAACGTCATTAAGCAAGGAACAATTTGCAGAAGACAAAGGAGGTTTATGCAAATAAATTCTCGTGTGCCTTCTATTTTGTAAGTTAGCCTTGTCTAGATTTATGCAGGGCTGAAATAGTTAACCTTCATGCGGAGTGGATGGTTTTATTGAGGGAAAATGATTTCTGTGGAATACCAAGACTGCACCGACAGTTCTGTGAAAGAGGTTCAACCCTGTGAAAATAGGCATGGAAATGAGCATCGATACTATAATGCACAGGAAAGATGACTCCTCATTATGGTACCATTGAGGCAAACCTGGGTGATGAGCAGTGTGGCTTCCAATCCCACGGGCTGTGTTTCTCGCTGGCTCAGGCCAGAGACATACTTTTTTTCTCTTCCATATTTGTTTTATATTTTAATAAAATGTGGGTTTGGATTTGGCACTGTTTGGTAAAGAAAGAGGAATCATTACCAGGAGTGAAACGTTACCTTTTGACCCTTCACAACTTTGTACTCATGAGCCTAAATGGAATCTTCCTCCCCCCACCCCCAGCCTTTTGGCAGACTGGTTTTGATCAGACTGCTGTGCATGCAGAATTATGCCAGATAAATCCTAAAGCAGGAAAGCAGACATGTTCTCATTATCACTGCAAGCTCTGAAGTGCTCAGCGCAAAGTTTCAGGGGTAGCTGTGCGTCATGTGTGAGCCTCTGGGCTTCAGGGTGCATTTGAACAAGGCCAGTTTAATCATCAACCAGAACGATTGCATTTGTTATGTAACAGTTCTTATTGTAAATAAATTAGAACAGAGGCATGACATCCTGACCTCAGATTATAAAACGTCTATTGAAGGTATCGAAGAACTTACTTGCCCAAAGGCTACTTGAGTTATAAGGGCCTGTGTGAGTGACACAAAGGAACATAAGACTATGGCTTTGAGTGCCACTTAAGGGTTAGGATAGTCCATGACTGCTGTTGAAGAAATGGTTCTTTGTAGATTGAATTTTTATTAATGGAGATAGTTACTTGTCATGTAACATCAAGCTTTAGCTTCACTGTCACCCGTCGTGGGACACCTTTTCTCACCCCCTCTTCTGAAGAACTGACTTTCCTGACCTGATCTGTATGTACTCCAGCTTTGTGCCTGTAACCAAGCATCAGAGCTTGCAACCTTCTTGATGGACCGGCTGGAACAGGGTTTGGTAAATGTGTGCAGGATATAAATGGAAAGCGATAGGCAAGTAGATACAAATGTGCTTGGAAGAAAGCGCAACCAAGGCTATAAACATGAAATGGGGAAAAAATCATATGCAGGACCTATAATGAATGAATGCTCTAGTAAATCACCAGTAATATGCATTTATTGTCAAATGCATTTTTGCAATTTATTTAGAGGTTTCTCGTCATAGACTCTGGGTCTAAAGTTCTCTCTCGTCTAGCAAGAGAGCGGGATGCAGGATGAAAAGCGAGAGATGGCTAATGTCCAGGAGAAGACAAGAGCCCTGAATAAGGGTCCTTACTCCATATTTATTAAGGTCAGAAGGCTTACAAACGTGAGGGACGTGCACAAAGAGACATGAATCGGTGACAATCAACTCATGGGTATGAGGGAAAAGGGGTTTTGAAGATATACAGTGTTTGGGGTTTGGGTCAATACAAAACAAAATCCTGGCGCCGGGCAGATAGGCAGATGGTTGTTAACGGCAAACAGGAGGCACCATGTCTGTTTATTATCTTAGCTAGCTTAGGGGACAAGACAGGGCAAAACACTTCAGGGTTAACAAGGCACCTTTTCTTTTTTTAAATCAGCTCCGTTCCAGGCAGCTTCACCTGCCACGCAGTGCGGCGGTCTATAGCCCAATTTACCTGTTTACCTAACTTGGTCCTTCCCTCCTATGAAAGCGGCTTTCTGCTATAGTACTAAGTTGGGGGGCGCTTTGCCCTGAATGCCTAATCTTGCTTACCTCTTATAACTTTGTATTGGGTGCCTTAGCACCCCTCTGTATTCTGGTGCCTTTGCCCTTCCCTCTCTATTCTGGAGGCTCTGCATCCCCTCTTTATTCTAGGGTGCCTTTGCACCTCTCTATTTTTGATGCCTTTGTACCTCCCTATTCTGGGGTGCTAATCTTATTTACCCAAACTCGGGTGAGAGTATCCCATGGCTTTGTACTTCTTTAGTCCTTGTTAGCCCATTTGTGTAAGCCCCGGGAAATCCTAAGCTTATTCCCCACAGTTTCTTTCTTTAAGAACTTGTGTTGCATCGGGGTGCCTGGGTGGCTCAGTTGGTTGAGTGTCCGGCCTCGGCTCAGGTCACAATCTCACGGTTCATGGGTTTGAGCCCCACATCAGGCTCTGTGCTGACAGCTAGCTCAGAGCCTGGAGCCTGTCTTCAGATTCTGTGTCTCCCTCTCTCTCTGACCCTCCCCTGCTCACGCTGTCTCTCTCTCTCTCTCTCTCTCTCTCTCTCTCTCTCTCAAAAAATAAATAAAACATTTAAAAATTTTTTAAAAATAAATTAAAAATAAAAAATAAAAAGAACTTGTGTTGCTGCCATCATTCGGTCAACTCTTCAAATTCCATGTCCATGTGAGGACTTGTCATTCAAGGAATCTACTTTGCTGTCACCCAAAAATGTTCTCATCCAGTGTTTCCTGATGGATTCTTTAATCTTGCCCTAAACTGAGATACGATGCCAAATGACGATGGAAAAAATAATTATCCTTGGAGGGGATATGACTGAGGAGTCATTGCCACCTCCTGTTTTTAGCTTTTCTGTTGCTTCTAAGGGAAACAAGGGTGAGGTTAGGTGTCTTGACTAAAGGCACCAACCACCTGTCAATGTCTGCCATTTGATTTTTGCTGTGTACATCTGCAATTTACATCAGTCATATTAAACTGACTTGTGCTGGTGAGCTAGGAACTAGTGGACATCAATCCTTTCAATAAAGTTCATATTTCTGGGGTTCTTATGGACATTTGTATCAGAATATTTTTACTCCTAACATCATTTCTTTGAGATGCTGGAACAGTGGGCTATAACCAACTAGTGCAACTCCGCAGAAACAAGAAATTATCAGGTCAGAAGAAAGAGCATAAGGATTCAGGCAGACGAGGACCTCATCTCAGTTCCACCAAGTTAGTCAAGGACCTTCAATATTCTCATCTACAAAATGGGGCAACAATACAATCCTCCTGAGAGGGTTTGTGTGAATAAATGATATGACCTGGACCAAGCATTTAACATTGAATGGGGTACAGCCTAAGCATTTTTTAAAACAGGATCCATGCTAACAACACATTATTACTTTAAAGCAATGTGGGAAGACACAAAGGAGAATTTGCTGGAAGAGTCCATCAAAACTATGTATTAGATAGGAAATGCTGTGTTGTTTTAGCAAAAGATTCCTTATAGTTCTAGAGCTCAAGGCATACAGAAGTTTAGGTATTGTTTGCTTAAAGATGTTCAACAGGTGTTCCAAGTCAGTGAGTTTCTACTTTGTGAGGTCATTTTCAAGGTCTCTGTAGTTTGTATCATTTCAGCACAGGGAAAGGACACAGAACATGGAGCAGCAAATGTGGAAGATCTGGGGTCAGGTGCGGAAGTGACACCTGTCAGGTCCATCAGACTGCACTGGGGGGAAACAATCACGGGGCTCTGCACAACTCCTGGGGGCCCACACTTCTGCTCCTGGGGAAGAAAAGGACAGTGAATTGTCCTTGAGACATCAGTCTTATGTCGGGAGATTGGCAGAGCACACACAGGTCCATGGGAATTGCCTACTTGGATAGTTTCTGAGTCAAGCCTGTTTAAAGTGTATAGTTTTGTCATTTTATTTTTTTAATTTTTTTAATGTTTATTTTTGGGAGAGGAAGAGACAGAGCATGAGTGGAGGGGGGTGCAGAGAGAGAGGGAGACACAGAATCTGAAACAGGCTCCAGGATCCCAGCTGTCAGCACAGAGCCTGATGCGGGACTCAAACTCACAGACCGTGAGATCATGACCCGAGCTGAAATTGGCCCATTCAACCAACTGAGCCACCCAGGCCCCCCTCTTCTTTTTAAATGAGGAGTGGGAATAGACTGTTTACAAGATCGCTTCCAGTTCTCTGTATTGTAGAATTAGAGACTACTGACTTTTAGCAAAATACCACTTTGGTTAAATATTTTTCTAATTGAAAAATCGCCAACAAAAATACAGGGTAAGAGTTATTTTGTTTTCCATTTTCAAATATGAAATAACATTAAGTTTGGTTATGACAAACAACTGCCAAATTTATCCATTCAAACATTTCTAAAAACAAATAGAATAGTTTAACTATGCCAGTTTTCCTAAGCTGTTTTTCTAAATTGGAAAATCTTGAAATTCCTGTGATCATCTATTAGATGTGATAATTGTATTTTTTAAGTATTTTTTCACTAGGCTTCAGAGAGGGGTGCCTGGGTGGCCCAGTCGATTAAGTGTCTAACTTCAGCTCAGGTTATAATCTTACAGTTCTTGAGTTCAAGCCCCACATTGGCCTCTCTGCTGTCAGCTCGGAGCCTGCTTCAGATCCTCTGTCTCCCTCTCCCACTGCCCCTCTCCCTTCTCTCTTTCTTTCTCTCTCTCTCTCTCAAAAATAAAAATGAAACATTAAAAAAAGAAATCAAAACAAAAGGGGATTAAGGTCAGGGTTAGTATTAGCTTATTCATATCTTGGTAAAGAAAATGTGAAGCTTCAAGCTATACATTATTTTTATTGATATTTATGCATAAGGAGAGTGATGCTTTTTAAATATCTCTTTTGGGCAGCAAAAGTATTTGCTTGGAAGAACTACTTTGATAAGCTGCCAAAGGTAGAGAGCAAGACTGTATAGTCTACTATGTGTAAGATTAGAATGATTTATATTCTTTCTGAAATCTACGAGAGTGAGCATGGGAACCTCTTCCAGGGAATTTGGCACTTAGAATATAGAAATTTCATTATAGTGTCCTGAAGGCAGGAGTTTTATATCTGTCTTGTTCACCAGAGTACAGTCCCAGGATTTAGAGGGATGTCTGAGACATTATAGATATAAATATATAGATATAGCTACAGATATAAATATAGATATATAGATATAGCTACAGATAAAGATATAGATGGCAAGTTCCCACATTTTGTTGAATGAATGGATGATTGTAGAAGTCTGAGTATCAGGGAGGCCTCGGTTCACTCCTGGGTTATGTAAGCAAACCTGCAGATGAGGAAGATGTCATTTGGCAAATGACCGTAGTCACTATGAAGACAGTGGGTATTTCCCAAGGGATTTTTTTTTAAAGACATTTTGGACAGAGTAAGAAAAGTAACCCAATAGAAGACAATTTCATCTGTTGACCTTTTTAACATCATCCATCCTGTGGAACCCCTGGGATTGTAGGTGTCCTGAATGGTTGTGGTTGTGGCTTTGCTGTGTTCATTCACTTACTCATTTATTTGTTCCCTTTTTGGTACTTACTTCTTGCAGACACCGTGCTTGGCACTGTGATTATAGCGACAAACGAGGGGGGGCAAGACTGCCCTCAGGGAGCTTACAGCTCAGAGGCAAATAGACACGGGTCACCAGGCTATTAGTATATGCAGACTGTGTAATAGAGAGACTCCTGACAAATGTCTTTCAAGTGCAGTGGTCAGTACCAAGGAGATGTGTCTGATAACCACGATTATAAATAGCCGAGTTATTCTAAATTATTTGTACTACATGAACAAATAACCTAAAACCTAAACATCTTCTGCATATTGGCTCAGCAACTCTTTTTTGGTAACCCCCAGGTACCAGTTTTCACCTGTATGGTTTTATTAAGATGGTGGTGGCAGTGATTGTTTCTGTGGACATTTTAGCATAGCGTGGTGTCTAAAGTGGTCCTCATGTGAGGCCAGAGCCACCCCTCCAGGAGGCGTTTGCAAATATGTTGGTGGGTTTTCAATTCTCACAATGACCGTGCACCTTGGACAGAGGCTGAGGTCCCTAGATGCCTGCAGCACACGGACAGCTCAGTACCACGGAGAACTGGCCTGTCCGAAATATCACTGACTTCCCATAGAGAAGCTTGAGGGGAGATCAAGTCAGCCTTTGTCCATTTCTGTGTTCTGAAGATACAGCTTTAGATATCTGTGTCGGGCTAAGTATGGCCAGTCCGTGCGCACACTGGAACACAGGGCAAAAAGGATCCTGCCAGAATCTGTGATTATCATCAATTATGCTGCATTTAGGAAGAGAAGTGTGATCCTGGGTAACCCCAACCAGAGGGCAGTGAGGAAAAAAAAACTTAAAACCCACGAGTTATGGGCTCATCCTCCAGAGGCTGAAAGAGGCAGAAGGAAGAAGGAAGATTTTCCTTCATAATTTGTCTGATGATGGAAAAAAAAAACCGCCCAGTCTTATTCTCAGGTTAAGACCATTAATGAATTTTAAATGTGCAGACTCAAGACTGTCCTACCCTGTCTTAAAAGGATTATGGATTGGATTAAGGGACTTTTCTGTTCCAGCCAAGCTTATGAGAACATTCCTACTTTATTGAGGTAGAATTCTCTTTAATTTTAATGAGATTTATCCTTTCTTTGTTCTCTTAAAACTGAATCCAAAGCAGGTCCTTATCAGTGATTTCTAACCAGGTTAAATATCCCGGCTGACTCTGTCCTCCTCTTTTTTAAAGGAAATCTGTTCAAACCCACTGGGGCTCTTGTGATGAACATTCTGAAAAGTTTCATTTCCCTCAGGTATGTCAGGCAGCCCCCAGGCCCAATTCTGTAAACCATTGTGTTTTATTTCAGTTAACACAATAAAACCTCACTTATCAGGAAGTGCCTTATCTGTGAACCTCAAATATCTAGGATACAGTAAACCCAAGCAATAAAGTACCTGATTTTTATGCCAAAAATGAGAAACTTCCAGGCTCTCCTGGGAGTCGATGTATTCTCAATTTACACACAGTTGTAAGAAGTTTTGTTATCTATTTCCCTGGCTTGCGACAGATTGAAAAATGGACAGCCAGAGAGTTGTTTAGTTCCGGTTCAGGATTGCAGCAGGACCTCCTATAGTCTGGCAAGGAAAAGGTACAGGCAAAGGGTACCACACGTTTATTGGAAAACAGTAAAGGAACTCTAAAACCATGTGAGTCTGGACCCCAGGCGTTTTGTTCAGAGAAACCACCCAGCTAGACACTTCCTAAAACACACTGCTGGTTCCCTAGGTATGGTCATTGGTGATCACACTAACCATATTAAAAGAAGTGAGAGGGGTGCCTGGGGGGCTCAGTCGGTTGGGCGTCCAACTGGGCTCAGGTCGTGATCTCACAGTTCGTGGGTTCAAGCCCTGCGCCGGGCTCTGTGCTGACAGCTCAGAGCCTGGAGCCTGCTTCAGATTTTGTGTCTCCCTCTCTCTTTCTCTGCTCTCCCCCACTCGTATTCTGTCTCTTTCACCCTCAAAAATAAATAAACATAAATGTTTAAATTTTTTTTAAAAGAAAGCAAGAGAAGTTTGTAGCACTTTTATGAATTCCCCTCAAATTTGTAATTTTTCCTCCAAATTTGTAATGTTTTAAAATCGTGCTGACTGTAAGACTAAGCTATAGTGGGGGGGTGGGGGACACCACTTATTTAGAATATCTTAGTTCCCAATAAAATTGGATCAATGAGGTGGTCGTATGGGAAATTCAGTTTGGAAATCTACCTTTGAAAGTTGGAACTACTCCAAACTAGTTTCCTTCTGCAAATTCTGTACCTTCTTATCCTCGCTCATAGGATATGTGTCTTTCTGACCTACAGATCTCCTCATACTATATGTCATTCACTTGATTTCCTCGTGTGCACATCGGGATGCAGAATGACTCCGTGTCATGTGAACTCGCATCCTCAGGCTGGTGCATGGGCGAAACCATAGTTTCCAACGCCCCTTCCGTAAGTTGAGGGTGAAAACTTCTTTTATCCATTTCGCACCAGCATGGGTAAAGGGAATGGAGGAACTGGACTGAAATCAAATGCTACCAAAATGGAAAATATGTGTTACATAATAATTAAAGCTTACAGATTAGATTATTTTTATCTCTTTGTTAGTAACCCTTAGGTTAGTATAATTGCATTTATGGAGTACGTCCTGCCTATCGATTCATTTCAGTGAAGGACGAATCAATGTCGATAGAGTACAAAACATAGCCCTAAAATGTTTGTATATATTGAACCACTGTTATTCTAATACCCAGTGTCTAGTAGGGAAGAAACATACACTAGTTACTGAAATAATGATAATCATAAGAGAATGAACTTGATGCTTTGAGTAGCAAAAGTGGGGAGGAAGGGCTGACCTGTTTTCTTTTTTTTTAATTTTTTTTAATGTTTTATTTATTTTTGAGAGAGAGAGAGAGAGAGAGAGCATGAGCAAGGGAGGGTCAGAGAGAGAGGGAGACACAGAATCCGAAGACAGGCTCCAGGCTCTGAGCTAACTGTCAGCACAGAGCCCGACGCGGGACTCAAACCCACGAACCATGAGATCATGACCTATGACCTGAACCAAAGTCAGACGCTTAACCAACTGAGCCACCCAGGTACCCCATGGCAGACCTGTTTTCTGCCTTAAGTTTTGAGGTGTAGAACCATCCAACTATGGTTAAATTGTGGTGCCCACAGTGGGCAGCAAAGGTAAATCGTTGTCCTTTCTCACTTCTCATCTTATTCTTGCCTGCATTTTTTACATAATATTTCTGACCTGTTAGTACACAGAGGTAAATATTGTAGGCCATTTATATATTTGTTTATGAGAAAATTCTGAGATGTAGGTAACCTGCATTTTGAAGCATTAGACAAGTGACTTGTAATCATTGGAGAGTTTTGGAATAATACAGTCTATTAAATGGAACTTAAAATAGGTCACATGCCTTGCTATGGCCTCCTGTTTCTCGCCTGAGAATAAAATATCATTTTCCCTCACACGACAATGTTGTGAGTATTATTTGTAAAAGACTTTGAGAATTTCAAGACAAAGGTGCTGACGGCTTTTGAGAACAAAAATGAATATTATTGCGATTTTTAATTTATCTCCCTCATCCATGAAATAGTGTCAAATTCATATTTATCCCAGACTTCCTTTGATTGTTAATTCAAGGAGTGAGATACTGAAAATCAACTGTTCACCTTTCTTACCTTATCCTCTCTAAGTAACAAATGTATATGTCCTCACCGAGTATATACATCCTATTTTATTTTTTTATTAATTTTTAAAAATTTTTTAATGTTTACTTATTTTTGAGAGAGAGAAAGAGAGCACATAAGAAAGGGAGACACAGAATCCGAAGCAGGCTCCAGGCTCTGAGCTGTCAGCACAGAGCCCAACGAGGGGCTCCAACCCACAAACCATGAGATCTTGAGTTGAGCCAAAGTCAGATGCTCAGCCGACTGAGCCACCCAGGTGCCCCGATACACACTATTTTAAAATAACTGGAGGGAAGATGTCCTTATTAAGAATGTCTGGATGGTAGATGTGAAAGCTGTTTGTTATGTACTTGCCAGGGGCTACCTAAAGTAGAAGTTCAATATAAGCGATCCATTTTAATCCTTTGCGTTTCTTACTTTAAAGCTCAATAAACATTTGGTAAATGAATGTTGAATGTTAATGCATTCCGTTTCCCCATCTCATGAAATAGACAAAGGGAGGCAGGCACCTTAATAAAGGCAGCAGTGACTTAAGCACTTAATCCCAGTGAAATGAAGATGTTTAAGTGCCACTCACTCTTCCTGAGTGACTCCTAGGTCAGAAGCTCTCAGTCAACTGCAAACATCTTATGTGTGGTTAAGAAATCCGAGTTAATTTGTAGAATTAAATAATTCCCAGCCCTGCCCAACCAAATAGTGCTACATCTTCGCAGTGTGTTTCATACATAGCAACTATTGATAGTGGCTTGTAACACTGCAAATCTTACAAATCTTACTGCGTAACTCTTCTGAACTTAGCATGGATGCCTGAGACTGCCTGGTCTCATTGGCCATTATAATCAAGACTAACACCTTGCAGAGGAATAACTTCTCTTGCCTTTCACCAATGTAACTTTACTCTCTGACAATCCCCCCCAAATCCACATATGAATATATAAATTTAGCTAACTACTTAGATCTTTTTTTAATAAAGAGATTCAGAGGCACCTGGGTGGCTCAGTCAGTTAAGTGTCTGACTTTTGGTTTCGACTCAGGTCATGATCTCACCATTTGTGAGATTGAGCCCAGAGTCAGGCTCTGCACTGACACGAGCCTGCTTAGAATTCTCTGTCTCTGTCTCTGTCTTTCTCTCTGTCTCTCTCTCCCTCTCCCCCTGCTCTTTCTCTCAAAATAAATAAATAAATATTTTTTTAAAAAGAGAGAATCAAATATCCAAATTTAAGACACTAGTTGAGGGTAGGTTGGGAATAAAGGAAAGCTTGCATCGGCCTTAGACAGTTCTTTCCAAGGACCGTAGCTCTTAAAACTTTAAACACACGCTTTAAGGGGTGCCTGTCTGACTCTGTCAGTGTAACATGTGACCCTTGATCTGAGGGTTGTAAGTTCGAGCCCCATGTTGGGTGTAGAGATTATTTAAAAATAAAAATCTTTAAAAATAAATAAATAAATATTTCAAAATAGTAACTAGGAAAGAACCTTTTGCATCTAGGATTTTTAATAATTGTGTCCTAAATGGTAGGCAGGTGATATATTTCGTTGCCCGTGGTATTCTCCCGCAGCTTCTAGGGCTGTTCCCCACATAAGAGCCCTTGGCAAATGAATGCTGGATGAGTCAGAGAATGGCACCTTGCGTGGTGTCTCCCCTTCCCACTCCTCCCTTCCACCCCAGCAAACAAGGTGGTATGTAATGATTGTGATGGCATTGTTGCAGAATCACCACGTTTCCATGAAAATAGTTCACAATTGCTTATTGGAACAGGAATATATAAAAACATATATGTAAACGGTTCCAAATTTATCCAGATTGTAGGAGTTGTCTTCATCCTTCATCATATTGAGGTTACTGAAATTGTTAAATGCTTGAATTTTTTCTAATTGGCTTCCCTGTTAAAATCAGGTCAGAATATAACTGGCTCAAAGGAAAGATTACATTTTATAATTCTATTGTTTTTTGTCCCCCTTGGAAAAGCTCTTACCTTCCAGAGTGTATTGTGTTTTTTGGTAAGTCATTGCAGTTGTTGACGAATTTCAGACGTGGACAACTTTGTTTTGTAAATGTTCACGTAACAGAGCTTGGAGGACGCCTGGATGGCTCAGTCGGTTGAGTGTTCTACTTTGGCTTAGGTCATGATCTTGAGGTTTGTGAGTTTGAGCCCCGCGTCGGGCTCTGTGCTGACAGCTCAGAGCCTCACAGAGCCTGGAGCCTGGAGCCTGCTTCGGATTCTGTGTCTCCTGCTCCCTCTGCCCCTCCCTGGCTCACATTCTGTCCCTCTCTCTCTCTCTCTCAAAAAGAGAAAAACAGTTTTAAGAAACTTAAATAAATAAATAAATAAATAAATAAATAAATAAAAACAGAGCTTGGAGCTTGATGAGATCCCCAGTTCTCGCGCGTCTGGCTGTTGAAGGAGGCCTGTCAGGAAACTCAAAGCCTTTTCTAAGAAATCAGGGAATGAGCTGTATGGATTATCTTCTAATCAAGTGCTTGGTGCTTGAATTTGTAGGTTTCCCAGAGTATATGCAGTTGAACTTTCCTTTTATTAAATGGCTCCATACCTACATCAGAAAAGCAGGGGCGGAGGACCGATCAGCCCCGCGACATTTTCCTCCTAACTCAGTGTTTCGCTTAAGAGGCTTATCCCCCAGGTCTCTGGGCTTTCGCAGAAAGAAAAGTCCTATTTTAAAATACTTGCATACACAGTTTGGGCTGGATTTTAACTCAATAAAAATAAGCTATTTTGAAACAAGTTTTTAAAATATATTATCTGTTTAATTTTATCTAGGCTTCCATGTTATATTAATGTATCAAGGAGGAAGTGAGGATGGATATGGATACTGGTCATCCTCTGAGAAAGGAGTAACAGGTCTGCGGTATGCCAAGTAAATCCCTGCCGTGTAACCACAAGACCAAAGAGATTAGACAATTAAACTGCAGCCTGTCGAGCCAAGATGAAATCATACTGACCATGTCTTTTTAGATACCTGAATTCGATCTTCAGTCTGTATACAAAAATAGCAACAATAATCATATTGTTGCTTCCAATTTGTTTTGAAAGAAACTGCAAAATGAGGAGATGTTGAAAAGGGAAAATGGGTGTAGTGGTGAATTTTGATATGGCCGGAAAGTCACAGAGAAAATGAGTGCAGGCCCCCTGCTCTTTCTCCTGTAACAGGATGTCGAGTACTGAGTTGATTAAGGTGTAAGGACGTTATTTTTTATATAGGCATCGTGGAATAATTTTGTTTAAGTTTTATGTATTTATTTTGAGAGAGAGAGAGAGAGAAAGAGAGAGGGAGCCTGCGGGGGAGGGGGAGGCGGAGAGAGAGCGTGTGGGGGGGAGGGGCAGAGAAAGAATTCCAGGCAGGCTCCGCACCGTCAGTGCAGACCCTGATGCAGGGCTCGAACTCACAAACCTTGAGATCATAACCTGAGCCGAAACCGAGAGTCGGACACTTAACTGACTGAGCCACCCAGGAGCCCCCTAGTAGAATAATGTTTAACCACCTTCAAAGATGTGTCTTTTAGTGTCTATTTATATGTTTATATTTAATTATTATATTTAAGATAATTAAGTTTTTCTATAATGTATAATATTGTTATGTAGTATATAATTTTATACATTTACACACACACACCAAAATTTGACACACCAGTTAGTTCTCTAGCCTTTATTCAGGACGAGGTTTCTAAAATACTTTACAGCATACCATCATATATTTTTTTTTAATTTTTTGTAATGTTTATTTTTTAGAGAGAGACAGAGCACTAGTGGTGAAGGGGCAGAGAGAGAGAGGGAGACAGAGAGTCCAAAGCAGGCTCCAGGCTCTGAGCTGTCAGCATAGAGCCTGACACGGGGCTCCAACCCACAAACCATGAGATCATGACCTGAACCGAAGTCAGACGCTTAACCGACTCAGCTACCCAGGCGTCCATTTTTCTCTAGAAGTTTGATTGGTTCTTTTTATGTCCTATGTGATTGTTACCATGCTCATACTTACTTTCTCAAACATTGGGGGGGGGGGAGGCTCCTTTAATGTCCTTGTCTACTATTGCCATCTATTTAGATAGAATATGCCATCTATTTCATGTTCAGACCCATTTCTCTTGATTCTCTATTAGAGATTGTGGGTTTCTGCTTGTTTGCATGTCTGAGGATGTTTAGGTTTGATGCCAGACATTGTGAATTTTATTCTATGGGGTACTGATATTTTGTATCCCTCTAAATGTTTTCTCTTTGTTCTCGGATGCATTTAAGTCAGAAACATTTCAATCTTTTTGAGGCTTGCTTTTCAGGAGAGAACCAAAGTCTATAGTTTAGGGCTACTTTGGCCCCACGACTGGCTGTGTCTTCAGAGTTGCTTTAGCAGATGTCCCATGCTTCAGGCCTTCCCACTCTGGCTGGGTGAGATATGAATTCTTCCCGGCCCGTGTGCTCTGAAGATTGCTTTGCTGCTCCTTCCCTGGGGCCCAGGTAGATTCCTCCTACACATGTACCAGCCAGTCACACCTGACAGTTTTCCTGAACTCTCTCTTTTTGCAGCTCCTTAAACCCTGCTTCAGCCATCGCATCCCTAATGAAAGTCTGTGATCTCTTTTCTCCCCAAGAGACCTGATTGTGACTCCTCCTACAGTGGTTCAGTTTTTCATTTCTTCCAACATTATATATAGTGCCTCTCTGTTTGATTTTGCATTCCTCCTTGAGGCTTACAAGTGACCTCTCAAGAAACTGTAAGCTTCCTGAGAGCAGAATCCGTGGCACACCGTTTTTTAAGTTCCCCCACTGCACATAACAAAATGTGTACACGGTGTGTCACGAAAGTCAATTAAATGGACGAACAAAGGCATTTATAATATGTTCACATTAGTTAATAGGTGAGAATTTGGGCCTCTGTTTAACATTGCAAATAAAGGAAATACATTTTCCAATAGTTGCCTTTGCTCGGGCTTCCTCCCCTCAGTCCTTCTGCAT
This sequence comes from Cryptoprocta ferox, assembly GCA_028646485.1. Lineage (NCBI taxonomy): Eukaryota > Metazoa > Chordata > Mammalia > Carnivora > Eupleridae > Cryptoprocta > Cryptoprocta ferox. The sequence goes on from CM053561.1 coordinate 9,388,086, forward strand.
AATTTTACCAGTGACAGGAAGGGGGGAGTAAGAAGCACGTTCATTACATTTGTAGAGGATACCAAACCCAAAGGGATTTGTAATCTCAAAATATAAGATTAGGGTTAATTATATCCTTGGCAAGTAGAATGAGTGATCACAAAGTAAGTAAAATTAAATGAAACTACAAGCAATTAAATTTTAGAAAGGAATTAAGCCACCTGCCATGATAGAGCTGGTTGGAACCACATAAGATTGTAAGAGCCGTGGTGAATCACAAGCTGAAAATGCATCGAAAATGAAATTTCCTGTTGTTCTGGGATGCTTTGTGAAAGTGGCAAAGATAATTATCTTTCTACAGTCATAATTATACAACCCTTATAAAAATCCTGTGGCATTTTTGAGTCTATTTTTATTTTAAGAGCATTAGCAAATACAGGGTTTTAAGAAGAAAGCTATTAAACTCCTGCAAATGGACCCATGAAGAAACCTTATTCCTGTTTTTTTCCTTTTGCTTTTTTATCTTTCTGCAAGAACAAGGTGCGTGTACAGAAAAGTAGCACGCTGTATCAAAGAAAACATGCAAACAAAAAAGAACAGCCACGGCCTTTAACCAAAACTAAAACACAAGCCTTAGCACTGGGAGCGGGTAAATGAAAAACACGACAAACCGTTATGAACATGGACTAGGTTTTCAGAGGGCCCTGCCCTAACTGCATGCAGGTGTGGGAAAGAAGGTCCGACACACAAATAGCTTTTTTGACTTTCTCAGTTTCTCAAGAATATATAATATCATCTAAACCTCACAGCCGTTTCTTGAAATACTATTTCCATTTCACAGATGATGAAATGGAGTGGTTTCGAAGAAATGAATCCCATTTCAAGGTAGCTAATTAGCAGCACAGTCTGCTCAGACACAAATTTCTACAATGCTGGGTCGAACAAACCGTAATCCCAGATGCCTGGATGGATGGATGGATGGATGGATGGATGGATGGATGGATGGTGCAATACTTTGAAAATACCAAAGTGCTATAAAATGGAAGATGAGAAATATGTCTGTGGTCTGGAGATTGGACCTTCCCAAAAAAGTGCCACTGTGAATTCCCATGAATTACTTCCACACTCAGGGAAAAAGGAAACGTATTTGTCACTTTCCGTACTCCTCTCCCATGAGAACAGAGGGGGAAAGGAGTGAATTAGTGCAGAAGCTTGTGTGGTGCATGGACCTTGAGTGATTTCCAGTTGAGGGGGACTGCTTTCTCAGTGAGCCCATGGGGCAGACCAGCTGTTCACATGTGTGCATTGGGCACGAGACTTGGGTATGAGACAGGTGGTGGGGTGGCGTGGGGTGTGAACCCAAGGGGTTTTTATGCACCTGCTGTGGAAACTCCACTTCTCAGAATCCCGTCATGTCTTCTGTGTGCGTGCATACAGTTTTTTCACAAGGATTTTGCTAGCTTGTGAATGTCCCAGCGATAGCAGAATGGGTTGATAAATTAGACTGCAGGAACTCAGTAGAATATTTTTAGCAAAGGGAGGCTATTCTAGCCACTTATCCTCATAATTACCTCCTCGCTTGACAAATTCTGAACAGGTAAAGACTTACTCCCCACAGTACTATTCGAAAGAGTCTTGCCCAGTGAACCTGAAATTGCCTTTTGTTGGACAAAAAGTGTGATCATGTGAAGGAATTTAGTCATACAGTCGACTGGCCACCACTGAGTTGAAATTATATGACTCTAGAAAAGGCTTTTCTGCCATTTTGCCATACTGTACAGCTCAGGATATCCCAGTGAAAAAAATTCCTAGGTCTGTCTGGCAACATAAACTTAAAATAATCTGGAAATGAAAGAGACTTGGAGATCATCATTTTGTTCTCTCATTTTAGAGAGGAGGAAACTGTATCAGTCCTAGGGTGCCTTACTCGGAATGTTCCGGAAGATTCTAGTAGTGCCGCAGTTGTGCTGGCCAGGCTTCTCCAGGGAGGTGTTGCTCTTTCACAGTGGAAGCCAGCAAACCTCTCTACAGATCTGTAGAGTTCACAGCCTGGGACTCCATCTCTGCCTCCCACCCTGCCGTTCTCCACTGCCTTAAAGGAAGCATGAATGTCCCTCTGCCACTGGCCCCCGGTCCTACCTGGCTGCTTTTAAATCCTCACCCTTATGGCAATATAAGTCCTGTGCAGGGTCAGGTGCAGTTAATGCTTTATTATTTTCTAGTTGTGACATTTGTAATGCTAATTGTTTACAGCAAGAAAATAGGAACGTCTTCCGACTCTATTTTTGATAGAAATAAACTGAAGAAACATTCTGAGGATAAAAGACCACTAGTTTAATTTCCTGGTGTTGCTGGTGTCCGATCATAAAAATTGAAATTTCCCTCTTACCTGTCACCAAAAGTGACTTTGTAGGGGAAAAGCCCAACTTCTGACTTCTACCTCTTTTATTTGATGGAAGAATGTGTGAACCACAGTAGAAAGACCCTCCAGCAGTCAGTATATTCAGTATGCATTCAAGTGGTCACACAGGGCAGGGGCGGGGGGTGAGAATCAAACCGGCAATGAAATAAACTTAATAAAATGAGTGGGTATTTTCTTAACAAAAATAAATGCGGGAAACGGGAGAGATACGTAAGAACAAATGGTATGTATAAATAACTGAAATTCGGACAGCTTATCAGTAAATGTGGGATTACCGTAAATGGATATGTTGTCATGTAGAGACAACAAAATGGACAGAAAATAGAGAAAAATCAGTACACATACCACAGACTAGTGTCTCGCCGAGGCTTGTTGAAACATACAAGGAATAGCAAAGTTCCTTTAAGCATCATAAGTAAGTATGGACTGCCAATACTCTGAATAAAGAAGTTTAAAATATCATCCTCTTCAGTTTTAGGAGACAGTAAACTATTAATGTCATTTGTGGTTTTGCTTGACGTTTGTTAAGCACACACAGGGAACTGTGGAGAGTTCATAACATACCCTTCCCTCCGGCTCCCAGAGCGCTCTCTCTTTGTGACGTCCGAGTTAGAGAGTCGAGTGGGGAGAAGATCCGTGCTCTCCCGGTCACGGCTCACACTCACCCTCCTGGACAGGTCGACAGGGCAGGGGTTTCTACACAAGGAAGGCAGTCAAGCTTCCAACAGTTAAGCCCCTTTCAGAGCATGCAGACTCCCGGGCTTTAGAATCAAACTTCGGAAGACTTAATGGTTTTTGTGGGGGAGGAAGTTGGGGGATTTTTTTAGTAGACACACAATGTTACGTTAGTTGCAGGTATACGACATTGTAACTGGACATCTCTATATGTTAGTCTGTGCTCACAGGTAGAACTGCTCTCTGTACATGGACTGCATTCCTTATACAGTTCCTTTCATCCCCATGACCGATTGATTCCAGAATTGGAAGCGTCTGTCTCCCACTCCCCTTCACCAGTTTTGCCCATCCCCGCATCCCCTTTCCCTCTGGCAACCACCAGTTTGTTCCCTGTGTTTATGGGTCTGTTTCTGTCTTTTGTTTGTTTGTTTGCGCATTTGTTTTGTTTTTTAGACTCCACATAGAAGTGAAATCATATGGTGTTTGTTCTCTGACTTACTTCATTTAGCATAATACCGTCGAGGTCCATCCATGGTGTCACAATTGGCAAGATCTCATTCTTTTATGGCTGAGTAATATTCCACTGTATATTTATACCATATCCCAGAAGACATAGGGTTGTGCAATACTAGGTTTAGGAAAAGGATTGAATACATACAACAGCAACAATAGAAGCCACACAGAAAACCTGACTTCTTATCCCGGCTTTGCCTGTAAAACACTGTATTCGTTTGTAAGTCCCTTAAGCTCCCCAAGGCCTCTGAAATGCCCTATTAAAAAAAAAAAACTACTGTATCTTTTCTACTTCTTGGGAAATCATGCAAGATTTAAAGAGAGGTCATTGAGAAAGGACTTTCCAAGCTTTCAAATATATATATATAGTGTGTGTTATATATGATATATAATACATAAAATATAGCATAGACAGAGATTAGAGAGAGACTGAAACACATAAATTCTGGGACTTTGTGATCCTAAGGAAAAATTAAAATTTTGGCCATTTAAAGCTTGAGTGGGCACAAAAAGCAAATGGAGTTCATGAGATATATTAAATAATGTAGCAAATATGGAAATGTAGACAGAAAGGATATTTGCTTGCTAGTCAGATTTTTTTTCTTTTAATTTCACCTCTTTCCTAACTGACTTGAGTATTTTTCTTTTTTTTTCTTTTTTCTTTTAGAGAGAGAGGGTGTGTATGAGTGGGGGAGAAGGGTAGAGGAAGAAAGAGAGAGAATCCTAAATAGGCTGCACGCCTCATGTGTGGGATCCCAAGGATCACGACCCTGAGATCATGACCTGAGCCAAAATCAAGAGTCAGATGCTCAACCAACTGAGCCACCTAGGCAATCCTTGAACATTTTTCTTTCTAATTATAGTTCAGTAAAATGTCTGCTACATGCTACATGAAAATCAGGCTGCTGTGATTTTTTTAATGCATATTATTTATACGTGCCTAAGATAAACTGAAGTTCAATTGCTAATAAAATATTAGATTATTAAGTTAATGGCATAAAATATGGGCCTCAGGAGTGTAAACCTTTCAGATTCAAGCCTAAAGTTGCAAGTCTGTGTCCTCCATTTCTCCTGCAGGAAAAGAAAAGCAATCTCAGAGAACTATCTAGAACTTCTATCGAACAATGTCCTATTCCTCTAAAAGTGTAGGTTCCTATAATAAAAACAACTCCTAGAGCCCTAGTGTCCATTGATAGATGAATGGATAAAGAAAAGGTGATAGATACACACACCACACACACATACACACACACACACACAATGGAGTATTATGTAACCATAAAAAGAATGAAATTTTGCCATTTGCAACAATATAGATGGAGCTAGAGAGTACCTTGCTAAACTAAATGAATAAGTCAGAGAACGACAAATACCATATGCTCTCACTCATGTATGGAATTTAAGAAACAAACAAAACAATCAATGGAAAAAAGAACAGAGAGAGACAAACCAAGAAACAGACTCTTACCTACAGAGAACAAACTGATGGTCACCAGAAGGGAAGTGGTGAAATAGGTGATGGGGATTAAGGAGGGCACGTGTCGTGATGAGCACAGGCTGATGTACGGAATTGTTGAATCACTATATTGTACGTCTGAAGCCAATACTACACTGTATGTTAACTGTACTGGAACTAAAATTTAAAAATTAAATTAAAAATAAGTAAATAAGTAAAATTCCACTGGAGAAGAATCAAAGGGGACTTTCCAGGATTATGAAATCCCCTTTTCATTACAGTAAACATTAATATGAAATTCTGCTTTCATTACAGTAAACATTAGTTATACTAATGTTGTAAAATCAAACCTGTTAACAAATTAATTCTGGTGATCATTTGAAATGAAGGGCTATAATTATATATTATGTAATATCTAATGAGTAAAGTATATGTTGAGCATGAATAGTAACCGTAATATTTATTCCCAGAAGTTATTTAGTATTTAGTGCTGGGTGATTTATATATTATCTTTACAATGACCATACTAGATACATATTTTCTCACAGGACCTCATACAGTTTGTAGCTGATGGAATCAGATGAATTTACCTGGTTCCAAAGCTAATGCCCTTTCCAGAACACCAGATTTTCCTTAGATGTGTTCTACAAACATTGATGTGTGTGTGAATCACCTTGGGTATTTCTAACAAGCTAGCAGGTGATATCAGTGCTAGTGACCATTGGCCACGCTTTGAGTAGCAAAGTTGTAAAGGCAATAATCCCAGAGTATTTCTCTAGAGATGATTAAAACAAAAAAAGTACCCTTATTTAACAAAATAGGAAACAACGGGCTAAGCAACACTGAATTGATCTCCTGCTTGTGGGTCTTCTCAGAGCCTTTAATTTGCTAATGTGTATTGTGATCTGAAAGGAAGATGGCTATATCCCATTTTTCAAATTTGTTTGGCAATAGAAATTTTTCCCTATAAAGCATACCTGAGAATTAGGGTTCTCTTTGGAAGTATTGCTTTCCATCAAGCTGACTGTTTAAAGGTAATACCTTTTCAGGAAAACACTAAAACAAACACTTGGCAGTGATCAGAGTAAGGTAAAATTATATAACCATTATTATGCCTAGTAGTTACTGGAGCTGGGAAGGGAGTGAAGAGGGGGATACAAAAAAGAATAAAGCAGGACTCGTGCCTTCCAAGAGAGCTCAAATTGGTGAAAATAAATGTGTAAAAATTAACTGCAGGGCAGGATTAAATAAATTCTAAATGGAGGTTGAAAAAAATGCAGTAAGAAATAGAGGGAGCTGGGCACCTAGGTGGCTCAGTCGGTTAAGCGTCTGACTCTTGGTTTTGGCTCAGCTCATGATCTCACAGTTGGTGAGATCAAGCCCTGTATGTCGGGCTCTGCGCTGACAGCAGGGAGCCTCCTGGGATTCTCTCTCTCTCTCTCTCTCTCTCTCTCTCTCCCTCTCTCTCTGCCCCTCCCCCACTTGCTCTCTGTCAGAACAAACCAACTAACAAAACTTAAAAAAAAGAAAATGAGGGGTGCCTGGGTGGCTCAGTCGGTTGGGCGTCCAACTTCAGCTCAGGTCATGATCTCACAGTTTGTGGGTTCGAGCCCCACATCAGGCTCTGTGCTGACAGCTCAGAGCCTGGAGCCTGCTTCAGATTCTGTGTGTGTGTGTGTCTCTCTCTCTCTCTGCTCCTTCCCTGCTTGTGCTCTGTCTCTCTCTATCAAAAAATAATTAAACGTTAAAAATTTTAAAAAGAAAAGGGAAAAAAATGGAGGCATTGCTCATTGTAAACTTTTGTTAGTAGTTTCAAATTCTCCCTTTTTTCTGTATCTAATGCTTCCTTTACTGAAATCCTTAGACACAGCTGGGATTGTTTGTGGAGACTGTTGCCCGTATTAGAAACTCCTTCCTTTCCTTACTTTTCTACAGGGGCCAGGCCAGAACATCGGTAATTTTTTTTCTTCAGAACATGTCCTGCATGATTTTTGCATGTCAGCATTTTTAATTTCTTCTTTAATTCAGTTGCTTTATGGGGGCAGTGCTGAAGACTGGGATCTATTTGCTTTTCCCTTCCAGTGTAGGGAGAAGCGGGGCGGTGGGTAGCAAAGGACAGCTGTGTGTCACCACTTGCCTCTGGCACCCTTGACTAACCGTTATTACCAGGATTTGATGGTCCTACCCCAGTTCCCTGGATCTGACCTCAGAGGTCTCAGGCAAAGGCACTATGCCGCCATTATGTCATTCAGAACTGAGAATTCTGATTCTCGCAGATGGAGAGAGTTTCTGGTTTCTCGCAGATGGAGAGAGCCACGAGATCGTCTTTGCTTGGAAATGTGAACTTTCATCATATGATTACAGACCTCTTCAGTATACGGAACAGTTGTATAAACACCACTTTCCAAAATGAGTCATGACATTTTGCTATCAGCTTTGCTGCTGTAACTCCTCTCCTGGATCACTCAATAATCCCATCACTTTTTCTTCTCAGGATCCAGAATCCTTTCTTGGTTTGGGGTCTGTTCCTTTTAGGGCAATTTAGCTTTCTTTTAGTCAAATTCCATTACGGTGGCTCCTTTCCTCTTAAAAATTGTAACAATAGTGGCACCTGGGTGTCTCAGTCGGTTAAGCGTCTGACTTCGGTTCAGGTCATGATCTCACGGTTCATGAGTTCAAGCCCCGCATCGGGCACTGTGCTGACAGTTCGGAGCCTGAATCTTGCTTCAGATTCTGTGTCTCCATCTCTCTCTGTCCCTCCCCCGCTTGTGCTCCATCTCTCTCTCTCTCAAAAATAAATATTTTAAACAGCACTAAAAAAATAAAATAAAATAAAACAGCTAACATTTAGCTGTTAGGCAATGTAAAGAATTACAAATCTTTGTTCACAAATCACCTATCATGACATGAATGGAGTGAGTTTTACACGTGTGAAGTTTTACATCGATTTGTCAGAAAAGTGATGTGCAAGAAAATATGTTTCCTTAAGTTCACATTTCTGATGGTATTCATCGTTTCTTCTCAGGGGGCGAGTTACCCACCTTTTGATTTCAGTAGGATTTTAACCCCAGAAGCACTTCTCACCTTGCATCTTGACTTTTAACCAGTGTTTTCTCAATATTTCCTCCTTCAGGTCTTTTTGTATTTTTTTTTTTAGTTCATTTATTTATTTGGAGAGAGAGAGAGAGAGAGAGAGCACAAGTGGGTGAGGGGCAGAGAAAAGGAAAGACAGAATCCCAACCAGGTTGCACGCCATCAACGCAGAGCCGATGTGGGGCTCGAACTCACAAACTGTGAGATCATGACCTGAGCTGAGATCAAGAGTTGGTCGCTTACCTGACTGAGCCACCCAGGCGTCCCACCCCCCCCTTCAGTTCTAACACTTCTGCCCATTCCAACCTTTGCACTTACCTTGTCTCCGGCCTGGCTGATAGGAACAGCCTCCTAATTGATCCCTTTGCCCCAAGACTCCTTACTTAGACTCTCTACACACTGCTACCAGGATTCTCTCCAAAGACGAAAATAAAAATTTCTAAGGAAAATCTGTTCATACAGAAAATCTACTTCTAGAAGTCTCTTCAACAGAAATACTCACTTGAAAGGATAAAAATATATGTATCAGAATATTTGTTACCATTTTATTTGTGACAAAACAATTGGGTGACCTAAGTGTCTGTCAATATGGAAACAATGAAATTTATTCTAGTGCATAATACATAGGATGCCAGGAGTCAGCAAATTTTTCTGTAAAGGGTCAAATAGTAATATTTTAGGCTTTGCAGGACATATGATCTCTACCAGTTTTACTAAACTCTGCTCTTATATCAAGAAAGTAGCCACAGGCAATAAATATATAAACAAATAAGCATGGATGTGTTCCAATAAAACTTTATTTATAAAAACAAGGATGTGCTGATTTGGCCCCTAGGCCTGTGAGCTGCCAAGCCCTGGTGTAGATTAAGGAATGGATATTAAGACAATAGGAAGTAAGTCTGCGTGTGCTGACAGGGAAGGATATCCACAATATAGTCTTAGACAAAACAGTAAACTACTAATATATCCTATATTTGTTATTCTGTCTTTCTTTGCATTTCTGTCTTTGTTAAAAAGATATATACATATACAAACAGAAGGAAATACAGATGCAAACAGAAATAAATAAATCAAATATATGATACACTATGCACAAAAAAGAAAAATCCAGAAGAATATACACCAAATATTACTTGGAGAGACGATAGGCATAAGGCAAGAAAATTTCCCATCTTCACATGCTTTATATTTTTATATACTTCTGTATTGCTTAAACTTTCACATGATTATGTATTATATTTACATTGCAGAAAAGTATTGAAATAATAAATAATCTCCTGAAATCTGAGCCCATCTCTCCACTGGCTAAACACCTTCTGTTGTTTTTGCATTGTCTACAGGATAAACTCGAAGCAATTTATCAGAGCTTCTCAGGCCATTCGCAATCTGCCCAGCCACGTACTCTAGTCTCATCTCAAATCACCCTGCCTGTTCCGCAAGCCCCCTTACTCCCGCAGCACGCCGCGCCCTTCTGTGACTCCCTCTCTGTACAAATGATGCTTCCCTTTCTCTCACCGGCCCCTGCCCTGCCTCTCCCCCAAGCTCTTACTCATATCACAGCCCCAGCTGGATGTCCCCTTCTCTGTCCTCTCTCCCATCTTTCCCATCTCCTACATCCAGAAGCTGTTCCCACCATTTTAGCATATAACTGTTTCCATTTTCACACCCTCCATTAGGCTGGGTTTCTTCAGGCAGGGCTTCTGTCTCGCCGTTTCTGAATCTCCATACTCAGCACACAGATTAGCGCACAGTAAACACTCCTTAAATCTATGCAGATGAAGGCTTCTGGTGAAGGAAATATTTTAAGAATCATAGGGATGTGACAGGGAGATTTTTACACTGAAGTTTTAAAATGTTTAGTGAAGTCTACAATGGAGATTCGTATGACAAAACGTTTTCAATATCCCCATCTAGAGAAGGTTACACATGAACGATCTGCAAGGGAAGGGTGCACCTGTGGGTCTGCTTGATTGCTTTGTGGACTCGGATGTTTTCAGCATCAGCGCAATAGCCAAGACCACCCAAAGCTTTCTGCCTTGTGAGTCAAACAGCGCCTTCTAAGATGTTGATTTTATAGCTATATTCGTAGCCAATGTATTCAGCTGCAAGTAATAGAATCCTCTATTTATGGCCCAGATAATTAGGTGCTTACTGGTCTCAAATATGAAGTCTAGAGGAAGGCAAGTGTTGACCGTGAATTGCCTGCTCAGTGCTGGTATCAGGGGCAAATGCCCTTTTCATCTTTACGTTTACTACTTCTTAGCACACTGGTTTCTTTTTTTCTTTTTATTTTTTTTATTATGTTTATTTATTTTTGAGAGAGAGACAGAGTGTGAGTTGGAGAGGGGCAGAGAGAGAGGGAGACAGAATCCGAAACAGGCTCCAAGCTCTGAGCTGTCAGCACAGAGCCCGACGCGGGGCTCGAACTCGGGGGCACGAGTGTGAGATCATGACCTGAGCCGAAGTCAGACGCTCAACCAACTGAGCCAGCCAGGCGCCCCAGCACACTGGTTTCTAACTCATGTTTGCTGCCTCATGGTTGTAGGGTGTCTATGCATCACCAAGAGTCATGTCCACATTTGAGGCAGGAACTAAAGTATTGAAGCAAAAGGCGTCTCTTCTTGCTCTTTTAATTCTGAAAGAGAATTTGTTGCCTTACATTTCATTGGCCCCTTTCTCGCGGCCACTGTCATATCAATCCTTAGTCCAGGGCAATGAGATGATGATGACTACTTTACATCCATCCTGAGTCAACCCCTAGACCTGGGGAGATGAGCATAGCCTCCCTTCATTAAAGGAATCTCTCCTTGTTCCCTCTAGACATAAGGATTTTGTTAGAGTGGAAGCAGGAGGGAGGATGAGTCTTCGGTGAGCAAAGATGGTCCGTGCTGGTATTGATTAGCACTCTCAGATTCATAGGTCACTGGATTTAGATCATGAAATTTGAAGTGAGATTGGAGGAGTCTAGTTCTACTATTTTAGCAGCTATGGGAACCTAAGATAATTACTTAACTTCTCTGAGCTTTTTGTCCTAACTAGGAAATAAGAGAAAACACCATATATCTCATGGGATTATTGTGAGGACCAAATCAAGATGGCTGGCCTCAACTGAGCCCTGTGCGCCACATGGTCGGCGTGCCAGCAGCACAAGGGCCCCTCGCTACTGCTCTGGGTGCAGGGATTGCTCTTGCTAGATTCTTTGGTGCCCTTGAGCTTCGGTCTCCATATGAGTCCACCGGTGTCACTGTTCTTAGTATAGTCATGACTGCGTCGGGCAGAAATAAATTAGGTGCTCTTAAAGTTCTAAGTCAAAGTAGGAATACCTAGGCAATTGTGTTTATTTAAAGAGAGGAATGGGGCGTCTGGGTGGCTCAGTCGGTTGAACGTCCGACTTCAGCTCAGGTCATGATCTCATGGTTTCTGAGTTCGAGCCCCACGTCGGGCTCTGTGCTAACAGATTGGAGCCTGGAGCCTGGAGCCCGGAGCCTGCTTGCATCCGATTCCCTCTCTCTCTCTCTCTCTCTCTCTCTCAAAATTTAATAAACATTAAAAAAAAAAAATAAAAGAGAGGAGTGAGGTGTTTACAACACATAGCAGTTCCTGAGTTGTTTAATCATGAAAGCCAAATATTTTTTCGGTGCAGGAAAAAGAAAGACTTGTACAATCAAGATATAGGAAAAGAACATTAAATTTAGGGACCAATGCAAAATAAAGTTTCTTTTGAATCTGAAGTTCTTGGATGACATACTTTGATAAATTGGAATGTTTTGCTCACCAACAAGACAGACATACCAGAAAAAAATAAATAAATAAATAAAAACAATGACAGACATACCATTAAATAAAATATGGGGAGTCTGAGGGATTGAATCCTGTTTCAGAATTGTGGCTGACTATCCAGGGTTCTCCACCCAGACTTTCCATCCAGGAGCTTTCTCCAAAATCTGGGGTTGCATTGGCTCATAAAGGATGTGGGTGGAGTTACTCAATTAGAAACAAGAACGCTCTGATCCCTGGCTCGTCAGATATTTCTACTAATAAAAAGGATAAGGAAGGTATTCCCTTCACAGAAAAAAAGGACACCATGTACCGCTCAGGCATTTCCTAGTAGCCAGTCTGGGATGCAAGGAGGGAAGATTTGGGGAAGGGGAAACAACTTCCTTAAACCTGAGTGTGCAGTAGTTCTGGAATCCTTCCTGCCATAGGAGAGAAAGTTGGGCTTCATGGGAAAAAAAAAAAAAAGATCTGGAAATAAAAAGCCAAAAACCTCACGTGTATTCTTTATACAAATTCTGCCTTTTTGGAACTCTACTTTGCAAGAAATGCTCTTTGATATTCTTCCCTTATCTGACAGCCTCCTATGTCTGATCCAATTTGGGATCGTGGCCTAAAAGAAGTTTATTTTATTTCTTTAGGTGAGTTAAAAAAAGATTTTAGATCAGTTTTGCAAATTACTAACATATCAAACAATGGCTTTATCTCTGACGTCCACATTAATAATCCAATAACACTTTTATATTTATTATTAAAGAAATAGTTTGAAGCTATTATTAATAGTTTGAAATAGTTTGAAGCAACGTTTTCCTACTTACTTCTCCAAGCATATTTGAACTGCAGCCTTGCACAATTATGGCTCTCAAAAAAGGACTTATTTGGGAAACGCCAGGTACTATTTTTCTATATAATACAGTCAGCTTTCTAAAGGGTCTGGGGCACCTGGGGGGCTCAGTTGGTTAAGCTCCTGACTCTGGATTTCGGCTGAGGTCATGATCTCACGGTTTGTGAGATCAAGCCCTACATCGGGCTCTGCGCTGACAGCCCCGAGCCTGCTTAGGATTCTCTTTCTCTCCCTCTCTCTCTACCCTTCCCCCCGCCCCATCTCCACCCAGCACCCTCTCTCTCTGTCTCTCTCTCTCAAAATAAAATAATAAATAAACTTTTAAAAAATCAATAACAAAAGGTGAAGGACTGTCTGTGAAAATGTTCAGGATTTCTATCTGGGTGGGAGGGATTTCTTTCAACTTCCAAACCTTACTGTAAAAAATTTTGCTGTGAAAAATGGTTTAAAAACACATATTATCATTCATAGTATGAATAAAGAAGTGTCCCGAATCCCCTTAAACATGAAATTCAATTCAGCTTTAGCTGGTACTCAGTACTTCCCAGATGTCCGCACCAAGCCGTAGTTGCAGGGGAAGTTTTTTAGAGCCGTCCAGGAGAGTTTGTAAGAAGGGAGATTCAGTTGATCTGGCTATGGTGCCCTGGTGTAGCTTCTCAATCCTAAGAGGCTTTTACCTGAGAGGTATTTGTAGACCTGGAGGCTTATCATACATGTTGTATACATGTTATACATGTTTTATGCCTGTTATGTAGTTCGAGAAGTCTGACCCGTTCTGTGCTAATTGGCTCTCTTACGGTGCTTTATTCGTTTCCCCATTCATTTTGTTTGCATTGTCTTCTGTGTTGAAAAAGGCATCACATTACGATACAGCCTCTATGGATATGTCTCCTCTTAAGTCCATAGCAGCATAGTAGAGTGGCTAAAAGCGCAGACCGTGGAGCCAGACTCCCTCGGTTTGAATCCAGGCTCCACCGTTTACCAGCTTTGTGCCTCAGTATTCTTACCTGTAAAATGGGGATCGTACTAGTTTCTACATTATAAAGTTGTTACAAAAGATTACAAGAGTTAATGATTCTAAAGTCCTTAAAACTATATCTAAAACATAGTATCTTAAGTAAAATTTTACGACTAGTGCCAGTTATTAAGTAGGATAATACTGCAAAGGTTTGTTCAACATGTTCTCATCTCTCTCAACATTGCTGCTCAGAACTAGATGCCATACTCCGTGTCTCTCTTCCCCCTCACACAGTTTTCAGAAAAGGAAGGACAGGAAAGAAGGACTCAGCCCTAGGACAGGATCTGCTAGACGAGGTCCACGACAGGGGACTGCCCATCTAGTATAATGTAAAACGGTACATCCTTCATCCATGAGCTGTATTCCCTCAACCAAACTTTCTGGCTGTCTCTGTAATGCACTGTACTATTTGTGTTCTGGAAAAGGCTATTAAACAGATGGTTGCGAACAATGGGTAGATAGAAGTGGGACAAACAAGACCTCACCAAAAGAAAGTCAAGCTCCCACATCGTCACCATGTATTTGACAGAAGAGATCAGTAACGTAAAATGGTGCATCTTGGTTCCAGACAAGAGCGTTTTGATTTCAGAAAGACAACTGACAGAGTTTCTCAAGGCACTGTGACTGGGGACAAAATATGGATTGCTTACAAATGCAGTGAGATGGATGTTTAATTAGACCAGTCATTGACATCACAAATAACAAAGAGAACTAACGTCATTCCATAAAACTTTGTTCTGGGATTGTGCTGTTTGGGGTAGGATAGTTAAATCAATCAAGTTGCAACAAAGACTTCAGGTAGATAAAACATTAAATATATCACATGTAAGTCAGTAAACAGTAAGCTCCAAGTCTGGGAAAGGCACAAAGTTTTCTTTAAAGGGCTTAGGGCATGGGTGGTGCACAAAGGGAAAAAAACCAAAGCCTTCTATTCGGTGAGCACACAGGCCGTAAGGCTGACTACTAATCTGTGCTTTTCAGACACAAATGAGTGCAGAAAAGAACAAAGGAACGCGTGCTCATAGAAAGCAGGCTGTATTCTAGGATTTATGAAAGACATTAGCAACAAACTTGAATCCTTCAAATCATTGAAAGGTCACATTTCTGGACACCTAGATGATATGCCAGCTTCTTTTCTTCAGGGGAACCCATGAGGCAGAGACGCGAGTGTGACTTTTCACCAACCACCCCACTATCCTGCTTAACAGCATCCCATTAAGCAAGACCATACCCTTAAACTCAAAAGTATAGGGATATACTCTCAAAACAGTCTCCATCCCCACATTATAGGGATATACTCTCGAAACAGAAAACTCAACTGTTAGACTTGATATTACATAAGCCATCCTTTGGAGTCCTATATATTTTCAGCCTTTACCGGTTCTTCAAGTAATGAGTGACAGAAGTTTACTGTATACTGATTAAGTGATACTTTTATTTATCCTCAGTTTACTTCGGACATCTCCAGGGTGTCACCTCTACCAGCCTCTCCCCACCTCCGGGTTGTCACAACATCTGGCTCTAAAAGTTCCATGCTACCCATGCCTTCATGATCTTCTAGTCTTGCGTCAGCTCCTCTTCCACACTCATCTTGGCCGATGAGAATTTATACAAACTTTACAGTGCCCTTCCCGACCTTCTTCCTTTCTACCACCTCTGTCTGGCCCCTTTCCAGCAACACTGTAGGATTCTGGAAGGGCAGCCTCAGGACTGCGCGTCCCTTGCTTTGAGGTGGATGATCATGGGCCAGTCAGTTTGCACACAGTGTTTTCCTGATAGCAGCTAGGGGATTTGGATGGGATTCAGAAATGACTTGGACATTACCCACATGCGATCCTGTCATTCCTCTCCTTAGAGCCACAATTACAGGGGATGCCAGATCCTATTCATTTTGGCCTTTTTTGTCCAACTTTTCCCTCCCTGATTATAAACAGTTACAATGACCATAAAAAGCCCTGTCCTTAAATGAGACTCACTTATAGGTTCAGAAAGGTGATGTCTCTGACTGTGGTTCCATTTCCACTCTTACTCCTTCCAGAAGGGTAGTTTATCATTATCTTCTCATCACTTGTCAGAAGGACAAGCGGACACATTTTCCTCTCTCTGTATTCACGGTGATCACTTACTAATCCTAATCAACCTTGACATATGGGTTTGTTTGTTTCTATTTGTTTATATTTTTAGGGACCGAATTAACTTGTCAGCACCAAAGCCTTACACAAGTCCTGTGACACGTGTCTCCTGCCTTGATAAATATTGGGGGTGGGGGAGATGGGTCTAACTTATTTTTAATGTCTCTCCCAGCCCTGTTTTTCAGTGGTTGTGGTTTCATCTTTTTCTCCTTCCATTGTTTACTAGATTTGCATACCAAATTGTTAATTAAACCCAAACAGCGCTGTGTCCTACAGGTGTTCAGCATTCCCATTGTCTCCTCTGTTCCCTCGCTCGCTTTCCAATTTGTCATCTGTCAGTTTGCTGACTTGGCAAGATCTCCGCCGTCCTCGCGTGCCAGCTCTGTGACCGCTCAGCAAGGCTGAGGGTCTCAGAATAGACACATGGTGCGAGGGTCTCAGAATACACAGAAGCAGGGAGGCAGAGGCAAGCCTTCCAACCTCTGCAGCATGATCGCTCCCGTGTAAAGCCACACGACCCAAGGCCAGCATCCACAGCGACCCACGGTCATAGATGAATCCCCGTAACTTCATTTAGGAGTATTTCTTCTGTATAGGTAACATGAAGTCAGTGCTGTAGGGAAACCTTATGCGACCCAGTTATATGACTTCTTAAAATTATATTCTGAGTTATGGAGTCTCTATTATTTTAAATGGATTTTGGATTTAGTTGGGATGAGCATTTGAGGATACAAACATAGAAAAATAAATCACTTAAGCCCCTGGCTTTCTGTCTACTTTCATGGAGACCACGTAGATGGATGGCTCTCTTCTTTCGCAGCCCAACTGACTCCTCTATGCCCCTTAGTCTCTCTGTCCTTGTTTGCCTTGATCCGTTCTCTTCTTTCAGTGTGAGCTTTCTTTCTCGTCCATCCTTCTTTCTTTGCTTCCTCCATCCCTTCTTCCTTCCTTCCTTCCTTCCTTCCTTCCTTCCTTTGTTCCCTTTCTTCTTTCTTTCCTTCTTTCTTTGTTCTTTCTTTCCTTCCTTCCTTTGTTCCTTTCTCTTTCTTTTAGGATCTAATTTCTTATTATCTCTTGATATTTTGTGGTTTCCTCAGTTAATTTTTGCCTTGGATGATGATTTCTCTTGATCCCATGTGTATCATCTGGGATTGACAAAGGTTAGTTCCTTCATGAAAACATGGGGACTGAACCAATTGTAGAAGCAGCCATCACCGATGGGCTATGGCTTTTATTTGAATCTTCATGGAAAGGATTACTTTGTAGATCCTTCCTGCTTTGGCACTTAGGAGCCTTTCCTACACAAGGAGGTGGAACTATTTTCTTTGGGTAAAATTATGTTTTAACAAACCCTATCACGTGTGCGTGTGTGTGCACATGGGAGTATAAGTGATCTTAGGGTCCAAGTGCTTTCATGGTATCAACAAATCTGATATTTTTTTCTTTTATTTTTAGAGAGGGCATGAGCAGGGGAGGGGCGGAGAAAGAGACAGGGAAAGAGAAAATCTTAAGTAGGCTCCACTCTCAGCAGGAAGCCCAATGCGGGGCTTGATCCCATGACCGTGGGATCATGACCTGAGCCGAAATCAAAGGTCAAATGCTCAACCAGCTGAGCCATCCAGGAGCCCCACAAATCTGATATTTTGAACACATTATCTCAGGTGACTTGTTTGAGTACCCAGTTGACTTTGAATAGCACAGGGGTTGGGGTGCCAGCCCCAGCATGGTTGAAAATCTGCACAGTACAACGTTTGACTCCCCAAAACCATAACCGCTAATAGACCGCTATTGGCTGGAATCATTACAAATAACATAAACAGTCAATTAATACATATTTTATATGTATTTTATATTGTATTCTTCCAATAAAGTAAGCTAGAGGAAATAAAATGTTATAAAGGCAATTATAAGGAAGGGACAATACATTCACAGTACTGTCCTGCATTTATTGAAAAAACTCCATGTGTAAGTGGACCCGTGCTGTTCAAAACCCATGCTGATCAACGGTCAACCACCCTGTGCATGAAGGGATTCATCACCTGCACTTGAACCATCTTCCGTTTCCCCTGCAATAGCATCAGCCTATCGTTCTTCTGATGTCAGTTTGATTTCAGGAAGACTGGGTGTGGCTTTTCTCAAGATGCAGTCTGATTTAGTTTTATTTTATTTATTTAGCGTTTATTTATTTTTGAGAGAGACAGAGCGTGAGCAGGGGAGGGACATAGAGAGAGGGAGACACAGAATCCGAAGCAGGTTCCAGCCTCCAAGCTGTCAGCACAGAGCCCAGTGTGGGGCAGGAACTCATGAACTGGAGATCATGACCTGAGCTAAAGTTGGACAGTTCACCGAATGGGCCACCCAAGCGCCCATGATTTATTTTTAAAATGCACTCAAAGAAGACTCCCTCTCCCCAGTTGTGTATGGTCCATTATATTAACATTTTCTGTCCCCTGAGCTAGGCTACAGTGAGGCAAAAGCAAATCATAACTCTCACCAACACTTAGGAGTACTGTGTGCCAAGTACCATACCGATCACTTAACATGTGCTATCTCATTTCAACCTCACAACATTCCTGTGGGTGGACACTGTGATTAGGCAAAACCTCAGCTCTGTGGGGTCCACCCGTTTGAGGTGTCCACACTGCACAATGGAGGGCAGGGCAAGAACCAAGTGAGCAGAGTGCAGGAGAGGAGTTTGGTGAACAGTATGCCAGGTTGTGGAAAATCCTGTAGCGGAACCAGGAGTTTGAAGTCATAGAGAGCCATTAAAGGACATCACGAAAACAAACTCAATGGGAAGACGTGGTTTTCAGAAAGACCACTCACTCTGGACTGAACGCAGAGACAGTCGGCAGAGGGGCCAGGCAGAAGGCAGGAAGACTAATTAGTGGGCAATTGCAGTAAGCATGAGAGAACATCAGGAGAAGATTCAGATCTAGGGTATTGGCTTTTGTAAATAGGTCAGTGATACCAATTCAGATAGAGCACACAGTAAGACCAGGCAGGAAAGGAAAGACTGTTTAGATGTTGGATGTCTACAGTCTCAAGTGACAGAGTCATCACATCATGGTGGACCCACTAGGCAGCTAAAGCCGTGTCTGGAATGTGAAGAGACCAGGGTTCCACCTTAAGGTGGCCGGTAGAAGCAGGGGATTCGGGCAGTTGAGTAAGCCACCCACATGAGCAGTGAGACCTTCATGGGGCAGAAGCTTTGTGGAAGCTTCAAAGAAGCTTGTGAGGAGGAGAGAACACCAAGGGGCAATCAAGTCTTGGAAGCCAAGACAGGAAGTTCCAAAGGCAGAAGTGATCGATAGAGGGGCATCAGATTTGGCAATTCAGCGGTCTTTGTGACCTGAAGATAGGTCAATGGGGTGAAACACAGCGCAGACTGCAGTGTGAGCACGCCAGCCCGTGCAAGAGGATGTGGGAACTGCTTTCCCCAACTCATCTTTTAATGAGGGTGAACATGATTATCAGCACAACTGAGTTCAGATCGCAGCTCTGTCATTGATCCAGCCTGTCCAAAGTTAGGTAAGTGGCCACACACCATACCTACAGCTTTCTAGTGTGTACAGTTAATACTGTGTATCTCAAAGAATATTTGGGGGATTAAATGTGCTGATATGTGTAAAAAAGACTTTACATATAAAATATGTTATATATTTATGACACAAAAATATGTAAATTTACATAAAGTACATTGTTAATGAGAATAGTTGTCATTTTTACTATAATTTTTAGATTGAATAATTAAGGGTTTTCTTCTGAATCCCAAGTAGGGCCAATATTTTAATATTGGGAAATCAGACAACCACTACGCTTTAGCAACTAGACTTTTTTACATTTTTTATTTGGATGACCCTGAATGGAAGACTCTGCATAATATGTTAAACCACCAAAGAAAAATGATATTTCATTTGATTATAAAGTATTTTTATGCTATTTTAATTCTTTGAAAGGATATTTAATATGTATTAGTTATGACAATTATGGCTAATATAATTGGTAAGTTCCAAAAACTCGGTGGAATAAAACAGTAATAGCTTGTTGGCCATCTGTGTGTCTTCTTTGGAGAAATGTCTGTTCATGTCTAATGCCCATTTTTAATTGGATTATTTGATATTTTTGGTGTTGAGTTGTATAAGTTGCTTATATATTTTGGATACTAACCCTTCATCGGATATGTCCCTCGGAAATGTCTTCTCCCAATCAGTAAGTTCTCTTTTAGTTTTGTTGGTTATTTCCTTTGCTGTGCAGAAGCTTTTTATTTTGATGTAGTTCCAATAGTTTATTTTAGTTTTTCTGTTTCCCTTGCCTCAAGAGCCAGATCTAGAAAGATATTGTTATGGCTGACACCAAAGAAATTGTTGCCTGCATGCTCTTCTAAGATTTTTATGGTTTCAGGTTTCACATTTAGGTCCTTAATCCATTTTGAGTTTATTTTTCTGTATGGTATAAGAAAGTGGTCCAGTTTCATTCTTTTGCATGTAGCTGTCTAGTTTTCCCAGCCCTGTTTGTTGAAGAGACTGTCTTGTTCCCATTGCATGTTCTTTCCTCCTTTGTTGGAAATTAATTGACCGTATATATAATTGGGAGTTTATTTCTGGCTTTTCTGTTCTGTTCCGTTGATCTATGTGCCTATTTTTGTGCCAGTACATACCGTTTTGATTACTACTACTTTGTAATATAACCTGAAGTCATGAAAAGATTCTTAACATCACCCATCATCAGGGAAAAGCAAATCAAAACCACAATGAGACATCACCTCACACCTGTTAAAATGGCTAAAAGTCAAAAACTCAAGAAATAACAAATGTTGGCGAGGATGTGGAGAAAAAAGAACCCCCATACACTGTTGGTGGGAATGCAAACTGGTGCAGAGGAAAACAGAGATTCCTCAAAAAATTAAAAATAGAACTACCCTGTGATCCAGGAATCACGCACCTGGGTATTTACAAAGGGGGGAAAAAGAGAGAGAGAAAGACAAATCCAAAACAGACTCTTAACTATAGAGAACAAATTGATGGTTACCAGAGAGAAGGTGAGGGAGGGGATGGGTGAAATAGGTGATGAGGATTAAGAGTACACTTATCCTGATGGGCACTGAGTAATATATGGGATTGTTGAATCACTATATTGTACTGGAAGTAAAATATAAAAAATAAATTAAAATTTTAAAATATGAAAATTAAGATACAATTCATGTCCCTCAAGTAAATGAAAATTACTTTTTAAGAAACGAAAGAAAGAAAGAAAGGAGTATTAGTTTATGTTTTATTTATGCAAGAGTCCACTTTGGTTCTTCCTGGTCAGGCATTTCTTCTCTGAGCAGTGATTTGATGATCGTTCCATCCTCCAGCTCCATCATGTAAGCCTGTCTCCATTGCAGCCCTTTGGAAGAGAAAAGGAGCATATAAAATTGCTCAGCAGAGGATGCTGTGAGCCAGGCTTGAAGTGGTGCTCAGTACTTCTGCTCATAACCCCCAGAATTTTGAAGGAGGCTAGAGAATGTTACCTAGCTGTATGCCCAGAAGAAAAGAAAATTAATTGAAGATTAGACAGTCAATGCACAGTATGTAAGTGATAGGAAGTAGTGTGTATATTTCCAGCTGTTATTAACCAGAGTATCACCTTCCCAGCCACACTGAATAAATATACAGTCAGTTCCATTTTAGTCTTTTAAGGATTACCTAAGAAAATTCTTCCTTAGTCTTTTGGGGATTACTTATGATAAATACCCTTTCTTTAGCCTGCCAATTGTGCAAACCAAACCAGAGGCGAACACAAAGCTGTTAGTAGCAGACCTAAACGTGCAAGGTGAGTTCCCTGACCTCCTGCACAGAGTATTGGTTTCGAAGTCAATTAATCTCCTAGAGCACAGACACAGTAAAGCCAAGACTGGGCTTGTGCCTCAAAACATACCTTAATTGACATTAAAGTCACACTTGCAGAGGAACAAAGCTGCATCGACTCTGCAGTTATACAAGGGGTGTGACTTCATGGAAGGAACTGTTAAAAGAAAAATGTACAATGCAGTTATTCACAGTTCGATTATTGTTGTTAACTAGTAAAAGTCCACACACAAAAATACAGGAAGATATCCACAGGAGTCTCTCCTGAAGGAAAAAAAAAATGGCACGTCCCACAGTCTGTCAAGATCAGTAGACTTTCTTTACAAGGGGCGGGCTCAACAGTTTCAGTAATATCATTAAAGGTGTGCTGAAGCAAGATGAATTAACAAGAGCAAACACATCTAGATGGCTCTGCATCTTTAGCAGCCATACAGGTGCTACCATTGGTGTTTCCGTTTTTCTAGTCAATTTTATTGTTTGATGTCTGAGACCATGATACATTTTCCTGGTCATCCAAAGATTTGCTTCACCTTGGGAGATCACGAACCAAACAGAAGGCTCAGTATAATCTCTGCAAGCTCTGAGAGCTTGACGGGGTTGGGGGGGGAAGCCAAACGTATTTCCTTAGGCATGGACACTAAGATGGTGTGGAAAGGGGGGAAAAGGTCCTCCCGGAGCTGGGTTAAGAGACAGGATAAAAGTCTATGGATTCAGCTGGAAAAAGTGAGAAAGAGATGGAGCATGGGGTTTCCAGAAGCACCCTGGCCAAGTGGACAGGGGCAAGGAGGTCTACGGGAATGTGCATATGTTGTCTATAAATATACGTCATTAGTCTTACAATTCTTACTCAGAAGACTGATTTTTTAAAAGACTTTTTAATGATTATTTTTTTTGAGAAGGTGTAAGTGGGGAAGGGCAGAGAGAGGGGGGAACAGAATACCCCAAGCAGGCTCCAAGCTGTCAGCACAGAGCCCAACATGGGGCTTGAACTCACAAACCATGAGATCATGACCTGAGCCAAGTCCGACACTCAACTGACTGAACCACCGAGGTGCCCCAGAATAATGATTTTAAAAAAAGAAAAGGGGCGCCTGGGTGGCTCAGTCAGTTAAAGCATCTGAATTCGGCTCAGGTCATGATCTCACAGTCTGTGAGTTTGAGCCCCACGTCGGGCTCTGGACTGACAGCTCAGAACCTGGAACCTGCTTCGAATTCTGTGTCACCCCTTCTCTCTCTGCCCCTCCCCTGCTCACACTCTGTCTCACTCCATCTCTCAAAAATAAGTAAGTGTGGAAAAAAAATTAAAAATAAAATAAATTTAATTTAATTTAATTTAAAAAGAAGAAAAGGAAGTATCCAGTGAACAGCGCAGGCCCTTGGACAGGTCAAAATACAGAAGAGGTGTCCTCATTTCCCTGCCCCGAGTGTCACTGTGGACAGTGACAGAGGTTGTCTTCCATCCTCTGCTTCTCTGAGCTCCTTGGTTACTGGGAAGCAAGGCAAATAGAAAAACAGTCCTGTTTTTTTCCCTGGGCCTTTTTTTCTCTCTCTGATTTTTACTGCCTGGATCATGGAGGAGAAAAGGCTCTGCTTTTTACCTGTTTCTTCGTGTATTACGGAGTATCTGCTATGTACCAGCGATTGTTCCCGACGCCAGGGAGACAATGATGAGCAAGGACAGGAGCTCCTGCCTGGGGAGAGCTTTCAGTCCATTCATCAAGAAGCTTCTGAGATGCAGGATTCATGTTCAGACATCAGCTAAAGAAAGCCTAGCTCGCAGGCTCTGGGCAAAGCCTTGGAACAGACAGACAAAAACCCATTTCCTTTTCTCGTGTGGGTCCTAGCCAAAGCAAATCCTCAGAAACTTTCAATATTAACGTGCATTTTAATGGTCACCAATGGATGAGATCATTTTATAAGATTGTCTTCATCTTCAACCAACTATAAAGATGACTTTCAAATTCATTGTTTCCCTGTTGTTTATAGCTGTCTGTGAAAACCGAAATGTGTTCGTAGAAAGCCACAGGATGTTAGAACTTGAATGGAATTTAAAGATGGTGAAGTTCAAGGCTCAGAGAGGATAACTGGTTCTTTCTAAGGATGTTCAAATAGCAGATCACAGAGTCCAGCTGAACACCTAAGCCTTGGACCCTGAGTTTGAGGCTTTGCTAGCCAAGTTACTACGGTCTTTGGTAACGTATGACATGAGTAGGTGACACAGCTATGATTTGCATTTTACAGCAAGACCTAGCCTGTGATTGGGCTAGCCACGGATGCCATTAAACAGAAAAGAATTATCAATAGGAAGGCAAATCCTGAACTTGCTGGTTGCTCTTCCTGGCTAGAGACAGTTTGACCGGCCTCTGAGTTATTTTTCAGAAAACACAACAAATGGGTTTCTGTTCTTTCTCATTATTTGTCACACATTTGGGTATCTTCCCAACATTAGCATAGGAATTACTGAGCTCCTTGTAAAATCTGTAGCCGTTCTAAATGATATTGTGGCACTGGTTGTTTTAATTCTCTAGGGATTACTTCGGAATTGCTTGTTTTAATGTAGTTTTATCTTTTGTTTCAAGAGATTAGAATTTTGTCTGCTCGTGGGGCACCTGGGTGGCTCAGTCGGTTGAGCGTCTGACTTCGGCTCAGGTCACGATCTCACAGGTTCATAGATTTGAGCCCCGCGTCGGGCTCTGTGCTGACAGCTCAGAGCCTGGAGCCTGCTTCGGATTCTGTGTCTCCCTCGCTCTCTTTCCTTCCCCCGCTCGCACTCTGGCTCTCTCTCTCTCTAAAAAATAAATAAACATTAAAAAAATTTAAAAAACATGTTTGTCTGCTCCTGGTAGTGATGAATAAAATTTTTATATAAGTAAATTATGTATAAATTCATAATTTATAAAATTATTAAATAAATAAAATTACAATGACCCCATGGCTTTCTTCTGGGATAGAGCTGTCGAGAGGGTACTGGCAAGATCAGTGACCTTCCCTTTGAGGAGAATCTCCCCGTGGATAATCCACCGGGTTATCATAATTCCAGAAAAGAATGAGAGGGAACGTGCCCACATTAGGGACTTTTAAGAAACTGATGGGAAGCAGTGAGACCGTAAATAGGAAGCAAAGCAATTCCTAGAAGCAACCAAAATTTTCCTTCACTGCTCAGGCAGAGGGATTAAACATATCAGATTAGCAGTCATGGCTCTAAGCTGTTGTGGATGCTCTTATCTTTCGAGCTTCTCAGGGTGACAACTCTTCGGCTGCGTGGATGACGTACAACGCTAGTGGAGGGAGGTTGGCGAACCGCCTCAGCTTTCAGAGGACTTCGGGGAATTCTCGCTTTATCACAATATTCTGCCCTGGAAGTGAGCAGATGTGTAAGTTTCAGATGTGTAACCCGTACTTCCTCCCAGACTACCCCCCCCCCCCCGTCAGCTGTTTAGGTCAGAAAATTTTTATTTTCTGCCCGGGAGGTATTTCTGAATGGAAAATATACAGATTTCAGTAACACAAATTAGATACCGGTATCAGCTCTAACACTGCTGACTGTAGATGGGATGGAATAGGCAGTAATAAGAGGTATCCTGTTTACTGTAATGACCGTATGGACACGGGTGGGGAGAATCCTCACAAGTGTAGCACACACCTGAGAATCAACTTGAGTTTTGTCTCGCCCACTTACAAGTTTGTTCCCTTTTTTGTCTTTTCCCCTTGGGCTGGCCTGTAATTCGTACTAGATCGTGTGGACCATCCTATAACTCAAATGGATGTTTCAATACTATGCCAAGGTTTCAGACATTAGAGCAAGGAGAGTGGTGAGGGCCAGCTGTATACATTCTGTGCTTTGCCTCAATCTAATCAACCTGTATTTTGATTTTCCTACCAGTCAAACATGGGAGTTGGGCTGTATGAATTCAAAGGCTTGTTTCGGCTCTCTGTGCTTTTAATTACCCCTCTCTCTGAACAATCACTAGTGTTTCTATTTATTAATTTACAAGTTTTATAAGCTGTTAAGCCACTTTTAATATGAAGCAAGTGATCGATATTACATTGCTGTATCCCCATGCCATCATTTTTTTTCTTTCCTTTTACATTTTCAAGATGTTTCTGGTCATATCAATAAATTTGAGGTCTTTTAAACATCAGAATAGCCATTATGTGGGCCAGCCAGACAACAGTATTAAATTACTATCACATTTCTATAAACATCCAATTTTGGATAATTTCCAAAGCAGCTTATAGTATCCATACATGAGAACAGATTATTGAATCTATTAATTAACTCACATTTGCAAACTAACTGTTGATATTGAAAATCTTTCAATATAGCTGATTTTACTTTTGTTGACGTATATCATTTTTTTCCCATTTGAGAATAGTTGACACAACGTTACGTTAGTGTCAGGTGTACAACAGAGTGATTCAACAAGGTATACATTCGCTGTGCTCACAAGCATAGCTGCCATCTGTCACCATACAACACTGTCGCACTGTGTCCCTTACGCTGTGCCTTTTAGCCTGTGACTCACTCATTCCATAACCCCCCACGCCCCTTCGCCCATTTTGTTCATACCCCTCCCCCTTCCCTCTGGCAATCATCAGTTCTTTGATTTTTGGGTGGAGTTTTTTGTTTGTTTGTTTGTTTGTTTGTTTGTTTTAGAAAAAGAGCGAGCACATGTGCACAAGCTGGGGAGGGGCAGAGGGAGAGAGAGAATCTGAAGCAAGCTCCATGTTCGGTGCAGAGCCCTACATGGGGCTCGATCTCATGACTGTGAGATCATGACCTGAACCGATATCAAGAGTCGGACGCTTAGCTAACTGAGCCACCCAGGAACCCTTGTTCTTTGTTTTTATATGACTTATTCTGCTTTTTGTCTGTTTATTCATTTAGGGTTTGGTTTTGTTTTTTAGATTTCACATATGACTGAGATCATATGATATTTGTCTTAGTCTGACTTGTGTCGCTTAGCATTATAACTTCTAGGTCCATCCATGTTGTTGCAAAGGGCACAATCTCATTCTTTTTTATGGCTAATATTCCATTACACACACACACACACACACACACACACACACACCCTTATCCATTCATCTATTGATGGACACTGGGGCTGTTTCCATATTTTGGCCATTGTAGCTAATGCTGCAGTAAGCAAAGAGGTTTCAAATTAGTGTTTTTGTTTTCTTTGGGTAAATACCCAATAGTGGAATTGCCAGATCATATGGTATTTCCATTTTTAATTTTTTGATGAACCTCCCTACTGTTTTCCACACTGGCTGCACCAGTTTGCATTCCCACCAGCAGTGCACAAAGGTTCCTTTTCCTCCATACTGTTGCCAACACTTGTTATTTCTTTTTAACTTGAGCCACTCTGACAGGTGTGATGTGGTCTTTCATTGTGGTTTTGATTTGCATTTTTCTGATGATGAATGATGTTGAGCATCTTTGTCATGCATCTGTTGGTCATCTGCATATCTTCTCTGGAAAAATATCTATTCAGAACCTCTGCCCATTTTAATCAGATTGTTTCTGGTTTTGGTGTTGAGTTGTATAAGTTCTTTCTATATTTTAGATATTAACTCCTTATCAGATATATCGTTTGAAAATATCTTCTCCCATTCAGTAGATTGCCTTTTTGTTTTGTTGATGGTTTCCTTTGCTGTGCAAAAGCTTGATTTTGATGGAGTCCCAATAGTTTATTTTTGCTTTTGTTTCTCTCACCTTAAGAGTCATAGCTAGAAATATTGCTACAGCCAATATGAGAGAGATTATTACCTGTGTTCTCTTCTAGGATTTTTATGGTTTTAGGTCTCACATTTAGGTCTTTAGTCCATTTTGAGTTTATTTTTGTCTGTGGTGTAAGAAAGTGGTCCTGTTTCATTCTCTTATATCTAGCTGTGGTACTGTTTAATCATAAGAGGATAGAAGTGTCTTCAATAATTATTTTGCCCTTTTTATGTGAAAAATAAATTATTACATTTCCTGCAGCAACCACATTTCTTTTGACCAAAAGTTAAAAAAAATTGGCTTTTCTAGTGTTAACTTATATGAAGTCCTTTGACTGCTTTGTTGAATTGTATTTTCAAAATGAACTGGTATAAAAGTAGGTGGAGATAATGGGTATTTTCTGATGGTCTTTGAGAGTAATTTTACTAAAGTAGATGTGTTTAATGATTACTTTTATTGATGATCATTTAAAGTAATTTTTCTTGGGGCGCCTGGTGACTCAGCCCATTGAGCATCTGTCTCTTGATTTCGGCTCAGGTCGTGATCTCATGTTCATGGAATCAAGCCCCTCATCGGGCTCTGCACAGAAGGCCTGCTTGTGATTCTCTCTCTCCCTCTCTCTTTGCCCCTTCCCTGCTTATGCTCATTCGCTTGGACACACGTGCTCTCTCTCTCAAAATAAACAAATAAACTTTAAACATTTTTAAAGTAACTTTTCTCAAGATCCTTCAAGAGAATCTTTGCCTTTGAGTGAAGTGATTTTAAACTCTGTTCACCAATGGAGTTCAGTTGCATTGGGAACCCCTCCTGCTGTGAGTTAGCACATCAGTGACTTGGGTTGTTTTGTGATTAATCCTGTGTGAAACCGGTTTTCTCCATGCTGCCCCCGTGGCAGTCTTTCAGTGCTTGTTAACTGTCCAAATACAGTACTCAAAACTGACTGGAGTCAGGCAGGAGAACAAAAATGAAGACCTTCTTTTGTTTTTTCATTTGTTTCCTTCATCTTATAAAATGCTTTAGTAATCCATAATAATATACTTCCTGAGTGGATTTACTATAGTTTCAGAAATTGGGAAAATGTTGAAAAGTTTCACCATTTTTATTGAAGGTTGATCATCCTTGCATTTTTGTGAGCAGTGTGGGGTTTTTTTTCTTCTCAGATTTAGAAGGATCACATTTTTAAAAAAATTTTTAATGTTTACTTTTGAGAGAGAGAGATAGAGAGAGAGAGACAGAGAGAGAGACAGAGAGAGAGTAGGTGTGAGTGGGGAAGGGACAGAGTGAGGGAGACAGAATCTGAAACAGTCTCCAGGCTCCAAGCTGTCAGCACAGAGCCCAACACGGGGCTTGAACTCGCGAACCGTGATCATGACCTGAGCTGAAGTCAGACACTCAACCGACTGAGCCACTCAGGCGCCCCAGAAGGATCACATTTTAAATAAGTGAAACTGTTATTTGCTTGGCTAGCAGCACATTAGATCTGACCAATTCATCTTCGTCTGAGTTGAGTATAAATAAACCATGGTCTCCACGTGATAAGGTGTAAGGGGAGTTTATACTGATATTTCCACATTGTGCTCAGTGACATTTACATTCTGGGGTAGTGAACACAAATGAGACATTTTTTTGGAGTCTCCTGGCTAAGCGTATTTTTAATTTCATCAAAGAAATGCAATATGTTGAAATTCCTATTATTATTTTAGTTTAAGGCATTTGTTAATACTACTGCTTTGAACAAATATATGTCGAATTTGCCCCAGACGGAGCCTCATCTTTCTAGGGTTTCTAACGTTGCACATATACATAAATGTTGGAGTTTTAATGTTTTCCTCCTTCCTCTGTCTTTTCCTTTAGAGTTGAAGAAAGTATAGTGAGATGAAGTGAGAAGGAATGGGAGTCACAGAAAAAAGTGAAATGGAAAGGAGTGATTTTACCCATATGTCACAGGGGAGAGAAAAGTCACAATCCTTTTGAAGGGATGGAGGTCTCAAAATGAACATTGCAAGAGGCTCTTTGAGGTGGGCAGAGTTTCAGTGTAATCTTTCAAGTATTTCCTAAATCGCTAATTAGAAAGTGGAAATCAGTTGTGTGGACTCCATGTACATTCTAGTGGCAATTAGCTACACGCTTTAGACTTGTGTGTGTGTGCTAGCAGCTGTCCGTGGTCAGAACACCGGGCTGATTCACCTCTCAGACGCTTTCTCTCCGGTGTTGAAAGGCATCACCCCATGACCCCTTCTTGGCAGGCACCACATTGTACTAGAATATGTCTGACCCACTGTTGTTTGGAAACTAATGGATTCACAACTAGATAGAAACTGATGGTTTCTACAGTAAGAGTAAAACAAAAGGCTTGAACTGTTTCAAAATAATGTTTATTTTTTTTAATAATGGTTTAAAAATGAAAATGTTAGGTCTATTTGAGGGAGCAATTTTATTATGAAATGGAAGCAGCTTCATGTGGATGGCTGTTTTCAGCGTGTGGTGCACAAAAGAGCAATCACGGTTTGTGTGATATGCCTCCTCCCTTCCCCTGTGAGGTCGATTTCTGTTTGCTACCCAGCATTTGAAAAGCTGTGCTTTCACTGCACTAGTCTTCTGAGAGTGAGACAACTAGGGCATATATAACAAACCGCCTTTCTGATTCTTTACCTCCATACCCAGCACGTGCTTCAAACTTGGAAAGCCCAACTCCAAATTCCACATTCCCAATGCCATTGGCCCACTCCTCTGTCTTTGACACCTCCTTCTTTCCAGATCTTCAGAGCTAACATTTCACAGTCATCATTGTTTCTTTCTTTCTCTCCTGCTGTTGGCTCTGTCTTTAAAATATATATATATATATATATATATATATATATATATATATACACACACACACACACACACACACACACAGAGTATCTGTCCAGTGCTACCAACCCCACACTTCCCAGCCCAATTCACCATCAGCCCCCATTTGAACTCTTTTAATCATCGCCTCACTGCACCCCATGCTTCTGTCTTTGGATATGAAAGTCCTTCCAGCCTGTTCTCAGCACAGCAGCCTGAACAGCTCTTACCAAACATAAGCTGCCTCGTCATGCCCAAACTCTCTTATTCAAAACTCTATCATGGCTTCTTCTCTCATTGGGAGTAAAATCCAAAGTCTTTGTTGGAACATGAGGCCCTCAGTGATGTGTTCCCTACTGCTTCTCCAGTGTCCTCTCCTCTCCAGTGTCATCATTTCCTTCCCTCTTCCTTTTTTTCATTTTTCTTCATGGTGCTTATTACTACCTAAAATAGGTAGGTAGGTAGATAGATAGATAGATAGATAGATGATTGGTCAGATCCTCCTCCCATTCCAGAATGTAAATTTCTTGATGGCAAAGTATTTTTTATTATTTTTTAAATTTATTTATTTAAATTCAAGTTAGTTAACATACAGTGTAGTATTGGTTTTAGGAGTAGAACCCAGTGATTCATCACTTACATACGACACTCAGTGCTCATCCCAACAAGTGTCCTCCTTAATTCCCATCACCCATTTAGCCCCCCACGCAAAACCCACCCAACACCCTTCCATCAGCCCTCGGTTTGTTCTCTGTATTTAAGAGTCTTTTATGGTTTACCTCCCTCTGTGTTTTTATCTTATTTTTCCTTCCCTTCCCTTATATCCATCTGTTGTGTGTCTTAAGTTCCACATATGAGTGAAATCATATATTTGTCTTTCTCTGACTGACTTATTTCACTTAACATAATACCCTCTAGTTCCATCCACATTGTTGCAAATGGCAAGATTTCATTCTTTTTGATGGCTGAGTAATATTCCATTGTATATATAAATCACATCTTCTTTATGCATTCATCAGTTGATGGACATTTGGGCTCTTTCCATAATTTGTCTATTGTCGATAGTGCTGCTATAAACATTGGGGTGCACGTGCACGTTTGAATCAACATTTTTGTATCCTTTTAATAAATACCTAGTAGTGCAATTGTTGGGTCATAGGGTAGACGAAGTATTTTTTGTTGGCCTCTCTATTTCTGGCTGTGTGAATGGTGCCTGACACATAGTAGACACTCCATAAATATTTGTTAAATAAGTGAGTGGTGCAAGGCAGAAATCTTATTCTGCACACCATCATACTGCTCAGTCCTGCCGTGTCCTGGGGAGAGAAGTAGCTCTGTGAAACACCAAAGAGCAGATATTACTACGCAAATCTCAACTGGCACACTTCAGCAGGGAGAGAGAGCTGTTCTAGGCTTCAAGGTCGTTGAAGGCTTCATGGTACTAACAAGACCAATGCTCAGCCTGGGGTGCTGGTAGTGTTTAGAGTTGATGCAGGTGGATGGAGAGATTGTTAATCATATTCAAATGCCCAGGACACAGTAGGAGATTTATTATTCAATCCTGGGAAATAAAGACCTCAAATGTTGATATGTGCATCCTGGGGGTATTCAACAAAGCATCCTTTGAAGCTCTTGGAGTGGATGCCTATCAAAAACAAGAGCACAGCTATAGAAAAACGGGGGCTGGGCCTCAGGAAGTGACTGTTTAACAGGCAGGCTCAGGGGTCAAACCATTAAAGGAAACTCAGAAGAGAAGACAAGATACATTGAAAAGTGGAAGATCTTCCAGAAAGCCATTAGACTTGAGACCTAAGAGGTCATGGGCAGATCTGTGGGATTCAAGTGGGAAGCTGTGAGCTAGATGGAATGGACTTAAATGAGCATGTGGGAAGGAGGGACACTGGTACTGATAATATCTTCATGATGTTAGACAGGAAAGGCTCAAATTGTCACCGATACCATCGAGGAGTGGGGCCACATTGGTGGATCTGCACTGCTGATAGGCAGTGTAGAGGCCCTCCCGTCCCTCCCTGGATCCAGTCTCCTACTTAGACTCATAGGAACCTGGCATCTCCTCACGGAATCCCTCAGGCAGCCCACCGCTTCTGTCCTTATCTTCCTCTTCTCCAAAGTGCCCAGAGCCACATATGATATTTGGCCACCACTGGCCCTTTTAGTGACACAGTCCCATGTGTTGACATCAAGAGAAACAATCAGACTGGTCTTCCATTGACTTTTTCCTTTTTCTGCCTTGACAGTCTTCCATAACAGCACAGATCCTGCGGTCTTCAGGAGAAAATGTCACTCTGCACAACATCAAACTTTAACTGCTCAGCACAGCCCTGTCTCAGGGAGAACATAAGGGCTCTATAAAATACAGAAAAACACTCCTTCCCTTGCAACTTTCAATGAACCCATGAATTATTAGCGACAGAGTTAAACGAGAGTGTGTCGGAAGCTTAGACTGTAAACAGGTGTCTGCAGTACACAGACAACTCACTACGCATCCTAACAGTTGCCTTAAGAAAACTACTTAATGCCAGTCTTGTCAAAATGGATTTTTAGTTCCTCTTCACACCAGGTAGTTAAATTTTTTCAACACTAATGATATGTGTAGGGATGTAAGAATAATATGTTAAAGCACTAATGGGTATTTTAGTAGGGCTGGAGATAGGTAGGGAGGTGGAGAGGGATACAGGAGAGAGGATGATGGCCACTTTTCTAAGATTTCCAGATTCAGATCACCAAACTCCTTTATTTTCTCTCCTCTTTAAAGGTGGACAATCTTTAATGAATAGGTGAGCAAATTTCCAATGAGGCAGATAGCAGGTTCCTATGGGGCTGGGTCATTGCTCTTTCTGTGTTTCCAGCTAGAAAACCCTCAAAAGAAGGAACATAGCATTGTCATCTCTGTGCTCCCCACGTTAATTAGCACAATGTCAGGCTCCCAGGCTCAGTGACTGTGCTGATTTCCTCATCTGACTTGATCAGAGTAGGTTAGTGCCAGTGGCTCCTTGGAAACCAAATGAAGTGCTTCTCAACATTAACAGGCACACTTCCACACAGGGATCTTGATCAAATGCAGTCCTGACCCTGTGGGTCTGCGGCGAGACCTGATTCCGCATTTCTCACAAGCTCCAAGGGGGCACCTACACGCTGGTTTGCAGACCACACGTTACGCAGCAGGGCTTTTGTGGAATGCACCCCCCCCACAGATTCCCCCTCCTGCTGTGGTAGACCCACAGAATGATCCAAGTTCCTCTTCCTGCAGTTCAGTCACATGTGGCTGAACATAGTTTGAACTCTGCTATCTTTTTAAATATTTAAACAAAGGTTTACTATGAAGGCAAATGCAAAATTTGGTTTTTAAAATGGCAAGAAAAAATGCAGACTGTAAATATATATGTTATATATATTATTATATATATTATTAGATTATATATATACATTACTTTATATATTATATACGTTATATATACATTACATATATTGTTACATTATATATATTATAACATGATATATATTATATTATAATATATGTGGGATTTCTTTGCAGTGGAGATCACCCCCTACAGGCTACACTCCCTCTTGGCCTCCAAGGGATGCATTCGGGTCAGAAGCTGCTGGGGTACCTTAGAGGAAAAGGTTCAGAAGCACCAATATAATCCCAACAGGGAAATGGGGACCAGGGACGTCTGAATAGCTAGTCAGCCTCACGACATTGAGGACAACAGCTCGTGTTTATTGGGTTCTTCCTGTGTATGAGCCAGGCATGGCGCACAATACATATATTATCACATTCAATATTACTGGCAGTTTTCTGAAGTACGTATTATGATTCTTTCCACTTGGATCTGAGGAAACAGAGCCTTAGAGAAGCCAGGTGGCTTGCCCCAGCGCACACATCTATCTTTTCGTCAGAGTCCTTGCTATCAACCACGGGGTTTCCGACCCTCCCGAGGAAGGGGGACCCAGGGCTGTAACCAGAGCACCTCACTTCCCGTCCAGGATTCCTTGGAGAAGCTGAGATAAAGCAGGTCGATGCATTTGGCAGAGTGACTTTGAAAATCCTAGAGATGTGCCTTGTATGAACCTGGATATTTACTCCTCCCCTGTTTCTTCATGGTAACAATCAGCTGATTGACTGGGTTTTCTGTTCAGGATCTGATCCGGAGTTCTAGGCTCATCGACAATCAATACTTTCTCATGAATGTGTGCCTCTGCCTCACAGCCATCACAGTTAAAGGAAAAGATGGTCTGTAATGAGGTTTTATAAATTGCATTACTAGGTGACAGGTAATGGGTTTCACTCCTTACACAAATGGAATTTAAAAGAGTAGCACTGGAGTGTTATAAAGAAGAAATTCTCTTCTATTTCAAATCTGCTTTCTAGAAGCTATACAAGCCAGTCTTTTTTTTTTTTTTCTTTTTTTCCTACCTCCTAGGTTTGGGGGTTTTTTTAATTTAGTGATTCATCACTCACATATAACACCCAGTGCTCATCACAACAAGTGCCCTCCTTAATGCCCATCATGCATTTAGCCCATCCCTCACCCCAAGCTCATCTTTTGTAGTATTTTTCCAGGCTTGTGATACCACTCCTTCCAGATATGCACCGTGCTCTTTCCGGAACGTGGATGAACATGCCTGCTGCCCACAGATTGACCTGGTGGCCAAGGGCAAGTGCAGCAGGAGCCGTAGCCTCTGGCAGGCCAGTTTCTCTTATGCGTTATGGCTCTCCGTCCCCTAAAAATAGACTAAATTTTCTCCTTCTCCCTATCATGAATCCCTGACTTTTCTAAAAGTGAGACACCCTGGATCCTTTCTATTTAGGGAGACTCTGTAGAGGTTCAGGTTTGGAGAAAATCAAGCTGCTTTGGAATGATGCAGTCTGATGCTGCTCAGACTATCGGTTAGACCCCAGGGTCAGCAGGAACCCTGAAGTTTTGTGTGTCGGTCCTTAAGCTAATAACCCGGAGGCTTATCCTCAAGAAAAATATTATTCTGAACCATACAGTACCATCATTTTGCAAATTATTTTATACCAGTATCTGATAATATGTAAAAATTCAACACAGTTGATTAAGCAAGAAATATAAGAGAACACCAAATGGTAAGACAGTTCAAAGTGCTACCACCCATGTGACTTACTTGCGAAAGATCTATCTAATGGCTCAGCAGCACCCTCTATGGTCTCCCAGCAGCAGTGAAGTAGCACACAGCCTTTGTGAGGACCTGAAGCTGAGAGGCAGAGGGACTCTGACATGCAGACACCATATGGAGTCATCTCCAAATCTTAATTTGAGATTTGATTGAGAGGCACAGGGAAGCTAAATATTTCCTCTAGTGGAGCCTACAGGCCACCATATGCAATCTGATCTGTGCTAAATCTTGCCATATTCTTCCCATTGTTTTAAAATACCAATTGTCCCTAAGAAAGGTAACATGGAGTCCTTCACATTGCAGCGCAAAAATACTTCTTACATAGGGCTGCTGAGTAGAAAGCTGTATTTCCCCAATGAACAAGGAGGCACAGAGGTATTCCCTCTCCTACCTTCTTGCCAGTTTTGGTGAGGGCAAGTCTCCATCGTGCTGGCCCATCTTGATGATCCGTTATTACAACACAAAGCCCAACACATGGCAGCAAATTCGGAGAACACTTTCCTTCAAGTACATGGAATGTAAGTACATGTGTTCTCACCACTTGCTCCATTGGCTGTGGTGAGGAAAATAGAAGGAATAAGTACTTAAAATAGAAGACAAGCATGTCCATCATCCCACCACCTTGAGAACCTTGAATCTGTTTACCAACTCCTTTTTAAAAGACATACATTTTGGGGCGCCTGGGTGGCTCAGTAGGTTAAGGGTCTGATGTCAGCCTAGGTCATAATCTCACAGTTCGTGAGTTCGAGCCTCACATCGGGCTCTCTGCTCTAAGCACAGAGCCTGCTTCGGATCCTCTGTCTCCCTCTGTCTCTGTCCCTCCCCCCAAATCTCTCTCAAAAATCAATAAACAATTTTTTAAGAAGACATACATTTCCCTTTGTATCAGCTGGAGCTGATCCTCAAAATTATCATTTCAGTGTCAGATTTAACCATATATTCTTGAATATCAACTTTTTTCCTTAGTCTGAATATTATAGCCTTAGGCACTAAACTCCAATCTGAAAGGCATAAGGTAGGTGATCATGGCTAACAAGTCAAATGGTAGAAGCTAAGAGTATATACCATGTTGCCAGGCAGAAGAGGACTCTGGTAAATTGAAGTGGAAAAGAAAGGCACCAGCCCTCCCTTTGAAGATGGCCTATTGGAGATCCCGGTAACTGCCTTGCATCTCCTTAGCATTTGTCTGAATTTGACTCTGAGTCCTGCCACAGACAGGCTGGTATCTTGCCATTATAAGATTTGCCAGACTTGCCAGCCAAGACAATTACCTTTAAACTCTGGTGATCAGAGGATTTATGGCCACCAGAAGCAGTAGGCATCATGGTAATGGGAGAGAGGAGCATTCCCCCTCTCATGGAACATTCATCTCTCCTCAGTGATGACAGCTTTATGATTTTACTGAGAAAATCCACGGAAGGTGCTTTCACAAAATCAACCGTCTTTTGACATATTTCCAAGGGCAGTGGCATAGGAAAGAGGAAACACATTATGAAGTAGAAGCTGAATAAATCTCAGGAATGATAAACGAGATGTCATTTCCATGAAGGGAAATTGACCCCCCACCCCTTGATTTATCCCATTGCAACTTCACATGTCAGCTACTGTTTTCCTTTATTCATAAAGGACCGTGTGTGGAAAATGCTCTTCCTGTGGTAAAGACCTGTGTGTTTGCTATTTGACATTCTCTCCTGGGGAAATTCCTCAAAGTTAGCAGCCTTTGAGCTGATAGATGCAGGGCCCACCTACCACTTCTTACGGGTGCAAGTCTTATCTTCCTTTGGCTCAAAACTGCCTTTTGTTTTTGAAGGAGTTTGTTTTGTAGTTGGGTTTCCAAGGAAGCCAAGTTGATGGTGACACTGAACTCCACAGCATCTTTCCTAGAGAGTCAGTGGTCCACAGGGCCATGTGCAAGTTTACTCCCAAATCTTAGGACTTAGCTTGAGGTAAATGCAGCCCCTTTCTCTTAATTGGGGCTGAGTGGGCAGCAGAAGACAGGGTACTGATTCTTTAAATCTTTTTTCTGTTCCTCGCACATGGGTCCCTTTCTCTCTGCATCACTTTACACCATGTATATTTTCCCCTTTATTTCTCTCTGCCTGGCTGTGACTGTGCAGGCTCTTGTCTTCTCTTGAAAATGTTCTCTTTTATCATGTCCTTGTGTTAATATTTCTACTATTTAATCTCTCCTCATTTATCCCAAAGATTATTAACTCATTTCCACCTCTTGCTCCTTCCCTATTCTGCAATCATCCGTGGCTCATTTCCTTAACTCATAACATTATTCCCCTTCTAGACCTAAAATAAGTCACAATGATGAGAGTAGTAATGATTGTATATTAAGCTATTATGTTTCAGGACACACTGGGCCACACACATCACATTTGGCTTCTCACTTAATCCCTGCAAATGACAGGATGGCATCGTGCCCTTTTAATTGATGAGATTCGACGAGGTTTGTACAATGATTCACTGACAGAGCTGCCGGTCCGGTGCTGTTTATCTGATTCCTGGTGTGCAGAAAAAGGACACAGCTTGCTTGATTATGAGCTATAACTCATAGGCCTGGAGTGAAGCTTGATAAATATTTACACCGTTTCACTCAGGGCCATTCATTGACCCATACCCATTGATGCAGATAATTTTTTTTCACTGCACACCTTTCAATAATTATACATTGGATATCTTAAGCAGTTCATAAATTCAGGCACTAATAGGTAGGCATAGTGGCAAAGTGGGATGAGGAAAAGAAGAGTCTGGGACAAGAGAAGTAGCTGGGAAAGAAAAACAAGTGAGAAGGATTGCTGTTTCTAAGACTTGATAGCCTCTGTCCCTGGAATCTGGGGCCTGATGGGGGCAGAGGTGAGGAGTCACAGCCTTACAATGGATGAGCAAGGAATGGTTGAGCTCACCCCTTCCCATGAAGCTGGAGGGATTTGTATCTGCAGTAAAGGAAACTATAAATATATTCTTCAACTGTCAGGTGGTTTAACTAAGTAGACAAATTTACAAGGTTGGCTTTCGGGAAAAATGTACAACATGCTTACGGAGTTCACAGTCACCCTACCCCCACCCATGCGATGTGGAGTGGGTACCTTCCGATGTCTCTCTTCCCTCAGCTGTAATATCACCCCGCAAAACACCAAACCCGTCATGAAACCATAAAATAAGCAAAAAAAAAAAAAAAGAAAGGAGTGAGAATGGTTAACTAGCAGGGTGCATGGGTAACTAGCAAGGTGAGTGGGTAACTTAGCAGGGTGCATGGGTAACTAGTAGGGTGCATGGGTAACTAGTAGGGTGCATGGGTAACTAGCAAAGTGCATGGGTAACTAGCAGGGTATGTGGGAAACTAGCAGAGTGAGTGATTAACTAGCAGGGTGCATGGGTAACTAGCAGGGTGAGCGTCAGTGGAACAGACACCTGGGTCTGAGCCCCAGCTCCATCCCTTCTGTCACTTCATACACATATTTATCTCTGGGTTTACATTTTTTGAATAATAGGAACCTCGTTGCCATATATCGTCTCATGTTTTTGTAAGGACTAAGTGAACTAGGGTACTTTAAAATGTTTGGTGAAGTATAAAACACGCTCCAAGGAAGCCTGTAATTAGTATCATCATTTTTTATTATTATGAGCTGTACTAACTTTAAAGCACTTCATTTCCCTTATTGGTCAATTCGAAAGAAGTTTACCTCCACTGTTTCTTTCCGGCATCTTAATAATTGACATTTCAGTATCATGTTTTAAGGGAAAGAGAGAGACAGAGAGAGAGAGACAGATACAGAAAGAGAGATCTCCTAGGGCTTGAGTCTGTTTTGGGGGAGCTTTTGATTCCCGGGGCCATCGGGGAACCCAGCTGCTCAGAAACCTTTGGCACAGCCAAACCCCCCACACCCCGCTCTTACCTGCAGACCCCTGAGAGAGGTTCTGAGATGCTGTAATGAGCCCTCAGCTGCCAGCCTCCAGTTCAGTGGCACCTTCTGCCTGGCTTCGAGCAACCACCTAATGATGACAAGAACTGAAAATCCCAGAGTTTCTGCCCCTCCAGCGTCCTGCATGCCTAAAATTGCTTTGACCTCACTCACTCCAACAACTCCACCTGTGCCCAGGTGTTAAGTAGGACCCAGCAATACGGGGTGGAATGACATACCACACACACATCTGTGGACAGCCAGAGATTAGAACTGCTGAGTCCATCCAGAGCAGATGGGCCTGTTTAGCAAGAAAATAGGATTGATTTCGGGAATTAAGCCGAAGGCAGTAAGGGAATTAGTAGGCCAGACATATTAGGCCTGCAGGATAATGGCGGGCAGCGTTGCAGGTCACATGACCTCAAGCGTGGCTAAGCCATACTGGCAGGGTTTCCTCTGGGAGATGGACCATCACTGTGTTCAGTTCCAGAAACAAATACCCACCTACATGCTATTTCCCCTTCTGAAATACAGATACATTTTAACTTTGTTTTCCTTTCATCGTTCAAAGCAGGCAGTTTGGGCAAGGAAAGAGAAACATGGAAAGAAGAGCTAGGAATACAAGAAAGCTGGCAATATTAGATACACTTCATTATCTTTCAAGACCTAAAGATAATCAATAGTTCGCAGAAGAACCAAAAGGAAGCATGCATTCGGTTTTGAGAGTAGTGCCTGCCATCTCTGGTCAGGGAATATTCCATAACACTTGAGTGTTGATGGTGATGATAATGAAAATTCTTATTAATGAAATTTTTTTTATTTGACATTAGCATTGGGTTGTGTCTAGCAAAATAAGGGGATTTGACAAATACATTCTTCCGCACATTTTAATTGCTAATGCGATGAACGTCTCATTTAGGTAGAAGATGATGTAACTTGTTCATCTTTAAAAATTCAGTTCCTTTTTACTTCTTTAGAAAAGGAAAAGTAGCTCAAACTCGTTACTACATCATTGTAAATAATTATCCTTCTGGCCTTTTTATTAGTGGGTTTTAGTTGATAGTTTTATGGCAAGAATAATGTTTATAGGTTGGCACAACCTAAAAAAATCATCTTGTTTAAAATTGACCTGCCATTTAAATATCATCATTTTGGCAATGAACACCTTCTAAACTTACCCTTCTCAGTTGTGGGCATTAAGCCCATAAATAGGAATGCTAGAGGAAGAAAGGAGAAAAGAAGGCTTGGAGAAGTGAATGGAAAATGTTGCCTCTGTTTAGCATGAATGAGCCTGGGATTTAAATAACATTCTTCAGGCCAGATAAATAGTTTTTCTTCGGCTTAGTAATCATGCGTTGCATTCAAATATTTAGGTGAAATGTTTTCTGGCTTTCCTCACTTTGTCATTGATCTTTACATGCTCTGTTGTATTTTAACTCATCAGCTTCACCAAATAAAAGACCTAATTTATACCTTTCAGTACATGTGAGAGAGGCAAAGTTGCTATCATGCATTGGAAACACACGCTATTGAGTTTTTGTTTTGTTTTGTTTTGTTTTACACACACACACACACACACACACACACACACACACACATCTCCCCAAATGCTGAAATACACTGAAATAACTTTAGAAATAAAAGCAGTTGGCGCTCAGAGGCGAAATCATGGGTGATGACGATGATCTCGATTCCTTTCTCTCCTCTGTTTCCAAGCTGCCCTGCAATGTCTGTTCATGATATTTATAAAAAATGAAGATGTTGTAAAAAAAATTCTATTCCAAAGTCATTTAAATTCTTTGTGAGTCATCATCCACCTTTCGCCATTTCGAGACACTGGTTGCTTTGACCCAAATCAGAAGAGCCTCGGAGTTGCCCCTTGCAACCAGGCTCCTCGGCCTTAGAGAAAGCTCGCACGCACACATCTACCCATGAGGGCTCAGAGCTGAAGTCAGAGGAGCAGAAAGGAATTGCAGTTCTCTGCTGTTTCCCCCACCATGTGGCCTGCCGGGCATGACAGATCCGTAGAGCCCTGATCTCTGTCAGTAAAATGCCAGGCTGTGTCATGGGCAGGGTTCATCTGCCCCCGAGAAGGTGGGAACTCATGTTGGGTATTTGAACAAAGGGAGACAAAGTGAATTTGCCCTAAAACCGTGCTATGGCTAAGGAGACAACCTCATGCTGCCTTAATTACATGCTGTGTGAACCGTTTTCACTCTTACACAGGTGATCTTTTCTAGGGATAGTGATGCATCAAATCTAAAGGAATAAAGCAGACAGCATCTTATTGATCACCTTGAAAATGCCTAGTGATAGTCTTTGCCGTGTCTATAGGGCTGATGAATCAAGTGTGATAAGACTGTCGTGCTTCCTACCTCCTCCAACGTGAAATGGATCATGAAGAAAAGAATCAGGGTGAACCACTGATGTTATTCATCACCTTAGACTTCACGTAGACTCTGTAAAAGCCTTCCAGACAGTTGCCCAAGGTAGTTTCCTTTCTTAGAAATACACCGATTCTAAAAAGAGCTAATCAGCACTCTTCTAGAAAGCCCATCAAAGACGGCTTGTATTGATGCAGGCGGCAAGCACTTGTCGAAAGGTTTATTTGTAATAGTAATTTCCTATTGCTAACGTCTTGACAGGTTCCCAGTTAAGCATCGTGTATTAATCTTTACGAAAGGGGAAATAAGGGAGTTCGTGAGTTGATGTTTTCCTCACCCCTTTTTCTAATAGCATTTGCTCACGTTGTGTCTCTGTGGCACACTTTGGTAATTGAAACAATATTTGAAACATTCTATTATTCATTGCTATCGCATTTGTTACGGTGATCTGTGATCAGTGATCCTGACTCACCGAAAGCTCAGATGGTGGCATTTTTTAGCGATAAAGGATTTTTTCATTAAGGTGTGTACCTTGTTTTTTTAGACATGATGTAATTGCACGCCCAACAGACCAACCACAGTGTAGTGTAGACGTAACTTTTATAGGCACGGGGAAGCAAAAAAGAAATTTGCTTGACTCACTTCACTGTGATGTTAGCTTTACTACAGCGGTCTGGAACTGAACCCGCAATATCTCCAAGGCCGGCCTGTCAGGGGTCTTCACCCTGCAGTCCTCTTCTCCGCTCCTGTCCCCCGCCGCCCTGTCCCTCCTCAGGAGGAGATCTCCTGCCCACTCATTGCTGTTTCCTGTTCGCTTCACCAAAGGCTCCTTTTTGCCCTGTGAGCCGAGTCGCTGCACCGCGTGAGAAGGTGGGCACCCTTGTGCACCTGGTGGTCCAGAGGCCCAGGCAGGGCGAAGGTCCATCCGCTCCACAAAGGAGGAGCAGGATGTGAGGCCACTGCAGTTTTTGATCTTGAGACCAGCCGAGCTCCTCCTTTGTCCTAAGATTCATGGTTTTGCCAGAGGCCCACGTGCAGAATGTGGCCGCCACTGTCCTTGTGCTTATCGGCCCCGGGCCCAAGCCACGGGCTGAGGGACCCATGCTGCTCTGTGCTCTGCACCTTCCAGAGTGTAATAATACTCTTCTTATAAATATCCTTGTGCAATCCTGGGGGCAGAGATGAGAGGCCAGCTCCCTTACCAAAAAGGGATCTGTGATGCTTTGGATTCCTGGGCTTATATTAAAGGGACAAGGGAGAACTTGAGGTCATGCTTTGCTTTCCTGCGGAAGGGCTCGAGGTGCACAGGGACACATGGGGGCCGAGGCACAGCCGTAGCTTCCCCGTGGCCCCGGGGACTGCACGATCTTTCAGGGGAAAACGAGGCTGGCCAGGGGAATGTTGACTTCCCGCTGTGAGATTTTTTAAAAAGGCAATGCCTGGTGGTACACATCCCAGGATCACCCAGAAGAACGGGGCCTGGAGGACTGGGAAGGAGGGGGACTTCCAAGTCAGGTGCTTAGGATCCCAGAAGTTAAAGCCATGCCAGTTATATCCACTGTTATCTCTCGGGAACTTACTGGAAGCTTCAT
This sequence comes from Cryptoprocta ferox, assembly GCA_028646485.1. Taxonomy (NCBI): domain Eukaryota; kingdom Metazoa; phylum Chordata; class Mammalia; order Carnivora; family Eupleridae; genus Cryptoprocta; species Cryptoprocta ferox. The sequence goes on from CM053561.1 coordinate 9,431,451, forward strand.
TTCCCAGTAGCTATCTTAGAGGGCCAAGTGACAAATGTTAAGTTTTGGCATTATCACAGTTATGGTTCCTGTATCCTTGGTCATGTCCAAAGGCACCTTCATCATTTGTTAATAAGAGCAAACAAACAGGGTCGGCTCTGAAAGTGTTGTGATTAAACACTGCCACCTGCTTGTCAGCACTTGCAAGGTTCAGGGAAGGGGCTGTCCTCAACTGACCATTCATACCTTGTAATATGCCATGTGGCGCTTCTCAAAATGCCCGTCTGTAAGAGTGAAGTTCACTGCCAACTACCCGTATGTGGTTCCAACTGAGACACAGTTTCTAAAGAAATCCTTAGAATCACCATAAGTTTTACTTCTTTTTTTTTAATGTTTCTTTATTTTTAAAAGAGAGAGAGAGACCGAGAGAGAGGGAGACACAGAATCCGAAGCAGGCTCCAGACTCTGAGCTGTCAGCACAGAGCCCGATGCGGGACTCAAACTCAGAAACCGCAAGATCATGCCCTGAGCCGAAGTTGGATGCTTAACCGACTGAGCCACCCCGGCACCCTTCACGTCTAAGGGCATAGAGGAAACTTGATACCCTATCTAGTCCACGGATAAGCATACTCAGTACATACGTGTGAATCAAAAGTCTCTTTCCTTTTAAAGCAAGACACAGTTTATGATTTCGCACTTGGCCGTGATTTTTATTTTGTCGGTAGAAGCCATCCTGATCCAAAGTCTAGGAAACATTTCAGGGTTTCGTTGAGAATGCGGTCTGTGAACCGTGAGCTGATTCGCTCTACAAGGAGTCTCGGCCTTTTGTTTCCAAGGTAGAGTCTGCGATTGAGCACTTACGATGCGGCAGCCCCACTGGCACCAGATACCATGCTGACCCCAAGACCTATTGTCTCCCATTCAGGCCATCCAAGACCACTGTGAAAATTGTCTTTCTTGCCAGCCACTTGGATCCTGTCACTCCTGCCCTGAAAGCTTCTCGCTGTTTCCTAAAGCCCTTTGTGCCAGCCTCGGCCTCCTCCCTCCGGCTGCTCCAGCTGGGCTCCCCTAACTGTGGGTCTTCGTCTGCCTTCCCCTGACCGCCACCGTCTCCTCTAATTCAGCCAAGCACGGTTATTCTCAGACTCCTTGGACACAGTCTGATGTATTCGGTGCCTCGTTTCCACTAGGACAGTTGAGCAAAACAGAATGAGGACACATAAACCAAAGTCTCTGTCTTACGTGGGCTGCTTCCACTGCCCTCCTAAGCTTGATGAGTTAGGAAAGGATGCACCTGAATGAGACCTGCACGTTGTTGATTCATGCTTTGCGGGTTTTATACAGCTGCCAGACCACCTAGTGTCAGAGTCCCTCCCGGGGAAGGTTTTCGGGGAGAAGGAAGTTTTCTGTATTATTTTAAACAGTTTAAGGATGTTTTAAAGCCATTCGAAGACAAGGGGAAAAAACAATTTGTAGAAGCAAAAAAAGTGTCACAAATGAGGAGGCAGCCAGAATGAATAGAAGGAAAAGCTATTCAGTGGCCACGGGGTGGATTTTGCAAGTGAGCAAACATGAGACAAAGCCTAAGGCCTCAGGTCAGTTTCTAACCATATCCCTGTATGCATTCACTCATCTATTTGACGAAACAGGTCAAAAGCCTGATATGTGTCAGGTGGGATTCAAAAAATTAAAAAGCGGGGCACCTGGTGGCTTGATTTCAGCTCAGGTCATGATCTCATGGTTCATGGTTCATGTCAGCCTCTTCACTAAGTGTGGAGCCTGTTTGGGATTCTCTCTCTCTCCCTCTCTCTGCCTCTCCCTGGTGTACACTCTCTCGCTCTCTCTCTCACTCTGAAAATAAATAAATAAATAAACTTTTAAAAAGTAATAAAAATAGGGGCTCCTGGGTGGCTCAGTGGGTTAAGCGTCCAACTTCAGCTCTGATCATAATCCTACAGTTTGTGGGTTTGAGCCCCGCATCAGGCTCTGTGCTGACAGCTCAGAGCCTAGAGCCTGCTTCGGATTCTGTGTCTCCCTCTCTCTCTCTCTCTGCCCTTCCCCTACTCATGCTCTGTCTCTGTCTCTCTCTCTCTCTCCCTCTCAAAAATAAAGAACACTAAAAAATAATAATAAAAATAAAACGGCATCCAAGACTATAAAGCAAGTCACTGGTTCCAGAGAAGAAGGACATATGTGACATATTACAGTGAGGACAGAAGCCATAGTGGGACCCCCATTTAAGTCTTTTTACATAAGGATGCTTACTTCCTTTAAATACTATTTGAAACCCTTGGGTTTATACCAAGAAAACTTGGGGGAGTTTTAGAATAATACTAATCTCTTTGCAGTTGAGTCTGTGCTGTGGTCAGCCCATCTCTTAGACCTTTGGATATCTTCTGTATCTAGACTACACCTAGGCTGCGTGTTTGACCTTGAAACCATAGCCCCAACTCAGCAACACAGATCTCGGGCTCGACACCAGGAGCAAAGCTTGATTTCATTTCAGTCATGCATGAACTGGCTGATCACCTCCGTCCTGGGAAGGATTTCCGTCCCTGGAGTCGCTGGCTATAATCTAGTATCTAGGGGAAACCACCACTTCTTGTAGAGGAAAGATGATCCGATTCTGCTTTTGTGACAAACTTCTAGCAATGGGAAGGGCAGTCCCCTGGGGTGGGGGCTGCTGAGCGGTGAGGTCGGGGGTCTCAGGGACGAACCCCCAGCGCTGATGGGGAAACATGAGCGAGTTCCCTTAGCCACTTTTTTCTTGGAAATTTCCCTATTAAGTGGAGAATATTCCTGCAAGGCATGTCCGTATTTACTTATAAGCAGCACGTGATAGGGCTTCCTAGAAACTGTAGAGTGGATTGTGAAACATTTCACAGAGGGGGAAGAAAGATACTGATTTGATAATACTTATAGAGGAGGCAGCGTGTGCCGACTGATGTCCCCAAGACCACTTGAGCGATGGCGAAATTAGGTAATAAGGAAGATACCTGACCTACTGCCTAGGATAACTCAAAAGTCTCCTTCAAATGAGAAATAAGCACAAGGAAGAGTCCAGGGTTTCTGCATAACTAAGTACAATTGCAGTAGGAGTGCTGTCGGAGGTGGCTTAATTTCCAAGGTGCCACGTAACGTGGGTTTGTACAAAAGGGTTATAAAAACTGACATTGCTGGCCACAAATCACATCTTTCTACAATTGCAAAAAAAAAAAAAAATCTATACTCAACCCATAGGATCGTAATGAGCAAACCATAAGTCCACCATGGAAATGAAGATAATGATCTGACCACCACCTAGTTGGGTGTCTACCCGTGCTGGCGCTTGGCCAAGCACACCGCACAGTCTTTGCAGCCCAGCCACCTGCACGGACAAGAGGCTCACAGGAGTGAAGTGCCCAAGGTCACGTACGCGGGGAATGGCAAAGCCGGGGTCTGCTCTCCAATGCATCTCCTTCCAAAACCTGCCTTCTTTCCATTACTGCACCACCTCCTAAAGAGGCTTCTGCAGAGGGGCCCCTGGGTGGTTCAGTTGGTTAAGTGTCTGACTTCAGCTCAGGTCATGATCTCAAAGTCGTGAGTTCAAGCCCCGCATCAGGCTCTGTGCTGATAGCTCGGAGCCTGCTTTAAATTCTGTGTCTCCCTCTCTCTCTGCCCCTCCCTTGCTCACACTCTGTCTCTCCCTCTCTCAAAAATAAACATTTATTTTTTTAAAAAGAGGCTTCTGCTGAAAGGTGACCATGTGAAATTTCCTTCAAAAAACTCATTTAGTAAAGGATGCCCACTGTATTCTTCTGTTCAGAGATTCACAGTGTATATTAGTGATTCTAAGCAGCGAAATTTACAGGTAAAAAAAAAAGGTGGGGAGAACCTGATTTGGACTACCCAGCGTTTCAAGCACTCGTTTCACAAAACAAAACAAAACAAAACAAAATAAAAACTTGTTTCCATGAACTAACTTTGGCAAATATTTATCTTCCTTGGCTGCTTCAGCAAATACCTTATCTTCCCAGTCTTGCTCCGAAGGGAGGGGAAGGCGCTGGGAAATCCCCACCACATAAAGTATCAGCAGCTGTCACACCACGAATTGTAAACTGCCTTCCTATTGACAAAGCCCTTTCTTTTTAGTCACTCCCAATTCCCCAACAATCAGGTGAAACTTAGTAGCTTACTTTTTAAAAAATTGATGAAACCATCTTCAAAGGCCAATTTGGGAATCTTGTTGGCTATTTAAGTCCAAATTTAAATGAATTTAAATCATTTTGGGCATCCTTTCAAAGTGGAATGGAAGGTTAGTGTGCGGCCTGCCCCCCTCTCTCCCTCTCTCAACATCATAATATTCATTTGTGTGATCTAGGTCTCGCTCAGGGGAGACAAAGTTCGATTTTTCAGAAGGTCACTGTAGGGTTTGTTTGATGTATTTCTCAGCAAACCCAGGCTTCTCTGCCTTACAGCCTTGGCTGCTTCTCCTCTTAGTCACACACCAGAGAAATAGTCCTGAGTCACATCAAAGCTGCCTGGAGATGAATATTTGAATATGGTCCCTTTCAGCGGCACCCAAATCCTCCTTTCCCCGCCCTCCCAACCTTGGAGGTGGTGTTTTTCTTTCATCCGTGGTAACTGCCACGTGTACCTGCTGGCGCCTTCAGCATTACGGAAGCCAGCGACGTTGGCACGAATGCTGATTCAGTCATCTCAGGCGGGAGGCACACTGATTGGCCCCTGAGCTAGTGAGAAAGATGGTCCACGGAAGGCACCACACAGAAGTCTTGTGAATGATAACATTGTGCTTCAGCGCAGCAAGTGGTTGCTGAGGGTGTTTCACAGCCAGCCTCGGAGATGGCGGCAGGATTTTGGCCCCTCCCGATTTCTTATGTTACTGTGCCATGTGCTTTCCTTCTCTGTCCTCTGGCGGCCTACCCACAGATGCCTTATATACATTTTAGTTCTTTATCATGTTACCAGAAGGTAGGGATGAAGTGAATTTTGCAAGTCAAAGAATTGAAAAGGATTCATGACAAAAATGGGAAATAGTTGTGCAGATATATCTACACTCCCCTGTATTGTCATGGCCATTATGTGTGTACCCATTCTCATGACTCACCCAGTAAAGGAAATGTGTGACTTTGAACTAGGCATTTAAGCTGTCTGAATGGTGTTTTGTGCAATTTTTTCTCTTCCATTTTTTAAAACATTTTATTTATTTATTTTTGAGAGAGAGAAACAGAGTGAGCAAGCGGTGGCGGGGGGGGGGGGAGCAGAGATAGAGAGGGAGACACAGAATCTGAAGCAGGCTCCAGACTCCAAGCCGTCAGCACAGAGCCTGACACAGGGCTTGAACTCGCGAACCGTGAGATCCGTGACCTGAGCCGAAGTAGGAGGCTTCACCGACTGAGCCACCTAGGCGCCCCTTTTCCATTTTTAATCAAGTTTCTCTGTTTGTAAAATGAAAAGATGTGTCTAAAACACTCTCAGACCTCTTCTGCCTTTTCCTCTCATTCCATAAACTATGTATTAACCCATATCTTTATTCAGTTAGTCCCCATTTTGGAGGTTACAGTAACTAAAAGCAAGCATGTAAGCGCAGAAGTACAATCCTTCTGAAAGCTTACCTCTTGCAAAAAAAATAATTTGAAAAACGGAAGCAGGTGAGCTCTCACACACCTAAGTGTAAAGAAAATGCTAGAATATTTACCACAGGGTGGGTCCAGCTCGGCCTACAGGCAGTCAAATCAAAGGTAAAACGAAATGATGCTATGTGAACATCGAACAGGGCTACACTGACTTTGGTGGGGGGGAGGACGTGTTCATCTGGGCACTTGTGTTTGTTGTTGGGGAACGTGCTCAATGGGTCCGATGCTACGTCTTCCATCAGGTTTTATGTATCTTTAAACTGCGCTTGTAACCGACTCTTCTAGTGAATGATATGTAGTGAGAGCAGCCAAACTGATGCAAGCACTTGTACCTCAATGACAAAGTGAACGGTAGGTCCCTGCCATTCGCCAGTTATCCGTGTAGGTCCTTCTGGTTGGGTTTTGGTCTTTTGTTTTTGGCTAAGCCTTCCTCATTCGGGAACACAAAAAACAAAGCCGGGAGTCCATGTCCGTTTCCTCCTCTCAGACTCTCCTCCCACTGACATCTCTTGGGAGGAGTCTCCCACCAGCTGCCACCGTCTAGATGCCCTAGAGCCGCAGGGCTGCAGAGAAGCATCTAGAATGCAGGGAAGGCAGCGCCTCCACATGACTGATGGTTGCTGCTGCCCACTCCCGTGAGGCTGATTCAGGCTGAGGGAATGTGTTTGCCTTGCTTCAAAGAGATAGCCTTTCCTAATACAGTCTTGCTTTACTAGTCCAGCTCTTGGCTGCTTTTTACATTTTTTTAGCCACGTAATCCTGTTTCCCTGATGAGCTTTCTTCATAACGTCGAAGCATTCGCTCACTAATCCCCACAGAGCGTCTATACGTAAAATCTATATTGAATGACACTGTTTAAAAGCCAGGCAAACTGGGACACAGGTGGAGGAAGAAGGTTCAATGTCAGCCCCTTCTAAGCCCACGCTCAGAACTTTGGCCGCCATGCCCGCCTGTCCTTCTCCTGGTCCCGGACGCGTGGGGGACGGTGGGGGACGGTGGGGGTCTCCAGGGAGTCACCAGGTACTGTCAACGCCTGTTCTCCTTGCCAGCTGAGTGACCCTAGAAGCTACATCCAGCCTCTCTGTGCCTCACTTTCTTTACTTCCCAACTAGGGATATTCGTACCTGCCTCACAAAATGCAAGTGGGGATGGATGAGCCGAGGTATGCCTAAAGCTTTGCACAGGACTCGGACCCATGCCTGTCACCCTCTCCAGGGGCGGTAAGACCAGACTCTGAAGGTCCTGAGGTTGACCAGGTGCCAGGGACACCCACAGAGAAGTGTTGGAGCCCCCGGGCCAGCCCTCCCTCACGGTCTTCTTCCCTGAGTCTTTTCCCCTAACTGTTCCCGATCTGATAGGGGTTTCTCCGTCAGTTTGATGTGAAGTCACCTGCCCTAACTGTCCCACCTCCAGAACCACCCAAATCTTTTTTCTTTAAATTTTATTTAAATCCAAGTTAGTTAACGTATCGTGTGATAATGGTTTCCGGAGTAGAATTTAGTGATTCATCCCTTACGTACAACACCCAGCGCTCATCCCAACTTAACTAAGGATAAGTGCCCTCCTTAGTGCCCATCCCCCATTGAGCCCATCCCCTCACCCACCTCCCCTCTAGCAGCCTTCAGTTTGTTCTCTGTATTTCAGAGTCGCTTATGATTTGCCTCCCTCTCTGTTTTTATCTTATTTTTCCTTCCCTTCCCTTACGTTCGTCTGTTGTGTGTCTTAAATTCCACGTGTGAGTGAAATCACATGATATTTGTCTTTCTCTGACTGACTCATTTTGCTTAGCATAGTACCCTCCAGTTCCATCCATGTTGTAGCAAATGGCAAGATGTCATTCTTTTTGATCGCCAAGGAATACTCCATTGTGTATGCATACCACATCTTCTTTATCCATTCATCAGTCAACGGACATTTGGCCTCTTTCCATACTTTGGCTATTGTCGATAGTGCTGCTATAAACATTGGGGTACATGTGCGCCTTGGAATCAGCATTTTTGTATCCTTTGGCTAAATCTCTAGTAGTGCAATTGCTGGGTCATAGGGTGGCAGAACCACTCAAATCTTGAAGACAGGACACAGCCCCACTGAGATGGCCATGGGCCAGAGCTCCCGTGGGTCCCTAGGGCCTCCTACAGTCTCCTAAGGGCATGTGGATGACGCCACAGGCTACTGGGGGCACTGACTTTGGTTTCTTCTGCCCCCGTGTTCCCTCAGCTCTCCTCAGCTGATGCCTTTCTGGACACAGGAGTGCATGCAAAACCTCATCCCCTCCCCAGGAGAAAACCACTACCCACCCACCCGCACCCATGCACTCACGCAGCTCTTTAAGTTCTGAAGAGATACCCCCTCTCCAGACTCCGGGAACTGTGATTCAGTCAGTGAGCGCCTGTATTACTGCACCCACTTCCCAAGTTCAGAGGTCTGCTGACACTTAGCAGACATGCAACTTTAGAGAAATGACTTTGTTTTTCTGAGGCTCCTTCTACATGCACGAAATGGAGTTGATAAGCTTGCCTTGCACGGAGGTTTTGGGACATCGGCGAGCTCACAGTAGGCGTGCGGGGCATCGTCTCAGTCCGCTCACAGTAGGCTCAGTCTGCTCCGATGGCCGTAACACACCACATGCTGGGAGGCTTAAATGACAGACGTTTATATTCTCACGATTCTGGAGGACAGAAGTTCAAGATCAGAGTGCCACCAGAGTTGGTTCCTGGTGAGACCTGTCTTCCTGGTTGGCAGATGATGGCCTTCTCACTGTGTCCTCACATGGCCTCTCCTCCATGCGCACCTGAACAGAGATCTCTAGGATCTCTTACTCTTCTTATAAGGACGCCAGTCCTACCAGATTAGGGCCCCACCCTTACGACCTCATTTAACCCTAATTAACTTCTTTAAAGACCCTATCTCCAAAAATGGTCACGTCGGGAAGGGGGACTTCAACATAAGGGTTTTGACTGGGCAGATCTGCACGGTGCACAGTTAGTGACATCGCTCGCTCTTCCCTCGCTTCTCCCATGCCCTGGCAGCACCTGGGTTTTCATCTTTAAATCAAGTGCATGTGTCCCTCTTGCCCTGGAGTCTTGCTTCAGATGCAGCCCTTTAATGTAGAGTCACAGCTCTGCTTCATGCACCTGTTTAATGCACCTGCTTCATGCACCTGGCCAGCCTCCCAGCAGCTCAAGCACTTTGTGCTCCTAAGAGCATGTTGTGGCCTGGGGACACCTGCTCCCATGCCATTCATTTCCTCAACTTCTTGCCCCTCAGCATGCCTGACTGGACCCCCGCCTCGAGCTGAGTAGCTGCGCACCTGTAGGAGCTCTGTCTCACCCTCCTTGCACCCTGGCCCTGCCCTCCCTCCAACCAGTGGCACCCCAAATAAATGAAGCCAGTGACCTCAAAGTTGCAGGTGGGTATTTTAGGTCCCCTGTAAGTGGTCCCTGCTCAGGTATGTCATCATATGCTTAGGAAGGGGTAGGGTCAACACTGTCCACAGCTTCAAGTTTCTACTATTTCTAGAGATCAGGTATCATCTTGGGACCTGGCATCCCTTCTGAGGGAGAAGAGTAGCAAATGTTTGGGTGCATAGCCCCTTCCTCGCTCGGCCTGCGCTTGACCTCTATTCTCTGTTATTTCCTGGCAGTGCTGGGAAAATAGTTAAAGGTGTGGAGCTGCACATACATGTAAATGATCAGGAAAAGTTGATCAGAAAGTTAAATACATGTTTAAAAAGCTCACAGGAAAGATTAGATGCCAGCGTAGGATGGCTGTGGGAGGTAGTTGCTGGGGTTACTGAAATGTTCATTGAGGAAACCCGTACGGTAAACATGGCGCTGAAGCCCCCACGACCTCGAGCGGAGACATATGTAGGGCTGCTAAGTCACAATGCCATCGTTGTGTGAATGTGCTCTTTACAGTGAGGCTTGAAGGACAGAGTGGGCTAGGGGTGTTGAAGAGCTTTGCTCCCTGCCAGTCATCCTCTGGCTCCGAGACTGATCTGGGATCCTCCACTTCCCATCCACCCTGGTCAGCTCACAGTTCACACCCACCTCACTTTCTAGACACAGCCTAGGGGGCAGCCCCGGACGCTGCTGCTCACCCCTGTGCCCCCCTGGCAGTGAGGACACAGGGAGGCCGCACCCTGTGTTTAGCATGTGGATAAGACCTCTCAGGTATTCAGATCATTCATTTTTATTTTTTTAAATTTTTTTAACATTTGTTTACTTTTGAGACACAGAGAGAGACAGTGTGCTCAGGGGAGGGGCAGAGAGAGAGAGAGAGAGAGAGAGAGGAAGACACAGAATCCAAAGCAGGCTCCAAGTTCTGAGCTGTCAGCACAGAGCACGACACGGGGCTCAAACCCACGATCTGCGAGATCATGACCTGAGCCGAAGTCAGATGCTTAACCGACTGAGCCACCCCGGTGCCCTGGTAGAGTTGTTTTTAAAATTCAGGTGCACCTGGGTGGCTCAGCTGCTTTAGCATCCGACTCTTGATTTCGGCTCTCACGGGCCATGATCTCATGGTTCATGGATTCAAGCCCCTCTTGGGATTCTCTCTCTCCCTCTCTCTCTGCCCCTCCCCTGCTTGCTCTCTCTCTCTCTCTCTCTCTCTCAAAAACAAATAAATAAACATTAAAAAGTAAATAAAATACAATTCAAGGCACCTTATTCACTTTGCATTATTTCTGTCTTGCAAGATAAAGCAGAGATACTATGGTTAGGGTCCCTAATCAGCCACATAACCATTGATCTCTGCATAATCCAAAAGAACAGTGGCTCTCGGGACCCTCTTCCACTTAACCTCCTTCAGCATGTGGGGCAGATCTGAGGCATCTCCTAGAAAACGGGGCAAGGGGGTCCTTCTGCGGCCATTACTTTGATGTAATTCTTGGTCTTTAGATGACACTTCAGTCTCATCAGTCATCAGGATATTCCCAGAAATGCTTGGGTGCACATTCTGATTGCACCTGCTTTCTAGTCTCAACAGAAGGCAAGCACTACCCAGCGCTGGGTGGGAAATAGGAGCCAAGTGACAGGAGCCATGGGAGATGTGTGATAAGGGGACAGGGGGAGGGGGGTGGAGGTGGGTGGGGACACAGGCCTTGTCTGTGCCAGTCTCCCAGGCACTGGAAGGAGAAACCCCTCGACCTGCACACCAGTGCTCAGTTCCTTATGGAATAAAAAGAATTTTTAAAAAAAGTGTCAAATTTGGATCTACTTTATGGAAGGTTAAATTCAGCTGGAACAGAATTTGTAAATTCCAGAATCAGAATATAGTTTTCTAAAAATGCTCTTTGAGCATTCAAACCATAAGAGATAAAGGACAAGCATTAATGTTAAGTATTTCTAGATGGAAATCTAATCCATGAAATCATAGCATCATTCAAAAATTATGATACCGCAGCCAACACAATTAAATAACAATTGCTCTTTTATAACCAGAAACGATACATGTAATTTAGTTGTGATGTTGGCTCTCCTGCAGACTGTCCTGTAACTTGCATCTGTGTTTCTAAAACCAGGAGAGACTAGCGCAAAGATAACTAAACTGAGTAGGAGTTGCAGGAGAGAAGCTTTGCTACTTTCTAGAGATGGTGCATTTGCTTAACCAGACTCCGCTTCAACATATCCAGAGGCAGGTGCTCCGTGATGGGTAATGATTTATCCAGCAAGAAATGTGAGCCTGTTGAAGAACTGTCATTCTCCAGAAACCCAATCAGCACTTCTTCAAGTAACTTTTACAACTAGAAAAATTCCCGATGCCGATTGAAAAGTTTAGAATGAGACTCAGATCCTGCTTTTCAGTAAATTATCATAAGCCCAGTAAGCACAGAGATCCCCTAATTATCTACACCTTTACCCTAACATTCGAAGCAAAAGAATATGATTTTTTTACTTGTTTATTTTAAGAAAGAAGGAGAGAACAAGCAAGGGAGGAGTAGAGAATGAGAGAGAATCTCAAAAGGGTCTCACGAACCGTGAGATCATGACCTGAGTCAATATCGAGTCAGATGCTTAATTGATTGAGCCACCCAGGCACCCCAGGAATATAATTAATCAATGTTGTGTTGTGGGCACTAACACCATTGCTGATAAATGAAACGTGGAAAGGGGTTTTGCATTAAGTGACCCCTTTGAGGAACCTAGAAAGTTGCAATGTTGGCATCACTACGCCGGTAACATAGGTGTGGGGGAAACAATGACACAGAAAACAGAGTGAAAGAAAAAGAGAAAAATGACAGACCCAGCAGTTATCATTTCCCCTTGGGTAAAAAGAAGTAGGCTAGAACTTCGGCTTCCCCTCCCAAAAACTGTATTACTTAATGAGCATCGTAAAGAATTGTTCTGTCAGGTGCTCAGAGTTTGAGGCTGAAGTATCACAAACCAGTGGCAGAAAGTTTGTCACAGATTTATGTCAAAGAGAGATCGCTGCCATTATATATAGCCCAGTCTCTAATAATAATCTCTAACATTTGTTTAGCTGTTTAAATTTCAAAGCACCATGTCCTACATCATCTTATCTGATTATCAAGACTGTTTGATGAGGGAAGCAGATAAGGTGACATGTCTCTGGAAAATGAGGCTTGGAATCAGTAACATCATCACATGCAATTGGGAATATAAACACCTACAGCCTTATGGAATAATAGAGCAAGAAAAGCCTCCAGGCACCATATGCTCCTGCCTTGTGCCTTTAAGCAGGATGGTGACAAGCCAGTGATGATAAATCCCCCAGCCCTGCTGCAGGAAGGCCACCTAGGTGATGCCCGAGGCAGAGCCCGGGTTCTGCCCACTTGCTCTGGGTCCCATTTCACAGCATGCCAACCCATCCGTCCGCGTCTCTGCTTCCTCCCCTCTCAGCCTCAAAATATTCCCAATTAAATAATTTACTGAGGAGTCAGCTCATCTTTAAGAAACAATTCAGAAAATACTTATGAATTTATGAGACTGATAAAATTATTTTTTCTCATAGGGGTGGCTCAGTTGGTTAAGGGGCCGATATTAGCTCAGGTCATAATCTCACGGTTTGTGAGTTTGAGCCCTGCATCGGGCTCTGTGCTAACAGCTCAGAGCCTCGAGCCTGCTTCGGATTCTGTGTCTCCCTCTCTCTCTGCCTCTTCCTCCCTCTCTCTCTCTCTCTCCTTCACTCTCTCAAAAATAAATAAGCATTAAAAATATTTCTATAAGGGGCACCTGGGTGGCTCAGTTGGCTAAGCATCCTACTTCTGCTCAGGTCATGATCTCACAGTTCATGAGTTCAAGCCCCGCGACAGGCTGTGCTGACAGCTCGGAGCCTGGAGCCTGCTTCAGATTCTGTGTCTTCCTGTCTCTCAGACCCTGCCCCGCTCCTGCTCTGTCTCTCTCTGTCTCTCAAAAATAAATAAACATTAAAAAAATTTTCTAATTTTAATAAAAACAAAAAATTATTTTCCTGGTAAATGAGAGGTTTATGTGAGATGTTTTGAAGAGGAAAGGCAAAAACAAGGGGGGGGGGAGGACAACTCCAGAACACAGAAGACTCTTTTGTGATTTTTTTTAAGTAACATAGTAAACTAGGGAAAGAAAACAGTTTTCCAGAGGAATTGAAGAGAAAACGGGCAAGCAGATAGGCTGTCAAAAGCGACCGAGAGATGTAAATGGAGTGAAGGAGACCATGGGGGTGTCAGGCCAGAGAGCGGGACCCTCTGCGAGTACCTGAGGCCGCAGCCCTGACTGCCCTGACTGGTAACCTCTGGGGAGTAGCCGAGGGCCGCCCGCCTGGCGGTGTCTGCACCCGCACAGAGGGCCGGGCTGGGGGCAATGCCTCACTGACTCCAGTCTCTCATGCCCTGTGTACCAGACATCTCTGTTCTCCACTCCAACACACATCCATTCATTGCTTACCCTGACTCTAGAATTGGAAATTTCATAACTGCACCACCAAAGACACCAAGCTGGTAAGAACACACTACAGAGAGCCACAGTCTGCAAATCTATTTATCATCTTCCATTTAGGGTCCCAGAGGGCTCAGGGTGGACCCCACGCCTTCAGTGGAAGCTGTTCCAACCTGCCATTGTGAACGAGACTTCCTTTCCTGGCTTGACGCGCCACACTTTCAAATCCCAACCTTCAGTGCTTGTCCAATGCCAATAGCATTCCATTTATCACAGGCTAATCCCAGAGTCCAGTGCGAAAAATAAAAACCTCTGGAGTTTGTGGATAAACAGAAGATAATGAATGAATGTATTGTTTCTTTTGCCCTGGAAGAAGTAAAGATGGTCTCGTCTGCAAAAACAAAATTAGCATATCCATCAATTAGGGTCGTGTTTGTGTCTCTTTATCCCTTAGAGTGGTATCTTAGTGTGAAAATATTGACTACGAGTGAGCCTTGTAAAGAAAAATGAATGATTAAGAGCACACCCAGGGCAGAAGGGAGGAAAAACACCAGTTAAAATACCCACCCAGTGATCAATCCGTTTTCTTAGGACAGACCAACGTGTTTGGGGATTGACGACAGATATAAACAAAACCTAACCGAAGAGTTCCAGCATTTTGTCCCACGGACTCTTCCTTCGTCGTGTATTTCAGATTCAGTAGCTTTGTTATTTCCCACAGCTTATGCCTGTCAGCCCTGATCCCTGCAAACAAAGCCCTGGACTCCAGCGTTCTCTGTTAGCCCCACTTCTGCATGACAGGCATCCCCTGTGGTTGGTTGATTGACAGGTCCTTGCTGGCATGACCCGGCCAAGCTTGGTGCACGCACCGTCCGGTGGACGCCTCCTCCGTTCTGAGATGCTCGCAGCTTCTTCGTGGTCTTGATTTCTTTGGAAAACATTACAATCACCGTCGTTCCTGTTTTATATCAGTTTCTAGCAGGCCCCTCCTCCGTTCCAGCCAGCACCCTGTGCTCTAGCCTCGAGAATGCCCCGTCCCCCACTCCACCTCCTCACTCATCTCTCAACTTCCAGGGTCGTTCAAGCGCCCTCCCTCTCTCTTCGCTTTCAAACCTTTTCTCTTGACACACTGAAAAGTGCCACTTGACAGTCCCCTCTTCTGCACAGCCCCCTCCTGGCTTCAGTCCTTCCTGTGATGCTCTGGGTGCCGTGTGTACGTGTAGGTGTTTATCACGTGTCTGTGCCCTTACGTGAACCCCAGGCCTTTAAGAGTACATCTGCTCCTGGGGCGCCTGGAGGGGGCTCAGTTGGTTAAGCCTCCGACTCTTGGTTTCGGCTCAGGTCATGATCTCAGGGTTCGTGAGTTCAGTTCAAGCCCCACACGGGGCTCCGCACTGACAGCAAGCACAGAGCCTGCTTCGGATTCTCCGTCTCCTTCTCTCTCTGCCTCTCCCCTGCTCATGTTCTCCCTCTCTCTCTCAAAGCAATTAAATAAACACTAATTTTTAAAATAAATAAATAATACATTAAAAAGCTTTAAAAAAGTAAAATTATACAGGCTCTGAAGAGATCATTGCACATCCACGTTCACAGCGTGATTCACGAGAGCCACGGGTAGGAGCAGCCCAAGAGTCTATGGAGAGATACGTGAATAAGTGAAGGGTGGCATGTGTGAGCAGTGGAGTACTATGCAGCCCTGAAGAGGAAGGACATTCTGACACCTGCTGCAGCGTGCACCCTGAGGACATTGTGTTGAGTGACACAAGGCAGGTGCAACAGGGCAAGCGCTGCATGATTCCACCTATACTAGGTAGCTAGAGGAGTCAAATCCTAGAGACAGAACATAGAGGATGGTGGTCAGGGGCTGAGGGCAGCAGGGGAGGAGGAGGGAGCAGGGAATGGGGAGTTCGTGTTTAATGGGGATGTAGAGTTTAGTTTTGCAGGATGGAGAGAGTTCTCATGATGGTTGTAAAACAGTATGAATATAGGAGCATCTGGGGGGCTCAGTCAGTTAAGCGTCCCACTTCAGCTCAGGTCACAATCTCACGGTTAATGGGTTCGAGCCCCACATCGGGCTCTGTGCTGACAGCTCAGAGCCTGGAACCTGCTTGAGATTCTCTGTCTCCCTCTCTCTCTGCCCCTCCCCCACTTGTGTGCTTTCTGTCTCTCTCTCTTTCTGTCTCCCCAAAATAAATAAACATTAAAAAAAAAAACAGTATGAATGTACTTAATGCCACTGAACTGTGCACTTGAGGTGGGGGCACCTGGGTGGCTCAGCCATTTGAGCGGCCGACTCTTGACTTCAGTTCAAGTCATGACCTCACGGTTTTGTGAGTTCGAGCCTCATGTCGGGCTCTACACTGACTGCATGGAGCCTGCTTGGGATTCTCTCTCTCCCTCTCTCTCTGCCCTTCCCAAGCTTGTGCTCTCTGTCTCTCTTTCTCAGAATAAATAAATTAACTTAAAAAAAAAGAAAATCCTTAAAAAAATAAAAATGGTTGAGGCAGTATATTATATATTATGTGTATTTTACCACAACTTAAATACACATTTTCAAAAATTACTTATGCTCATTTCCCCGCAGCATTCAGTTGTGAAGAACTTGAGGGTCCCTGCCTTTTGCTATTTTCCAATGCTGGTGTCATTTGTTATGTTCTCTAGGCCCTGAAAACGTAAGATAAACAAAGATGCTCAATAGACATACTTGAATGACTGCAAAATGTCAGTATGTGGGGGAGAGAGAGAGAGAAGGAGGGGTTGGGGAGAGAGGCAGGGAAGGAGAGGGAGAGGCAGGGAAGGACAGAGAGAAATTTCTCTAACATCAAAGCATCCCTGACCTCTCTCTGGCCTCAGTGTTATGTGCAGCCATAGTCTGATTAAACCAAGGTCAATGTCACTGATATTTTGAGAAGACTGTGGCAAAGAACCAAATAAGCCAAAAGTTACCTTAATCCACAGGGTCGGAAAAATGAAAAGAATCAGATAAAGTAATCAAAGAAAAGCTTTGAGATAAACAGAGAAGCAGAACACTTTATTAAATGGATTTTTGATAAAAGGTGGAAGCAAGCCCAATCATCAGCAAAAACAACCTGCGAGTACTCTAAAGAAATATGGATAAAATACCATGAGAGAAAATGCGTCAGGATATTGAGGAGAAAATGCAAGAAGTATCATGTCTACAACAGAGGGAAGGATGCTCATCAGTGGAAACAACAATAATATATTTCTCTCCAGGCCAACACCATGGGCAAGTGTGCAGGGCTGGCCTGTGGTGGGACTCACACGTTTTACTGGCAGTGTACATAAGGAGACAAAAAGCAACATATGGAGAAATACAAAAATATACTCTCTAGAGACACTGCCTCTTCAGATGTCAAGAAAAACCTGGATGGAAGCGTGCAGAAGAGTGGCAGGCTCCAAACTTACAGATTCAAGGCCACCCACAGAAGCAAACATCAAACCTTAGGCAGCTCATTACTCAAATAGTCCCTTTCTTTTCTGGGGTCAGTACAAGACTCTAGGGAACCAAGAGAGATCCCTCTGTGATGCTTAGTGACCCCACCATTAACATGGAGAAAAAGAGGGGTGCCTGGGTGGCTTAGTCGGTTAAAGCGTCCCCATCTTGATTTTGGCTCAGGTCATGAGCTCACAATTCATGAGATCGAGCCCCACATCGGGTTCTACACTAACAGCGCAGAGCCTGCTTGGGATTCTCTCTGTGCCTCTCTCTCTCTCCCTCTCTCTCTCTCTCTCTCAAAATAAATAAATACCTTTTTTTAAACAAGTGGGAATAAAGATGGAGAAGGGTCTGAGTCTTTGACCAGTGAGATATTCCTTCCTTGCATCTCCCCACATGGAGCCTCTTGGGCAGGCCGCCATCTTGTCCACACCTCTGTTCCAGGGGAGGGGAGGAGTCCCATCGCTACATTGCATCTCTTGTTACCTAACTCAGTGCCCGCCACATTGTAGCTATGAAAAGGTGGGTTGTTTGTTTGTTTGTTTGTTTGTTTTCATTAAAAATGGATGAGTAAGTAGAAATGGGCAAAGCGCCACTGTATCTCGACTCCACTGCTTTTCAGCTGTGTGACTGATTAAGATACTTAAACTCTCTGTACCTCAGTTTCCTTGTTGGTAAATTGGGGACAATAAATAGTTTCTACCTGAGGCGTGTTTAAAGGATTAAATGAAAGAGAACAGGTAAAATGTTTTGGCCAGTGCCTGGAAAGAGCGTACCTCAATAAATTTCAGCTGTTTCTCACATTATTTTTGTTAAGTTATTCCTTTTGCTAAGATACAATTGGAGGCCATCATAAATTTCACTATGCATAGAGAATATGAAATCTTTAAAAGCACAAATTTACCCCTCTCAAAAAACTCAACATAGTTTCCACCTAACAGTGAGCTTCAACTGTTCATGAGTGTTAGGCCATTTGAACTACAAAGATTTTTTTTTTGTACCTAAGTATTAAATCCTAGCATAATTTTAATGTGTTTTAAATTAAAACATCATTATGAAGTGCACCATGTAATTCTTTAAGTTTTTTTCAGAATGTGTGGGAGAAAATTTAACTTTCTCTTTGTGTTTCAGATTCACTATTGTGATCATAAATTATTCAGCCCTCCTTAGACATGAAGTTATTAAGCACCTGTTATGTTCCAGGCAATGTTCTCGACACGGGGGTGCAGTAGTGAATTGAACAAAGCCCCTGCTCTCATGGAGCTTATATTCCTGTTTGGAAGGAAACACACACATGCGTGCACACAATGGAGCGATGATGGCCATGAAGGAAAATGATTATGGAGAGCATTGCATGGAGAGAATGGTTATCTAGAGTAGTCAGGGATGCACTCTGATACAGTGACACTTAAGAATGCAGTGATGTGATGGTCTCTGGGAAGAGACCCGTTCAAGGAAGAGGGGACAGGAGGTGCAAAGGTCCTTGGGTAGAAGCCTGTAGTGAGCTACCAGAGCGGAGAGAGAGAGCATATAAGGCCAGAGAGCAGTGGGGAAGGGGAAGAATGGTATGTAAGAAATTCGAGAAAGTAACTGGGAGCTATGATACGGATTTGGACTTTGCTCTACGTTTCTGCCAGGAAGAAACTGGAGAGATTTTATGCCTGGGAGTGATAGGATTTATATTTGACAAGTGCCACTCTGCTATGTGTGCAGTGTGAGGGTCGTGGTGTGGGCTGGGATTCTGTGTACGTGTTAAGCAGAGCCGAAGGGGCCTGCTGATGGGTTGCATATGCTAACTGTTGCAGACGTCACTTCAGCGGGGCATCTCCAGATGTGACTTGCCACGGCAGGTATGCAGAAACGTGATTTCTCGAAATGTCCTTCATGTCAGCTCGCTTTGTTTTCGTTTGCTTTGTTTTCATTTGGTTTGGTTTGGTTTTCGTTTGGTTACAAGTTACTCCATCTCTTTGTGACATAAATGAATCTGTGTGGTTGAGTCA
The DNA here is from genome assembly GCA_028646485.1 of Cryptoprocta ferox. Lineage (NCBI taxonomy): Eukaryota > Metazoa > Chordata > Mammalia > Carnivora > Eupleridae > Cryptoprocta > Cryptoprocta ferox. The sequence goes on from CM053561.1 coordinate 9,450,400, forward strand.
GACTGTTTAGCATGGATACATGTAGAACTCACAGTTCCAAGTCTGATTCTGGCGGTGGGAATCGTGGGTTCTCTGAGCCTGATTTCCTCAACTATAAGCTGTATGTAAACTATAAACCTCTTTCCTCTACCAGAGCTATGGCTGTAGCTTGGTCAAAGAGCTTCCCAGTTGGCTATACCAAACTTTACCAAGTTTACTTGGATATGGGAATTCAACGATTTTCTTTTTCTTTCTTTCTTTCCTTCTTTCTTTCTTTCTTTCTTTCTTTCTTTCTTTCTTTCTTTCTTCCTCCTCCTCTTCCTCCTTTTTTTTTAGAATTTTTAGAATTTTTAAAGTTGATTAACCTGGTTTCCACTGAGATCAAGAATTATTCCAGCATTGGGATTCTAAAACACCTACTATCATCCATTACCATATTTTACGTTCCATATTTTAAAAGCATTTCTTTTCAAGTAAATTTTAGTCTCTCAGTCTTTGGTATTCCTCTTTGTACCAACCTTGCCAAAAACCCTCTGGCCCACATAGTCTGTCTGCAGGTTGAAGAAGAGCATGTAACGGAGTGGTTAAAGCAGGGTCTCTGGAGCCTGACTCCTGGCATTTCAAACGCAGCTCTGCCACTTACTAGCTGTGTGATCTCAGGCACATTTCTCAACCTCTCTGTGCCCTGTTTGCTCATCTCTAAAATGAAGATAACAACAGTACTCCCTCACAGGATTGCTCTGAGGACCCCAAAAATTAATGTCTGATAAGCACTTGAGATTGCTTGATACACAGACAAACTAAATAGGAGTTTCTTATAATTATTATTTCTTCTCTCCACTCGAATACTGTACCCACCTCTACTTTTAAAGAATTTGAAAACTGCTTGATATTTAAAATCTCTGTATCTCAAAGAATTCTCTTTAGTGGTGAAATGATACCCCTGCCCTGGAACAGGATTTAGGACAGACCGTTTGTGAAACGTGCCTTTTGAAACACCATAGATTTTCAATTCAGAAAGAACTTCGTTAATCCCATCCCGCTCCTTTATTGGCGCTGTATGTTTGGAGAGATTCTTCCTGAGTTTCTATTCCTACATCTGTCGAATAAAGATTAAAATATGTGCTTCTCAAGGTTGTTGTAAGGATTAAGAGAGAGAATGTATGCGAAGTGCTGGGAAATAGCTTTATCACTCTTCATCTCTCTCCGCTCAGTCACAGTGTGAGTCCCCTAAATCAGCATCCGTGAAACGTGACACGATGCCCCAAGATTCAGAAATGAAGTGTCTCGATGGAACGTGTCTCTCTTGGGTGAGAGTCGCTTACAAGAAAATGGGGCCATGTGGGCGTGGGCGGTGGGGGACAGAAGGTGCCCCTCGAGGGGGCCCTGCCCACACACAGCCTCCACAGATCGCACTGCCTGAAACTGCTGGGCGTGTGTGTGATGTCTTCTCAGCCCCGGTTGGCTAAGGAGATGGGAGAGCCCCTTACTCCCTTCCCAAGGAGATTTTCAAAATTGTCTTTGTGCTTGGGATTTTTTTTTTTAATGTGGGCTTTGTATTTTAAGGGCACACATAGGAAATGATAATGCTGTATACCACTGCATTCTTTGTTTTTCTCCACGTGTCCCCCAAAGGGCTAAGGGCAGCATTGCCAAGGGGAGGGATGTAGCCAGGTGAGGCTCTGACATGAGCCAGTCATTCTCGCATTCTCTAGGCTCTAAGTGCGAGATATCCAACGAGATGCTCCCTAAGCTCTTCCATTCATCTGCGATCTTTGGATTCCCTGTGATCACATTATTTGAGAAGTGAAATTCAGAAGTGGTCACACCCCAGGCCCAGATGGGCCAGGAGAGGGAGCAGCAAGCCGAGGTGTCTGAGATTCCCTCCTCCAGCAAAGCCTTTTGTCGCCAGGTGTTTTTATAAATACCTATTGACCGACTTGGGGGAACAAACACACTATCAGAACCCTGGAAGGAACTATTTTTCTTTGTATATTACCTTTAAAAATATATTTCTATTCCTGGCCATCTGGTGGTAAGTGTTCTGGGCAGAAAAATGGGAACTCATTTTCCACAATTTGGTCTCCAGTTCTAGAAGTAGCAGCCCCTGATGGCAAGGGTACTAAGAAAGGGGACAGTTTTTCATTTCAGCGTCAGCTTGAATAATCCACTCTCTGAAAATGAAATCCGGATTTCAGCAGCAAACATGAGGTCCAGAGGTGCCCTGACCCAGAGAGCCCCCACGTGGTGGTGGTGGGGTCTGCTCCACCAGAGTATTCCAGGGGCATAATTTACTAAGCACCATGTGATGGAATCAGTTGTTATATAGGTTGAAAGCAATACATTTATATCTTATCAGGAATGAAACAGCAGGACTTTGAAAGCAAGTGGAATTTTTTTTCTTTTCATCTTAGAAGCACTAGTATTCTCTATATGCTTCTGCTTTATATACTCACAAAAAGACCATTACACTTTTGTCTCAGCCCTCATGCTCAGTGTTTGCTCATGGCCTTTATGGTAACAATGAGAAGAGTTAAATCTTACTGCGTGTGGTCTAGGACAGAGCCTGTCACCGTTTTATGGCACAATCGCTTAAGAGGAAAGTGCTGTCTGTGAACGCATGTGGCCCCTCTGTTGTAATGCTGACCTCCTGACTTCCGGAGGAAGTGATGGAACCATCCCAGCCAGTTACCACTTGTCACGTTCTTGCTCTTCATTTATAATTTTGTCAAACTGAGACAAAAGCTGATTGCTGGAATCCGTGCTGCCTTCGAGAACATCTAGATGTTCCGTGGCTACTTGTTCAACTTTGAATGCAAAATTTGTCTTCATTCTTCGAAATATAGTCACCCTTCACTGTATCCATTCCTTATTTGGACATGCTAAGAAGGCACCCCCGCCTTCCTTAGCAATGAGAACGCAGCAGCTGGGCCCAAAGCCTTGTAGCTCCATCCCCTCAGAGAGTTAGTAAAACTCTTTGTGTTGTCTTGATCTGGGGTTCGTCTCTCCTGTAGGACGAGGCTGGGGCTGACCCAGAGTTAAATGACTTGGTGTTTCCCCACGGAAGCAAGGCTTTTTCCTTAGTCAGAGTTTGTTACCTTGACTCTGCCCTGCCTCAGGATGCGATCTTTCTCAGCGGACTTCTTCATCGAGCATGCAAAAACACCAGGCTTGTCCTGTCTCTAGGATGAATGATGAATATGGCATAGATTCAAGATGGCGCCCTATAACCCAGAGCTTGACCTCCATGGAAATGAGGAGGTAGTGGACCTGAAGGAAAGAGCCAGATGAGAGGAGAGGTTTCTCAAGTTCCTCCAGGTGGTTACTTTTCAGAGCCTCTTCCTAGGTCACATCATCCTATGATCTTCACACTACATTTCAGTGGGGGGCGGAACAGGACCCACTGAAGGAGGCTGATACTCTCAGACTCAAGGTCTTCATGGGATTCAGCCTCCACCCCAGAACTCGTTTTTGCCAACAGAGGAATTCTGTACACTCACTACGGAGAATTTTGTTTCAAATCCCCAAGGAGATGACCTACGTGTGTTGTTCGTGACTGAATGCAAAAGATGCCTTGGTGGAGTCCAGAAGAGGCTCTTGCTTGTGATTACTTTCCACGTAAAACTGCCTCATTACCAAGTCCTTCCGGTACTTTCTCTAGCTCAGTTCCCTTGGACCGTGTCCAAATCAAAGCTACCTTTACACCAAATTCCTCTGTGTCCTGAATAGTGAGATTATCGGTATACCCGCCTGCTCCCACACTTCCTTCCTGCTCAATTTAAATAAACAGTGAGTTGTTTTTCTTTTTGACTAAGAGCCAGTCTATACAACAGCGGCAGGAAGATTGCTTTCTATCTATATGCAAATAGGCTGAATTCTTTCCAAGCCCTGGGAAAAGACCCTTTTAACCAAATGACTTATACTTCTGTTTCTTCATGTATAAAATTAGTGGTTTGTATAAAATAACCTGAGTTCCTTTCCAGCTGTATAATTCTACATCACGAACACTGGAGAGGACAAGCTTTGCACACACGCAACAATTAGAGAATTGACAAAGTGGTACATGTTTAAATGCCCAATAAATACTCAACTCCCTGCCATAATACTCAGGTTCCTTCTCAACTTGGTATCAGCTCATTTCTGCCCCATCTCAACCATAAACCTTTAGGCAACAAAAACACCGGGCCACTCAGCAATCGCCAAAGTATCCTGTACTTAACCTGCTGCTGGCAGCCAAGTTCACATAATCCCCACTAACCCGGATGCCCCATACCAGTAACTTCTACTTTTGATGACTCCTGACCAGTCTTCAAAGCCCTGCTCAAATGGCTTCTCCTCTGTGAGCCCTCCCCCTTCCCCACTCTACCTCTTAATGCTCAGCAGAAGGTTGGGCTCCCTTTCTGTGTACCCATGACTCTTTGCTCAGACTTATGGTACTACACTTGAAATATGGTAGCAAAGGGGGCACCTGGGTGGCTCAGTCGGTTAAGCATCCAACTCTTGATTTGGGCTAGGTCATGATCTCGATATTTCATGGGTTCAAGCCCCATGTCGGGCTCTGCACTGACAATATGGAGCCTGCTTAGGATTCTCTGTCCTCCTCTCTCTCTGCCCCTCCCTCCCTCTCTCTATATATATCAAAAATAAATTAATAAGCATTAAGGAAAAGAAATATGATAACAAAGCTTTCTGTGGATATGGCCATTGAGATAGACTGCGAGGTGTTGAGGTATCATTTACCTCTCTGCGGCCATGCTTAGCACCTAGTTCTCAATGACACATGCTGAGTACAGCTTGAATAAGTTACATCAGGGAAAGTTTCTCAAAATAATCTATTTAGGTTGAAGTTTAACATATGCACAAGGTTATATGCTTAATGTCGATGCTGCAGGAAAAGCAAATGAAAATATTAGCAAGCTTTGATTCCTGGCTAATTAGTTCATTTTCATTACTTGGAGATGTCAGAGGACAAATCTGCTAGATTCTGGTGGTGGGGCTTGGGATCAAGGGAGATCTGCCATTTTGATTTAAGGTGTTTTCCCTGTAGCAAATTTTGTCTAGTAATGATTAAATATCAATTCATGGTGCTCTTTCTGGCCAACATGAGACTCAGCAAATCTTCCATCTTTCAGGATTCTCCATACCAGCTCATTCCTGTAACTGTTGTATGAGAACAAACAGATCTGGTTCTGCTTTTCTTTCCTTTTTCTCCTTTCCTTATCCTTCCCTTCAGTGAAGACATTAAAGTGTGAATCTTTTATAGATTTCTTGGTCTTTCAGCAAGCAACTGGCCCATGCCTGCTATGTTCTCTGCACCATAGGAAGCATGGGGTGGGGGATCAAAAGATCATTTGGACAGTGCTATTCAAGAGGTTATTCTTTTTACTTGGAAAAAAAATTAGTTAACACTATTTCTTGACTTTGTTTTATGTGTGAAGGCATTATAAGAGTCAGAGATGAATAAAGGACAGTTGTCGACCTCAAAGTCCTTAGACTTTCAAACAATGGTTTTCAAGTTTCAAGACATGAAATCAATTTAGTAGCTCAGGAAGCACATTTTTATTTAGAATAGTACAGAATAGGAAGCATCTGAGAACCTCCCATAAAATGAAGATATTATCATATGAGACTTGTGCTCAGTAGAGTAGCTGTGTGCGCCCCAGATAACAGTCTGGATTGTCTTTCCTTCTGCAAGACAAAAAAGTCAGAAGCCTGCTGATTCAGAAGAACCAGCAAACATCTACATAAATCACTGCAATGCAGGTTGTAAGAAATTATTTTATTTATTTATTTATTTATTTATTTATTTATTTTAAGAGAGAGAGACAGAATGTGAGCAGGGGAGGGGCAGAGGAAGAGAAAGAGAAAATTCCAAGCAGGCTCCACACTCAGGGTGGAGCCTGACATGGGGCTGGATCCCATGACCCTGAGATCATGACCTGAGCCAAAATCAAGAGTCAGACGCCCAACCAACAGCCATCCACGTGCCCCTGTGTTGTAAGAAACTAAAGTTGAGAAGAGAAGTATGAGAGAATCCAATGTCAAATGAAGAAGTGTCAAGGATCCAAGCAACCCCAGCTAAATCATAATAATACCACTTTGCCTCTCTCTCCCTTCCCGGGACCAATAGTGGACTTCGATGAACTAACTCTTTGAATGCCGTGTTTCAGTTGTTATTATTCATAACATAGGAGGACACAAATGAAAAGATCTCACATATGTCTTCTGCCATATGATTAATACTTACTGTCTTTATTACAGTTATAACAATAATACATATTCACCGTATTATAGTGAAATAGGTAGAAAAATGACCTATAACTCATTTCCCAGAGGTAATCACTTTTGCTTTTTCCTTGAGACCATTTAACAGACATATCATGTAAGGTATATTTATATGCAGATCACCTTTTTGGATATTTAAATGTGTCTGAGTAAAGCTCAGGTATTCAGTCTTCTAGAAAGAACCAACCATATCCCTGACATATCTTTTGCAGCAGCTGAAGGGAAGCCTTAAAGATTTTCAAGCTAATAATCTCTAGTTTTATTTTCAAATTAAATGCAACAAATAGGAATTAACCATCTATATGCTAATCAGTGGGAACACAGAGGTATAAAACATGGTCCTTGCCCTTAAAGGGTTTATAGTCCTGTAGGGGGAAAGAAAGTGTTAAATCACCATCAAAACAATGCAGTGAGCACAATAAAGAAAGCTAAGTACCAGGTGCCGAGGAGAAAATGATCTGGTTTACTTGGGGTTATCAAAGGAAGCGTTCCAGAAGCTGACCTGGGTAGAGAACAACTTTTCGTATTGCCCGGCAGTAGGAAACCTACCTAATGAAGAGCCAATTCAAGAATAATTTCCAGGTGCCTGGGTGGCTCAGTTGGTTAAGCATCTGACTTCAGCTCAGGTCATGATCTTGCGGTTCCTGGGTTCAAACCCCGCATTGGGCTCTCTGCTGTCAGCACAGAGCCTGCTTCAGATTCTCTCTCTCTCTCTCTCTCTCTCTCAATAATAAATAAACCTATTTAAAAAAAGAATAATTTCCAATGCTAGCGACAAAGTTTGAAACTACGTAAGAAGAGCAAAGTAGGATGAGGGAGTAAACCAGACTCTTTTGTCTCATATTTGGATTCACAGACCCCATCTGTGTCTCAGGAAACCCACGCATTTTCCCTGTGAAACATCTACGTAAATGCCCAATAAATAATACCACATATAGCCCGTAAAGGTCACGCAGAAGGACAGGTGCACACACACCCATAATATATTCTGTGCAAAAAGAATGTGATTACGCAGGGTAGTTTCGAGGAGGGCATCTTTTGGGTTGATGGAGATGCATTAGTAGAGAAGAAGGTGGTCGGTGCCATGTATGCACAGGTGTGGGTGGTATTTCATGGATGGAGCCTCCAGACAGTCACCTGGTGTGACCTCTTGTTTCAACTGAGGAGTATATTGGCTTCAAAGTGGTGAAGCTCGCGTGACCAGCTCCCCATCCAGCAAATTCATAAGTGAGAAATAGGAACACTTAACACAGCATCAGGAAATGCAAGCTGCTCTAGTCCCATCTCTCGAAGCTATTTCAAAAACAAAGTCTTATCCTCAGACCAAGAAAGGGTGTGGCTTCAGAGGGAGTGTGCTTTCCTAACTCTGAGCCTGGCCGAGCATCTGAGCCTGGCACGGTGCTTGCTGAATGAAACCATATCAAACCCTTCTCCTTTTTTAAATAGCAGAATATAAATATATCTCAATTGATAAAAAAAAAATATAAGAACCCCTGTGATTGGTAGTCCTATCCCAGTATATTTCTTGGCTGGGAACCTGCCATAGGAGACAATTCTGTCCTTAACATCCTGTTCTGCGAGAAGTGTGGGATCCTAATTCATTCCCGCTGTTTCTGAACACCAACCTCAAAGTGGCTTTGCACCTGAGAGCCAAACCTCCTAGGATTCCCGGAACCCTGCCGACGTTTCCTTTCCTTTAAAGAAAGGAAAGTTTCTTTAAAGTGTAAGATGGATAGATGTGGGCAAGGGGTCCTTGGAGCACAGAGTCCACATCGTTCCCTGCTGTCAGAAATGCATAATAAATAGGGTTGTAAAGAGAAGAAATTGAGTACTTGTGCCTCGTGCTTCATGGATCACCCACTGAAATGCTAGCTAAACCGTGAATTGAGAATCTGTCATGCCTCACGGTGTATGAGCAGAGAGAACACATCTTACTTTCCTCTCATTTCCATGCTTGCCCTTTCAAGTGTCTGTTTAGAGCCAACGAAATGACACATTTGACACATCCTTAATGATATAGCTCAAGAGAGCCAGGAAAATATTAGGGGGCCTGGAATTGCAAAATTAGAACGAATCCGCAGAAGGTTGTCCAGTCCGGCCTCTTGTGTCCAGATCTTCCTGAGACTGACATCACCGGTTAGTTTTGAGCAGGGACCGGCCCTGATGAGGGAGTCAGGTACTGGTCCTCATCGCCTGCCCGTTTGCCCTGCTCTCCTTAGGAAACTACATTTGCAACCAATTAATTCCAGAGACCTAACGGCTACATTATGTTACGTAAGTTTTCGTGAGACGCCACAGAGCTTAAAGTGAAACACTGCAGTCAGAACTGTCTGATAATAGTGAATTTCAGTGCCTGCAAAATATCTTTGCACTTAAGCACCTAACTACGCAATTACATAATGATGGCTAGATGTTTCTCCTTCAGAAGTTTATAGATTGCTGACTTCATTTGTTTCTGTAAATCGCCAATCCCTTAAAGAGGGATAAATAAATAAACTAAATAAACAGAAAATAAGTAAATAAACAGAAAAAATATTTTAATGGGAAAGAACACTCTCAGCGGTGGATAAACAGTGAGGTTGGAAATTTCAGGGACTATTTGGCAGATGGGAAGCACTTTACTTTGACTGAAGAAGGGGGTCTGTAAATGGAAGTATGGGACACAAGGTTGCAAGGGTAGCACGGAGTGAGACAGTGTAGGCAACAGAGCGGCAACTTGAGTCTAGCTGGTGGGGACCCGTGGAAGGTGTCGGAGCAGAAAGAAGCGATTTGATCAGAGACAGATGCGTGTGGTTGAAGATCCCGAGCTCCACCACAAACACCATCTGTTTTCGCGCAGTTTGGGATAACACTACAGCATATAGGTATCATGTTGGCTGTAACTGGCAAGCAGAACACATTCCTTATTTCACTGCTCCGCTTAACATTTGTAAACTCTTTAAAACTGCTGAGCCCGCTTTGCAAGCACCTGATCTCATTTGCTCCTTACCGCCAGCCTATGTATGACCTTTTATCCCATGGTAGGGGAGGAAAACCATGCCCAGAGAGGTTCGGCGATTTGTCTTCTGGTCACACAGCTGGTTAGTGACAAAGTGGACACTGGAATCTCCTGCCTGCTTATCCAGGGACTCTCCAATATATGACAGGGCTCCAGCACTAGTTCTTATTGGACTGTTAACCACGAGCCCTGGAAAATACAATGGGGTCCTTTGATGTGTAAAACATTATCGTAAGTAAAGAAGAGATCTCTCCTGGGGCACCTGGGTGGCTCAGTCAGGTAGGCGTCCGACTTTGGCTCAGGTCATGATCTCGCAGTCCGTGGGTTTGAGCCCCGCGTCGGGCTCTGTGCTGACAGCTCAGAGCCTGGAGCTGCTTCGGATTCTGTGTCTCCCTCTCTCTCTGCCCCTCCCCCGCTCACTCTCTGTCTCTCAGAATAAAATAAAGACAAAGAAATTTTTTTTAAAAAAAAGGAAGAGATCTCTCCTTGCAGAAACGTGAAATTATTTTCTGGGAAACTGACACTTCCGAAAAAGGCAGCTAGATATTCTTTCATATATTCTGAGGAGAATCAAGAAAATTCAAATTAGATTAAGGAAGATGTCAAGCCAAGCATCATGTCATCTAAAAAATTCAAACTTGGATGGAGACAGGTTTTCTAAGAGGTCATGTAAAAAGAAGGGAGCATTAGATTCATCTTTGCAAATACAGAATGCAAAATAAATACCCCGTTCCATTTGATTCGCCCTCCAGGGCATTCTCAAAACACTTGATCCTACAAATGACCCCTTAAGATAGGCAGAGTAAGTATTATTATGCCTTCCTTGGTAAATGAGAATATCAAGGCTCATTAACTTGTCCCAGGTCATGCTGGTAGGTACTGGGACTGGAACTCTGGTGGTTCTTGAAGCTCTTAATTCAAAGCCACTTTCATTGCCCTTAGATCTGCATCACAGCTGAAGGTCTTTTGAGATGATTTAATAATAAGGTGTTACAGAGTGGATATTTGGTTTGGGATACATAATTTATTCCAGTGGCTCTGCGTACTGATCAACCGTGTTTGGGCTTCGGAAAGCATTACCCAAGGCAGAATAGGATGCTTAGGAACATAACCATTTATGTGCTTTAAAATACCCAACATTAGTGAGAAGAACCTCATGAAGGTCTGCTTATTCGTATCCATCATTTAAACAGGGAGGCAAGGGTGACATGGCTTACCGGGGGAGCAGCCAGGGCCATAAATGTTTTGGGAACCCCAATGCTGAATTCGGTGGGAGGTGTGAGCAGTTCTTTTCCATAGCGCCCGTGGAGCCAGAGCTGAAGCAGAGAGAGAGAGGAAAGAGGTAGACCCAGGCTCTTCTCCCCACACTCGAGGAAGAGTCCCTCAGTGGAGAGCCCAAGCTAGCTCACACCTCAGTTTTTAAATCCATTAATGCAGTCGTTACAAATCTTATTTATTTTTAACTTCAGCAATAATGCATGAATTCGTACTCTAAAAAGTTCAGGGGCGCCGGGGTGGCTCAGTCGCTTGAGCACTTCAGCCTAGGTCATGATCTCATGGTCCGTGGGTTTGAGCCCTGCGTCGGGCTCTATGCTGATAGCTCAGAGCCTGAAGCCTGCTTCGGATTCTGTGTCTCCCTCTCTGTCTGCCCCTCCCCCCGCTCACTCTCTGTCTCTCAAAAAATAAATAAATGTTAAAAAAAATTTTTAATTAAATAAATTAAAAAAAGAAAAACTTCAAACAGGAAAGGTGGAACTGTCATCTCCCTTGACCAGCACTCAGTCTCACTCTCCTCCCCGGAGAGTTTTCTCCTCCCTCAGTTTTGGGCATATTCATCCAGATAATTGCCTAGAAATTTGCCTTTATGCTGTATGTACATTTGGAAATATATTAGTCTGTTTGGATTGTGGTCTCTCTTTTTTGCATCCCATTAAAGATATTAATGGGAAGTGAATTACCTTGAGACAGTGTGTACATTAATGAATTCTCCCCATTAACATGATCTCTATGCCTCATATTTCATTTAAGAGCCAATCACTGGTCTGTAGCGCTCGGACACGTCACACAGCATTGGTTTCCTATTCTCAGTCATGCGCAAAGAAGCAGTCTGTTTCTTCCAGTTTAACTCCTAATAAACTGAAAATTTGAAGAAAGTGACAGTAATACACAAAACAATATTCCAGTTATGCAAACAAGTAAGTTAATGTCAAAATGTGGTCTCCTGGCCTGGAGGAGAGGCTCAGGCAGAGGAAATGGACATAGCTGACGTATGGCAGGAGGTCAGAATTGTTACTGACCGGGGTGCGTGGGTGGCTCCGCCAGTTAAGTGCCCGACTTTGGCTCAGGTCTTGATCTCATGGTTTGTGCCCCACATCGGGCTCTGTGCTGACAGCTCAGAGCCTGGAGCCTGCTTTGGATTCTTTGTCTCCCTCTCTCTCTGCCCCTCCCCTGCTCTCATTCTGTCTCTCTCTCTCAAAAATAAATAAACATTAAAAACTTAAAAAAAAAAAAAAAAGAATTGTTACTGTCCAAGGTACAGACTGTTTTTCTTGGATTAAAAAGAAAAAGTTTCAGTGATCTGACTTTAAAAGCCAAACCACACAAAATCTTCGGAACAGCGGAATTCTCATTCTTGCATCTGTATGTTCCTCCAGTAACTCGAAGAGTGGCAGCTAGAATAAGAAAAAGAGTTACCATGGTGTTTCCTCTTCGGGGCTTTCAGGATGGTTTCCATGTGTAGTGTGCTATTCAGAGACAGAGCACGGTCACTCTTTGTTCCATTTCTTGGTGATTAATATTCATTGCTGTCGCCCTGGCATAGGAAGTGATTGTCTCTTGATTCGTGGTGCACGTGTGGGCAGCAGCAGACACTGAGGAAACGTCATAATTTTAGGCCATTCACAAAGGCCCAGCTACTAGAACGGATTGATCAGAAACCACCCACCTACATTGTACATCAAGACCCCTGCCTCTCTGTCTGCTACACAACTGACCCTCGGGGTCTTCGTCAGGACTGAGCAAAGATTGAGAACGTGAGTGTTGCCTTTCACTGATCCGTAAAGGCTGAGAAATGACTTTAGGGAGGATGAAGTTCCTGACACTTAACTCTGAATTTTCTCATGGAATCAGCCTCTCCTTGAATAATACCAATGTAGTACGTGTTAGATATTGGCACTGGGGGACAATTTGCTAGAACTTTCAGTATGAGCCTTGAGCTAGTGTGCTCTGGAGATGAATTTGGAAGAAATGTGGGGTTTCGTGGGGCATGTCTGAACCTTATGTTGCATTTTGACAAAACAGAATGATGTTCATTTTCAGTGATCTGTTACCATTCACTGTAACATTCTATTGTGTGCAGATTCACACACTGTCAGCTGTCTCTAAGGGAGGAAACAAAGAGTACAACTCCATTATTTGTTGACTTGCGATTTTTTCATTAGACCTGCAGGGCCCCATTTTTTTTCCGAAATGAAGAAAAGTTCCACGTGGTTAGAAACCCGCAAGGCTGTAGGACTTGGTATCCTAAGTTCATTGGCTGTTAAGGTAGAAACTGAACTCGAAGAGCGAGAGATGGCCAAGGTCCCAGGAGCTGACTAGACTCACTTCATTATCTACTTGAAGTGAAGAGTAGTGTGTGACCTTTGAATAACACCATGTTATTAGCACACATTAGCATAACTGACTTACTTTCATCTCAGTGGGAAGATGGACAGTCTCAAAAGCTCCAGAAGCCCCAGAAAGTGGTCTCCATCTCTAGTGCCTGACAACAGGAAGTAAACAGGGTAGAATGAGGAAGTGGCCCGGAGAGAAGTTGTGCAAAATAGAATTCTAGGATAATAAGATTTTACATCTGGAAGGAAACTTGGAGTTCACTTACTCTAGGGATTGTCAGCTGCTGGGGGGTGGGGGGAGACACCTGGATCAAAATCTTGGGGCTGTGTAGTTTGAAAATCTCCTCTAGGTGATGCCGAAACAGGCTGCCCCTTGTTTTACTAATGAGGTTCAGGAATACTGAAAGATTTATTTAAGGTTATTTAATTATAACAAAGCTAGAATTTGAATCTAAGGCCTATAGTTATGTTGTCATGGAATTATAATATTTCACCTTTAAATCCCATTTTCTTCTACTTCTTTATTGATGATGGGTGGGAGAGCTGAAGGAGAAAAGGAAAGAAAGGGGAAGAATTGATCCACACATTACAAGAGTAGAGAATTAGAGGCATCTTTTTGCGCCGGATTTTGATCACTTTGAATTATCAGAAATCCAAGTGTCTTCATAAAATCCCAAAGTTGGATGGATCATGTAGGATCCCAACACACACACACACACACACACACACACACTAAACATAGGGGGTAGTAGCAGATTTGGGAGGGGAGAAGTGATGGCCCAGTATCTCAGGAACTGTTAGGTTTCCATTCTCACGGCCACCATCCAGGACTTAGACCTTCATCACCCCTCACCTAGACCATATCACTAGACTCCTCCTAGATGGTCTTCCTTCCCCTAGACCCTCCATGTTTTGACCATTCTTTAGACTACAGCCTACACTTTTGGGGTCACCTCCTTCCTCTCCTCCATAAACTTCAGTGGATCTGATTCCACCACTCCCTGAATAAGGACAAAACCCCTTATGTTGCTTTCTTGTCCCTAGTTACTTTTGTTACTTTTTTAGGTCTTTTTACTCCTTACTTTGCAGCTAATATAGATGTCCTGCCCCAAAACAAGAACCATGCTTTGGTGACTTTGTGGCTTTGTTTGTGTTAACCTTCCTGACCATACACTCATCACCATACTCCTTACCTCCATTTACCAAATTCTGCCCGTCCTCCAAAACTTGAGCAGAAATGCAGAATGTGGTATTGTAGCCCTAGGGACCCATGACAATTTATGTCATAATTATTTATAGATATCTCTTACCTGCTCCATTAGACTGTAAACTCTGTTGGAGTCTCACGTTTCTCAGCATCCCTTCAAGGCCTATTTGCCTTGATGTAGCAGATTAGCAAGAGGTATGAATGATTCAGCAGTGGTCTTAAATAGGCAGAGGAAGGAATCCAGCACAAGATCCAGCTATCAGTAAAAGAAAAAGTATATCCCACACTAAAATATAGTAACCCAGTACCTTTAGCATTTCTACGTTACGAGCGAAAAACCTGTAACTGTCCACATAGAAGTACTGAACCCCTATTCCTCTTCCAATAAAAGGAAGAAACAGATAAAAAATTTATTTTTTTAATTCCAGTATAATCGATGTACAGTGTTATGTTAGTTTCAGGTGTACAATACAGTGATTCAACAGTTCCATACTTTACTCAGAGCTCATCATGATAGGTGTGCTTTTAATCTTCTTCACTTATGTCACCCAGCCCCCCACCCACCTCCCCTCTGATAACCATCAGTTTTCTCTCTGTCATTAAGAGTCTTTTTTTTGGTTTGTCTCTTTTTTTCTTTGTTCATTTGTTTTGTTTCTTAAGTTTCACATACGAATGAAATCATATGGCATTTGTCTTTCTCTGACTTATTTCACTTGCATTATACTCTCTAATCCATCTGCGTCATTGCAAATGGCAAGATTTCATTCTTTTTTATGGATAAGTAATACACCATTACACAGACACACACACACACACACAAACACACACACCCCACATCCCACATCTTCTTTATCCATTCATCAATCGATGGACCCTTGGACTATTTCCATAATTTGGCTGTTGTAGATAATGTTGCAGCAAACATAGGGTTGCATGTATCCCTTCAAATTAGTGTTTTCATTTTCTTTCGGTAAAAACCCAGTAGTAGAATTACAAGTGTGTATGGTAATTCTGTTTTACATTTTTTGAGGAAACTCCATATGAAATAGGTAAATTTTTAAAAACCACAGCCTGAAGATTCTAGCTTTAGTTTCTCTTTCAACAGATCGTAGACAGGTAATTTATATCTAGAAGAGATTATTTGCCAATTTTTTTCTGAAATTAAATATTTTTTCACTGAGGCCTAGGAGGGATAAAATGTGAGGTTCTGTGCTGGAATACAAAAATCAAAGTTCAAAGATGTGATGTATTAGTGAGCTCAGTGTGAGCCATTGGTATGATGTACCTGTTCTTTCTTATGGCAGAGGTGATCCCAGACTACGGGGGGGGGGGGGGGGGG
>CM053561.1:9465918-9489742 GCA_028646485.1 Cryptoprocta ferox
TTGCCCTTACTAATGTTTACTATTAAGGATGGGGCGAACTGTGATTCGTTATTCGGTTCAATCCTTTCTATAAGTAGATTATATTATTATCCAGCCTGTTTCACCAATAAGGATAGTGAGATGCAAAGAGACTGAATAATTTATCCTGAGTTACTTGCTGAGTAAGTGGCAAAACAGAAAGTCACCACCATGCATTTGACTTCAAAGCCTCAGGCTCTTAACCATTTTGTTAATCAAGAGTGCAAGGGTGGGGGGAGAAGATGGTCTGAGAAAGTTGTAGTTGGAATGCAATGCCAACAAAGGGAAGGGGCTTATAGAAGATTCTGGAATTTTTTTTCCAAACTCCAGATTCAGGGGAAATTTAATCTGTTTAAAATATGTTTATTTTGGGGGCGCCTGGGTGGCTCAGTCAGTTAAGCATCTGACTTCGGCTCAGGTCATGATCTTAGAGTTTGTGAGTTCAAGCCCCATGTAAGGCTCTGTGCTGGGCTCTGTGCTGGGCTCTGTGCTGACAGCTCAGAGCCTGGAGCCTGCTTCGGATTCTGTGTCTCCTCTCTCTGCCCCTCCCCCGCTCACACTCTGTCTCTCTCTGTCTCTCAAAAATGAATAAACGTTAAAAAAATAATAAAATAAATTAAAATAAAATATGTTTATTTTCAAGATAGCGAGGTCACAGATGGGCTGAATGGCTTGATACCTACAGATAAAAGGCTGTGGTCTGTTCGCACTGAGTTTTTCCTTATGTTCTGTTTAGTCGCAGAATAAAGAAGTTACATAATGCCTGTGACAGAGCCAATTAAGAAAGAGATGCTAGAAAACTGTAGGAAATTCTTCTCCAGTGAAGTGTTGAGTGAGGAAATAGGATGATATAAACAAGGTGGCGCACACTGGCAGCCCCTGGGCCAAATTAGGAATTAAATCAATAGATTTGTTGGTTTGCTAGCTTTAGGTTGATTTTTTTTTTTTACTCTGCTCATTTTTGTGGGGGTTTTTTGTTTGTTTGTTTTTGCTTTCTAAATCATTAGTTGCCAATATCTTAAAAACGGAATGCTTACATGCTTTTCTTGACAAGACAAATCCAGCACCACTGGATCTGAATCCACGGGTTGACAGTCCCGTGTTTCCAGAAGGTTCCTATCTACCATGCTCTGTCATCTTACAGTTTTCCAGGTTCACTCAGGATGTCATCCACCCAGCTCTTATCATTTGGGTGCTGCCACACTCCTTACGCCCGCTTGAAGAATACTTTTTAAGTTGCTGGAGTTCACCATGTGGAACAAGGCATAATTTTATTTCTGAAGCAATTTTGCATAAAGGGACATACTTTATGCATAAAAGAAGACAAACTTCCAGTATATCTAAAGAACATCCACCAAACAATTGAAGGCTTAGGTCTTCTGTACCACATTCTAACTTCTGGCCTGTTTTTTTTAAATTTATTTTTAATGTTTATTTTTATTTTTGATAGACAGAGACAGAGCGCGAGGTGGGGAGGGGCGGAGAGAGAGGGAGACACAGAATCCGAAGCAGTCTCCAGGCTCTGAGCTGTCAGGACAGGGCCCAAGGCGGGGCTCGAACTCACAAACTACAAGATCATGACCGGGGCCGAAGTCATACGCTTAACGGACTGAGCTACCCAGGTGCCCCTGGCCTGTTTTACAGACACATGCCAAAACATGCTTTCAGCATGGACATTTATATATCACTGTTAGCCATATACTTCCAGATAGATCCTTGCTTATTTTTTAATCTTACTTTACTTTTTCTTTTCTAAAAAAAAAAAGAAAAAGCATCTTAAGCATCGCCTTTCTGGAAATAGGTCTTAAATTTATATTGATTTTACAGAGTAAAGGTTTGGTAGAAAGTAATTTATCAATAGAGGGATGGGGGGAACATTTTTTTAAGTCCACACTAATGAAATTTTAACTGTGGAAGAAGAAAATGTATCTTGATACACTTACCTCAGGCTCATTGGTTTTAAAGTTAATTTTATAGCTTTTTTTAAAAAAAGCTATGATTTAATAGACACTTTCTAGGCCAGGGATCCTGTTGATATAATAAATGTGCACTTTGTTTCCTTGTAAATTTTCTGACATAGATGGCACTGTCAATGTCATTTTTAAAGTAAATTCCAGAAAATGCTTTCTCTTGAAGGGTCCATAAGAAAAATTATATTCTTGGGACTACTACAGTTATTGGCCTGAACATTTATCTAGACGTAAAGGAAAATTATTACTCCAAGTCGATATCTAGTAATTTGTTGTTATAAACTCAAGAAAAATCCAACAGACGTTCTCTAAATTCAGTCAAACTAATCACTTCCATACCACAAAAAGAAAAGACTCTCAGTCTAATGCATCAACAGACAAGATGATGAAAAATATTCCAGAAGTGCCAGCTTTGCCAAAATCTGAGACAAAACTGAGGTACAGGTCTCCCCAAGCAGTGAGTGAGCAAAAGACTGAGCAATGTGGACAATTCATGACAAACGCTAACTCAGAGGAACAGCAGCAGAAATAGATCAGCATTTCCCAGAGTGCATTGTGTGGAAGGAATACTAATAACCCAGGATATTCGTAAGTGTTATTCCCAAAATTTAAAAATCTCTGGTCATATAAATTTGGGAATCAATGCATTAATGAAGTCAAACATTTTATTTTTATTATGGGATTCTCTGTGTTTTTATTATGTTATTATGTTAATATGAATGGTGAATTCCCAGGGAAGATAAATGGCATACAGTAATTCCTAAAAGAAATCCAGTTTCAATAGAACGTCTTTGGATGAGTACTCTACGTAAAATACCTTGTATATTGTACTCCTGGGTGGCTCAGTCGGTTTAGCATCTGACTCTTGGTTTCGGCTCAGGTCATGATCTCACAGTCCGTGAGACTGAGACTGAACCCTGCATAGGGCTCTGTGCTGACTGCATGGAGCCTGATTGGGATTCTCTCTCTCTCCCTCTCTCTTTGCTCCTCCCCCACTCACACACACACTCTCTCTCTCTCAAAACAAATAAACTTTTTAAAAAATACTTTGTATATTGATTAAGGCTAAGTTTAGCTGTGGGAGACAGAATATTAATCTTGAGTAATAATAACTTGTTTCTCTCACATTGAAAAGAAGTCTAGAAGCAGGCCAGGACTGACATGGTTCCATTTTTATAGGGTACTCACACTCCTTCTGATGTTATGCTCTGTTCACCATAGAACTTGATCCATGGTATTATAATCCAAGTTGGCTGCCATAGCTCCACCCATCACATCTGTATTTCAAAAATAAGATGAAAATAGGTATGGTAAGCCCCCTGTCTTTTAAAGAAACTTTCTGGAAATACAGTCAATCCTTCCTTTTACTTCTCATTAGCCAAGCTTAGTCCTGACTGCCAGGAAGATAGGAAATGAAGTCTTTTTAGAGAGGTGGTGTATGCACAGCTAAAAGCAGATGATCTGTGTATTTCAGAGAGAAAGAGAGGAGTATTTGCAGACTGTTAGAATCTATGCCCTGACTCAGAAATCACTGAATCGATCATCAAAAAAATATTTAACATAAGTATTTATATTTAATTTAGATACATCTAAATATTACTTACAATGGCTTTGATTTTTTTATTGGTATGAATTTCTGGAACCATAATAACAACAACAAAAATAGGTGTAGGATTGAACTATGTGTGGAAAATAAGTAAAGGAAAACTAACTACATGGATTCATGGTAGTGAGGAGCTGATCTCGTTCTTTGAAATAGAAATAACTACCATTTAACACAGTCTTTATCCTCATATTAAAAATACCTTTTTGTTAAGACTTGTATGCATAAATTTGCCTAATTATAATAGATAATGTCCATCTATCCATGGCTGGGAAGACATTGTCCTAATCCAGAAAATTTTCATTATCCAGGAATAAAATTGGCTCTCACTCAACTAAAGAATAAAATCATGACCTTAATGCTTCTGTGTGTGTGTGTGTATAGAAATATCTATTTTTTATTTTTACATTTTAATTAACATACAGCGCAATACTGGTTTCAGAAGCAGAATTCAGTGATTCATCACTTAACTACAACACCCGGTGCTCATCACAAGTGCCCTCTTTAATCCCCATCGCCCATCTAGCCCACCCCCCACCCACCCCCATGCTTTTAAAAAGGAGAGGGAGTTCTGATCAATCTTTTCTGATATTCAAAATTATTCTGGAAATAGATTGACCTCAAAATTATCTTGGTTCGTTCAGTCATTGTCTCTGCTTGGTTCAGACCCATAGCAAATTACAATATACTTTACTCATCAGTATTTTCCAAACACCCTGGGGCACAGGTTGATTTTACAGTTGACCTTTGAACCACGTGGAGTTTAGGGTAACCGACCCCTGCACAGTTGAAAACCTCTATATAACTTCCAACTCCTCAAAAACTTAACTACTAATAGCCTACTGTTGACCAGAAGCTTTACCAATAATTAAATAGTCGATTAACGCATATTTTTGTGTTCTATATGCAATACACTATATGCATACCATGAAGTAAGCTAGAGAAAAGAAAACATTAAGAAAATCGTAAGAAAGAGAAAATACATTTACAGAACTGTATGTGTACTTATTGAAAAGAAAAAGTCCACGTATAAGTGGACCCATGAAGTTCAAACCCAGGTCATTCAAGGGTCCACTGTATATGCTTTTAATGATTCTCCAAAAAGATTATTGAAAACCACTACAACTCACTGACTGCTGGGTATTATGTCAAGTGGTCTGTCATAACTCTATGTCCCTTTCTCTTCATAAGATTTTATCTCCACATTTCAAATGGAAACTAAGGTGTAGAGAAGTTAAATAACCTGACTGATGTTCCTATCTAGGAAGTAGCAAGAGCAGGCTTTGATCTTAGTGTCTGAACTCCTGTGCTGTATTTCTCAACTTGGGAAGAGACTATTCATCGGTTCAGAAGTATTTGTATGTATCTGAATTTATTTCTGCAAGGGAATCTCAGTATTCCATGTTTGTGTATTACAGAACAACGCACCCCTATTGTTTATTATTAAGAATAGGTAGGGGGCCCCTGGGTGGCTCAGTCAGTTAAGTGTCGGACTCTTGATTTCAGCTCAGGTCATGATCTCCCACTTCCTGAGATCAAACCCAAGCACTGACAGTGTGGAGCCTGCTTGGGATTCTCTCTCCCTCTCTCTCTGTCCCTCCCTGGCTTGCACTCTAAATAAATAAATAAATAAATAAATAAATAAATAAAAGAATAGGTAGAATGCCCCTTGACTCGTTAATCTAATTATGGTGCGTCGTCTGTCATGGAGATTCCACAGCATGTACAGGAATACAATTCCCAACATTCTTGGCCCAATAAGATTGAAAATAATTTGATCATCTATAAATAACTTCACCAAATCATCATTATAGTATAGAGTCTTCAAAAGAAATTATTCCATTTTCACCATATAATCTTTGAGGCTTAGTCTTCATAGATAAACTCTCAACAATTTTAAGAAAAGGGATTGAATGCTGGTTTCAGCTGATTATATAAAAAAGTGATGATGGATAAGTGGTCTTTTAAAAATCAACATCTGTTCCCTGTGTACCCTCCAGTCATATTTGCTTAGTTTACAATTCAGGCAAAATCAGGGCTGTTTTTAGCAAAGCCAACACATCAATGGAGGAAAACGCTGAATACCATTCTGATTTTGCATATTTGCTTCACTGTCCTCAGAGTCTTTATTACTGGTGATGATTCAAGTATCATTGTAGCACGAAGATAAGACCAACAGCTACATTCTTCCATCTACAGACATTTCCTATTATAGGTCCATCGCACGCCTCGGGGTTGAGTCGTAAAACAGAACTAAAATCCTGCCTGCATAATGGGGTTGTTGACTTCATCTCTTTGAATAGTAGAAAAAGTGTCAAAGGAAATGATAAAATTTGCAAGAAGTAAAATACAGATATTTATTATGCAGTAAAATACTAAGAGGTCCCATTACAATATTTTGACATTGCCCCCCAATTATTCTGAGGTAGTAGTTAAAAGCACAGACATTTGAAGTTGGTTGATTTTGACTCGATCAACAAAGCTAGTTGTTTTACTGGCTGTGTGACTTTGTAGATTCACCTCTTCCTTCTTCAACTTCCTCATTTGTAAAATGAGATAACAATAGTACTTTTCTCATAGAGTGTATCCAAGAAATTAGAGAATAGGGGCGCCTGGGTGGCTCGGCCGGTTAAGCAGCTGACTCTTGAGTTTGGCTCACGTCATTATCTCAGCGTTCGTGAGTTCAAACTCCTCATCAGGCTCTGCACTGACAGCAAGGAACCTGCTTGAGATTCTCTTTCTGCTTCTCTTTCCGCCCCTCCCCAATTTGCACATGCTTTCACTTTCTCAAAATAAATAAATTCACTTTAAAATTTTTTTTAAAAGAAATAAGAGAATGCCAGGAAAACAGCTAGTAAGTGCCCAATGGATGTTAGCTATTAGTAACAGATATAATTGCTATGTTTGGCTCATGAGTCCTAGTTTTCTTATTGAAATGTATTTGATCCCTTTTCTACGCTTGCTGTACACTTTTTTTTCTCAACATTTTTTTTACCTTAGAGAGACAGAGCACGAGCAGGGGAGAGGGGCAGAGGGAGAGAGAGAGAGAGAGAGAGAGAGAGAACCTCAAGCAGCCTCCATACTCAGCACAGAGCCTGATACGAGGCTTAATCCCACAACCCCAGGGTCATGATCTAAGCCAAAATCAAGAGTCAGATGCTCAACTGACTGAGCCACCCAGGCACCCCACCATCCACTTTTAATATAAATTTGCTGAATTACTAGGAAAATACTTAAGGAATATATGATCTTTTCAAAACTTACCCATCATTTGGTGGGAAATCTGTTGTAACCAGCCATCTATGGAGAGTAGGTTTCTAAGTATGGGATATACTGATCTCTCACAATATTATTTGCTATATGTTCCCACTGTTAAGAGATAAAATGGAATTACCCAAAATGGAAAAATAGTGACTCTACCATTCCACATATTTCTATCAAGCAGAAGAAAACATCAATGTTTTCTAGACTATGGGCATCCATCATGCATGTGGCATTCTCATATCTGTTATAAACCCTAAGATTCAGGGTCTATATCCCAAAGGACAGTGAAGTTCTGGAAGAAGTGAGTAAAACCCAGGCTGGCTTAGGAAAACTAATATTGATTAGGTAAACTTACTGTTATTCTTTTCTAGTGAAATACATAAAATGAGCTGAATGAATTTTTAAAAATGCAATTCATTATGAAAAGTAATGGTTATCTAGAAAATTTAATCATTGATTTCAGAAATTTAAAAAAAATTCAAGAAAGCAATCTAGTGATTTTAAATCCTTCATTAAGAAACAACTAGCTGTTGAGGTAGAATTCATGTCACTGAAATATGGAGATTCTAAGAAAAAATAACTTATCTTTTCTATTCAAGAAGAAGCTCCTCTTTACTAAAGCATTGCAAATATAAGCAAAGTGTTTTTATCTTCCAATATTCTGTGGCAGGAGCAAGCAAAACTGTAGAAAACAGGCTTAAGCGTCTTACTCCCATGAGAAGAAGCTTTTCCATCAAATGCGATTGTGCAAGAAATGAAATTTAGCTCCTTAGGAATCCAGATTTGATTTTAATCATGTTCGATGAAAAGCCCTTTCTGAAACATATTAAACACCCACAGCCCTTTCCAAATAGGAAATAAATAGCAAAATCTGACACCTTCTCAGGAACTGGAATCATGGAAATGTAGACATGGAGAAAGCATGTGCGGCTCTCAGCAGTGGCCTAGAACTTCGTTTATAGGAAGTGTGGCTGCCATCTGCCTGCCTGGTGACTCTTTGCTCTGTTCCATAAAGCTAGCCTAGGAAAGGTGTCATTTCCTTCCCCCGAGAGATGAATCTACATAAAATTAGTTACTAAATGAAAGGCTTTCTCCCAAATGGCTTTCCTACCATCTGGTAGATGTTCACTTCTCAAAGTGACCGACAACATGAGCGTCACTTGGGAGCTCGTTAGAAGTGAGGAATCTCGGGGCATCTGGGTGGCCCAGTCGGTTAAGCGTCCAACTCTTGCTTTCGGCTCAGGTCATGAGCTCATGGTTTGTGAGTTCAAGCCCCGTGTCTCTCTGTCTCTCTCTCTGTCTCTCTCTCTCTCTCTCTCTCTCTCTGCCTCTCTCTCTCCCCCTCCCCAACTCATGCTATCTCTGTCTCTCTCAAAATAAAAAAATAAACTTAAAAAAAAGAAGAAGTGAGGAATCTCAAGTCCTAACCCGAGCCCCCAGGAGCAGAGTCTGTATTTGAACAAAATCCTCAGCTGCTTTATAGGCACGCTCAAGTTTGAGGGTGCTGATTAGGTCATCTTCACTGTCGCCCTTCACATATGAGCAGAAACACAAGACAGTAGCTCCCATTCAACACCCGCTAACTCACTCTATTCTTATTAACACTGAATGTGTTGAAGGGTTGTAAAGGAGATCTTCTCCTCACCGAGTCAAGGAATCGTGCTCTGGTATCTTGGGAAGGGCTTATTTTTTACATCTGTGTTTGTTTCATAGAAGAGAAGTGGAGGAAAGGGTGAGGCTTGTCTGACAAATTTGAAAAAGTAGTGAATTTGGCATTGCCCTTACTGTAATGGGAGCCTGGTCTAGTCCTTATAACTCAGCCTGTTTCCATTTCCACCTCTTGAAGCAATTCTCAGGTCCCTTCCATTATAATGATTATGTACAAGGCGTATTTTTTAAGTCTTCAATTACAGTGTTTCTGAGCAGTTTCAGATACAAGCAATGTCATGTCCTTCCAGAGAGGGAGTGTTTCTTTTTTTCTCATTTTTATTATTTTTTTTATTTTTTTAATGTTTATTTATTTTTGAGAGGGAGAGAGACGGAGCGTGAGAGGGAAGGGGCAGAGAGAGAGAGAGACACAGAATCCAAAGCGGGCTCCAGGCTCCAGGCTCTGAGCCGTCAGCACAAAGCCCAATGCAGGGCTCGAACTCACAAACCGTGAGATCATGATCTGAGGCAAAATCAGATCCTCAACCGACTGAGCCACATACAACGTCCAGTGCTCATCCCAACAAGTGCCCTCCTCAATGCCCATCACCTATTTTCCCTCTCCCCCATCAACCCTCAGTTTGTTCTCTGTATTTAAGAGTCTCTTATGGTTTGACTTCCTCCCTCAGAGAAGGAGTTTTTCATTTGAAACAAAGACCATAAAGACATAGTTAATCGCCAAGATGAGATTCCAGGCCTCTTGACCAGCGTCCAGACCCACAATGCCAAGTAAATTCTCCCCAAAGTAATTCATAAATGAAAAAGGTGCGCATAGAATCTTGGATTATGGACAGCCAATCTCAACTGTTCCACTTGCTCCTATTTTTTCCATTCTTCATATACTCCAGAATTAATAAGCAAATACTTCCAATCATGACATAAAATATTTTCAAGAAACTTCCAACACAGCTGTATGGTACATTCAGAAGTCATTGAGAAAGGAGAGCATGAGTTCTCTTCACAAGGAAGAACACTTTTTCTTCTTCTTCTTCTTCTTTTTTTTTTTTTTTTGTATCTATAGGAGATGATGGATGTTAACTAAACCTCTTGTGGTGATAATTTCACAGTATATTTAAGTCAGATCATTATGACGCCCTTAAACTTTCACAGTGACATACGACAATTCTGTCTCGATAAAACTGGAAAAAGTAAATGAACAGTGAATGAACGAATGAGTAAAAGAAACTTAACACGTTAAAAAATACCTTCGAGATTATAACGGATTCATAAGGAATGGTTTACTCATACAGGGATGCTGAAGAGTGGCTAAGATGAACATTCTAGATCTGTGTTCCATCATGGATAAATTGCAAAAACACAATGTTGAGTAGAGCAGATGATAAAAATATATACGATTCTGATAATTTTTACATATATGCATATTTAAAACTCATAAAACATCTCTATATGCTATTCATGAATGCATCCATGTATTGATCAACTAAGAAGATCTGATTTGAAAAGATTAGAATTCAGGATAATGGTTACCCCTGGGACTGACTGTATGGCATAGAGGGACTGAACTTAAATTGTATCTTAATAGTTCATTTTTAAATTCTAACAATATTTAACCTGGAACAAATAGAGCAAAATGCAAATTTGTTATACCTGAGGGGTAGGCATATGGTTCTCATGTTATTGTCTATATTGTATTACATTTTTAAAATAAATTGAATTTAAAAATTTCTTTGATATTTATTTATTTTCAAGGAGAGAGAGGGATAGAGCATGAGTGGGGTAGGGGCAGAGGGAGAGAGGGAGACACAGAATCTGAAGTGGGCTCCAGGCTCTGAGCTATCAGCACAGAGCCTGACACGGGGCTCAAATCCATGAGCTGTGAAATCATGACCTGAGCCAAAGTTGGACACTTAACCGACTGAGCCACCCAGGCGCCCCTAAGATAAATTGAAATTTTAAAATGAGACAATTTTAGAGAAATTCAATGAAAATGAAAACAAGTTTGCACTCGGTAGTATTACTAAAGAAAATTCGTCTAGCATTGTGCACGTTCTAATTCGCCTATCGACAGGTATTTATTACATGGTAATTTTTACTTATACCTTCGCTTTCTCATAATACCTCTTAAAAGAAATTAACATAGTTTGTTGGGTTTTTTGGACAGTTAATATACTTGTTTTTTGTTTTTATGCATTAAGATAAATTACTTTATTTTCACATTTTTTTCTTTCTACTCCTTGAGGTGTTCATCTTTCCTCTTTTTAGAACTTCTTAAATTGAATGCTACTGTGTTTATTTTCTTTGCTTCTCCTACTATAGCAAAACCATTTATGGCTAAAAATTAGTCTCTTACAAAGTTTTGGTCTCATCCTGTGAGTTTGTTTTTTTTTTAATATATCCTTCAGGACTAAATGAATATTGGAGAAAGTGGTTTTAAATTTCTAAAGAGTTGGGGCACCTGGGTGGCTCAGTTGGTTAAGCATCCGACTTTGGCTCAGGTCATGATCTCTAGGTTCGTGGGTTCCGACCCCACATCGGGCTCTGTGCTGACCGTTCAGAGCCTGGAGCCTGCTTCCGATTCTGTGGCTCCCTCTCTCTCTGTCCCTCCCCCACTCATGGATTTATTGAATAGAATGCTTTCAAGATGATTTTTTAAAGGATAAATGTTGGGTCAAGACATAAATAAATGCAGCTAACCTATAACGTGGTGTTTTTAGGTTTTGTATAGATGTTTTATCACATTCACATCATGTTATATGAACCAATATACATATAGAATGAATGAGAAAAGAATATGGGAAAGATTTGAATTATTTGTTTTTTTAATTGGGGCTTTTTACTGTTTTTTTTCATTGCAATATAATTGAAAGGTAACATATTAGTTTCAGGTGTAAAAAGTAATGATTTAATATCTGTATATATCACAGAATGATTATCACATAAATCTAGTTAATATGCATCACCACATGTAGTTGCAAATTTCTTTCTTAGGATGAGAAACTTTAAGACAGTAGTCTTAAAAACTTCAAATATATAACACAGTATTGTCAACTATAGGCACCATGCTATAACTGTACTCACCTGACGTCCCCAGGACTTCTTCATCTCATAACTGGAAGTTTGTACCTTTTGATTTCCTTCACCCATTTTGCCCATCTCTGGCAATCACCAGTCTGTATCTACGAGCTTGTGTTTTTTGCTGTTACTTATTTGTTTTAAGATTCCACATAAAAGTGAAATCATACACCACACTTTCGTTATCCACTCATCCATCAGTGGACACTTAGGTGGCTCCCATGTCTTGGCTGTTGTAAATAATGCTGCAGTGAACATGGGGGTACATATATTGAGTCACTGCTTTCCTTTCCTTCAGATAAATACCCAGTAGTGGAATTACTGGATCATATGGTACTTCTATTTTTAACTTTTTGACGACCCTCCATAGAATTTTTCATGGTAGTTGCACCAACTTACGTTCTTACCAGTGGCATTCAAGTGTTCTCTTTTCTCCACATCCAACCTTGTGATCTTCTGTCTGTTTTATGATAGCCATTCTAACAGGTATAAGGTGACATCTCACTGTGGTTTGGAATAGCACCTCCCTGATGATGAGTGATGTTGAGCCCCTTTTAGGGTACCTGGTTATGTATCTGTAGGTCTGCTTTGAGAAAATGTTTATTAAGATCCTCTGCCCACTTTCTAATTGGATTGATTGGTGTTTTGATATTTCATTTTTAAATAAGGAGCTGTGAAAAAAGTGAACTCTATTGTAAAATAGAGCTCAAAGTATTTTTATAATGTAAGTTACTTCGGGCCCTACTATGCAACTTTAGAAGTCATTATACAAAGTTATCAGATTTGCAAATAATTATTAGGAATATAGGACAGGTATGCATTGACAGCCAGCTGTATATTCTGAATATTTTGAAATGTAGTTACATAAGAGTAAATTAGCAAATCTAAAATCCTCTACATGGTGTTCCTTCCCAATTGACATCAAAGATACAGCCAAAACCATGATAAACCTACAAAGATGATTTGAACACTAAATTCCATGATCCCTGCTTTTTCTCTCCTTTATGTAAGACTAGACAGATTCCTCCAAAGGGAAATATGACAAAGAAAGCAATTATACTTCCTATGTAAGCTATTTAATATGTATATTGAATTTGATTGACCCAGATGAGTCTCTTTCTTACATGAGCTTTCGACCCTCCCAGCACTGTGGAAATCTAACTGGACAAAGGTTAGCAGTGCCTTGATAACTGTTAGGAGAGCTTATAGCAAGTCCTGTATCAATTCTATGTACTTTCTGTGTCCCACCAATTATAAACTTCTATAGTCTGTGCCACTGTCATTAATACTTCTTTATATTGGACCTTTTGTAGTTCACTAATTGTATCCAGCCAGATTACAAGAAAGACCATGCTGTGTGCTTTCTGCGGCTCTTACATTTCACCCTAGCAATGGGCCCAGAGCTGGCCCCTAATACCCACTTGAGTGATCATTTGAAAAATGCAGGCAGTACGGGAAAGAACAGTCGATAATTTATGAAAGCTTAAGTGGATTGTTCTCTGGTTATCCTCAAGACATGCATCATTCTATGTATGAATCTCTTTGTTGATCGCACCTGGAAAATTCTTGGTCATACCCTAGGAGTCTAAATGTAAAGAAGCTAAAGAAAGAATAATTTCATATGAAGACTTTTGTCTGTTAAAGTCATCTGGTTTCTTATTAAACAATCTCTGACATCTCTATGGTTTGAAAGCATTAAACAGCACCATCTGTCATGGTGGCCATGTCCCTATAATGGGAGAATTTATCAAGATATATTGAGCTCATAGGCATTTGAGCTTACATTTGTTCTGCCCGATGTGCAAAAGCTTCTACTGGGCATGTTAAAAAACAAAAAAGGCAAATGCCAAAGAGCTCAACTTTTATGGGCTCCATTTAGCCTTTAGGTGATTTACAGAAAACATGACTCATACACCACCTGGGTTCATAATGAAAAAGGCCAAATACTTTCCAAACCACCTGTTGCCTTGTCTTTCATGCCTAAGGAATCATATCCAGCACGAAACATGGGCTCTCTGCTGTTATTATTCCCAAAGAAGAAATATAATTCCAAAGGTTTTACCAATCTGTTCATTCTAAATCACTAAAGCTATTAGAGATTTCAGAAATATTTTCACGTGGAAAATTTACTTTAAGTACCAGTATGTTTCCTTCACTCTGTGAAAGCTTAATGCTGCACGACTCAAAAGAATTCAGATAAGTGGAAAACATTTTAAAGTTAATTGCTCCATTTTATAAATTGCATTGCACAAATTCAAGAGTAAAAGCCATTTCCTAGTTTTTGTCAGGTCCTTCTTTCACGGTGTGTCAGATGTCATTTCATTCATAAAGTCTGCAAAGATTTAACAGCTTTATTATGCATTTCCTTCTGGTAATGCCCTTCACTCTTGACTTTGCAAATAGAAATGTATTTTATTGATCCAGATGCATTAAGTGTTTCAGACACTCTCCAGCCTATTCCAGTTACTTTAGTGACGCCTCCTTGAATATGAGTGTCCCTTGGATAAATCCTTGCCTTTCAGTAATGGCTTTGAAATGGTCAAAATGATCCTGAGTCCTCATACATTCTCGAAACATTTCTGAGCACTTGAATAAAAAATTACGGAGAGGTTTTTCGGTTTGAAGTTGACTTTTTTGATTAGTAGTTTCATTGTGAAATCCATTCAGAAACCATATAACTCAGTTTTCCATCGAAATTTTTATGTAAGCTTCAGGTGGATGACTGTTTCCAAAACACTCCCTCCTTTAGACAACAATTTCCTTCGCTATATGTAGACAAGGCAGACTATAAATGAACTGAATGTGCATTAGCTTAGTATATCAGTATGTCTCGCGAACCTAGTCAGCATTAATGGGTTTTACGAATGGATGGACCTTTTCTCAGATGCACAACACATGTACACACACACATATACACACTTGCATGCGTGGGCTTCGTTGACAGATAAACGTGTCTGCTTATACACTGACCAGTGGGCAAAATAAGAGATCATTTCTTTTTACATCATAACTGGCTTTTTTCCAACATTGATTATAAAATTTTTTCAGTCCTAAAAAACTAAGAAATTTTACAGTGGGCATCCCTAGATGAACCTCTTAGAGTCAATAATCAGTGTTGTGCTGTACTTGCCATAGTGTAAATCTGCATCTATGCATCCACCAAGCCTTCCTATGTATTCAGTGCATTTCCAAGTTAGTTGCAGACATCAGTAGATGTTCCCCTAAATATGTCAGCAGACATATGAATACAACTAATTTTTATGTAATAGTTTCTAAGAAGCGATCATTTCAGGTGATCTTAAATATCATAAGCTACGCAGAATTTTAGTCCAGTTGTTCTGGCTTCTGCGAAGAGCCAGTATTCTCCCTTCTCTTTTTTGGCTTCATTCACTGCTCCCTTGAGCCTGGTGCTAATTGTCCTAACTCTGCCTGTGCTCCCACCTCTATCCCTTCCCCTGCACCACAATGGCTGTGTATGCAGCCATGAATCAGTTAAGAGTTCTTGAACCAAGGTGCGTGCAGCTGTGCAGGTGGTATGAAATCACCACCAAAAAGACAGTTAATGGCCATAGAGTATTATAAACCACAAAAGGCAGGGGTAGTTGACAAAGCGCCTCACACGGTGTCTGACACATAGGTGGTACTAGATAAACATCTATGGATAGGAGAATGGAAGGAGAGAGAGGAAGAGATGGAGGGAGAGAGGGGAAAAGGGAGGAAGGGACGCCATTAGCTAGGATGGTAAGTGAAGGCTTCTTGGAAAAGCTGACACTTACATGAATGAAATTTCATCAAGGGAGTAGGTAAGACTCATCTCAGTGGAAAATTTTACCAAAACTTCAACTGAACATAATCTCATTAGAACATTGATTAAAAGTGGAGATGGCCAATGAGCACTTGTATTCTTGGTGGCTGAAACTTGCCTGGGGAAAGCCTCCTGAAGACAAGTAGGATTCAAGAGTGTTTTTTAAACGTGGATGATTTCGTAGGAGGCTGTTTGAAGGACTGAAGATTCAGATAGGAGCTGCAAGGGTAGAGATGAGTGACTGGCAAGTGTGGGACCTACCAAAAGCTCCTAAAGCAAAAAACAGATGCATAACTTTCAGTCACAGATCCCAGTGTTTACAAGGAAGATGATAATCTCTCAGCACACATCTTATACAGAGAGAGCTAAAATAAAAATGTTTTTGACATTTCCATTTGGAGCCAGAATCTCTCCTGTTTGTGGTATAAAAACGAAGGTGTCTTCCCAAGTTGATCTGTCGATGATAGCCCAACAAACAGGCAAAATATTGGGGTGCTCCCTAAAAATGAGGAAAAGAGGATTGTTGCTTTCAAGATTGAAAATATATAATAATCAAGAAAACTGTGTGCATGTATGTATGTAAATAATAAAAGTGAAGATAAAAATAGAACATCTTTCTAAAATGTATCCTATCATTCCAAAAGATTTTTGAAGTTATAAACTGGGTGTCTGGATACTGAACCTAGTATGTGCCATTTGTTTTTATTTATTTATATCATTTTTAAATGATTCTGATTATTTAGTGCTGCCAGAGGCTCGCTTTAAGTAATTTGGACCGTCACCCAAAGTGCTTTTGTTTACTTTGTCTAGGACCTTGACCACACCTGGAAGTCAGCGGGGTAAGCCTAAGGGATGAGAGCACAGTCAGACTTTCTCAACCAGTGGGATACAGGGGCAAAATAATTTATCAGCTGCCAAAGGGTTTGGTTAGTTACCTGTGGTCTTTTTTTTTAAGTTTGTTTGTTTATGTTTATTTATTTCTTGAGAGAGAGAGTGAGAGTGAGCTGGAGAGGGAGAGAGAGAAAGGGAGAGAGAAAGAATCCAAAGCAGGCACCACACTGTCAGCACAGAACCAGATGCAGGGCTCGATCTCATGAACCATGAGATCGTGACCTGAGCCGAAACTAAGAGTCGGGTCACTTAACCGACTGAGCCACCCAGGCACCGCTACCCATGGTTTTTAATCATGCTTTGCCACTATTGCTATCTACCTGAAGTCTTAGTTATAACACGATTTGAACTTGCTTTGGATATTATCCATGTGGTCCCTCAGGAAAATAGGCAGTTACGTGACACAGATGTTAATTGAAATTGCTTATCTTTTGGAAAGAAGGCTGTAAATATAAGGTGGAGATTATATAGCTCAGTCTGTGTCCATCATAACGCTCATTGGTTGTCAAATAGCAAAGATGACTTCAAAGTAACTCACTTAATGATGTACTGGTCAACTTATTAGAGGGACAGGAAGCGTCAACAGTTAAATTCCTTGATCGGGTTTCAGAAGCTCTCACGAACTGACATCTGTCGTGATCTCACAATAGTGCACAACCGGGTGGTGTTTTTCTTTAATCGCACACATGAATGCGTTCCCTTTAAGTGTGTATTGGATCATCCCTTTCCTTCTCCACTTCCTCCTTCAGAGCCACTTCTAGGCTTTTATTGTCACTTGTCAAATCATAGAATCGGAGAAAGGAATAGTAAGAGGAACATTCGCACGTAGTTGTTTGAGTATGCGTTCTGAAATCAGACTGCCTGGATTCCTATTTGGGCTCTTCCATTAACTCCCTGTGAAACCCACAGTGAGTTACTTAACCTTCCTGTGTCTGAGGAGTTTCATTTGGAAAAATGGAAATAGTGATCATGTTTGCTTCATATAGTCTGGGGGAATTTTTCTTAATGGAGGTAAAATTGCGTAACATAAAATTAACCACTAACCATCTTAAGTCAGGGACATTTAGTACATTCACCATGTTGGTAACTCACCTCTGCCTAGTTGCAAGATATTTTCATCACCCCAAAAGCAAATTGCGTACACATTAAGCAGTCACTTCCCATCTCCCCCTACCTCCAGTCCCTAACAACCACCGATCTGCTTTGCATCTCTACAGATTTATTTATTCTAGATATTTCAGATAAATGGAATTATACAATATGTGACCTTTTGTTTCTTATTTCTTACAAATAGCGTAATGATTTGGGGGTTTATCCACATTGTACCACGTGTCATTATTTCTTCGCCTTTTATGGCTGAATAATAATCCATTACACAGAAATACCACATTCATCAGCTGATGGACATTTGGGTTGTTTCCACCTTTTGACAATTATAGATAGTGCTGCTAAGAACATTTGGGTCCAGGTTTTTGAGTGGACATATGTTTTCATTTCTCTTGGGTGTGTACCTAGTGTAGAATTACTGGGTCCTATGGAAACTCGATGTTTAACCATTTGAAGCAGCACCACACTGTTTTTCAAATTTACCGCACCATTTTATATTCCCACCAAGTGTATGAAGGTCCCGATTTCTTCATACCCTTGTCAACACTTGTTATTTTCCTTTTCCTTTTTATTTTGTATTATGCCTAACCCCCAGTGGCCATAACGTGTTATCTCTTGGTGGTTTTGATTTGCATTTCCCTAATAATAAAAGAGGTTGAGCATCTTTTCATATTCCCGTTGGCCTCATATCATTTTTAAATGTTTTATTTATTTTTGAGAGAGAGAGAGAGACAGAGTATGAGCAGGGGAGGGGCAGAGAGAGAGAGAGACCCAGAATCTGAAATAGGCTCCAGGCTCTGAGCTGTCAGTACAGAGCCTGACGTGAGGCTCGAACTCGTGAACTGCCAGATCATGACCTGAGCTGAAGTCGGACACTTAACCGACTGAGTCACCCAGGTGCGCCCTCATATCATTATTTAATAAAGATTGATTGAATAACTAATAGGTAATACGTGTATAGTACATACCATGTGTCAGGCATTGTGTTAAGTACTTTACATATATATATATATATATATATATATATATATATACACACACATGTACATAGAATCATTTAATCTCAAAATAGGTATACTGTTATTATATATAAAGTATTTAGAACAGTTACTTTGCAAATGATGAATGTGAGTTAGGATGGAAAACCAGAGAGAACAAGCCTAGAAAAGAACACGATGTCTTCTTTTTCTTTATGACACCATTAATTTACATTTACATTGAATCCCCAAAAGATATCAAAGTTGTTTCTCCCACCCTCTCTGTCATTCCAGAATTTGCCAGAGGTAGAACGACCACGTGGTTGCTTTTAGTTCATCAACGATGAGGATTTTATTCTTAAAACCAGATGTGCTTTTAGGGTTTTGTTTGCACGTAAACCTGAAAGAAGTCTTATTCTGTCTACATGTCTGTTTGTTCATTCATTCTTTCAACAAATACTCATTGTGCCTGTCATATGCCAGATGCTGTTCTAGGAGTTTGTAATAACAATTTACAAAAAAAACGTGGGGGTGGGGAGGACCTTCCTTTTGGAGCTTACCATCCTCAGGGCAGAAAACAAACAGGAAACAAATAATAAATATGTATACGTTGTATGGCATGTAGCGGTGAGTCCCATGGAGGAAAAGGAAAAGGGAAGACAGAAGGGATGTGACATAGGGAAGCACGACTAAGGGTCAGCTGAGGAAGGGAGATCCAGTCCTCTCTCACTGGATTTCAGCTGGATTTCTCCTCCTGCCGCTTCTCACCCTTTTGAGTCTCCCCCCACTTCTGGAGCGGGAGGGAGGGAAGGGGAAGGGGAACATAGCAGCAACTACCTCAAAAGTAGCCACCCCTTTAATCTGCTAGGGGAGAAAACCCACACCTCTAATTCTCATACCTACAATTTTGAGAAAGATTGAGAACACGACTATTTTCCTTTCTTTAGGATTTGCATATGATTCAAACATTTGCTTGTTGCATCTATCCCACCCCGTTGAGAGTAGCTAGAACTGTAAGCTTCGCCATCGGCAGGAACACCACCTAATTGTTTGGAAACGTCCAGTTAAGTCACGGGCCAGCAATCTGGCACCAAGATGTACCTTACATCAGACGTCAGCATAAAAGTATTTACCAACAGACACGGCTGGGTTACTAACACTCGGGAAACACTCTGGCCTTGAACACTGGTGCGGCCAAGGCTGTGTATCAGCCAGATGCACGCTTTGTCTAAAACCACTCTTTTCCCTTCTGTACTTGGATCCTCTGGCATGAATTCAAGAGGCAGGAGGATATTAGGAAGAAATTAGAATTGGACAGACCTGATTTTGATTCTTATTGCTAAGACAATAAGACCTGACCTTGGGCAAGTCTGTTGCTTTACTGTAAAATGAATACAGTAACACCTATTTTGCAGAATTATTGCAAAAATGACATATAACGGATAAAAAGGAGCTGGGACAGCATCTGAAACAGAGAAGGCACTCACACATCACAATGGTAGGAATTTACCATTACTGGTGGCATCTGGCCCATCGCCCTGACCCCAGGTGGGCATTAAAAGAGTGGCAGGGACACTAAAAGCCAGCCTCGAGTTATGCTAAGGCTGAAATATGCAGACCCAAGAACCTGACACTCAGCAGTTGGAAAGAAAGAGTCCACCTTCTCTACTGTTGGCAGCCACAAGGAGAAGAAAGCTGCATAGGGACCAGGCAGGAGATGGGGATGCTCGGGAGTTGGAGCTGAGCCTCACACTCAAAGCAGAAATCTCAGCTCAAGTATCAGCTCTCTGTTTCCTAAGCCCATGACCTCGGGCAACTCACTAATATTATCTCAGTCAGGAAATGGGACTCTAATAATGTCTATGAAGGCTCATTGTAAACTACAAAGCACTATACAAAAAGATGATTCTAATTAAAATGTGTGAATACTAGGGCGCCTGGGTGGCTCCGTCAGTTGAGTGTCTGACTCTTGATTTCAGCTCAGGTCATGATCCCAGGGTGGTGCGATCGAGACCCGCAACGGGCTCTGTGCTGAGCACAGGTCCTGCTTAAGATTCTCTCCCTCTCTCCCTTTGCCCCTCTCCCCCCTTCTCATGCTCTCTCTTTCTAAAATAAATTTCAAAAAAATTTTTGAATACCTACATTTCTGCGCTTAGCAGCAAGCACAGTATCAAAGGTATACAAGCCTTTGAAACTATAAATTATCACAAGTATGCTTGTCCATTAATTGTTTCTAAATATACAGATAGCAACTGATAGGGTGGAATTGGGAAATTAGTCCATGCAGCTCAAATTCCTGGGATCAGACACACCAGTAATATAGTTCATCCAAGAAATTTGAAGCATTTGAGATATCCTTTAAATTAACCCCGAGCAGTTACTGTAATATCTGTTATTTTGTTTTGATAATATTCTTTGAACACTATTATCATTGTCCATATTCACATGGTGAGAAATTAAAGAGCAAAGAAATGCAGTCATCAGTATCTCCTAAGTCACTTAGTGGGAGAATTACGACTAAGATTTAAGAGGTTGGTTTTTCTTCCTGTCATTGATATCTGTTATTAATAACATTCAGTTTATATTCTACCAAGTGTATTCCATGAGTCGGGCCCTCAGGATGGCCCCAGGGATGGAATGTGCGGAAGAGGCTGCAGAGCTTACTGTAAAGGGGAAGGGAGCTCGTGGTCTGGTAACCGTATAACCAAGCGAAGTCACAACTGGAGAAAGGCCCTTGCGTTTGGGAATCAGGGGGTCTGCAGTGGAGGCTGAGGTAGATGGGGCTCGGGAGAGATTCCTGAGAAAGAGAAGATGGAGTTGACATCTGAGGGATGGCTGTGGATGGCTGAGCAGGAATGGGCAGCAGGGTGGGTCCAGGCAGGGGACACAGTGTGAGCTGACCGCAGTGAAAAGAAACAGGGTGGGGATGGAAAGACCATAACGGCCAGGGCTGGAGAGCAGGGAGGGTGCAGGGAAGGGCCCAACATGAGACTGGGGAAGCCATCAGGGCCCCACAGGGCCTCAAAATTGTCCCCATGACCAAATAGGGCAAGGCGGAGAGCAGGTGCGTGTCATGTGCTCAAGGTCACATGGACTCCTTAGTCCCCTGTTCAGAGGCAGCCTCGCTCCATGAAAGCACCTCTCTGAGGATTTTGGAAATATCCTTGGGAAACTGAGATCAAGATCCCCCAGCCCAGCATTTCACTGTGTTTTCTTAAGTAAAGTGACTTTCATAATTGACTAAGCTAATCAAATCTAAGAAAAATGTGTAAACAGGGGCGCCTGGGTGGCTCAGGCGGTGAAGCATCCGACTCTTGATTTCAGCTCAGGGCAGATCTCACAGTTCATGGGTTTGAGCCTCTGTGCTGACAGTGTGGAGCCTTGGGATTCTCTCTCTGCCCCTCCACTGCTCATGCTCTGTCTCTTTTCTCTCAAAATAAGTAAACATTTTTTTAAAAAACTGAAAAATACATAAACTGTTTTAGTAGAAAGACAAGAATGGTTTTGGGAGAGAGAAACACTTTTGCAGAAAATGGAAACTAACTTCTCTCTGGGACTGTCTGTGGAGCGCATTCTGGAATTCTCGCAAAGACCCACCAGGACAGCTGAGGATACAGGAGCCTCCATCCCTGGTGGTCACTAGCCTCCCTCCAGACCCAACCTCTTGCT
This sequence comes from Cryptoprocta ferox, assembly GCA_028646485.1. Lineage (NCBI taxonomy): Eukaryota > Metazoa > Chordata > Mammalia > Carnivora > Eupleridae > Cryptoprocta > Cryptoprocta ferox. Next base: position 9,487,963 of record CM053561.1, read on the forward strand.
TCACGCAGGATCGCTTGTTTGAGCGAAGGCTGCAAAATCAAAGAGGCTGCCCCGCCTTCCTAACTCCAGGGAATTCCTCTCAGGATCTTGTGAGCATTATAATCTTATGTGAACACAAGAGGAAGCCCGCTATGATTCTCAGTAATTATGCAGACTTCTAGAAAACACAACTCTCAGGCTAGCCTATCTTCCTCTGATGTGAGAAATCCAGGCTGTTAAAAAGGAAGCTGTGTCAGAAAATCGCAACATGTATAGAGCATCACCTTCTTGGACAGTCACCGTCCCTTGGACTTCATTTACAGATGACATCACAGAAGAGCATTGACAAGGGCAGGTTCGTCTGGGCAGGGATAACTAGACTCCAGAAGTCGTTAAATGACAATTCCAGGGACATCGCTATTTTTACTTCTTTTCTTCACTGCGTCCCAAGAGTGTAGTAGAACATGAGAGGAAATAGGATTGACATTTTAGAACTAGCACTTCGAGTAGTGATTTTCAGGTAGCGTAGGTTTAAACATGTAGGCTAATCATTAAATGTAATGTTTTGATAGTTATTAATTTGCTTTCTATAAGTGGCCTATTACTTAGTAACATGTTGTGAAAATAAATAATGACGAAGACCTTCGCGTTGCGGCAGAAAGAGCAAAAGTAAGGAGCTCGTGGGCTGAATCACCCAAGTGCCACTTACGTTAATGCAGCCCTCTTCCCGTTCGGTTGTGTAGGTCAGAGCATACATTCCCGGGAAACTCAGGGACACTTTACAGAGACAATCCATTTTCTCATTTATTTTCAGCCTACTAATTCCAAATGAAAAGCTTGTGGGGAAAAAAAAAAGATTTACAGAAAATTGCCCCTAACTTTGGATCTTTAAAGTGGATAGTAGGTTACAGAATACATTTATTTTTATAAATGTCTTTGACCCTCAGGATATCAGGAGGCGTTTTTGCCCTGGGGAACCTTCCAGGCCAGTTAGGAGTCTTGGCTTGGGTGGCGGGAGGCCGATGGACATGGGGCCAGAGCTCAAACTCTGTTCGGCTCCAGAACCTGCACTCCTTATGGCTAAGCCACATCTTCTCACATTATTGAGATTCTTTTTTTTTTTAAGTTTATTTATTTTGTGAGAGATAGAGCATGCACGCTTCGGGGTGGGGGGGAGGGCAGAGAGAGAGGGAGAGAGAATCCCCACCCTCCTTGCAAGGCTTGAACTCATGAACCGTGGGATCATGACCTGAGCCGAGATCAAGAGTCGACCGATCAACCGACGGAGCCCCCCAGACGCCTCTATTTAGGTTCTTAATATTCTTTCAAGGAAGAGACACTGGGGGTATAAGCTCAGACCGTGTTGCTCCGAAGGCACAATGACGTGTTTGGCCGTCCTCTGAGAGCATGAAGGTAGTGGCCGGTCTGTGTTGAGGCTAGGACCGCAGCGCCTGCTGTGACACAGCCATCATTTCCTGATGAGCGGCCCTGGCCACTCTCTGTTCCTTCCGAGTGGGCATCTCAGGTGCAGAATCCCTGAGAGCACAGTGCATCAGGTCCTGAGTCACTCTGCATTGTGGGTGACCTCGCTGGCCAAGGCGCCCAGGGAAAGCGTGGCGGCCAGGGCGGCCAGTGGAACCAGCAGGGACCCGCCCCTCCAAACGGGAGCGTGAAAAGCACGGGATCTAGACAGTTCCCCAGGGGAATTCTACCAAACTTTGTAAGACCGGATCCCCCGGTGCTGTTAATACTTGTTCCAGAACACACTGTGGAGTTGAACGGGGGGGGGGGGGGGGGGGCC
>CM053561.1:9489842-9556207 GCA_028646485.1 Cryptoprocta ferox
TTACCATTATGAAACGGATTAATACAGTTCAACACAACAAGAGATCTAAGGAGAAGAATGATAACATCTTCTGCATAGATGCTGCTTCCTAACTCCCAAACTAGCACCGAGCCTAAAGGGGAAAGACCAGAAGCAGGAATCAGGGATAAGTCCAATCAGGAATTACACAAGGGTGGTCACTACCCACTCCTCATCACTAAAATTGTCCTGAAGTTGCCACAATCAAACACGAAACCAGAAGTGCAAATGTTTTATTAACTGATTCTCTGCGATTCTCAAAGTATAGACTCACATGCAAATTAAACTCTCCAGGATCCCATTTGTCACCTGTCAGATTGGAGAAGCCTAACATGCCTCGTGACACATGACGCGGTCAAGAGCGAGAAGGCTTCAGCTCTCTGACATGTTGCTGATGGGAATGTAAATGGATACATCTTCTCTGAATGAGGCCGTGATGACCTCTGTCGCAATCACAAGTGCGCATGTCTTTCCACCGTCGAGTCCACTGCTGGGAGTATTTACACGTGCCAGTGACACAGGTTACATAAGTAGAGTGAAGAATGTAGATTGCAGCATTCCATGCAACGGTAAAAACTCAGGAAAAAACCTAAGTGGCCGCCCCTTGACTGAATCATGATCCACGCATCCATCCACCACGATCCGCCCGTGGAGTCTAATGCAGGCACCCAGGGAAGGAGGAATCCCCTTGGGAATGGACGTGCACTCACTCTCCTCCATGTCACACCAAGTGAGAAAGAGCAAGAGGGAGAACAAGATCTGCAAACTCCTGTTTGTATATAGCATGTTCCCATTTGTGTAAATAGAAGAAAATAATGTATCAACTTGTATATGCATAAAACATACCTTAAAAGGAATCATGAGATCTGGAAAGCATTGGATGTCTGTGAGGCAGAAAGCTGAGTGTCTGAGGGATAGGATGTCAGGGAAACATTTTCATTTGGAGCTTTTGAATTTTGAACCATCTAAATATATTGCCTTCTCAAAAAATAAGTGACTAAAGTGCAAATTAAGGAAGAAAGAAGAGAGCAGAGGGAGAGGGGCGTGTGTGGCAGGAATCGCATCGAGCGGCGGACTAGTCCAAGAAGCTGGAAGGACGCATCGTGTGGACAAGGGGGGAGGGGGGAGAGGAGCAGTGTGGGCGTTGTCTGTGGTGGGAACACAGGAGAGGAGTGGAGGCTGGAAAATGCAGGAGGGGAGGATGTTCAAAGGGTAACAGCAATTCAGGTTTCACCAGAATGAGCAGAGCAAGAATCAAAGGTAGAAATACTGGGGTGGTATTGCAGAGGGCATTTGGCTCCAGGCTTAAAGGGGCTGCATTTTATTGGGCAGACAATGGGAAACCATCAGAGCCTTTTCATTAGAGAAGAGACATGATCAAAACTGTTCTATTAAGGGCTTAAAACCTGCTACCGGAAGGGAGAATGAATTTAAAGGAACAAGCACAGCAGGTGAGTTCCTTGAGCACAGAAACTCACGCTGGTTCAGCCCTCGAGCCCCCCTGCATAGAGCAGCGCCTCGTGCACAGTAGGGACACATGCAGGCAGGGCTAACTAGATACTTTTCTAGCATGTTCCATGAAAGGCCTGATTTGATCCTGGCAATAACCGTATGAAGGGGCTCTACTATTGTCCCCATTTTACAGATGGGAGAAATTGAGGCTGGGATTGATTAAAACCTTGCCCAGAGGCACAGCCATGCAGGGTGGAGCCTGGAATCACCAAGCACTCTGGCTGTATAGTTTCTGCTTTTAAAGAATATTAAACTCTGTTTTAGGGGCGCCTGGGTGGCTCAGCCGGGTAAGCATCCCACTTCGGCTCAGGTCATGATCTTGCGGTTTGTGAGTTCGAGCCCTGCATCGGGCTTTGTGCTGACAGCTCAGAGCCTGGAGCCTGCTTCGGATTCTGTGTCTCCCTCTCTCTCTGCCCCTCTCCCATTCACCTCTGTCTCTCTCTCTCTCTCTCTCTCTCTCTCTCTCTCTCTCAAAAATAAACATAAAACAATTTAAATGCTTCTGTAAACTAGGATTGTGGCAGTGGACATGAACAGGAAGGCAAAAATTCAGAGCAAATGCAAGAGCCGGGAAATATTAGGGTGACATCCTTATAGTTGCCACTGAGTAGGATAATGAACGTGAAAGTAGTTTGAAAAAGAAGAGATAATATAGCATATGCCTTCATCCATTGAACAAAAATTATTAATTACTGTGTGCAAAGAAATTCTCTTGACTGTATACGGGATGAATAATAAATACTAGCCTTACTTCAAAAACTATATATTAAAAATAGTAAGGGGCACCTGGGTGGCTCAGTTGGTTAAGCGTCTGATTCGATTTCGGCTCAGGTCATGATCTCGTGGTTTGTGGGTTTGGCCCCGTGTCGGGATCTGTTAGCATGCAGAGCCTGCTTGGGATTCTCTCTCTCTCTCTCTCTCTCTCTCTCTCTCTCTCTCTCTCTCTCTCTCCCTCCCTCTCTCTCTTTCCGTCCCTGCTAGCACTCGTTCTCTCTCTCTCAAAATAAATAAACATAAAAAAATAAAAATAGTAAATATCATTTACCACCTGGGATTAATAAACCTTTATTTGATATTTGTATAGACGGTGCTATTGAAACTCAGCAATCATACAGTAAAACAGATATCACTACTTCCATTTTACACCAAAAAAGTGGATAATTATTCATGAAAACTGCTTTCCCAGAGGTCACACAGCTAATGTATGGTAGCCCCACACTAAAACTTGCATCTACCTGAGTCTGGAGCCCTTTGCTGGAGCCCTGGGCTGCCCACTACAGCAGGCAGGAACGCTTGCACCGAGATCTGTTCTAGCCCAAAGCCTCAATCAGGCACCCACAATATGGAGGGACATTGCTCTATTCCAGTCAAAATAGGGGGCGCATGGGTGGCTCAGTTAAGCATCTGACTTCAGCTCAGGTCATGATCTCACAGTTCGAGGTCATGATCTCATGGTCCGTGAGTTCGAGCCCCAGATTGGGCTCTCTGCTATCAGCGTGGAGCCTGCTTCAGATCCTCTGTCCCCCTCTCTCTCTCTGCCCCTCCCTAGATCATTCTCTCTCTCTCTCTCTCTCTCTCTCTCAAAAATAAATAAACATTTAAAAATAGAGTTATAGGGGTGCCTGGGTGGCTCAGTCGGTTAAGTGTCCAACTTCGGCTCAGGTCATGACCTCAGAATTCGGGGTTCAAACACTGAGTCGGGCTCTGTGCTGACAGCCTGGAGCCTAGAGTCTGCTTTGGATTCTGTCTCCTTCTCTCTGCCCTGCCCCCCTGCCTCTTGCTCTCTCGCTTGCTCGCTCTCTCTGTCTCTCTCTCTCTCGCTCTCTCTCAAAAATAAATAAACATTTAAAAATAGGGTTATAAAACGGATAAATGGAATGCCTTCTCCCTGACACCAGCCCTGGAGAGGATAGTTTTTAAGTGGAGATCGTGCTGAGGACGGCAGACCTTGTACTTACAGAGTCAAGGGGTCTATGAATGTTCTGCCTGTTTGAACACTGAATCGGACGGGAAGGGAGAGGAATATACCCTCTAGGAGCAGGGCGTTTGCCAAGACACAGGGAAGGTCACATAAAGTGCGTGACTTCCGTGATGCAGGAACTCAGGTGCATGCCAGAGGGTGCGTTCTCCTGCCCATGGGCCCGGAGACCGTGCACGGCACCCTCCGGGTGGCCTTAGTTTGCCTGTAGAATCTGGCAGAGTCCCCAGTCCCCAGAAGGGACGGGTCGCATTTCTCTTGGCTGTTGAGTGTCCTTTCGCGCCGACGTTAGAGGAGCCCGCTGTCCTGTATGTGGCTTGAACGTAGCCAGACCGGGGTGAGCCACGGAGGAAAACGGGGCAGGGCAGACGCCCACCGATGGCTCGCCCATGGCAGCCATGGCACCTCGCCCTTGCCACGCCCTGGAGAGGAGTCCGCAGGCCAGGCCTCTGCAGGGGGTGCCAGCAGGGCACTGCGCTGCTCGGCGAGTGCTTCCGGGGGACAGGAGGGAGCTCCCGGAGCAAGTCCCTGGGAGCCGTCTCCCAGGACCCGAAATGATCACCCTGCGCCAGGGGACCCCGCGCACCGCTCCGGGGCGTGTGTCCCTCGCCGAACGCCGCGTGTCCTTGCTCACATGGGCGGATGGCCGGAGCGCCCCCCAGGGACCACATGCTCTCTCTCGCTCGCTCGCTCTAAGTCACTGCTCCAGAAGTTCAATGGTAAATGAGCTAGGTACAGATTTTTCAAAAGAAACACCCCAAACAAAGCCCACTTCACTAGGAGCGCTCCGGGGCTGTTTCTCCTCACTCACAGCTTCCAGCCAAGTCCCAGACCCCGATCCAGAAAGTTCTCACGTCCTTGTCAAGCACCACCTGGCACTCAACCTCCTCCTCCACCTGCCCCCTCCTTGCGGCGCTGAATGAAGGAACACCCAGCATTCTCCTCCCCCACGGAGTCAGCCAGCAATCCGGGAAGGGCCCCTGAGCCCGGGGTCCCCTCTCAGCCCCGCAGGAAGGGGAGAGGACTCCGTGATGCTCGATGCTGAGAGCGAGCCCTGGCTCCCAGGGGGACTGCGGCTGTCACTGTGACTTCGTGACTGTGAGCCTCGGTTTCAAGACAGGAAATGTGGGTGAGCGCCTGCCCCGCTTAGAGTGAGCTGCCTGTGGAACTGGCTTTGGAGCCTTAGGTCCGGTTCCCTGGAAGCAGAGCCTGGGGCAAGGGTTCCTGTGCCCACGTGGTGGGGGCGGGCTCTCGGGAGCTGAGCAAGGACGGGTCTGGGCTGGAGACTGCCTCAGCCTGACCCCAGGAAGGCTCTGGAGCCCGCCGCCCCCCCCCCCGCCCCCGTGGAGCCGGGCCCAGCACAGCTGGGGGAGGTGGTAGGGAGCCCCACCAGTGCACAGCGGGGGACCCTGTGCAAGTGGGGTCTACGCGGACGCAGACTGCCGACCAAGTAGGACTCGGAGTGAGACAACCGGGGCTCAGGCTCGGAGGGAGAGGGAGGAGGGGAGGGCCAGTCCCAGGCGTGCCCCAGGGGCCGGCTGGGAGGGAGCCCACGGCGCTCCCGCACTTCTGGCCCTGACCTCTCTGTCCGGAAACCACACGCAGTCAGACACAGCCTTGTCAGCCTGGGGCGTGACCAGGCCGTTAGGCGGGACGCCGGATCCACCCCATCCTGAGGCCTGCCCTTCCGTCGTGGAGGTCAGCCTCTACGTGGCCTCCCCCGGGGACCAGCCTCAACCGCAGGCAAGCTCCCCCGTGGCCTGGCTCAGCCTGGAGCCCCGGTCCGCCGCTCTGAGCTGAGCGCTCCCCCGGGCGGCCTGCCCCCAAGGCTACTTTCCTCCAGCCCTAGAGCTGGATGAGCCCCCCGGTGCGGCATTTGTCGCCTCTTGTCAGGTATTGCCTCTTCACGTGCCCCAGTTGTCAATTCCTGTAAGGAAGGGCTGTGTCTAAACTGCGCCTACTTCTTCTCCGAGGGTGTTTGGCAAATACTTCTCAGTGGGATGTTGGCTGTCTGAGTGGTAGGATGCCAGGGATTTCCCGCAGCCGCAAAGACGTGGGCACCTGGCAGAGGAGGAGCACTGGGGAGCCACTGCCGACTCCCTGATGCCTGGTTTCCTGAGCATTGCCTTCTATTCACAGCAGACCATTTGGGGATGACTGTTTGTTTTTTGGTTTTGTTAAGGTTTTATTTTTTTAATGTTTATTTATTTTTGGGAAGAGGGGAGGGGCAGAGAGAGAGGGAGAGAGAGAATCTCAAGCAGGCTCCCCACGGTCAGCGCAGAGCCCGACCCAGGGCTCGATCTCAGGAACCATGAGATCTTTCCCTGAGCGGAAATCAAGAGTCGGATGCTTAACAGAGGCACCCAGGTGCCTTAAGGTTTTGTTTCTTAAGTAATCTCTACACACAGCACGAGGCTCGAACTCACAACCCCAAGATCAGGAGTCGAATGCTCTGCTGACTGAGCCAGCCAGATGCCCCCCGGGATTACTGTTTTCACTGCCATGTGAATCTTAAGTTCAGGGGCCGGTCTGGCCTTCTTGCTCTTGAGTTATTCCTAGGTACTAGATGATGAATAAGATAGAGGTCCCTTCTCCGAGGCGCTCCTGGGACGGATCTATGTGTGTAAATGGCACTGTCCACACACAAGGAGTTTATTATCCGAAGAGGGAAAGAATAGGCATTTGTATGCAATGCTGACAGAAGGAAATGGAGCCAGAAGTCACATCTCTGTAGAGTCGTGCTTATACCCAGGGACACAGAGAGAAGCTAGGGCTGAAAGGCTCAGTGGCCGTCCATCTCCCAGGTCTGTACTGTTGTCCAAATAAGCAGAATGGCCCCTTCCGGGCAGGGAGGGCAGAGGAAACCTCGTCTTCCAGTTTCCTGTGCAGGCCTTCAATTAAGTCATATGATAAGGATTAATATTGTTTGTTGAATGTCAGACATACAACACCGTCCCTTCCTGGGAGCGCTAGACAGACGCACAATTCAAACATAAAAGGGACCAGCTGACCGGTGGCTCAGTCTCAGAGGTGAGCAGTTCCAGGGTTTATGGGCTGGTTCACTGTTTGTTCTCCGGTTATTTTCACCCCCCAGATTCCACCTGCTGTTCTGGGAAGGGAAAACTTCCCTCCTAGTGCGTTTCCATGCTCGGCATTCACTCTGTGGTTACACTTCTAGAAGAGCTATTGACCTCGCTAGCCATTTTTCTTAATATTCAGCTCTGGTCAAAGCAAACCAACTGCTCCAAGGAGATCCTGCTTTCCATACATTTTCACCGGGGCATGAAATTCCGGAGCGATGGCAGGGGCTGGGTGTGTTTATGCTCTTTCTGACTCCAATGACAAGCATTCGTTTTTGCCTGAGGCATTCCTGAAATCTAGCTTCACTGCAAGGGAGCAGGCATAGAAAACACTAACCAGCTACGGAGGTGATTTTGGGTTTCCCTTCCCTTCCTTGGCTTATCCAGACTCTCGGTCGGCGTGCTGCGGCTCTGAGCCCCTGTCCCACGTCCCACCACCCCAGCACTATCCCCTCTTCAAGATGTGCCCCCGGGGGGATTGCAAAGTTAGGACTTCGGGATCACTCCAAACATACTAGTGAGAGAAGATGATGGGGAGAGTGAAAAGTTAGAATCGTGCTGCCGTGAACACGTAATATTACATATAAAGATCGCGTCCCTGGTTGAATGAATGAAGCCCGGCTGTGATGAACCGCAGACAACTTGTGGGCCTGTGATTCTCTTTCCTGTGTTCTATTCACAGGACAGATGGAAATAAGGACCGCCATACACCTGAATCCGAATCCACGGTTAGTGGATTCCCTCTGCTTTGTTTTGGTTTTGCTCCTTGGTCCTATGTCCCTATTGTCCCATTTTGTACGGATCCGAGCCGCCTGTGACTACCCAGCCTAGAAGGGGTTCTGGAGCTCTACTGCCTGTTGCTTTGGAGTTTCTCTAAGTGCCCTAACCTAGTTTCTCCATTTCTCATCGGTAAAAGGCAGCATTCCCAAATATTGCCAAATATGAGGGCCGCACTGAGAATTTTAAGTGGGTCCAACAGTAAAAGAAAAAAAAAAACGTGTCGGGCCCTAAATCTGCCTATGTTTATAGGCAGTTTCTGTACTGCTCGCTAATTAATTTGAATAACTGTGTGGATCGGATTCTGAAAACAGAAACAAAGATCGGTTAGTCTGTGGTTGTTCTGGTAGACTTGGAAGGTGGCCAGGACACCTCGCCCCTGGTCGCTCTGGGGACGGTGGGTGTTGACGATACTGACGAGGCCTGTGTCCCGGGCCTCGGCTGACCTGAAAGCTACAGGTTGGAACGCTGGGTCAAGGGGAGACCCGAGTGTTCACGAACGTGGCAGGTGGTGTGGTCAGAATGCAAAGTTCCTGTGAGTCCCAGGATCTGAACCTTTGTCACACTGCCGCTTTCCAGTCAGAGACAGGAGCCCTGACCATCTCTATCTTCGCGTCTGTAAAATGAGGGGATAACTAGAGAGTTGGTCGAGGTTGGCAAGCTGGTGACTGCCCTCCAGTCCCTGTGACAAATCACAACACCAAGAGACGTGTCGGCCTGGCCAGGCCCAGGAAGAGCTGTAGGCATGGTGAGAATCCTGCAAAGAGAACTAACTCACCCCTACGTGACAAGAGGGGCCCAAACCTGAGATCGGCTCCACAAATTAGCAACTGGGGATGAATGATTTACCCACGGCAACTGGGAATGGCAGGCCCCAGTATCCTTTCCCGAGGCTGCCCTCCCTACGCCAGAGTCCACCACGATCTACAGAAAAAACAAAACCCAAAAAAATGATAAACACTACACTTGTGAAAGTGTCCAAATATCAGCAGGAAGTATAAAAATCAGAATATAATATTCTGACAGCCTGCCGACAGGGTAGACTGAAGTATTTTTAGCAGCGTGGGTATGTTTTTTTCAAGTCCTATACATGCTGGGATAGATGTCAGGAACAGACCTCAAAACTCAGCAGGCTCTGAATCTCTCGGAGCCGACAGCCACCTGCACAAAACTATGTTTTTAGTCCGAGTTCCTCTGGTTCAACTTGAAAGTTTGTTCGTATTTTTCTTCCTAAACTGCATGTAGAATCTAAGACCAGAAGATTGTTGTTGTTTCCAGAAAGCACTTCTGAATGACGCCCAGACCGGGATTGCTAGGGAAGCACTACCCTTCGTCGGATACCCACATAGTTTTAAAGTCACCACCGGGCCGGCTGGTACAGTCTGGATGGATGCAGGGGAACACATCTGGGGTCTCCAGATGCTGAAACACCGCCCTAGTGACGTGATAATGTGATACTTTTCTAGACACTCCCTTGCGCCTACCACTCCCTGTAGAAAAACTTTTAGAGGCGCCTGGGTGACTCAGTGGGTTAAGCGCCCGACTTTGGCTCAGGTCATGATCTCACAGTTCAAGTTCAAGCCCCTCGTCAGGCTCTGTGCTGACAGCTCCGAGCCTGGAGCCTGTTTCAGATTCTCTGTCTCCCCCTCTCTCTGCCCCTCCCCAGCTCGTGCTCTCTCTCTCTCTCTCTCTCTAAAAAATACATAAATCTTAAAAAAATTTTTTTAATTAAAAAAAAAACTTTTAGCAGCTCTCCTTTCCTTTTAGATAAGAGTCAGAACTCCCCAAACTGGGGACCCGCACGGTGCGCTGTTTCTGCACGTCTCTGTGTCTCACATTTCCCTGTTCCTGGGCCCTCGCTTCGTTTTCCTTCTCTGCCTGTGCCAGGCACCTCCCGACCCTGGGCTGCCCTCTCAGATCCAGGAACTGGGTCTTCACAGGCCAGCCAAGTTGCCCCTCGCCTCCCTGGTTGTGCTCCCCGCCGTCAGGCGCTCTCTGCACGGTGGTGAGGGAATTCTTCTAGAGCACACTGTGTGCCCAACGCAACTAGGAACGTTACGTATATCTTCTGTTGTTATCCTCACAGGAGCCTAGAGAGGTAGGCATTATCCCCATCTTACAGATGAGAAAAGTGAAGCCCAGGAGGACAGGAGACGGGCCAGAGACACCAGCACTAATGTAGGAAACTGGTTTTGAATTCAGTTTCAACTTCACTGAATGTGGGCTTCCTTCACACAGCTTCCTTGAAACTTTAGTTTTAAACCATATACATAAAACAGTTGACCCAGAAACAGCATGGGGCTCCAATGCCCCAAAAATGTGCATATAATTTTTGACTCCCCCAAAAATTTATCTACTGACTGAAAGGCTTACCAATAACAGAAACAGTTGATGAACACGTATCTTGTATGCCATATGCATTATATAACTGCATTCTTACAATAGAGTAAGCGAGAGGAAAGAAAATGTTCAGAAAATCATAAGGAAGAGAAAATATATTTACAATATTGTACTGATTGAAAAAAAAAATCTGCGGATACGTGGACCCACGCAGTTGAAACCCGTGTTTTTCAAGGGCCTCGATATTCATTGAGAACAAACCCACCTGTTAAATCTAAAGGCAGGGCCAGTACGTTATATAGCTTTGTATGGGTCTGACTAGGAAAACACCCTAAAGTTCAATCCTTTGATGAATATAGCTGAGTGCAAAGTGTGTGTCACATGCTGGGTAAATGGCAATAGTAAGACAGACATGATTTCTGCCGCGCAGGACCCGTCATGCTTGAGAGTGAATGAGTATTATGAAGAAGGCTCAGCATGTTTCTGTGGGAGGGGTCCACACACTTTTTCTTTTTTATTTCTTTTTTTAATTTTTTTTACATTTATTTATTTTTGAGAGACAGAGAGAGACAGAGCGTGAACAGGGGAGGGGGCAGAGAGAGAAAGAGACACAGAATCCAAAGCAGGCTCCAGGCTCTGAGCTAGCTGTCAGCACAGAGCCCGACGCGGGGCTCGAACCCACGAACCGTGAGATCATGCCCTGAGCCGAAGTCGGACGCTCAACAGACTGAGCCACCCAGGCGCCCCTCCACACACTTTTTCTAGGAAGGCCAAGGAGCACATATTTTAGGTCTGGCCGTCACACAGTCCTGATTACACTATTCAACTCTGCTGGAGTGGGAAAGCGACCACACACAACACACAAACAATGGGCCTGGCCGTGTCTCAGTAAACTCAATTTACAGACACTGAAGAGGGAATTCCATATACTTTCTATGTGTCACAAGTGTTCTTCTTTTAATATTAGTCTGCAGCTCTTTAAAGAAAATGTAAAAACCAGGGGCGCCTGGGTGGCTCAGTCAGTTAAGCGTCTGACTTCGGCTCAGGTCATGATCTCATGGCTCGTGAATTCAAGCCCTACATTGGACTCTGTGCTGACAGCTCAGAGCCTGGAGGCTGCTTCAGATTCTGTGTCTCCCTCTCTGTCTGCCCCTCCCCCACTCTCGCTCTGTCTCTGTCTCAAAAATAAATAAAACATTAAAAATTTTTAAGAAAAAGAAAATGTAAAAACCATTCTTAGCTCACCAGCTTTACTAAAGAAGAGGCTGGACAGATTTGGTCCAGAGTCAAACCCCACCTATGGGACAGTATGACAATCGGGACCTAGCTGCATTGGGGTTTTTACTGACAATAACGATGTAAGAGGCTATGTCTCAAGACGATGCTGGATAGCCGTTGATGTTTTATGTTCATTCTGCCACAAATCCTTGGTCTTCTTGGTGTTTGATTTAGCCTGTTGGCAGAAATGACTAGCAAATTGGTCAAAATTCACTGTATATTAATATCTTTCTATTTAACCCTTCTTACGATTTCTCCTGTTGTTTCTTCCAAGACAATATCAAATGAACTAAAGGAAAGAAACTTACACTTAAGAGCTCCCTCTGTCCCCAAATCAGAGCACTTACTGCCACCCCAGTCTTCTCTCCAAACTCCCCCTTGGGTGTAGTTTCATACAGTGTTGCTGGAGAAGACACTGGAAGACTCCTTCCATAACTTAACTTTCTGTTATATGCAGAGATAAAGAGCCCCCTTGTTGGTCTGATTTCCGAATGTTAAAGCACTGGTCTGCGTTTACTGCTGACACGACACTGCTTGCAGCCCAGGCGGTGATCAGCTTCAGAACGCAGCTGCAGGCAGTGTAAACACGAAACAGAACTCACGTTTGACGACGAGGGATTGCAGGGGAGCCCGGAAAAGGGGCAGGCTGATGGGGGGCCCGGGCTGGGACCTGGAAAGCCACTGGGACCCCGAGCAGGACAGTGTCTTCACCTGAGCCCCAGGTTCGCCTGCAGACGAACTCACCCTACGTCTCTATGTGTGTAAATGGTGAGCGGAAGACAACAAACCCACAGCCCGAGTGTACATGCCCGCTGCACGGGAGACGGGGCCCCACGGACTGCTGCTGCCTCTCAGTCCCAAAGACACCTTCCCCAGAGAGAGAATGCCACGCGACCTCTCCGTCCCTTCGCCCTGGCCAGTCACACGTGCCAGCGCGACGAGGTTGCACAGCAGGAGAAAGTCAGAGGACTTTTAGGGAGGTTGCACTACACGTGGGGTGCACCGCACCGAATAGTTTTCTTTTTTAACTTCAGTTATGCCAACTGTCGGTCCCCCGTAGTGTTTATTCGGCAGTCGCTTCATGACCCTTCCTTTTCTTAGCTCGGCTTTCGGAGTCACCAAGGGGTTTCACACACCAAGTGTGCTGGCAAGAGTCACGTGCTTATTAACAGCCCTCGGGAGAAGGCAGAAGTGTCGCTTTGTTCTCACCTTCCCTCCATCGTGGTTGACGTCTTCAACAGAGAGAGCAACTGTATAATGTAGGGAAAGAGCTGTATCAGAAGGAGTTTACAGCAGCAAATGTATGTTAAAGTTGCCCTTCACAGAGGCCTGGGTGGCGCAGTTAAGCTTCCGACTTCAGCTCAGGTCACGATCTTGCAATAGGTGGGTTCAAGCCCCGCGTTGGGCTCTGTGCCGACAGCCAAGAGCCTGGAGCCTGCTTCGGATTCTGTGTCTCCCTCTCTCTCTCTCTGCCCCTCCCCGCCCCCCATCCCCCCCCCCCACCAGTCTGTGTTTGCTTGCAAATTTAATCGATCGAAGGCACTCAGGTAATTTTGTTTTCAGTTACAGTTTCTATCATAATCATTCCTTCCGAATTTAACTGCAAGATTTTTATTTTGAAACGTAAAGTCATTTTTTTTCTTTAAAAGAAGTTGGAGACTTTAGAGCAACTACAGTCCTATAATTTTTAAAGGATCAAATGCATTGCTTTCAATTACATAGTCTATAAAGTCTCACCGGTGAATAATAACAGCAGTGCCATTTCTTATTTTTTTTTAATTTTTTTTTTACTGTTTATTCATTTTGGGGGGGGAGGGGCAGAGAGAGAGACACACACACACACAGAATCCGAAGCAGGCTGCAGGCTCCACACGTGCCTGATGCAGGGCTCGAACTCAGGAGCCGTGAGATCACAATCTGAGCCGATGTTGGATGCTTAACGGACTGAGCCACCCAGGCACCCTCCCGCTTGCCATTTCTTTAGTATTATGCACCCCATACTTCTACACATTATTTCTAACTTTCAAAACTACAGCAGACATGCAGTCTTGCCATTTTACAGATTAAGACACTGAGTCCACAAGAGGTAGATTGAACTGCCTAAAGCCACATCATTTTGTGACAGAATTCAAACCCCAAGGGTCAATCTGCTAGCATTCTGCTTCTTCCTAGGAGGGGAAAGTCCAGAATTTCTTTCAATAGAAAATTTTATGTGATGACTATCTTCTCAGTATTTTTTAAGTTGTTAGATTTCAAAAATAAAATCTATCTCCCCTCTCCCCCACACCGGATGTCCGTCCATCCACTTCCTCCCTACCAGGCAGCTTGTCAGATCTTTGGGAAGGGCTGCTGCTCTCAGATGAACCACAGGGACCCGGGAGGCAGGAATCAGTTGAAAGGCAGTTGGTTTCATCACTGCTGTGGGAGGATGTGTGTTGTGTGCTCTGTGACTGCCCCACAGGGACACCTGTCCCAGCCTGAGGAGGCGAGGCTCAAGCAGCATCCTCCTGGGCTTGACCAGGTGACTGTGGAAGGTGATGCAGGACTTTCCAGGTCGAGAAAGTGGCAAGTACAGGGATACAGAGAAAATGATTCCAGACTCCTTTATTAATTTTTAATTTTTTTTAATTTTTTTTTTTTTTTGAGAGAGAGAGAGGGAGAGAGAGAATCCCAAGCAGGCCCCACGCTGTCATCACAGAGCCTGACGTGGGTCTCGATCTCGCAAACCGTGAGATCATGACCTAATCCAAAATCAAGAGTCAGACGCCCAACTGCCTGAGCCACCCGGGTGCCCCAATTCCAGACCCTTAAACCAAAAGTCCTCGATCTCAAGCGTGCATCAGGATCACCGGGGGGCTGGTTAAAACACCACTGACGGGTGGCTGTCACCCCCGGACTTTCTGGTTCAGCAGGTGGGCCCCAAGAACGGCGTTTGTACAGCGCCCAGTGATGCTGGTGCCGCCGGACCTCCCCGGGAAGCACAGCTTCCAACAGCGCAGCTGGGCTGTCTCTGCAGGTCGTCCAGACTGGGCTGTGCTTTCTAGGTTTTATCGATCAGGTGTTCATACCCACGTGTTACCTCACAAACCAGCTTTGCATTGCTTATGTTTGCTAAGACAGCCGTAAATCTGCCGAGTTTCCTTTCTTCGATCTGAAAATTCCCCTGGCAGGGAAGCCATGAATCATGAATCATCAGATTGAAAACCAGCCTCCTGGATGAAGCGGCAGGTCCCGGCACAGGGCCACGGGCTGGAGTGCCCGGTGTGCAGGAAGAAGCCTTCTCGACCCTTCCAGCCCCCACCCACCCCGAGAGAATGGCTTGCTGGTCCAAACCAAAGGTGATCAACCTCCCCCACCCACACCCGCCTGGCTCACAGCAGCTTCTTGTGGGGTCCGGCTGCTTCGAGAAACCTCTCCTCGGGGCTCCTGGGTGGCCCGGTCGGTTAAGCATCCAACTTCGGCTCAGGTCATGATCTCATGGTTTGTGGGTTCGAGCCTCACGTCAGGCTCTGTGCTGACAGCTCGGAGCCTGGAGCCTGCTTTGGATTCTGTGTCTCCCTCTCTCTCTCTGCCCCTCCCCTGCTCACACTGTCTCTCTCTCTCTCTCAAAAATAAAAATAAAACACTATAAAAAAATTAAAAGAAACCCCTCCCCTCCACAGCCATACCAGTACCACTAGACAGACGTCTCTCTGTGTCTGAGGGCCATGAAAACAAAACGGGTAATTTCAAACATCTGCTTGTTGCTGCTAATTTGTGTATGCCTGAGCATTCAGAGGAGGAAACTAGCAATCCCAGTTTTCAGCTGAGGAAGCAGAGGGTAAGCTACTTAGTAGTAAGGGCAGCAAGCAAGCACTAGAGGAAAGAACCAGGAACTAGAATGTAGTGCCTGTTGCTGAAGCCGCTGCGATTGGTCTAGCAAGGAAAGTGGGAGAGGGGGTGAGAAATAAACCCATCAACCCAATCAAAGGAGGGACGGGAGACTCGGAGCACAGTGAAGTGAGGCTTTAATCAACGTTCTTGCGAGAGCAGGTGTCTGATGGACGGGCACACTGGGCCAGCGACAGCAGACAATTTATCTCCTAGCACGCAAGCCCCTCCCCCGATTCCTCATTGGCTGAGTACTACAGAAGTAAGTCCCTCCCCTGATACCTCATTGGCTGAGTTACAGGGGTTACAGCCTTCCCCGGAAGTCACCTATGCCCACTTAAGGCAAAAAGTAGTATGATTGGAACCAATGTACATTCCCTGAGGTGAAGCAGGAACTTCAGGTCCTTGGCGCAAGCACATTGCAAAGCCCGTGAAAATATGCCTGTGAAACAGAGAGAGGGAAGAAGAACCAGGAAGTGAAGGGTCTAAGGGTCTGGACTCCATTACTGGGAGGGAGGTGTTTGTACATATTTCTAATAGGTTGTAAACCTACTGTTAACTAGACAGCACAGCTTTTATTTGGTATTTCTGGAAATGAATCATCTCCCTTACTTCTCTCAGGGGGAAAGAGAGTGAAAGGGGGGAAATAATGAAATAAATGGGGGGGGGGGGTGGAATAAGATGCAAATCTATTTCGGTCTCTGTCCGTAAATGCACTGGCTCACAGTTTGTCGCCTCACCCTGCCCTGTGACATTTTCCCCAAAGTTTGTGATGTCCTAAATCAGACAGAAGAATCCACATCCCCAGATTTTACCTTAATTTTCCCAGAGTTCTTTCCCAAGCCACTGACTTGGAACTCACACTCAACCATCTGCTTCCTATGCCCTTTGAATAACTATTTAAAGTAAGTTTCTCGAGCTAGAGTTTCACCAATGGAAGAAAACCTTTTTATGGTTTTCCCCCTGCCAGGCAGAAGAGCTGGACCATTAGTGAAGCCCAACAACGACAGAAGCACTGAGGAATTTAGAAACATAGAGTTCTATAAAGTTACAGCTAGAGAGCAACTCATTACCTTCATCGTCCTCATTTTACCCAGGAGAAAACCCAAAGCCCACAGGGAAAAACTACTTGCCCAAATCATATGCTAATTAGTGCAAAGCTGCTCCAGCGTGTAGGTGATTGTCGTTAGTTATTTTGTTTGCTTTTACATGGCTGTGAATCACGGTGTCCTGGGGAGACTTGTAATAATGACTATCATCATTTAGCACTTCCTGAGTTTTCACTACATGTCAGACACTGTTCAGAATACATGTATTAATTCATTTGATCTCAAAACTATTGTGTGAAATAGGAACTATTCTCATCTCCGCTTTGCTGCCTAGGAAACTGAGGCACATCCGTATGTAGGAAAACTTGAGAATGGCTCAATTGTTACCTGGTTTGGGAGCAATGAGAAGGCAAATGTGAAGGAAAGCCTCACCGATGCTAAATTATTACCTGTATGTATATATAATATACGTGGCTGTGACTAGGAGGCCACGTAGCCTCTTGCTTTGTCACAGGCTGTCCCTGCAGCTTAGGTGTGGGGCACACTGCCTACACCCACTGGGATAGGTGAAATGAAGTTTACCCTTAGGTGTGATTTCCATTCAGGGAGACAAACAGCTCCAAGGCTACTTTTTGCATAGAAAGGATTCTTCACTTCAAGATTATTTGAGGATCATCTTGCCATAGTAGTTTAGGAAATTCGTATCCAAATATTTCCCCCACGTGTGATGGTTTCCTTGTGGCTCAGGAGAATTTCCTGCCTATTTCCTATTTGTATGAAACATACAAATTATAACAATGAATGAATCAATCACTCAATAGAATGAGTGCCCCTCTTATCTGACCCATCGTTGTAAATTATGAAACAATTAGTCTTATCAAGAAGCACATCTCTCAGCCCATCATGCCGCTTGCCCCAACTTTCTGCATGGCTCCTTTTTTGTGCTATGCTTAACTGTCACCTCTTTAGAGAGCCGAGCCCACCCCATGTTTTCTGAAATGGGGCCCCATGTCCGACACACCCTTTAACTCCACTACAAAGCCTTGTTTATTTCCTTTGCAGCACCTCAGTTGTGTGCATTTATTTTCTGAAGGATTCTCTTTTCTACTAGATACATACCTTGTGTTTGTCTTGTTCTTCCCAAAAGCTAGCTCAGAACCTGACACGTTTATTTTCTTTATTTCGCAAACACTACCTGTTCCCTATGTGCTCGGCATTTTAAGTGCTTTATTAATTAATTTAATAATTAGGGCACAGAGAGTTCAAGTAACTTGTCAAAAAAAGGCACAAAACTAGTATGTGTGTTTGAACCCACAGAGTCTAGCTCTGGGTTTGTGTTCAACCATTCCTTTTAACAAATATGGACACACTCAATTCTTATTTGCTGGACATATGAATAACTTTTAAAATGCCAGGAAAGAAGCAAAGAATGAAATATCTCCTACTTAACTATCTGTTTTCCCTCGCCTTTACTTCCTACATCTTTATCTATATTTATCCCCACCTCTAATCTCTTGGTCTTTTTTTTTTTTCTTGAAGTATTATTGAAAGTGCTTCTCTCCTCTTAAAATCTTTCTGATGCAAACGAAAAGCATTTGGCAAATCTAATGTTCCAAAGGAAATATATTTATCATATGAAAAGAGAAACCCATCAACAGACACAAACATCAGCCCTGGTTTGATGCAAGAGGGCTGAACTTGCCTGTTTTCTGTTTGCACACAACAGTTCCAAAAGATAGGTCCGCATCCTCACCTCTGTGAGTCTGTGAATGTTACCTTAGTTGGAAAAAGAGACTTTGCAGGTGTAATTAAATTCAGGGCTTGAGATGAGATCATCTTGGATTATCTATGAGGGTCCAGTGATAAGCATCCTCATAAAACAGAGGAGAAAGTGGGAGGAGGCAGGGTGACCAGGGAGGCAGAGAAGGGACTGGTTTGGCCATGAGCCAAGGAGTGTCTGGAGCCCCTGAAAGTGGAAGCAAGCATGGGAGGGATCCTCCCCGAGAGCCGCTGGAGGAGAAGCAGCCCCGAGACACCTTGATTTTAGACGTCTAACCACTAGAAGAGCAAGAGACTCTATTTCTGCTGTTTTCAGCCACCCGAGTTGTAATGTATTAAGGCAGCCACTGGAAACTAATACACTGACCTATGAAGACTGAGTAGGTGCTTATTAGTTCCATTAATGAGGCTTTTTGAAACCGATTTAGTTCATCTCTCTCGTATAAATGAATGATAAAGGGTAAGAAAAATAGCTTACCTCAGGCATCTTGAAATACCTTTTTTCTTTCAGTTACTCTAGCTTTCCTGCGCGTGGCTGTGGAAGGCTATAGAGTAAATGCAGCGTGTGTCTGGTGCTTGCTACTGAGTTATAAAAATGACGCCTCCTGGTTTGGCATTGAGCCGGTCTGTACCGAAGGTCTGCCCTGGCCCTTCACTGTATCGGGCACTGCGGAGGGAGAGTAAAACGGAAGCCTGTGGACAACTTGAATGCTTCTGATTGTTTCATTCTCTTCAGCGGGACTCTGATTCCCTGAGTTTAAAAACATGCCTTAACGTTTGGTAAATATCCTCCAAAGACTTGGGAGGCTGAATGCATAGGTGCAGAGTGAATTCTTGCTGAGTGGCTCGGGGAAAACAAGCGGACTGTACTTAGCCACCAGCAACAGATGTCTTCCCAGATAGAAGACGGGAATCATGCTGCTGGTCTTGAGTCCTTCTTACTGTCAAAGAGCTTAGTGTCCGCTGTCTGTTTAAAATCTGATTGGTAAGAATTGGGGGTTGGAAAGGTGACCGGGAGGAACGCATGAAGAGAATGCTTAAAGATCATTGGAGAAATTGTAACAGGCAGGTGCCTTAGAAGAAATGGAAAATAATAATTGATGTCCCTGAAATAGCCCCATGCTCTCCAGTGGGTGTCTTGAGGACAATGGGTTCTCAAACTTTTAACATGTATTAGAAATACCTGGAAGGCTTGGTGAAACCCAGATTGCTGCAGAATTTCTGAAACAGGAGGTCTTCCGTGGGGTCCAAAAATTTACATGTCTCACAAGCAACCAGTTGCTGATGCTGCTGGTCCGGGGACCACACTTTGAGAACCACAAGTCTAGGAAGCTCATATGAGGGAGGGAGATGTTCATCTAATTAAATTGGTTGGCTTATTGCAGTTATCTGGGACCATTTCTTGTACCTTGAGAGAAATACCACTAAATGCTTTTTGTGCTGAAGCCCTCAGTATATTTTTCACTCCAGATCCTTTTATTTGGTGACAAGTTTGGTGCCAAACAATGACTGTGTGACCAGCAACCACATCGTGATTTCATCAAGTAGAGGGCACCCCTGGTCTGTGCCTCCCACACTCACACGGTGACTAAGCCATTAACCCTGTGTCAGCGCAACACTTGCAGGGACCTTTCCCTCAAAGGCCACCGAAGGAATCTTCAGCTCCTACCAGGTCCATTTCGATGACGGGCAAGGTGACTCCGCTAAATAGCTAACCTATCAAGTGCACTGGGTTAAAGGTGCTCCTCAGCCTCTCTCCTTCTCTGATCGGTCACATGGAAGGAAGCTAACGTTGCTCTGATTCCCCAACAGAGAGTTGAGGGGATTGCTGAGTAAAAGGCTCTCACAGCTCTTTCTAAATGACCTCCTAGTTACCTCTAATCGATCAACAAAATTCTGTTAGGATAGTTAGTACTGCAGACGCTGCTCCCTAATTTCTCCAATGCAAGCCCTTTGTTACTTCAAGCGAGTCACATGACAGTGACATTTCTGAGGAAGCAAGTAAGATAAGGTCTGGTTCCTGATGCTTCTTGAGGCAGAATCTAAGGTTTGACTTCATCTTCTCGGGCATCCAAACCTTGGAGAAAGTGCAGAGGGAAGTCTTGGGTTACAATCGTAGGCAGCACATGACGGGTCTTGCGCAGTATCAGAATGGCTCAGGACATGTGCTAACGACCAGTGATTTGGGGTCTTTTGCATGAGGGCTTCCAACCCTGATGGATATGTATTCTAATTTAAAATATCACAGGGAAGAAAAAAATAGACGTTCCCATGGAAACATTTTCTCAGGGCCAGCTCTTCTGTCTCATTATCATATCTTATTTAAATATTTCCTGGAATCAGTTTCAACTTAATCCTTCTGTAGGTCTTCCGTCTTCTGTGGCCATGGATAGCATCTTATCTGGTCAGTGGCTTTCTTGAAATAAACTGCAACATTGTAGGCAGTCCCGTGGATTTCCATATTGTGCTTTCGATAGTTGCTAGTTTAATATCACATGAAAATTTCATTAGCGTTCATTTCTAGATCTCTAATTAAGAATTTTAAGTTGGCTGAACCCACCATTCCTTCAGGAGCCCCAGCAGACACCTGCTTACAGCTAGAGATTTGTCACGCATTTGCTAATTGTATTCCAGCCTGGTTCCAATAAGCATCACTGGGCCACTGTGTGAGCCACATTGTACCAAACACGTGGAGGAAACTTTCCCATAAACCTTTCTTTGGCATATGATTGTATCAAAGCAACTTCCTCTTTGTCAGTCTTTATCATTCTTGGAAAAACTAAATCCCTCAAATGTGAGGTTTGCATGTCCTGATTTGTCCCTTGGTGTCCTTATAAGACTGCTTCAGTGACTACCCTCCCCGGGTTGACAGACTGGTCCCTTTACTCTTGGCTCTGCGTTGACACCAGCCTGCCAGCAGAGGGAACCCTTCCTATTTTCTCTCTCCCCTGCCCACCCTTTTTTGAGCATGATCATTTGGTGGCATACAGTGGGATCTCATGGGTTCTTAATTTTAGAAGCTAATTAAACTTTCAGTAACCTAATTCATTGGAATACATCGTACCCGGTCCAACTTCAATTTCCTTCCGCACAGCATCAGAGTGTCCAGCCATTGTATTTGCATGTGTTTGTTGAGGTGTTTTTGAAGAAGACGTCATTACCTCTATGTCTACAGATACATATATTGAGTGAATTGTCTATAGAGTTTTAAAACCTTTCAGTTCCTCAGTCATAATCATCTCAATTTTTATTAGAATCGAGAGAAAATTTACTGTGAAGCTACTAAAGCTAAAACTGCAAGTTCTTTCCCTTGACGCAAGCCTCTGGGGGAGAGGAGAGTGGTGGCATCTTATAATTTCATGTGCATTTTCTTTTCAATTTGTTTTTTTTTTTATTTTTTATTGTTTATTTATTTTTGAGAGAGACAGAGTGTAAGAGGGGTAGGGGCAGAGAGAGAGAGGGAGACACAGAATCTGAAGCAGGCTCCAGGCTCCCAGCTGTCAGCACAGAGCCTGACTCGGGGCTCAAACTCATGAGCTATGAGATCGTGACCTGAGCCGAAGTCGGACACTTAACTGACTGAGCCCCCCAGGTGCCCCTCATATGCATTTTCTTGAAGGGGGACAGTATCATAGTAGAAGCTTCAGTCTCCACAAAGTCTGCCTCTGCCCCTGGTTGGAATATATTGAAATATTAACTTGTGCAGGAAGCCTTTTCTTTCGCAGCCTGTTTTTGCTGTGGAAAGGGTGTCGAGTGACCACTGTCGAGGTGGTGGAGCTCATGGTCACTGTGGTGGTCTTCTCTGGAGACAAATGCATTCTGACACCAACGCTCGTGGGTCAGTAGGAACAGCAACAAGAAATAGCCTGGATAAAGCGAACTATTCTAATGCAAGTGTCGCTGTCTTCACAGAGTAGTCAGGCAGGGCGATAATCAGCTTCCCTGAATGATTCATTTTCATCAGTACAGGCTCCCAAGTCTGCCAGGTCAGGGAAGGAATCTTAGGGTGGCTTCCTTTATCATGTGACACCTGCCCCGCGAATTCACCTCACTTCCGCGTACAGCTCTACTGAAGGCCTGTGCAGACTGGTTAAACCAGGCTCCGCCAGCAATGGAGAACAACGAAGGACTTTGTCGTGTCCAGGGCCGCTGCTAACGGGGAGCCGGTCCTGTCACTGTGTCGATGGCTCACGGAGGTGGCATTTCAGCCCTCAGTCCCAGGCTAGGATATGCTGAGCCTGTGTCAGACATTTAACCAATTCTAAGGGACAGTCCTGCCAGAGGAAATAACTCATAATGAGGGGGGTAAGAATGAATAAGACATGCTTGCATCAAAGAATACAATTTTAACTCAGGAAGGTCCTAATTAATCCTCCAATTCTGGTATTCTCCCATGTACCATTTCCTGTTTCATCTATTACAGAGAAAGAGGAATTGATTCTCGAACTAGCAATATATGAACACAACATTAACGATGTGCTTCATGCCAGTCACAAGAAGGCCCCATTGGTAGAGCAGGTTGAACAAACCATGGAGACTGTGGTTTAGTGTCCAACGCACACGGTCCATAATCCCAGTACTGCTACTTAACTCATCTGATGTCCCTTGGGCAAATTCTTAACCCCTGAGCCTTAGTTTTTGCAAACATAAAATATTAAGAATATCCACCGTCCAGAATTACTCTGAGGACTTACCCTAATGAATATATACTTTGAACATATACATAATATATGTGCCACATATGGGATTGACACTCAACAGATGATGGTCTGACCAGGTATTAGAGAATTGGTTATGTCATGGGTCATGTTGAACCTGCTGAAATGTAACAATCCAGCACTCTGCACAGCTCTGTGCAAAGTGCAGTTGAGTCTCCAATATTAATGTGATGTGACGTGTTGAATCACCGACATCATAAAGACTTTAAAATCATTTGGGCCTGGGATTTGGCCATTGATAAATTTGCCCTTCAGAGAAGCATGGCCACTCCATTGCGGTATATTATTAGCTCTTGGTTAAGCGTCAGTTAAGCTCTTGGTTTCAGCTCAGGTCATGATCTCACGGTTCATGAGTTCGAGCCCCGCATCGGATCTGCGCTGACAGTGCAGAGCCAGCTTGGGATTCTGTGTCTCTCTCTGCCCCTCCCACACTCGTAGTGTCTCTGTCTCAAAATAAATAAATAAGCTTTAAAAAAAATATCTACCACAGAAAGAAACTTCACATCGCGGCCACTGCATCATAAGCTTACCCTGTCTTATCTCAGGAAAGAGAAATACAAGCCTCGGAGGGTGAAGCCATCTTCCCAGGGGACTCAGGTGTGCGCAGTGTGTGATCGCATGGCTCTGACTCTGAATCGTGCCCTTGCTGGGTCACATATGCATGTCAGCGCCATTCTTCGCCCTCGGGAGCTCAGAGTCAGGTGGGGACACACAACGCTTCTGAGTTCATCAGGGCAGGGAGCCCCAGTGAAGCCCCGAAGGCAAGTGCCCAGTCGCCCAGAGGAAAGGCAGTTTGATGGGGACTTCTAGAAATAATTCCAGGCACCAAACCTCCATATTCTGCCCACGGTTACTTTTTGTTTCATTCCTAATCCTCAGTATAATTTCTTCCTTTCTGCCTAAGAAATCTTTTCACTTTATGGATTTCATACTTCTGGTATTTAATTTTTTCACTCATTTTCCTGTCGAGTTTCAGAATAAGGATTTGCACTGTTTTGTTGGACCGGTTCAGCATTATTCCTTTGCCCCTTTGTTTTTAATCCCATGGAGCCAGAATTAATAGTGATATGAGCTTTACTTTCCATTTGGTTTCAGGAAATTCAAAACAAGAGATCATTGTTTTCTCACATTTAATTGTGTGGGTTGTGCCAAAATATACATTTTATTATTTTATTTAAATCTCACAGTTTCTGCTTTCATTGTTTCGTCTTAACAGATGTGTAGTGCTTTGAACAGTCACTTTTTTAAACTTTGTCATAGTTTTGAGAGTTTAATGTCCATTTGCTCTCATCAAAATCTGCAAGCATTCTTGGAGGTTAGTGTTTTAAGAAAAGGGTTGACCTCCCCTGCATCTTTTCCATCAGAGTCCTTTCGTGTCTCTTCATTTGTTTGATTTCTACACGGCTTTGTGATGTGGGCCAGCTGCCAGGATGTGGTGACATGGCCCTCTGCCTTCTTTCTAGAATTCCAGTAGAGTAAGTGGGGAAAAGGAGTCTGGAAACCGGTCATTTTCTTGTTCAGAGGATTATAGAGATTCGCACTGGCCGCGCTCATGCTGACTTGGCATCGTTTGACTTACAAGAAGGAAGAATTGTCAACAGACACTGTGTCTCATACGCTCTCCTGCCCTGAAAACCTATTGGAGTCAAGGACATAATGTGCTAACTACTGAATCCTGAATCCGTCCCTCTTTATGGTACTGGGTGCCTTTTAAGCATGTGTGACATAGATTCATTTGCACTGAATGAGAAAGCTGTCCACGATGTATTGTTAAATGACAAACAGCAAGGTAGACAACATAATACACGTTGGGCGGTGGGAGCAATATCTTGGGTTAGACTGCCTTGGTGCAAATCTTATCTCTGCAGCCTACAAGCTGTGTGACCCTGACCCAGTAACTTAACCTCTCTGTGCCTCTTGGTTCCTCATCTGGCCATTAAATGAATGGCTCCTAACTCACAGAATTGTGAGGATTGAATGGCTTAATATGCGTATAAACATAGAGAACAGCGCCTGGCACACAGTGAGTGCTTAATACATATATAATTTTGGAAGGGCATATTATTTACTTAACAAGTGAACTGTTACCAGTGGTTACCTCCAGGGCATGGGATGAGAGAGGTAAGGCAGGAGGCGAACATTCATGCCTTTGGGTATTGCTTGGAGATGCTTGGGCTCTGTAGGCGTGCAACTAGGGTAGAGGTTAGGAAAAGACGGAGAGCCGGCAGCAGGTAGCCGCGGACCTAGGCAGGACTTTTCACCACTAAGCGCCCCGACTTCTTCACGCTTCAAGCGGAAGGCCTGGCCATCCCCACACGCGCACTTGGAAGAGCGCCGCGTCCCTGGAGGACAGATGTTATCGATGGCTGTACTGGAAGGGAAACTGAGATCAGAACCTGCAGCCCCTGGGGTCATCGTGATGTTTGTCTTTAAAATCAGGAGAAAGGAACCAAGAAGGCGTGTCCCCGAAAGGACAATAGAAATCAAAATAAAATTCTGGGGTCTTGCTTATATTTCCCCAATTTTTTCTCCTTCCCGCAAAGCCTTTTAATGTCTCGGCCGTGCATAAATTCCTCGTCGATTGTACCAAAGCCATTTCGCCGGTTGTTCATTTTTTTTTTTTTTCCTGTTACTGGAAACCAATTCTCCCCCTTCTCCATTTTTTCCTCATCTGCAGTAGAATTCGTTTGAATCCTGAGGGTTTTTTGCTTTCAAGGGGGAATCACAATTACTATAGCTTTCTCTTCCCTGATTTGCTTTTATAAGAAAAAGTGAATATTCCTTTTTCCTTTTATTTTAGAGAGAGAGAGAGAGGGAGAGGGGCAGAGGGAAAGAGAGAGAATCCCAAGCAGGCTCCACGCTCAGCACAGAGCCTGATGTGAGGCTCGATTCCACAACCCCGGAATCATGACCTGAGCTGAAATCAGGAGTCAGATGCTCAACTTACTGAGCCACCCACCCAGGCTCCCCAAAAGTGAATATTATTAGTAAAACCATATCCGTCCACTGAACGTGCTACTACCAAGATGCTGCTTTCCTCCTATCACAGTGTGGATTCTAAGACAGACTTGGAAACTCAAAAGATAATAAAAATGTCTTTTTCTATTGCCCGCAAGAGATTTATGACCTGGCAGTAGAATGAAGATCCGTAGATACAAGAAGCGATGTGTCAAATCTCTGACCAGGGAGTGCATGGGTGGGCGCCTTGCTGGTACGTCCCAGGGACTTCAGCTCTGGGTGTGATCACACAGCAGGAGAGAGAGGACCGACCCTTTTTTATAAAACACCTACTGAGGGGCGCCCGGGTGGCTCCATCAGTTAAGGGTCTGACTCAGCTCAGGTCATGATCTCACAGCTCTTGGGTTCGAGCCCCGCATCGGGCTCTGTGCTGACAGCTCGGAGCCTGGAGCCTGCTTCGGATTCTGTGTCTCCCTCGCTCTCTGCCCCTCCCCTTCTCGCACTCTATGTGTCTCTCTCTCAAAAATAAATAAACATTAAAAAAATAATAAAATAAAGCACCTACTGAGTGATGACAGTTGTGCCCCCTGCTTTACACACCATCTCCTTGAATTTGCCTAACAACCACACAGTGTCACTACTGGTAGGTCCAGGGTCACCTGGACCAGGGCCAGACTGTGTCTGGGGACAGCAGAGAACGATGACAAGACGATGGTGTTTTCTGTGTTGTTTCCCCAGGCAAGTCTGTCTTTGCCTTGTGCCCATCACGGAGGGACATTTGGAGGGACGGTGTGGTTGAGAACTGCCCCCCCTCCTCTCTCTCTCTGCTGTGGAAGAGGTTGTCCCTTCACGGTGGGGACTCCTCTTTCCCAGCCACACCTCCTTTCTGTCCTGAGTCACGGATGCCACTGAATTCTTACCTTCTGGGACCAGCCCCGCCGAAGGGCACTGTCCTTCCTTCCAGGGGCCGCTCATCAGATGCGACCTCGGTCTCTGCCTCCCCGCCGTTTACGCTCTGCATCCACATCTCCTCGAGCCCTTCCGCTATCAGCTCTTCGGTCCTCAGTGCAGCTGCATTGATGTCAGTTATGCCAGAGCGCCGGCCACAGTTCTGGGTCTGCCGCGGGACAGAAATCGTGCCAGATCTCCGAGTAAAACAGTGAGTGGGAGAAGAAGGAACCTCTCTTCAAGGCGCCTCCGCTGAATTGAGAGAGAAAAACTGAAACACCTTGTGCTCTGACGGGAGCGTGTAGGGTGTGCCGGCTACGCTCCGCAGAGGCTGTTCCCTCTACCTGGAATGCTGTGCTCTTTGTTTCCTGCTTGGCAGCCTGGGGTTTTATTTCTCAAGACTCACCAGATACCCTCGCCGACTCAAGCAAAGCTGAGTAGTCACAGGATTCCTTCTACTACAGCGATTTGGTGTAGCCGATGGTGTCCCTATGGAGTGGTTTCTGGGGAGCAAGGACCCCCGTCCCCAGTCAGAGGCCACAGGAAGCGCTCAGACGCACACACTATCTCAGATCACGACTGAAGGGCTGAGCAAATGGTGACAAGATTGATTCCCGTAGGTGAGGAGGGTGGAGAGTGTGACTTCCAGAGGAATTAAATGTGAGCGAATTCTTTTTAAAAAAATGTTTTATTTATATTTGAGAGAGAGAGAGAGAGACAGCACGAGCAGGGGAAGGGACAGAGAGAGAGGGAGACACAGAATCAGAAGCAGGCTCCAGGCTCCAAGCTGTCAGCACAGAGCCCGATATGGGCCTCCAACTCACAAACCGGAAGATCATGACCTGAACCGAAGTCAGACAATTAACCACCTGAGCCACCCAGGCGCCCCATGAGCTGAATCTTGAAGAGACTTTGCCGGCCAATTGCCAGGTTCGTGAGTGCCAGGATGTTTTCCAGGCAAATGGAATGCTATATTTTTCTGGATCTCTATTATCTGTCTTTACACAAGAGTTTCTCAGCGTCTGGACTACTTACCTCCGGGGCCGGATAATTCTTTGGTGTCGGGGGGTGTCCTGTTGGATGTTTATGAGCATCCCTGGCCTCCTCCCCCCGCCACTAGACCCTGGTAGCACATTCTCCCCAAGATGTGACGAGAAGAATGTGTCCAGACATTACCAAATGTCCCCTGAGGGCGAAGTCACCCTGGGTTTAGAACTCAACAGAGGCCGGCACTTGTTTAGCCTTGAAAAAGCCATTCTGTAAAATCGAACAATCATAGAAAATAGTCTTTCCGTTCTTGAGAAACTGCTCTGGACCCATCAGGCTATGCTGAGTGTTCCCTACGCATCCTATCTAATCCTCAAGAAGGTTAATCCTCATTTTATAGATGACAAAGCAGGATCAGAGTGCTTTTTGGGGTATGTTTGCTGACCTAATAGGGCTTTGACTGGGCTCCGTTCCCCCTTATGTGCACACCCCCAAGTGACTTCTACTTCCTTTGCAAACAGTCTTGAGGACATATGGGGATGGGGAGGTGCAAATAGGCTGAAGTTGCAAAGGAAATAAGATATATGAAATACGTCCAGCTACAAAAGTAAATGCTCTGATAAATATGGACCTTGAAAAAAATCATAACTAGTCTAACTGAAAGCAATCATAAAACATAAATGTCAAGCCAAAAGAACGTTCTTCACCAGGTGTCTTTTCAGTATATAAATGGACACGTTAGAAATATGTAGTCCAGGGGCGCCTGGGTGGCTCAGTCGGTTAAGCCTACGACTTCGGCTCAGGTCATGATCTCGGGGTTTGTGGGTTTGAGCCCCGTGTCAGTCTCTGTGCTGACAGCTCAGAGCCTGGAGCCTGCTTCAGATTCTGTGTCTCCCTCTCTCTCTGCCCCTCCCCTGCTCATACTGTCTCTCTGTCTCAAACATAAATAATAAACATTTTTAAAAATTTAATTAAAAAAATATGTCGTCCCCATGTCTGTACACACTAGGTTTCTCATCAGAATTATTTCATGAGTGCATGAGCTCTGATCACAGTTTACAGACATGACTCCTCACCTATCACAAACGCACACACCGTCTTCAAAAGAAATAACAGTAAATGTTCAGAATATTGAGAAAGTAAGAAGTAAATCTTAGATCCTGAAGGTTTGCGATAGAACAGAATCCAGCCGCCCTCTTTCTCTGCTTTTCCCTCAGAATCGAGTTAGTAAAGGGATGGGGAGTTAGCCCCTCTGGGCTTTGTTTTCTACTTCTTGTTATTTCTCTATAAATTCTAATAACAAAGGGTTTGGGGCTCTCTAGTGCTGATGCGGATAATTAGTCCAATGTAGACTTTTGTTTCTGAGGAACCACCGTGTTATTTCAGCAGCCCGCTGTTGCGCATAAACAGTAATGAGGCAAGTCCTTTGCCGAGCAGCCTTCATTTTTGTTGTCAAATTGCATAAAACCTATGAAAGGCAGCAACCAAGGGAGGCAGCATGATCCATCGACTTATTAAAAACAAGCGTTCTCTTTTCTAAGTGGAGTTTTATTCCCATTTTGGCATTCTGGAATGTTCTGTTCTCAACATGAGCAATTGCACCATATTAGGGCACGTCTTTCCCCCCTGGCAGCTCGAAACAAGAGCTAAGTTCACAAAGTTTGGTTCTGACTGTGCCAGTCCGCAAAGGTTTGATTCCCTTTAAAGACTCGTTTGATTGCAGAGGGCTTGCTGCCCCTTTTGATACCCCTCCAAGCTCGCCGGCCTGGGGAACGGCAGCCTCGCGCCTGCCCTGTGCTGGGTCCCCGGGTCTGCTTTGCCACCTAGTGGCTGCCTCTGGTATTGCCTCTCATCTGAACAACGTAGCGTTCGGGAAAATCCTTTTAACTGACGACTGTAGTGAATTGTGACCCAGAGACACTCTGAATAAAGAAGGTGGAGAGAGACCCACAGCAAACCCTGAGAAGTGATGCGTACTGGATTCCGAATGTGGAGGAAGCATTGAATAGTTGATCTTAGAAAAAAGCATGGCTGTGAACTGCAAAGGTATTTTTGGTTTTTTCCCTTTGGCACTTCGTGATTAATAATAATGATAATGATGATGATGGTGATGATGATGATAGTAATAGAGGTGGAATTAATTCAGACTTCTAGAAAAAATCAATTTACAAATTTTTGATCATTTCAGGAGGTTTAAAAATGTGCAGCTCCCAATCCTTTTTTCTCAGGATGGCTTAGAGGAAATGAAATGACTTTGTGTCTGGCAATTTATCGTTAAAAAAAAAGTGCCTCACACTTACATTGGCCTTTTAGGTTTCTCGAAGCACTTTTACGTGGGTTTTCACATTGGATATTTACATTTTTAAATTTTTAAAATGCCATCTAGGTAGTTTACAGATTTATGATCCCAAAAAAACTTTTCCCATAACCTAAGAGGAGTAAATTTCTCTTAACGTTACTTTCCACTAATCTTAGCACTCTCAAATAGTTCACGTTTTTTCCAGTTTCTCATTTTAATTTTTTTTAATGTTTCTTTATTTTTGAGAGACAGAGCATGAGAGGGGGTGGGGCAAAGAGAGACACACACACACAATTGGAAGCAGGCTCCAGGCTCTGAGCCGTCAGCACAGAGCCCGACGTGGGGCTCAACTCAAGAGCCATGGGATCATCACCTGAGCCGAAGTCAGACGCTCAACCAACTGAGCCACCCAGGCGCCCCCAATTTCTCATTTTAAATACTAAGAAAAGAGGCCAAACTATCCACTGCCGTGACTTTCAAACTTTGATGACCAGGTCCCGCAATACAAATTACATTTTATGTCATGACTGCATATGTGAACATGTGTGTCCTAAACAGAAGTCCTCCGAAACAGTACTTACAGTTATTATGTGTTCTGACATGCCTTGTTCAGTTCTGTATCCTTTCTTTTTTATTCTCCGGTTAGCCCACTGATTGGTTTCTGATTTCTATTGCTGAAAAACTCAGCAAATCAATTCTGTTGTGCTCCTAAATACAATGGGATAAAGACTGTCTGGAAAAAGATACACTCGGAGATGAAGTCAGGAGCCAGCCTGTTTATGCACGGATGTCACTAATCCACGTGGAAGGATAGGGCGTTCCTCCCAGAATCCTGGAGTGAGGGCATTCGTGTCCCCACCCACTGGCAGGATCGTGCTCATTTTTTTACGCCTCGCCTGAGGTCTGCAGCCTGGAACACTTCCATACCAATGCCCTGAATGTCCCGCCAACCCCCATGGGCCCCGGCTCCCACCCGACGGGATGGAAATCTGCTCTGTATCCCTGTTCTGTTCCTCCCTGACCACCCCCTTTGCTTTGGGCAGCCTGCGTTCCTAGACCTCCTGCCTGGGATTCCTTCCGAGGTGCTGAGATCAGTAAGCCTGCAGGAGTCTCTGTTCCCACCACCTGTTTCTTCCTGAGCATGAAAAAGCTTCCCTTTGGTCTCTGCACCATTGGACGTCAGTTCAGTGAGCGTAGATTCTGAACTTCCCTTGATTCAAAATAAGCCCAACAGCATGTAGGCTTTCAGTGGACAAACTCCACAGTGTGTAGGCTGCTGAGTCAGGATGAGGAAGAGTACTGAGCCTAGAAATCATATCACCTTCGCAGGGAAAGCGTCTTCAACAGGAGCCCCACGTTTATCATGGCTTCGTTTGGCTCTTACCCAGGACCCCTGGTTCTTAGGAAGTTACCTATGACTTACGAATGGCAGGGGTATGTGAGGAAAGAGATTAGGTGACCTTCATGGCTGATAAGTATTTTTAGATATGAAGCCCTATGACCTCTGATGTCATACCAACAAGACTTCCATCGTTGAGCCTTCGAGAGCACGAGGATGCTTTTAAGAAGGTGAATCTGGCACAGGGGGCCAGGGAGAAAGGTTATGGAAAATGTCTCAGGTACCTGAACCTGAGTGAAAGTTGGAAGAGGAGGGAGTCTTGCATCCTGGCCACATTCAGACACCCCCTTACTAGATCCAGTGGGTGCAGCCTCGCTGTGGATAGACTGGGAGCACCAGAAATGCACCCCGCATGGGCTGGGGATAGAAGACGGTGTGCTGTGTAAAGGCGTGGCCCCTGAGGATGCCCCCACTGAGGAACAAAGGGGAGCAGGGCCCCCCACAGCCATGGGGAGACAAGGTCCATGACTGAGAGGAGATCTGGGGCTTACACGTGTCAGGACATTATTCACATATAAAGTGAGCATTACCTTTTCAATCCACGCATGCTGCCATGTGCCAGGAAGGACTCTTATCTTCATATAACAGCTGAAATCTGTGTTTTCATGACCCATTCCGCATCGGGAGTCACCACCCACTTAGCAGTTTTACGACAACATCCATTTGCCATTTCGCCCTTGGAGCTGGTGGCTGGGTTCCCGGGCCCGGGTGTTACGAAGCTGAAATCCGGGGTGTCAGCTGGCCTGAGCTGAGCTCTGGAGTCGTGAGACTGAGGGAGCAGCCCCTCCAAGTGCGTGCAGACTGTCGCAGCTGCTGCCCTTGTGACCCAGAGGCAGGGAAGCCCCCCGGGGAGCCAGGCAGGAAGGGTGTGCAGCCCTTGTCCCCTGTGACCCCCTGCCTCACCAACATCCTCAGACCTGGTTTTTCCTGACCCTCTCCTCATGGAGAACCAACGCCAGGGTGGCGGGCGGAAGATTCCATTATCTCCCCCTCTTCACTCTCTTTCCTGCCTCCCTCTGCCTTTGGAAACGCATACTTTTCCCATTAGGAACGTTACAGATTAGGGTGAAGTCCTCTTTGTCCGTCACCCTCACCCTCATCATCTTCCCCAAGCAAGACGTCACTGCTACTGTGTGATTTGCATCTTTCTGTCTCTTTAGGATAATTTTAAACATATAAGTATCTATATAAGACACATACTATTTTTGTATATGTTTTACTGCTACCTGAATCATATCATGTTTATTCATCACCCCACACGTGTTTTTTCCTACTCAACAATATATTTTTAGAGCTTTTAGAACTATCTGTGTATATCCAGCCATGAAATCATCGCCATGACCAAGGTCATGAAGCTCACTTATCCTCTTTGTTCTCTTCTGGAATTAGAGATTCAGGTCTTATTTATTAGTTAGATGAGAGGCACCTGGATGGCTCAGTTGGTTAAGTGTCCAGCTCTTGGCTTCAACTCAGGTCATGCTCTCATAGTTCGTGAGTTCGAGCCCCGCAGCGAGGGCACTGCGCTGATGGTGTGGAGCCTGCTTGGGGGATTCTGTCTCTCCCTTCTCTGTCCCTCTCCAGCTTGCTCGATCTCTGTCTCTCTAAATAAATAAATAAATAAATAAATAAACAAACATTTAAAATTTTTTAAATTGATAGACCATTGATAGAAAGATAGATAAACTTTATTTGCTGTATTCCCATTTATATATTACAGGACTTTTTTATCCACTCTCAGACTGATGTTCTTTTAGTTTTCCCAACTGTTGTCATGCCAACAAATGCTTCAGCAAACATCCTATGCACATCTCCTTGAATATATGCAAGATTTTCTAGAGGACGGATACTTGAAACTTAAATTGCTGGCTCATGGTGTACATATTTTTTCCATGATCCTGCTGAATCACTTTTTGGAGTCGTTTTGTCCATCTACTTAGTTTTAATGGAGTGAGGAGGGATCTTCCATATGTGATTAGGCCAGTACACCATTCCCTGATGCCCGAAGACTTAAATGTTTCTATATCAAAAGAACTTATCCCTAAAACCCTGTTTCAACCAGAGTATTTATTTTTAAAAGTTTTTCTAATGTTTATTTATTTTTGAGAGAGAAACAGCACAAGCAGGGAAGGGGTAGAGAGAGAGGGTGAGAGAGAGAATCCCCGACTCGAGGCTCCATCTCACAAAGTGTGAGATCATGACCTGAGCCGAAATCAAGAGTCAGATGCTTAACCAACTGAGCCACCCTGGAGCCCCTCTACCAGAGTATTTAAAGTCTGCTTTTAAAAGCGCACTTTGAGCGTGGTCTGATTTCTTTCTCCGTGTGTTCCTGCAGTAACAACCCAGCACTGAGGACACGAGAAATTGGCATTAGTGGAAAGCAGGCAGCATATCAATTAATACTTCCAAGAATTAGCCTATCATATCATGTTTCTTACCCTCTTCATAACCCACAAAGAGTAGGCGGTGGCCACAGTTTTTGTTTGTTTTTATTCCACTAAGAACACTTAACATGAGATCGACCTCCTTAAAAAGATTTTTTTAAGTATATTTATTTTGAGAGAGAGAGAAACAGAGCACACAAGTGAGGGAAGGGCAGAGAGAGGGGGAGAGGGAGAATCCCAAGCTGATACCACACTGTCAGCAAGGAGTGTGACGTGGGGCTTGAACTCAAGAACCATGAGATCATGAAGTCAAGAGCTGGACACTTAACCAACTGAGCCACCCAGGCGCCCTGCCTTAAAGCAATTTTAAGTGAGCACTACAGTGTTGTTAACTGCAGACACCTTGTTGTGCACAAGGTCTCCACCACTCATTCATCTTGTATAACGTGTGCCCGTTGAATAGTAACTCCTCATCCCCTGTCTCCCCCTACACCCGTCATGGCTAATCTTCTCTCGGCTTCTACGAGTTCTGCTGTTTCTGATGCCTCATATTAAGTGAATAATGCAGTATTTGTCCTTCTGTGACTGACTTGTTTCACTCAGCGTAATGTCCTCAAGGCTCACCCGTGTTGTCACATATCACATTCTTTCTTTTTTTAAGGCTGAAAACTGTTCCGCTGTATGTACACACCATACTTTCTTCATCCCTTCATCCGTCCATAGATATTTACTTTGTTTCTGTATCTTGGCTATTGTTAGTAGTGCTACAATGAACAGGGAAGTAAGCACTAGTAGCGCTTCAAGATGCTAATTTCAGTTCTTTTGTATAAATACCCAGAAATCATTGCCAAGGACAGTGTCCTGAAGCTCATTTGCTGCGTTTTCTCCTTGGAGTTTTAGAGTTGCAGGTCTTATCTGTAATAAGGCTTTTGTCTGTTTTGTGTTGACTTTTGTGTATGGTATAAGATTGGGGTCCAGTTTCATTCCTTTGCAGGTGGCTGGCCAGTTTTCGTTTGTGGAAGAGACTGTCCTTTCCTCATTGTGCGTCCTTGGCACCCCTGTCAAAGATCAGTTGACCACACATCCATGGACTTATTTCTGAGCTCTTTCTGGTTAGGCCAGCATCATACTCCTTTAATTACTATAACTTCATGATATTATTTTTAAATCAGGGATTATGTTGCCTCTAGCTTTGTTCTCTCTCAAGATGGTTTTGGTTCCCTGGGGTCCTTTATGGTTCCATATGGGGAAGCCATCTTTACAGAGGAAGAAATGTGTCTCAGAGAAGCCAGGCATTCTGCCAAGTTCATATTGCTTCTCAGCCAGCCCAGAACTCAAACCCAAATCAAACAGGCTCTGAAGACCATGGTTCTTCAACTTCCTTTGGCTGTTTTCCAGGGGAAAGTTATTACTGATAGCAACAGCATCATATTTATTAATGGAAGTGGTGTTAATGCATCTCATTATGTGGTAGCCTGAGATGAGCACCCATGATTTCCTAGACATTTCTCCCCTCAGAGCTGTAAGTCACAACAGGTTTTCGCTCATAATTTGCTTTGCTCACTACTTTCTATCTCCTAGTCAAAAGGCTTTTTTCTCCTCAGTGAACTGTTCACCTACCACATTCACATCCTTCTTTTTGCTTTCATATATGAAGATATTAGAAGGAAACAAGTGTAGTTATCTGGAGTGAATGCATGATTATTAACCATTAACTTACTAATTATTGTCCTCTAGATGTTTTATCACAAGGAGGGAGAGCACGTAACTACAGGTTATTCTCCTTGAATGGCTCTTTTGCAACAGTAAAATATTTGCTGAGTTCATAATCCATATCCATGGGATGATGGACAGAGACTAGAATATTTTTTAAATAAGAAAAAGCACATATCTGAAAGTTTTAAGGGGCATGAAATATTGAATTAGTGTTGAATCATGAAGAGAACAATGGCCACTGGTAGATATGCCAAAGAATTTAGGTCAAAGATCACCCGTCTGATAGTTTGTGATTCACAGGGTTTCTACTGATTAATGAAGAAGCCCGTAGGCTCCAGGAGCACCAGAACCGGGTATTTAATGAACCCAGGATAGAGAGATTGTCCTATCCATGGGTGTCTTCCCTCAATTCTGGTTTCTTTTATATTCTGTGTTCCAACCAAGTATAATTGGAATGGAATATTATACATGTGGTGCTCCACAGATTCACAGGATGAAATGAGCCAAATGAAGAGAATTGATCTCAGGCATGTTTCTAAAATTCCTACATTCACTAATTCACTAATACAAATTCACTAGTACAAATTCACTAATATCGGTGAACTGAGCAAAATAATCTGCTCTTGAATTTTTACAAACATAATGTGATTACCTGCAGGGAGCAATATGACATTGCCTAAAAACACTTTGTGCTTTTTAAAAACTGTTTTACTCGTATCCCACATCTCATCTTGGGGTAAGTCCATGGAGGGGAGAGTCCAGAGTCGTTGAATCAATGGCACCAATCGTAATGACCTAAAGCTAGTTGTGGTTTAATGAGAAGTGTTGATGTTGAGGGTGACAGTTATGTTAATTGGGACCCTTTTGGCTGCAGATGGCAGTAATCTATCTCGGGTAGCCCCAGCCACACAGACAATGGTTGGCTTACATATATATCCTGCAAGGTCAAGGAGGAGGGGTTGACCCCAAGAGTGGCTTAACCCACGTGTGAGAAGACATCCTGATCATGCCGTCTCTGTGCTCCACGCTGCCTGCCATCTCTCTCCTTCCCCTGTATCTCTGCTCTATGCTTGCTTCTCAGAGCTTCCGTGTGGATCTGAGATCTATATATGTGTGATATAAACAGGTCACAAGAACCTAGAAATCCCCAGGAACACAGAATTACCCTCTCTTTCCAGGACCCATGTCAGTTCCCTAAATTTCCTCTTGCTGCTCCTGTTGGCATGTTCCTCAGACCCATTGCCAAGGTAGAAGAGTCAGGACCTCGTGATTGATGGCCATCCAGAAATTACATACTGTGGATAACAGGCCATTTCCAAAAGAATGGCCGAAGGAGAGACACATAGTAGACATCCTCTGCATGACACTGAAAAGAAGAAACAAAGATGTGTCATCAACACAAATACAAAGCACTGGGATTACTGGCCATTATCATTACATATGAGAAAATCAGCTTGGCAGAAGCTGTGAAAATAATTGTACAGAACATGGTCAGTTCCACGGGACATGATGGCAGAGACTTAGAAAGAAAATTCAAAAGAATTTTGAAGGGTGCTGTAGGGGTTATGTGGGATTCAGAGCACACAGCAGGGGCTGGGGCAGGGAGGGTGAGTCGGAAGAAGGGAGGCATATAACGTGGGCTGTAGTACAGCCCAAGCTCGGGCTTTGATGCTGTGTCCAGGAGGCTTTGGAATAGAAGACGCCGGGGAGAGAAAAGCCATTCGGAGTGTGCAGGAAATTAGCAGGGGTATGGTGCAGGAAGGAGAGAAATGCATGACAATGGGTGATAATGTGAAGAAGAAAAAAATAATGCTCATCCGAGGTAGTGGAGGACACAGGAGAGGCAGCTTGATTCCCCGGGAGAAAGTGGCTGTTAACCTCGGAGATAGGACATTGAGCTTAGGTGTCCAGTTCAAGACGGATCTGTTCTCATCTGTCCATATAGGTGCAGCTGTGATGGGGAAGACGGACAGACACCTTTAGGAATCCTACTGTGGGAACCTAGGAACCGGGTGGGGGGAGAGGTATACATATGGTTGTGGGAAGGAACTATAAACGCAACAGAGTACTGAAGCAGCATGTCGCACTTCCTGAAGAAAGACATCCCATGGTGAGAGCAAGCTGGAGATAAGGATGAGTTGACTGCACCTAATAAAACTCAGAGAGGTGAAAATAAATAAGGAAGAGGACCCCTCCATCACCTATAATTGGATATTAGTGCATTGGGGCGATTTCATCTATGGATTACTCAGGAGTTCTTTTTTTTTTATTTTTTAACATTTATTTATTTTTGAGAGACAGAGAGACAGAGCATGAGCAGGGGAGGGGCAGAGAGAGAAGGAGACACAGAATCTGAATCAGGCTCCAGGCTCTGAGCTGTCAGCCCAGAGTGAGCTGTCAGCCCAGAGCCCGATGCGGAGCTCGAACTCACAGACTGCGAGCAAGATCATGACCTGAGCTGAAGTCGGATGCTCAACCTACTGAGCCACCCAGGCATCCCAGGAGTTCTTTTTTTTTTTTTTAATATAATTTATTGCCAAGTTGGCTAACATACAGTGTGTACAGTGTGCTCTTGGTTTTGGGAGTAGATTCCCGTGATTCATCACTTCCATATAACACCCAGTCCTCATTCCAACAGGTGCCCTCCTCAGTGCCCATCTCCCATTTTTCCCTCTCCCCCACCCCCCATCCACCCTTAGTTTGTTCTCTGCATTTAAGAGTCTCTTATGGTTTGCCTCCCTCCCTCTCTGTTTGTAATTATTTTTTCCCCTTCTCTTCCCCCATGGTCTTCTGTTAAGTTTCTCAAGTTCCACATATGAGTGAAAACATATGATGTCTGTCCTTCTCTGACTGACATTTCACTTAGCATAATACCTCCAGTTCCACCCACCTTGCTGCAAATGGCAGGATGTCATTCTTTCTCATTGCCAAGTAGTATTCCATTGTATAGATAAACCACATCTTCTATATCCATTCATCAGTTGATGGACATTTAGACTCTTTCCATAATTTGGCTGTTGTTGAAAGCACTGCTATAAACAATGGGGTACATGTGCCCCTATGCATCAGCTCTCCTGTATCCTGTATCTGGATAAATTCCTGTAGTGCTATTGTGGGTATTCAGGAGTTCTTAAACTCTTCTTCTCTGTAATAGAACAATACATTAGAATACTCCATGCATCAAATCATTTATATTTGCCTCTTAGGTGACAAATGTATCTCATTAATTTTTAAATGCACATTAATTCCACTTTAAAGAGGTGCATAAAGAGTTTTAGCTAGTTAGGAGAGGCCAGTTGTATGCAGCATCAGGATAGGCTGGTGGGAAGCAGAGAAACATCACAGTGAAACACAGAGGTGGGGGGATCGAGATTATTTGGGTGCGAATGAATCTCTGCTCCCCTCTTCCATCACTCATTAGCTTGATCCTCAGACAAATAACTCTACCTCAGTTTCTTGTAAAATGTGATTATTTTAAAGATTGAGATAAAACGTATGGTGATTTGCACACATACCACATAGGAAGTATCCAATATATATTCTCTTTTAATCATTATTATTACACTAAATGGAGCTTTGAGCATCCTGAAAGCCAAAGCACAGTGAATTCACTGTTCAGAAGAAGAATAATAAAATAACAATAGACACTACCCTTATGTAGCACGTACTCTGTACTATATACAGTGCCATGCTCTGTACTAAGTACTTTGCATATATTAAAATATTTTGATGAGAAACAAATTTCTTTGACCACTTACTATGGAATTCTACGTTAAATTTCTCAACAGTTTATTACATTATACAGAATGTTTCATTCCTATTTTTCAGTGAGGAAACTGGCACCCAAAAAAGTTAAGAAATAGGGATGCCTCTGGGTGGCTCAGTCAGTTAAGTGTCCAAATTCAGCTCAGGTCATGATCTCACAGTTTGTGAGTTCAAGCCCCACATTGGGCTCTGTGCTGACAGCTCAGAGCCTGGAGCCTGCTTCAGATTCTGTGTCTCCCTCTCTCTCTGCCCCTCCCCTGCTCACACTCTCTCTCTCAGAAATAGACATTAAAAAAAATTTTTTTAAGTTAAGAAATACCCAAGACCCCACCGCCAGAAAGTAGTTGAACTGAGATTTGAACCTACGCCTTTGGGAATACAAAGTGTTCCTGCTATAGGCTGAGGCCCCTACAGGTGGCTGCATGTCAATCTGACCTCTCTCTGTTGCAAGACTCTGACATGCAATGTCCAAAGGCTTGATTCAGGGCTCTTCCTGTGTGATGTGTGCACACATTTGTATGTAAGAGTTTACAGTTGAACACTTTTTCTTAAGTTTATTTATTTATTTTTAAGAGAGAGAGAGCATGCAAGAGAGCGGGGGAGGGGCAGAGAAAAAGAGAGAGAATCCCAAGCATGCTCTATGTTTTCAGCACAAAGCCTGATGCAGGGCTCGAACCCACGGACTGTGAAATCATGACCTGAGCTGAAACCAAGAGTCGGACGCTTAACTGACTGAGCCATCCAGGTGCCCCTGGTTGAATGCTTTTTAAATCAAGAGCATAAACACAACAGAAGTGTTCCCGGTGGTATTTTCCTATGATCAGCAAAGATTGAATTCTTAGAATGACACCCACTGAGGAATGGTTTACTGAGTCGGGTCCACAGTGGCTGGTGATGGGAGCAGCTGTAGGCCTCACGACCCTAGGGCCTCTGAGAGGACAGGGCAGGTGTCCCCCAGGGTTTCCCATGACAGCACGGGGGTCTTACTGGTGACGCATGAATTGTAATGATTCTTAGTTATTTATATATTTTGGTAACAAGTGTTTGAAAGAACTAATTGCAGTTTTGCATCTATTTGTACACAAATGTGCATGCATGGTGCTAAACCATTTTTTGATCACTGAAGTTAAAATATCTATGAATACTGGAAATATCCAAAACTGGTTTGGGCAGTTCAGAATGTTCTGGTAGAGATCCTGCCTGTTATCAAGCACGTGGCAGCTGCCTCATGTACTGTTACCAACCACTACACGGACCCAATACAGTTTCCCATCCATGTCCCGAAGAGGTAAAACAACGTGAAGTTGATCACACTTATCTCGCTCCTTGCTCTGGGGTGATGTTGCTCAGGCTGGTGAGGCTTCAGTGCTTGGGCATCTTTCTCATACTGCTTACGTCTGCAGCCTGGGACATTACCTGGCAGCCATGTAAATGCCCAGGGGGAGAAAATTCAGATGAATAACATCAGTGTATTGAGTAGCATGATGATAAAGCTACGCTAGGTAAGTATCATAGGAGCATCTAATATTTTCCGCCTTCTCTTTAAACTAAGAGAAGTGAGGAAGATTTTGTTGGATAACTGCATTACGTGCACGTGTACGTGATAGTGCGGAGAGCAAGAATCCGGTTTGGTGCATGCCTCCAGCTAACTGTGCTCAAACAAAGCAGGGCCTGCCTGGTCTAGACTCCTCACCGTTAACAATAAGAGGAAGAGCGTGATGTTTCTAGCCTGCCTGAGGGTCAGCATCCTGTAAGAGGTCTCCATGTCTTTTAAAGTGTTCAGTCAATGCAAAGAACCAATCAAACGGAGGCAGACATTTTGCTAACTACATCTTTTCTCTCTTATCTCCCCAGACTATGTCAGAGAATCACAATGACCTTGCACAATAACAGTACAACCTCGCCTTTGTTTCCAAACATCAGCTCCTCCTGGGTACACGGCCCCTCGGATGCAGGGCTGCCCCCGGGGACGGCCACCCACTTTGGCAGCTACAACATTTCTCGAGCAG
Organism: Cryptoprocta ferox; assembly: GCA_028646485.1. Classification (NCBI taxonomy): domain Eukaryota; kingdom Metazoa; phylum Chordata; class Mammalia; order Carnivora; family Eupleridae; genus Cryptoprocta; species Cryptoprocta ferox. Next base: position 9,530,704 of record CM053561.1, read on the forward strand.
CTGGGAACTTCTCCTCCCCCAATGGCACCACCAGTGACCCTCTGGGAGGTCATACCATCTGGCAAGTGGTCTTCATCGCCTTCTTGACGGGCGTGCTGGCCTTAGTGACCATCATCGGCAACATCCTAGTGATAGTGGCCTTTAAGGTCAACAAGCAGCTAAAGACAGTCAATAACTACTTCCTCTTAAGCCTGGCCTGTGCCGATCTGATTATTGGGGTCATTTCAATGAATCTGTTTACTACCTACATCATCATGAACCGATGGGCTTTAGGAAACTTGGCCTGTGACCTCTGGCTCTCCATTGACTATGTAGCCAGCAATGCCTCGGTCATGAATCTTCTGGTCATCAGCTTTGACAGGTACTTTTCCATCACGCGGCCACTCACATACCGAGCCAAACGAACCACAAAAAGAGCCGGCGTGATGATAGGTCTGGCTTGGGTCATCTCCTTCATCCTTTGGGCCCCCGCCATCTTGTTCTGGCAGTACTTTGTTGGGAAGAGAACTGTGCCCCCAGGGGAGTGCTTCATTCAGTTCCTCAGCGAGCCCACCATCACCTTCGGCACGGCCATCGCTGCCTTCTACATGCCTGTCACCATCATGACTATTTTATACTGGAGGATCTACAAGGAAACTGAAAAACGCACCAAAGAGCTCGCCGGCCTACAAGCCTCGGGGACAGAAGCAGAGGCGGAAAACTTTGTCCACCCCACGGGCAGCTCTCGAAGCTGCAGCAGCTATGAGCTTCAACAGCAGAGCATGAAACGCTCGGCCAGGAGGAAATATGGACGCTGTCACTTCTGGTTCACCACCAAGAGCTGGAAGCCCAGCGCTGAGCAGATGGACGCAGACCACAGCAGCAGTGACAGCTGGAACAACAACGATGCTGCCGCCTCCTTGGAAAACTCGGCCTCCTCCGACGAGGAGGACATCGGCTCCGAGACGAGAGCCATCTACTCTATCGTGCTCAAGCTTCCTGGCCACAGCACCATCCTCAACTCCACCAAATTACCCTCCTCGGACAACCTGCAGGTGCCTGACGAGGAGCTGGGGGCAGCAGACTTGGAGAAGAAGGCCGGCAAGCTGCAGGCCCAGAAGAGCGTGGACGATGGCGGCAGTTTCCAGAAAAGCTTCTCCAAGCTTCCCATCCAGTTAGAGTCAGCTGTGGACACAGCCAAGACCTCTGAGGCCAACTCCTCAGTGGGTAAGGCCACGGCCACTCTACCTCTGTCCTTCAAGGAAGCCACTCTGGCCAAGAGGTTTGCCCTGAAGACCAGAAGTCAGATCACCAAGCGAAAGCGGATGTCCCTCATCAAGGAGAAGAAGGCGGCCCAGACCCTCAGCGCCATCTTGCTTGCCTTCATCATCACCTGGACCCCCTACAATATTATGGTTCTGGTGAACACCTTTTGTGACAGCTGCATCCCCAAAACCTATTGGAATCTGGGCTACTGGCTGTGCTACATCAACAGCACCGTGAACCCCGTGTGCTATGCCCTGTGCAACAAAACATTCAGAACCACTTTCAAGATGCTGCTTTTGTGCCAGTGTGACAAACGCAAGAGGCGCAAGCAGCAGTACCAGCAGAGACAGTCGGTGATCTTCCATAAGCGCGTGCCTGAACAGGCCTCGTAGAGTGAGGGCTGGTCGATTGCGGTGACCAAACGCACACACGTCAGCCCACAGACCTTAGCAAGGAGTGAGGCAAGGGTGGGGGAGATGTCTGGGCATGAAAAATATGTTTTTATCACCCAGATATGGAAGGAGCTGCCTGTTCACTGACCCATTGAATAAATCCATTTTAATAGAGAAAGTCAAATACCAATTCAGCAAAAAAAAAAAAAAAAGAAAGAAAGAAAGAAAGAAAAGAAAGCGTATTACCAATTATAAAGAGATTTATTCTGAAATAGACTTCAAGTATTTTTTTCTTAAAGGAAGGAAAAAAATTGTTTCTTAGCAATTACAAACCCAAACTGATCTGCTTGGTTCTTGTAATTCCCATTAGCGCTGGCATCTCAGATGAGCGTAACTAGCTGACGCACTTGGCCGCGTCCTTTCCAACGATCCCATGTGGAACACGTCAGGCTAGTGACCCCGTGGTTCTGAAATTACTTCATGCAAAGCTGAACCTTCTTGTCCCAATAGAGCTTCCGTCTTCTCTGGTGTGTTGTTAAACTCTATTTGTGGACTTGATTCTTGCCAAGTACTGTTTTGTGCAGTTCCGGTTTCATACAAATAAAAATATAGACGTATATATATATGTGTGGGTGTGAGAGAGAGAGAGAGAGAGAGAGACTTCTGCACACACACACATAGTGTATATAATAGAATGGGAATTGCTGAGTTGGCAAATTATTCCTGCAATAGATGTTTTCAGTACTTTGGTAACTGAAGTTTTCTAGGATCCTAACACAACATAAAAGTGAACTAAACCCAGTGTAATGTTTTGGAAACCAGGTTTTTGTCCACAAACCACCCTGGGGAATATGCAGCAAAGGCCAGCCCCTGGGAGTCAGGTCCAGTACCATGGCTTGCCCAGACTCTTGAGCGTAAGCGGTGTCCTTTGCTGGTGTCCTCGATAGAGCTCAACCCAACTGGGGCCCCTCTGAGCTCAAAACACGAACCACATGCACATGTTTGAATTCAATCATTCAGATCTGAATGTTTCCAAACGAAATGTCTGCTATCCAAACTGCTTGAAACTCAGTACTACTGTCACGCTTGAATGTCACACACAGCAATATAGATGGCAAAGCAAAAGGGACACGGGAGGGGGGCCGGGGAGCGTGGGATTGGATTTCTTGCTACCTGGCGCCTTCCAAACAAAAAAGGGCTTACACCTGTGTTACTTAGCGGTGGCCAGTGCTTTCCAGTTCGTTCTGTGACCTTCACCCAGCCATCGGTGGGGTTTAGGAACTCACGTGTCCTCTGAAGAAAGCATTAACACTCTGAAAAGTATTGCTTCCAATTGATCTCCTTACATTTCGAGAAAATGATTTTTGTAGCTCCTTTGAATTGATCCAAAAGCTTAAATGTTGTATTTGGCGGGGTGGGGGGGGTTGCCGTTGCTGTCATTTTTGTCACTGCTGTAACTGTTGGGGTTCCTTGTTTTTCCTTTTGCCGGGCCGTGTGGGGAGCGGGAGGGGTGGGGGTGGGGGGACTGAGGAGAAACCTCACCTTTGTACAGGGCGTCCGTGTCATGGACCCGGAGCCAGAATAGAAGCTGCTTGTGTTCAGTGTGAGCCGGTGTTTACAGGTGACATCAGTGGACGTGGACTCAGTGGTGTCTGTGTTGCTGAACTATTTAATTTCGTGTTATGTTTCTATGAAGAAATATTTATGCATACTTCACCAACTGTCTATTTAATGTTGATAAATATTACTCTTCAGTCTTCAGCCATGGTGTCCCTTGAAAGAGACTCTTTAAGGTCCACTGGAGCGACGCATGCAGGGAATTGGGCGTTCGTGAGGCCGGGAAGAAGAAAATAGCCATCCCGTGGGCGTCAGCCAGTACCTAACTCCTGGGTAATAAAAAGCCAACTATAACGTTGATGTCCGTGAGGAAAACCACTGTTTACTTGATACCTGACAGACCCTGAACAGAGCAAATTTGAAATCACATGACAAGGATTAAAAAGCAGATCGGCGTTATTGAAAGAATGATCATGGTGTTTTTTGGGTTTTTTTTTTTTTGGTTTTTTTCTTTTTGGCCTACATTCAACCAAAGAACAAGAGAAAACAGAGACTCTTTTCTACTGTGTAGAGCAGACTGCAGAATGTTCTGTGGTCCACCTGTGAAATGTCTAGTGAGCAGCCACATCCATATTTTACTTCTCCCGTTGGCCTGGCACTAATAATAAATACATGAATGCAGATTTCAGTGTCCCAGGACTTCCATCATTCTGATTCTTTTTGAAACTCCTATCCTGCCTTCTTCCCAAAGGGCTGTTTTTCCTGTATTTCAAACAAAATTAGAGACGATTAGATTTTGAGAAATGGAGAAACCCCTGAGCTTTGGCCAGGCTGCGAAGGTCACTAACAGTTCTTGAACATGATTCTCTCCTTGTCTTTCTCTAATGCTGATAACAGCAGAAAAGAATCAAACCCAACACTCTAGCTCCCCTTTACCGTTTTTAAATCTCTTACGGATGAAAGCCGCTTTTCAGTGCTATCCACGGACTGTGTTGATAGAAAGGAATGGCCGACTCTTAGGTTGTTTCTGGAGAAGGAAAATAAGAAGAGACTCTCTCGAATGCGGGGAATCGGGACGTGTAGTCAAAGCTGGAGGAGTGTTTTATCGGGACAGGGCTCCACGTGCAGCTCTCCAAGGGCGCGTCGTGAGAGGAGGGGCCGCATTTCCATAAGATCGAAGTGTCTTCATCCTCAAACCATTTTATTCCACAGAAGTGAGGTTTGCAGAGAGCTTTCATGATGATTCATTTTAATTGAGAGAGCAAACTAATTAAGCTTAAAATAAACCACCCATGAAGAAACCCCACACACACATACACACATATATACACACATACACATACACACACACCTATTCTCCCATTCTCTGTTCTCCAGGCCTTAGGAAATGGATAAGAGAACCGACCGATCAGGTCCCCCATCTCCCTTGGCTCTTTCCTCTTCAGCCCATCGCCCACCCTGGGTCTCTCTGCTGGTTCTCCATATTGTCCTATATCATCCTTGCCAGAAATCCAGCCTTGACTCTAAATACGTTCCATTTCTGTTCACTCTTTCATGTGTAATAATTCTCCACTCTGACAGAGAAAACAGAGGAAAGCATAAGCATTAGAAAATTCCATGGGTAAAGATCTAGAAGCATATACGCTTTCTCCGTTGAGCGCCCTAGTTGCACATGGGCAAGTTCATTGCTCCAGAGAGGGAGGAGAGCCCCCAGGCATCAATTGTGAGAAGCGGGAGGGGGGAGTCTGATGCAGGGGGCTGCCTCGGGTGGACCTCAGGACGGAAGAAGGAGGCCAGGGCTCAGGCACCCTGGAGGAGCCTGATTGGACTACACGAAACAGGGGTAGCACCTGGGGGTTATCTTGGGTGTCCCATAGTGACCTGAGCTGATTCCCACCCAGATGGGGACATATCACTGAGAAATTGGACAGCCCGTCACCAGCAGCTCCAGGAGATGAATAAAGGTAGCACAAAGAAACACGAAACTTAGCACGGCGGCGGGGGGGGGGTAGTTCTTGGCTCAGTTCTGTCACCAGGGACTTACATGTCCCCTGCCACTCATTGGCTCAGTTCTGTCACCAGGGACTTACATGTCCCCTGCCACGCATGTCACTTACCCTCAAACTCTCTGGGTTGTCTCCATATGCTCGTACTAATTAATTAATCGCAAACAGATCAAAACTGAGGCCTGGTGGGAGGTGACCGAGAATGCTCAAAAACTTCATATATCCATCAGTTATTTCCTCACATTTCAAAACAACGGAATCTGAGGGACTCACAGTTTGTGGGTGAACCTGAAATTGGACTGCTTGAAATCCCACTCCAGTCTGGGACCCCAGAGAGAGCTGCCGGGAGCAGGTGTGTGGTGGGGCCACAACTCTGCAGAGTGCAGCACCTAAAACAGTAACCCTTTCTTCACCCCACCCCCCACCTCCTCCCCTAAAAGCGCGCCTTTCCCCAACTGTAACGTGCAGCAAGCTCGGTTCAGCACTGAACGATCCAGCCCACACTTCAGGTTCAAGGAAAGTTGCACGGCTTCCATCTGCTCTCTCTCCTCGTGCCTCCACGGCTGTGTTTTGTAGACCTCAGCCTCTACCTGGATTCATGCTACGTGAGTAAATATTCCAGACCTAACAGTCTGGTTCTGGGGATGGTAAAACCCAGATCTCTCTAGAACTAGACACTTCTGTTGTATTTTTCTGGCTTTAGCGTTACTGCCTGAGGAAGGAGGCTGTTGAGAGAATAAACATGAACAAGGACAAGTTAATAAAGTGACTGTACTCGGCGGAAGTTCATACCTGCACAATGTTGTCTTGACTGGCTCCGAAACCGGCAGGTGTTACTAACATTAATTGGACACACGTTACATTCACAGCCTCACGCAAAGGACAGACAGTATGCTTTGAGACGTGTAGAAGTGGACACCAAACGCTTGGGTAGAACCAAGGCTTTCGGAGAACATTAGGTCTGTGGCGGTCACAGCAGAATCACAGAGACTCAGCACTGAGTTCTGACCCTCCCCCTTGGCCTCGGCTGGGTCCCCAAATAATGACTTGAGACCCACGGTGACTCCCATCCAAGCCGCAGGAGACACCCTATATAAAAGGCAAATGGAAAAAGAAGCCATAGGCTCCATGACAGAGAAATATTCATAACACACTCCTCACCCAAGTCGGAGTCCAGGAACCCTATCTTAACCTAAAAAAGCTTATCCCCAGAATATACAAGTTTATTATTGTCCCTTCTGGAAGTCCAAGATCCTTAACAATTCTGCAATTTACACACCACGCCCCAAACTTTTGATCCTCAATTCTGGGAGTTCCTTGATGATACAAAGCGGGTCTTTATCCATCCATCTGTCTCCTGTGACTGGTTCAGTGTCTGTCAAAGAGTAGATATTCAATAAATGTTGAACGTGTAATATATACTCCTTATTAATTAATATATCAAATATTTATCAGGATTATGCGCACCTCCCTGCCCCATGCTGCTACAGTTGTCAGGGGTCACCGAGCCACGAAAGTCACTTGGAAATGGGATAATGGTTAGCTAATAGAATGTTGCAAAGCAACAAGGAGAAATATTTCAAATAGACTTGAAGTAAATGATGTAAGTAAGAGTACAGAAAGGGGAAAAAAGCAACTGTCTCTTTTATCCTGAGAATTCGGGGACTTTTTACCAGACTGGTCAACTCTGTCTGGTCCTCCCTGGTCATCCTGGCGTGAGGAGAAATGAGGGGGGCTGGGAGTCCACAAAGGTCAGTTTTCTGACTGTGCAAGTGAGAGCTGTCCTTTGGCTTACAACGTCTTCGTGTGTAGTTTTGCCGGGCGTGGAAAGTTAGGGGAGGATCCATTCTGTTCTGCAAGCAGTCAAACAAAAGCCCTCCCTCACATCCCCTCCACACCTGCTACACGGCCATTTCCAGCCTCCTACAGACAACACTCCAGAGAAACTTCTTCAGGGCTTGTGCTGAAGACTATGTGAAGACAACATTGCGAGCGATGCCTTTCTTTCTTCCTCTTTTCTTTCTTTCTTTTTCTTCCTTTCTTTCTTTCTTTCTTTCTTTCTTTCTTTCTCTTTTTTTTCCTAACACACGGGAACTAAGTTGGTGTGCAGGTTCGAGGGATAATTAAATTAAAATGGGCCTCCAAGTTGATTTCTGTTGGCAGGAAAGCTTTCTGGGAAGTATCTACAATGTGTCCGGTGATCACATCCTTCTCGTTTATGAAGGTGTAGTGAGAAACCACTGTCCAGAAAGAGATGGCTATATATTTGCTTTGTAAGCAAAAGGCATGTATCATAGTTGCATCTAAAATAGTGTCCACATCTTTACCAAAGGCACTGAATTTTACCTGTTTTTCTGACCTGGTGGTGGCTGTCACCTCCTCAGTGATCAATTTTGGTATGCATATGCCACGTTCACTCTTTCTCCCGAAAATGCGTCAATTGTCTGTACTATAAAATGATGCCTGCAACTGTGTGGTGATATTATCCCCTAAGTTTAATAGTGAAATAAGGAAATAAAACTATTAATAAACAAAGAATGTGGTTTGCTTGCTTTTTAACCCAAAGTCTGCACAGCTGCAACTTTTTGCTCTAAGAGCAGAGACACTGAAGGGTCCCTACCTTTCTTTTTTATGTACACTAGAATTTTCTTCAATAGCCAATACTGTGGCCATCATAACCCAAAACACACGTGATAATGTGTTTAGGAGAGTGTATTAAGCATGTGTAAAGTGTGTCTATACACACAGTCCTTATTCCAAGAGTGTGAGGAAAAATTCTTCTCTCTAGATAGATGCATTAACAAGGAGTTTTATTTTCCTCCTTTTCAAAGAAATGCTTATCTTCCCCAGCCCCATTTTTAAACGTCTTTTTATTTATTTTTGAAAAACTGAGCGAGGGTGGGGGATGGACAGAGAGAGGGAGACACAGAATCCCAAGGAGGCTCTGAGCTGTCAGCACAGAGCCCAAGGGAGGCTCAAACTCACAAAGCATGAGATCATGACCTGAGCCGAAGTTGGATGCTTAACCGACAGAGCCACCCAGGCGCCCCTTTCCCCCCCTTTTTAAAGAGTTGTTTATTAATTTCTTTTGGACCCATGTTTACCTCCTGAAAATAAAAACCAAGCATCGTATTTCATTGCATGGACTTTAAAATTTCTGCAAGCGTAGCTATAAACTGAAATTTTACTGTAGGCAAGGGACGTGAGGTTTGGTTTTTTTTTTTAATATTTTAATTTTTGGCTTTTATGCTATTTCACAGCACGTGCCATAGAAACCAAACACTGCCTCTTCAGTGTAGAAACTTACCGACTTCCACCTTGCAAGCAAGAGCGAAAACGTTTTCTGAATCTCTCTCTCTCTCTTCCTATCTCCTTCATGTGTCATTAAATCCTCATTCTTAGTTTATCATTTGCACACATGCTCTCCAGGGCAAGCCCTGTCTGATTTGATGAACCATTTTATCATGATTCTCAAGGAGATCAATACAAGTTGCCAGGAAATGAACTACTTTTCTTACACTCTATGATCACAGGCAGTTTTTTATGTTTTTATTTTATCTTTGAGAAAGCATGAGCGGGGGAGGGGCAGAGAGAGGGAGACAGGATCCGAAGCGGGCTCTGCACCGACAGCAGAGAGCCTGATGCAGGGCTCGAACTCACAGACTGCAAGATCATGACCTGAGCCAAAGTCAGACGCTCAAGCGTCTGAGCCACCCAGGTAACAGTTATCAATAACAGACAGTTTTATATGAAATCAATACTGAGCTTGAATAAAAAGAGTTTTCTCTTGTACTGAAGTCTTCCACAATTTGCTACATAAATTGATTAGATATAACCTATAGCTATAGAAAGGAAAAAAATGGCTGAGACTATGGAAAATTCATGAGGCATAAGAACATGTTAATGTTGGAAAGGTCAACCAGGCACTAGCTGATTTTTAACTGAGTGGTGCCCTGGAGGGAATTAATAAATAGCTTTGGGGAGGAATTGCTACTTCATAATATGAATGGTTACATGGGAGGCAATTTTGTAAAATAGAGCTCAGCTCTCTTGACCTCAGTTAATTAATTCAAGGATTGGTACCCACTTGGACTGATCAAAAAATTTCCCAGAGAATTTTTAATTTGAGGGACAGAGGCTCTGGGCCAGTCTCATCTCATGCACCCAGGATTGTGAAACATGGGAGCTAGCAGCCATGATTTGTCACATGAACATATCAGATGTATTATATGAGCACATCCGAGACTGATGTGGAAAAAAGTGAGATGAATCAAATTCCAGAGACAAAGAGAGAAAAGAGAAAGACGCCATCCAGCCCTGATTTTCCCAAGGCCCAACTGTATCTCCACACTTCTCCCAAGCATGGTTGTTCAGATGTATTCCGCTTGTCCCGGGTATTTGTAAAATTTAACATTTTGGTTTAAAGGCATTAGGTTAAGTATCTATAACTTGTAACTAAATGGGACTGCTCACTACAAGCTGAGGGAATCAGCTAATACAAATGTTTGCAAAACCTTAAATTATGGCATTGGCCATTTGGGTGTAACTGACCATTTCTCTGATTTAAATATTCCCACAATTAATTAAATTTTTATTTGGCTGAACTGGGGAATTTCACCCTTGAAGTCAATGCTTCCCAGTCTATAACTGCAGCCATATATTTCTAATGAAAATAATCACCAGTATTGTTTAGCTATCTAGCATATTTTTTAAAAGCAGTAAGGATTTAACATTACTTAAACAATGAGCGTGCATGATTTTTTTTATTGAAATTATACTTCACAAAGGTAAGTGCTGGTAGAGTCTGCAAATAGCATTTTTCTGGAAGAGGCGTCCCCTCATCCAGAGCGTTTACAGAGTTGTGAAGAGAATGAAGCCAACTTCTCTTCCAAGCAGAAGTTCCTTAGTCTAGGGGCGCCTGGGTGGCTCAGTTGGTTAAGTGTCCGACTTCGGCTCAGGTCATGATCTCACCGTTCGCGGGTTCGAGCCCCACATCGGGCTCTGCGCTGACAGCTAGCTCAGAGCCTAGAGACTGTCTTCGGATTCTGTGTCTCCCTCTCTCTCTGACCCTCCGTGCTCATGCTATGTGTGTCTCTCTCTCAAAAATAAATTAAAAAAACATTAAAATTTAAAAAAAAAGAAGTTCCTTAATCTGTGGTCTTTCTTGGGCATTTTTGCACACTACCCTTCACCCTAATTCCTGCTTCTTGGAGACACCACGTGTACCTTTCAGTGTACGAATTCAGTGTATTCACCACTAGAATTAACCAACAGCATTCACACTAGTAAAAGGCAAAAGTAATTACCAATAAAAAGTAACTGTCAGAGGGCGCCTAGGTGGCTCAGTCGGTTAAGCGTCCGACTTCTGGTCAGGTCATGATCTCACAGTTAGTAGGTTTGAGCCCCACGTCAGGCTCTGTGCTGACAGCTCAGAGCCCGGAGCCTGCTTCTGATTTTGTGTCTCCCTCTCTCTCTGCCCCTCCCTTGCTCGCACTCTGCTTCTCTCTCTTTCTTTCAAAAATAAACATTAAAAAAATATTTTTTAAGTAACTGTCAAAGATGGGTTCTCATTCGAGTTACATGGGGACACTGATGAGAATCTTGTTGGAACCAGAGTCTCAGATTGTGGGAGCTCTCTCGCGCTCTTGTCAGCAATGTGCCCTAAGAATTGAGTATTTACCCTTGGTCCGTAAGAGGTTTACAAACTTAATCGTAATCTTAAATCAGCGGGGAAGGAGGGCCGACTTAAGATCCCGCAGCTAGTGAGAAACGGCACCGAGTCTTCCATTCAGCTCCCCAGCCTCCATACGGCTATCTGGCCTCTTCTGATGCCAAATCGTTTGCCAATTTGCTATTGGAAAATATTTGAGAAACCACAAATCTCTGTTGGGGGGAGGGGAGAGGGTGGGGAATACATGCTTCCACAGGATAGATATGGTATAGGATCCAAGGTTTGCCCTGAATGTCCTCTGCACACCCGGGAACCCCCAAATATGATGAGCTGGCCAGCATTTTAGCTAAGAGTGACCAAAACTCTGCTTACATCCCTGTCTGTCATCTTCCTGATATGCATCTTTGTCCCTGCAATTCTTAAAACCCATTACATTAGGGTCTCTTCACTGCGTTTTTCTTCATTCCAGACAGTATAATGTTTCTAGACAGTGGGGATGTTTTAAATAAAAGTCAAAGTTAATGTTCTGGACTCACTAAATGACTAAATCTCTCACAATATCTGGTTTGTAAATGATGTATCTATCATACTTAGTCCTTAATTCGTTTTACCAGTTGTTCTTTTCCATAAGAAAAAAATAGGGGTTGTGATTTTTAAATGATTTTACTTATTGGATTTGGAGGAAACTATTTGCAATAACAGTGCAGGCTGGGTATGGGTTTGACTTAATCCCAGGCAGTGCTTCCTCATGACTAATACTAACTTCCCCTTCTCTTAACTAACTTACCTTTCTGAGCCCAACCATTCTCCCCCAAGCAATTAATTCATAAAATGACAAATGTGGGATTTGCCTTTCTGCTATGGACAGCAGCTTACAAGCTAGGAAAACAGATAGAAAGCAATGCTGACTGTATTTTCATATACTCACCATAGGAATGATTCTTTGACATTTAGTTCGATAAGGCCAAGGAAATTTGAATTGGTGGCACATGGATACAAACAGATCTCTACGTGACCCAATCCCCCCCTTACCCCCTGCCTCACTAACCCTGGCTTTTAGAACACAAAGTGCCTTTAGAAATCTGACCACTTGAATGGATTCCACCAGCAGGGATAGCTATTTTTAGAAATAGTTGACTGCACTGTCCTGCTATCTAGGTTAGTTTGAAATGGAAAGAATCAGAGGCTCTGACTAAATATGGAGGAAGTTCATGACTAGCAGAGATAATTAAGGAGGGCCAATACTACCTACCAGCTGCCGTGAGGACCTTTAACTATGACATCACAGGGAAGGGCCTCCTCTGAAATTAACTTCAGAACAATATAAAGAGGCCAGTCCTTTGCTGCTAAGCCAGAGGTTAAGTATTTTCACAGTAGCACTGAAGGAAATCATCGCCACCCGTGCTATAGAATCAGTGACACATCTCTAGCTGTTGCCAGCCACAGTGGGATCACATGTGGGGCAGAGATCAGACCCACGATGGCTCCCCACATCCCTGCCCCTCCACCACCAATCCACACGCCCACCAGCTTCCAGATCAGCCTCACTAAAGACTTCACGAAAACCCAGGTAGGACACCTGCCAAAACTGTGTTTCCTTCTTGGCTCTATCAGAAACAAAAAGCGCACAGCTGATTCCTTATCGAGGTGGGAAAACTGAGTTAATATACCAACCTTTCTCTCTGCTATCCCTGCCCACCCTACCCCAGTTCCCTTCCTCAAGCCTTCTGTGTGTCCCCGCACCCAGAAGTAAGCCCCACCTTGTTGGCACCGAATATATAATCTTCATATATGCTTTGTAATGTGACTTAAGACCTTCCCGCCTCTGAAGTTACAAAACTGATTCGGTGTACTAGTAAGCGAGTTCCATCTCATTGCGTTAGCCGAGCGTGGCAAACAGAAGTGACTCTGACTTCAGAAGAGAGAACCAATGTGTAAAAACAGAGATACAGAGATAAAGAAAAGGAAAATAAATACTCACTGTTTATTAAGAGATAATGGCTTCCTTTGTTTTCTTTCAAGATTCCAAAATAAGATTGAGATCTTAATGCACTGCAGAGTTTGAGCATTCCTGGGTAAAATATCATAGATCCTTTAGATGGGAAAAAAAAAAAAAAAAAAAACCTTTAAATATTCTCCAGTGAAGGGGCGCCTGGCTGGCTCTCAGTCAGTTAAGCATCCAACTTCGGCTCAGGTCATGATCTCATGGTTCGTGAGTTTGAGCCCCACATCGGGCTCCGCACTGACAGCAAAGAGCCTACCTGGGATTCTCTCTCTCCCTCTCTCTCCCTCTGCCCCTCCTCCGCTCTCTCTGTCTCTCAAAATAAATAAACTTAAAAAAATTTACAAAAAATAAACATTAAAAAAAATTTAAATATTCTCCAGACAAATTTATACTCCGTGCAAGGGTCCCTCCTCCTATGGCATCATTGACAGCTAAGGACCCAGATTCTGGGTAAATAATTCCAATGGCAAGAAACTCATTAAGCGAAGCAGACCACTTTGTATTTAGAGTTTTAATTATTTTGCTTTATCCACTGGCTCTAGCCTTCCCCTCTAGGACACTAATCTTCCAGCTGTAATATATGCGTATCAGTGGGGGTACATGAGGACTTCACAGGGAGCACTAGAGTAGGGTCAGTTTAAGGAAGTCATTTGCGAGATCTTCAACTGTCATGGGTACTCCCTCTCCAAGGTGACCTGCCTAAAAGATCATCTCCTCCAACACACCTGCCTTTCTCCTACTTTACATGACATACCTCTCATCCTGCCTGAGTCTCACTCGTGTGCACAAATAATCTAAACAACAAAGGGACAGTTTTATTTATTTTTAATTTTATCAAGTTTATTTATTCTGAGAGAGTGAGCATGCACGAGAGGGGCAGAGAGAGAGAGCGAGAGAAAGACTCCCAGGCAGGCTCTGCACAGTCAGCACAGAGCCATGGGGTTCAAACTCACGAACCTCGAGATCATGACCTGAGCTGAAACCAAGAGTCGGATGCTTAACCAACTGAGCCACCCAGGTGCCTCACAAAAGAACAGTTTTAAAATGCACAGTTCGGGGCTCCTGGGTGGCTCAGTTGGTTAAGCGTCTGACTTTGGCTCAGGTCATGATCTCACGGTCTGTGAATTTGAGCCCCACATCAGGCTCTGTGCTGACAGCTGGGAGCCTGGAGCTGCTTCGGATTCTGTTTCCCCCTCTCTCTGCCCCTCCCCCACTCACACTCGGTCTCTCAAAAAATGAACAAACATTAAAAAAATAAAAAATAAATAAATAAATAAATAAAATGCACAGTTCCCGAGAGTGTCCTGTAGCAGAAAAGCAAACAAAGCTTCAAAGAAATATTGAAGAGTGCAGTGTCTTATTTTATCCAGAGAGCAAACTTATGCTAAAGTCCCATGCCCCTATGTATCCATCCATATATCCATCCACTCATTCGTCCAGACATCGATCCATCCATGCCTCTAACTGTCCATCCATATATCCATCCACTCATTCGTCGAAACATCGATCCACTAATCTATAAGTTATATTTCAAAGGTGAGGTAATTGTCATAGGAACATGTATAATCACATTATTTAAACTGGAAAATTAGGTCAGGTTTTTTTCTAACTTAAAGTAAATGAATCTGGTTGATTCATTTAGCAATGAGGGCTGGTTTTGCCAGTTGGATTATAAGGTATACATTTTCCATAAGGTGGATGAAAAAATCTATACTACAAACTTTTGATAAAAATATGTCTAAGGGAAATATATATACATATAAACAGAGATCATCTGGCATATGCAGGAAGTTGCATTCTTTGAACCTATATTAAAACTGTTTATGAACAAAAATAGGCAAGAGGCATACAGCTTTGAAATTTTTATGTAAATGAGGGGGGAGAAAGCAGTGAAACAGAAAACAGAATAAACCCCCCTCATCCATAGGGCATATCCCTGAATATATGAAGACAATTCTCATTTCTCCTCTGCAGCACTTACCCTCCACTTTAAACCTCCTGGACAGCCTGAGCCATTCTTCATAGTGCAGTCAAGGGCATCACTGAGGTGGGAAGCAAACAGTGATTCCAGCAAGTCCCCCTTCTGTCTTCCCTGGGATCCAGCTCACACCCTCGCCCAGCCCTCCTGATAACTCAGCCTCAGCAGCTGGCTTGCCCAACCTCACTGTCCACATAAAAGCAGCCGATCAGAGAACAAGACCTGCTCCCTCCTCTGTAGAGACAATGAGTGACTTGACCATAATTTCTTTCCCTAACTCCAGCGAATCCCGTGTGTCAGAGGCACCCTGTCTGCCCCAAGGCACAATCGACAAAGCAGAAGAGAGCCAAAAAGTAGGAAGGGAGGAAGAAGGGAGGCTGAAGGAAAGTGAGTGTGTGCATCGATACAAGACCACTGGTTATGAGGTTAGAGTCGATGGCGTTTTAGATACAGTGACATCACACACATTGTAGGCTCTGCCTTTGCGAGGGTAACCGGTTGTTATGTTCCTCGCTTCTTCTAATCCATTACTTTCTCTGTTAGCACCAGGTCACTCCCACCCCCACTCCCAGCCAAATCCTGCGTGTGAACATATGGTTTCTCTAAGTACTGCTCAAGGAGAAGCTGATGCAAAGCCACAAAGAGTCAAAACTCAGAACTTCTGAGCTTCTAAGTCAATTTTTAACCAACCTAGAGGAGAAAAAGACGTCTTTAAGCCACAGCTTTCAAAAGTAACAAAGAGAGAGAAAGAGAAAAATGTTCCTGGAAATTCTAAGACCTTCCCTGGACTTCTACCCACGGACATGTGCCTCTGAGCCTCCATGTCTCTCTGCTCTTTAGATTTCCATGAGGCCATCGCCCCCTGGCTCTCGCCTTCAGCTGAGTCGGGGTCCTCAGCCAGGGTCATGGCTGAGTCTTCACAGCGCCCCCCAAGGGCCACATTTTCCTGAAATCTGCATCTAGTATTGTCTTCTTCAGCTCGCAGCTGACCATTGTTGTTGTTTGCTTGTTCATTTCCGATTCAACACTCTGGCTCCTTTTCAGCTCAAACCCTGACATTTCTGTTTCCTGTATGATAAAGGCTTCTCACTGCTTTACAGAGCAGAGGTCAGTGCAGAGAGGAAAGACCCCAAAATAGTCTTCTCTCCTGGCTCGGGCACCCACACCTCCCGCTGCCTCACACTCACACTGATGACACGGTGCTCAAGTATTTCTCTGGGAAGTGCAGAGCTTTCTGGAAGTTCCATAATTTTCTTTCTTGCGCTGTATCTTATGTTAAATAGTGGAGCAAGATGTGTAGTTAAGTCCATTCAGAATAAAGGGAAGGGAAGGTCTCCAGCAGTCTCACCATCCCAGATGCTGTCGTTCACGGTGGAAGCCGCACTTTAGAGGTTAGTTATGTGTGCCCTGTCTTCGAATTCTGCAGTGGCAGCTTTAAGGAATAGCACAGTTCTGGAGTCCAGAGTTCCACGTCAAGCAACAGGAGAAAGGACAAACTGGCTTTAGGGTGACAAAGCCATTGGGTGGCAATTGAACTTGGGGACTGAGCTGCCCAGAACTGTCTAGCCACCACCAATAGGAGAGAAAGAGCAGAAAGGAGTTTCCTTAGGTGCAGGTGAAGCTCACCGTGACCACATGCCTTTGGCCAAAGGCATTACTGCCATTTCTACCCAGATCGTGCCCCTCCAAGCACTCCGGGTGGCTGCTTGGTAGAAAAGCACGTGTCCTCTGCTCTTACATAACCTGCTCAGAGCAGCCTTCCCTACGTGGTCTCTCTAAAATAGCACCTTCCCACCCCGTTCCCAACTTATTTACCCCACTGGATGTTTCTTCATGGCACTTGTTACTCTACACATTTTTAAATGCATTTATGGCCTCTCTCCCCTCACTGGAATGTAAGCTCCATGGAAAGTGGGTTTTTGTTTACTTTTCCTGTCTCCCCTCCAGCTCATGTACTTTTCCTGTCTCCCCTCCAGCCCAGGAAAGGATTTTGATGCTATGCAGGCACTTAAAATGTATTTAAGTGAATGAATAGAATACAGTCTAATAGCATGTCTTCATACTTCCACATTTCAATTGATTTGAATTATTTTTTTCAGTATATGTAGTTTCCCATCTAATGTGTGATCAATAACTCCTCAAGCAGAAATTTAGTAAGATCTGTCTTAGAGTTATTCTAGCTTGAAACTAGTTCAACGTCAACGGTGATCTACTCTTGATCTCAGCTCAGATCATGGTCTCACGGTATGTGTTTGAGACCCACACTGGGCTGTCTGCTGTCAACGCAGAGCCCATTTTGGATCTTCTGTCCCTCTCTCTCTCTCTGCCTCTCCCCTCCTCTCTCTCAAAAATAAATAAACATTAAAAAATAATAAATAGAAATAAAAAAATAAAATAAGACAGAGGTAATAAAATTATAGGTATGTTGCATTGTTTTACTGCCCATCCCAGTTGGGATTAGGGGTGGGGCGAGGGTGATTGATGATGAGAAAAGAATTAATGTATTGAATACAGTCTATGACTCACGTGCATTTCACAGTTTCGCACGTATCTGAAATTGACCGCATCATAAAAACACAGTAGTCCAGTTGGGATTGTAACGTGGTTATTGTTGCCCATAAACATGTACCTTTAGTGGTTACTACTTGGGACCTGTCTGGACGATGACCACCACTTGCCATCTGAGTCAACAAAACCTTAAAGGAAGGACCTTTAAGGGAAAGAGTACGTGTCCTGATCGTCTGAAATCATTTTGACACCTGATACAGAGAGAAGGGACCAGTAGTCTAAACTTGCAGAATGAACATAAAACAGGAAGACAATGTCAGCAATCGGATGGTGGAGGGGAAAGGGGGAGGGATGCTTTCCAGAGTTGTAGTGGCACCAAGGTTCTGGAGAGCAAAGAGTGTAGGGGGGAAAAGTGGACATCAGGTGCTTTGATTCAGAAAAGCGGAATACTGGCACCAAGAAGCTTTGGGAATGCCTGAAACAATTTATTTTGCTGGAAGTTCCTTTTTTTACACATGCATGAAAAAGATACATGATTTAAATCGATAACTAAAGTCTCCAAGAGCTGCAATAAATGTACAATGACAATAGTAGTAATGACAAAAAAAGCTCCACATTCTAAAATAAAAAGTTTCTTTAAAAAAAAGCATTGGTTAGTAGTAAAATGAAGGAAGTTTTCTGGTATATAAGACAATGTGCTCATAATTGGTTACTTAGATTCAGGGACATACAGAATTTTATGTTTGATGTTGTGTCATTTTGCCACTAGACATGATGGGCAATAATTTCCTAAAAAGAAGAGATAGTGATTTAGAGTTTATGTTAATGTTTTCCAAAGGGGAAAAAATCTTACTCCTTGGCTACTTGTGCACCAAATAGAAAACCAAACTACCTTTTTTTTTTTTTTTTGAGAGACAGAGAGAGAGAGACAGCATGAACGGGAAGAGGAGAGAGAGAGAGAGAGAGAAAGAATCCCAAGCAACAGATGTGCTGAATGCACAGAGCCCGACATGGGGTTCGACCCCAAGAACCATGAGATCATGACCTGAGCTGAAACCAAGAATCAGACAGTGAATCGAATGAGCTACCCAGGTGCCCCTCAAACTATCTCAATATAAGAAAAGCTATTTGAAGTTAATAAACTGTGACATGGTTTGTTAATAAGTGAGTTTTTGTGTTTTATGTATCTCCATACAAACACATCACACATTCATGTTGACCATAAGGCAAATTTGATGGGAGTTGAATTTTGAGAATTTTCCCACATCAGTGAAAGGAGATATATCTTGATATGACCCATTTGCCTTTTAATGTAATTCAGGCGTAAATGAAGAGTATCTTCAATAATTACCAATGTCCTAAATACAAAATTTGCTCCTCCTAAATTTCAGTAAATAAATATGTGATCATTTCCTATAAATACACCCATTTCCATCTGGATGGGAGTTGGTTCATGATTTATGTTTCTAATTATGTAATTTTAATATAATGCTGCATCAGATGAAATAGAAAGAGTATGGTTTTTGTCATGATACAGTAAGAAAAAATTCTGCACGTTCAGGTTTTTCCTCAAATATCTCTTTTGCAGTTGTAACCAGAAAAGTCTGCTGTTAAATGCCATACATTTCAACATTGCTCAACATATGGCTTATGTAACTGATGTTTATTAGGCTTGCAGATCAAAATAGAGTCAGAAACTGACATGTGGTGAAGTATGCTTATATTTATCTTTGTGTCTACATATAATGATTTTTATTTTAAAAACCCTCTTTTTTGTGCTCATCCATGTAGCAAATATTTTTTGAGCATTCACCATAACCCATGCACTCTTCTACTAAGATCAATTAACTAAGGAGGTGAAATAAGCCGATATTTATATTGGGTGAAATGTATGCTACCTTCAACAGAACTGCTAACTTAGAAATTATTAAGACAAGCAGTGACCAATATATGTGATACCTGAACAAAGAAAGTAGTTTGCTGCCCATACCAGTGTGATCTGATAAGCAATCCAATTCCCACCTAATTCAAAATATTATCGAGTATTTTGCTTGTTTGCCTAACATGCCCACCTTTACCCTCATTCATTATTTTTAAGACAAGGTTTTTGAACTAGTAGTCCATGGAAACCTATGTCCCATCAAACCTAAAGAATTCATCACTAGATCTGTACCAGAAATTCTAAAAGGAACTGGAGAAAACTTTTTCTACTTGAAGCAGAAAGAAATAAGCAGAAGAGAGAGTGTGTTTGTATAAAATACATATCTATGAAGAGGAGCAAATATATGTGTATATGTAAAAAGAAGAAAATGTTTACCATTGATTTTAAAAAGTAATAATCATAGGGGACACCTGGGTGGCTCAGTCATTTGGGCATCCAGCTCTTGATTTTCGCTCAGGTCATGATCTCATGGTTCGTGGGTTCAAGCCCTGCTTCCAGCTCTGGGCTAACAGCAAGGAGCCTGCTTGTGATTCTCTCTCTCCCTCTCTCTCTCTTTCTCCCCCTCCCCACTCATGACCTCTCTGTCTCTCTCTCAAAATAAATAAAGAAACTTAAAAAAGAAAAAAGGAGGATGGGGCGCCTGGGTGGCTCAGTTGGTTAAGTGTCGACTTCGGCTCAGGTCATGATCTCACAGTCCGTGGGCTTGAGCCCCGTGTCAGTCTCTGTGCTGACAGCTCAAAGCCTGGAGCCTGCTTCAGATTCTGTGTCTCCCTCTCTCTCTGCCCCTCCCCCATTCATGCTCTGTCTCTGTCTCTCAAACATAAATGTTAAAATAATTTTTAAAAATAAATAAAATTTTAAAAAGGATAAAAGAATGTAATGAGTCTTCAAATTTTTTAGTTTACAATAAAAAATAAAAGTAATAAAAGTAATATAAGCCATGTAACTATAAGTATAAATGCTGACTTTCTAGAGTAACTACAAATTCAATTAAAATAACTACATATATCAATGTATACATAGATAGAAACAGATATAAATGTAAAGATATATACCTAACTGAAAAGCTAGTAGAAGAGAAAAGTGGAATTATAAAAATAATGAACCCAAAGAAAAGAAGGAAAGAACCAAATCTCAATGGGGGGTCACCAAAAAAGAAAAATAGTAGCAATTCAAATTATTAATAGGGAGATATGACACAGACATGTTTAAAAAATTTTTAATGTTTATTTATTTTTGAGAGAGAGTGTGTGTGTAAGTGGGGGAGGAGCAAAGAGAGAGGGAGACACAGGATCTGAAGCAGGCTCCAGGCTCCGATGCAGGGCTTGAACCCACAAACCACGAAATCATGACCTGAGACCAAGTCAGACACTTAACCGACTTAGCCACCCAGGCACCCCAGATATGACATAGATATAATTAAAAAGCTAACAGAGGATAAAATGGAATAATTAAAATAACTCAAAAGAAAGCAAGAAAGGAGGAATACTGGTACAAAGGGCAGAATATTGAAATAAAGTGAGACGGTGAGCATACTTTCAACTATATCAACAATTACATTAAAGTGACTAATCAAAAGGAAATTAAGTGTAAATACTGTCAGACTGAAATAAAATACAAGACTCAACTATATGCTGTTGGCAAGTAGCACACACAGATTGACCTAAAAAACTTGAAAATGCAAGGATAGAAAAATAAAGACCGTGCAAACACAAAGGGAAAGAAAACTGCATTGCTCTATTACCATAAAACAAAGCAGACTTCAAGTGAAGAATTATCACCAGAGATAAAGATGAACATTTCGTAATTAAAAGGACCAGTTCAATAGGACAATGTAAACATCCTAAATGTATATGCAGGTAATGATATACCTTCAAGATAAAGGAAGCAGCAGATAAATCCAAAAACACAGTTGGAGATTTTACGCATCTCTGGAACTAGCTGTGGGAACAAAACACGCACAACTGGGCAGAACACGGTGAGATTAACCAACTTGACCCAATCAAGATCAGGTTAACTAATCTTGGTTGATTAACCCAGAGTGGCCTGATGAACCAACTTGACCTGACGCATGAAACACCACACCCAACAACAACAGCAGAATAGACATCCTTTTCCACTTTGAATGGAAAATTCACCAAAATAGGCTGTATGCTAAATAGTAAATAGAGTCTCAACAAATTTCAACAGACTGGAGTGACACTAAGCATGCTCTCTTAAAATCAGTGGAATCATATGAAAATTAAGAGGACCGGGAAACCCCCTATCTTTGGAAAGGCAGCAACATTCTTCTACATGACTCATGTGCCAAAGGAGTCATCACAGTAAAATGTATAAAACGTTTTGGACTGAATGGTAATAAAAATATAATATACTAATACTTGTGGATTTTGCTGAGGGAAAACTGTAGCCTCAAATGCTTATATTAGAAAAGAAGTGTTATTGAAAATTAGTTAACTAAGGTTCTACTGCAAGAAGCCAGAGAAAGAACAGGAAACTCAACAAGAGAAGGTAGAAACAATTAAATTATAAATGTAAGAGCAGAAATTAATTAATAGAAGGCAAAATCAATACGTTAGGGAAAATCAATAAACCTAAAAGAAAATCAACAAACAAAAGTTGGTAGTTTGAAAAATAAAAAAATGACTTTTAAAAAAAGGCTAGTACACAGAAAAGGTAAGCATTGGCAGGGGTGATAATGGACATCAAGGAAGTGCTGGAACATGGAATGGGGTCCAGGGGGTCAGCTGATGGATGGAGACAAGGGCACACGGTGAAGCCGCGAAAACGGTCTTGTCCAGCATCTGGTGGTTATTTCCCTCAGAGCCACAAGGTGGCGCCAAACCTCCAGACTTTCCTCCAACTGCTCCTCCTGCCGGGACCCGTGGTCTTGGCAGCCTTCCAAAAGCCTAACGCTCGCTCGTGCACGTACTTTTTCCAGCAAAATGCAGAGTTTCCTTCCTTCAGTACCTTACTTCTGAACTAAAATTCAGATCTAATTGGTGGAGTGTGCACCCTAGCTGCAATTCTTGTTATCTTTAGAGTTATTTTTTATCCCTATTAAACAGTAGTTCTACACTTTACCAGTTAGTAATTCATCACATTAAGTTATCCCTGTTCAGATTACAGGTTCGGCTTCTGTCTGACTGACACACTTTGACATCAGGACCAAGCAGCACATGTCTGATTTTGAACTGGAGGATCTGAGTTTGACCTTTCTGTCCAGTGTAAACTGTAACAGAACTATAAATGTTATTTTTAAAAGATTACATAAAATTATTATAGGTTACAATGTGACTCACATGCATAGAAGTTATGAAACTGAATTAAATATAAGTCAAATATTTTGCATCTCATAATTATAATAATTTGGGCTATGCATTTTTGTCAAATGATTCAATGTGTTCCTTTCCTATCATCCTAAATTTTACAAACGGACACACTTCCTATTTATTGTGCTCCATTCTCCTTTTCCTGACAAGCATATTGGTTAAAATTTTAAGATCTCAAGTGACATTGCCCCTGTTAAATACTTTCTCTGCAGCAGTTTGCATTTCGTTGAGTAATAACACATTCCAGGACAAACTCAGGCACAAAAGACAGCACATTCATGATTCCGTTGATCTGAAGTCCAAGAATAGGTAAATCCCATCGGAAAGTACACAGGGACTGGTGTTATACGTCCACTTACCTCGGCTAGACTCCTCATCTACCAAACACTAAGTGTTGCTGTAATGTGATTAACATCGACAGTCAGCTGACTTTAAATAAATGAGTATACCCTCCAAAATCTGGGTGAGCTTTAAAACAGAACTGAGGTTTTCCTGAGGAAGAAGAAATTCCACCTGGGGCCTGGAGCATGGGCTCCTGCGGGGGAGGCCAGCCTGCCCTTCATGACAGGGCGCCCCCTGGATTCAGATTTACAAGCCCCCCATATTCTTGCTACAGAGAGATAGAGATGCAGACAGACAGACATGGGTCTACCATCTAGCTGTCTAGATGTGTGCCTATGTGCCTATGTCCCTATCTATCTATCTATCTATCTATCATCTATCTGTGTCTGTGAACGTTTATGTCCTCTCAAAATCCGAATGTTGAATCCCTCCCCACAATGTGAGGTATCAGGAGGTGGGGCCTTTGGGAGGTAGTTAGGGTTAAATGAGGTCATAGGTCTCCACCCTCGAGAATGAGATCAGTGCCTTTACAAGAGTCACCAGAGAGCTTGCTTCCTCTCTCCAGGGCGAGCGCAGTGCCCAGTGACAGGCACCGTGACAGTGACATCTATGAGAAAGGAAGATGCTGCCACCAGACACCAGGTATTCCAGTGCCTTGACCTTGGACTCCCCAGCCTTCGGAACTGTGAAAATAAGTGTTTGCTTTGTAAACCACCCAGTCTATGGTGTTTTTGTTATAGCATCCTAAGCTAATCCTATAATATAAATTTAAATGTAAATACAGATATAAATATACATACGTATGTAATTTCTAGAATGACAGAAATGTTCTATATCTTCATCTGGGCAGTGGTTACAAAGGTTATAAAAGTTTTCAGAATTTAGTTTCACCACCTGTGTGGGAAAAAAATAAAGAAATAAACCCACCATCACTTACCATTCCCCAAAATTAATTTTATGTGGACCACAGATCCAATTATGAAATCTGAAATTATGAAATTTTTAGAAGGAAATTTTGGAGAATACCTTCATATACATATATTATATATATATATATATAAAATATATATATAATATGTCTGTGTATATATATGTGTGTGTGTGTGCATTCCTTCTCCAAAAATTGAACAGACCTGTAATGATAACAATGGCCTCTTTTTTTCTGTATATATATATAAAAAGTGAAGATATATAATAATATATAAATTCTATATAATATTAATTTATATAAAAATACATATTATATATTATATAATCATTCACTCCTACACCTCAATAGTAAAGAAAACAACCTGATATTTGAACAAACTGCCACAAAGGAAAATATACAAATAATTAATAGGGACCCAGTCTCAACATGATTAGTCATCAGGGAAGAGGAGCCAATACACAACACTCTAAGGGCTAAAAATTAAATGGACTAAAGACACCAAATGTCATAGAGGATGTGAAGCAGCTGGAATGTCCCCCACCTTGCTTGTTAGAGCGTGAAATGGCACAGTCACCCTGGGGTTTCTTATAAAAGTACACGTGCACCTGTTCTATAATATATATGCCCAAAAAGAGACTTCTACCACAGAGCTCCTATTTTATCCATAACAGCTCCAAATTGGAAACAACTCAAATATCCATCAAGAGGAGAATGGGTAAGTAGGTAAATATAATACTTTTGTAAGATACACTACTACTCCACAATAAAAGGAAGAAACTAAGATAAATGCAATAACATTGGTAAACCTTTAACAACATCATGGTGTGCAGGGAAAATGAGACACAAAGGTCCATGAATTATAGCCCCCTTCCCATCACTAAATTGTCTCCGTATTTTTGTCAAGAAACAATTAGGGTATAAGTGTGGATCTATTTCTGGGCTCTATTCTGTTCCTTTGGTCTCTGTGTCTATTCTTTAGACAATAATACCACACTTTCATGATTACTATATATATTTCCAGTAGTCATGGGATCAAGGAATGTGATCCTCCAACCTTGTTCTTTGTAAGAGTATTTTGGTTTTCTAGGTCTTCCAGAATTGCAATTTTAACTACTCTAAGCTTTTGTCACCTTTTACTTAAAATTGAAATAGTAATCCCTATTTTGTAATAAATCAGTGAATTTTAAGCCACCTAGCACAGAAGTGTCAGTACCAATTAAATATTAATTTCCCTTTTTCCCTTCTTCTTTCTTTCTGTCTCTGAAAACCTAACCGACTTTATAGATGAGAAAAACTGCCTTTCTGAGTTTCAGTGAGTTATAATTAAATCCAAGAAAAGAAGGTAAGAGAACCAAATAAGCAGAAGAGGGATATTTTGCTATAAATTTTTACTGTTTCCCCCTATTTGTTTAGAAGGTCTTTATTATTATAGGATTCCATTATTCCGTGATTCAGATCACCAGATCACCAGTTTCTTTCTTTTTCCTTTCTTTTTTTCCTTCCTTCCTTCTCTCTCTCTCTCTCTCTCTCTCTCTTTGAAGAGAGAGAGGGAGCATGTAAGCAGGGAATGGGCGGGGGGGGGGGGGGGAGAGAGA
>CM053561.1:9556307-9604903 GCA_028646485.1 Cryptoprocta ferox
ACCCCTTGTTGCACTGCTGGCTAATTCCAAACACCATGAGGGAAGTAGGGTTCCCAAAACCGCTTAAGATCAAACCCACCTAGCGGCTGTTTTACAGACACGTTTGGGCCTCACGTCGGACCTCTACATTGGTGTGTATATGCACACACACCCAAAGGAGTCTGCGTGCAGCCAGAGTGTGAGGCCCCACGCCAGGACTGCCCGGCGTTATTAAGACAAGTCATGGAAAACTGAGGACGAAACGATGCTCCATCCACCAGCTTTGGGAACAGCTGTGCATTGCACCTAAGCTGCCTCAGACCCACAAGAACTCTCTGCAGATGACACAACTATCAGACCAAGGTCGCATGCATTACCTCACACTGTTCCCCCAGCTCCGAGAGCGGGGCTCCTCTGTCACTGCCACCTGCTGAGGCCACAAAGGCTGTCGCCACCAATGATCACTCTCTGGTGGCAATAGCTCCTGGGCTCTGCATCCTCATCGTGTGTGGAGCTCTGCCTGTGAAGCCATCCTGAACACAGGGACTGGTTTGCATTTGCTCGTGTGTCCTCCACACGCTCACCCCGGAGAAAACACGGGGCGAATAGATCCAGGATTAGCCTCAACCCTCAAGTAACGGACGCCTTCATCGATCTACTTCACATTTAGCAATGTCGGAGAAACAAAGTAGGAAGGATCTTCAGTCCATCAGCTTTCCAATGTCAGGACGTGTTAGGGGTTGAATCATGTTCCCCTCCCAAATTGATGTGCTGATACACTAATTCCTGGGACCTCAGATTAAGACCGTATTTGGAAATAGGGCCCAATACAGATGTAATTAGTTGGTTAAGACGTGATCATACGGAACAGGATGGGCGGGCCTTCATTCAAAATGACAGAGGTCCTTTTATTTATTTTCTTAATGTTTATTTTTGAGAAAGAGAGAAAAAGAGAGAGAGCGCGCAGGGGAGGGGTAGAGAGAGAGGGAGACATAGAATCTGAAGCAGGCTCCAGGCTCCTAGCTGTCAGCACAGAGTCCCACACTGGGCTCGAACTCACTAACTGTGAGATCGTGACCTGAGCCAAAGTCGGACGCTTAACCAATTGAGCCACCCAGGTGCCCTGAAGCCCTTTTAAGAGAGGAAATTTGGATGCAAACACGCTCACAAGGAAAATACCAAGTGAGGATGGAGGCAGAGATGGGACGAGGCATCCGCAGCCACAGACTGCCAGCAAACCACCAGAAGCTAATACAGAGGCCTGGGTCGTCAGACACCCTCAGAGCCTTCAGAAGGAGCCAGCCCTACTGATACATTGACCTTGGACCTCCAGCCCCCAGAACTGGGAGACAATACATTTCTGCCATTCAAGCCACTGAGCTTGCAGAACTCTGTTACAGAAGCCCTGAGACGCTGACATGGCACTCAGTCAACACAGACCTTTGCACCTTCACTTTTACGGCTATAGACCTTTAGTACTATGGTCTCCAATCTGTAAGAATGACTCATTTGTTCCTTAGTCTGCACTTACTAAGGAGATCAATTGATAACTTTTTTTTTTTTTTTTTTAGCAACAAGGGTGAAGCAAATATAGTTTGATCTTCCCATACAGCGTCCTTTCAAAGTTTTTGAACCTGGTAAACTCCTACTTATCCTTCAAGTCTTTCAGCTAAAATTCACTGTAGCTACATGTAATAGAGACCTCAAAATGAGAGTGATTTATACAAAAATATTTTTTTCTCTCATACACAAGTCTGAACGTAGATAATCCCTGAGATCCTCAGAGCCTAGGCTCCTTGTGCCCCATATGCTACCATCCCTAGGGCACTCCTCCTCATTACTCAGGATGGCAGTCAGGGCTCCAGCCATCAGATCTGCATTCCAGAGAGCAGAATGGAAAAAAAAAAAAAGAATCAAGAAGAAAAGGGTGAATTTCATAAAGCTTCTCTCTTTTAAGGATGGATTCCACCAGCTATCACATGATGCCGCAGCTTACATCCTATTAACTGGAATTAGTCACTTGGCCACCTTTAGTCACATGGCCACACAATGGAAGCTGGAAAATGTCACCCCCCCCTTTTTTTTTCTCGGCCACCATGCTCCTAGCTAAAATCAGACATGTCATTACTGTGGCAGAAGAAAACAATACACAGTGGGGGAAGCTAGTGGTCTTAGCCACGTAAGAAGATTTATCTAGCAAAATCATTTTATTTGTTTGTTTAAAATGTTTATTTATTTTGAGGGGGAAGGTGGGAGAGAGGGAGGGAGCATGAGTCAGGGAGAAGGGCCAGAGGGGGAGAGAGAATTCCAAGGCACGGGGCTGGATCTCACCACCCGGATCAGGACCTAGTTAGTCTAGGGGCGCGGGGGGGGGGGGAGGGAAGGGGCTCAGTCGGTTAAGTGCCAGACTCTTAGTTTTTGGCTCCGGTCATGATTTCACAGTTTGTGAGTCAGAGCCTGGCGCTGGGCTCCACGCTGGCAATGCAGAGCCTGCTTGGGATTCTCTGTCTCTCCCTCTCTACCCCTCCCCTGCTCGTTCTCTCTCTCTCTCTCTCTCTCTAATAAAAAATGGCATAAATATCACGTTCCCCAGCAGCTGGAGAGAAGGGGCACCGCAGGCACGCGAGACAACTGCAGGGGGTTGACCCGAAGAGCCCCCGTCCCCCCCTCAGGCTGGGGGCGCGGGGTCAGGGGAGAGACTGTGACTTCTCGCGGGAGCAGCTACGGTATCTGGCTGCCCGTCAGTTCGTTCGAGGCACACCTTACGAATCATCCGACGCCACATGTCCCTGCGGGTCCCCTTCCGTCATTTCCATCCTTGTCCCCACGGCTTCCTGTGCGAAAGCAGGTCTCCTACTCAGACGTCCTGGTTAGAAACCAAGACGTTTTCTCTCTCCCTGGAAACAAAACCAAGAAATGAGAGGCTGTGGCAGGTGCGTGGAGCCCAAGGCCTCTGAAGAGAGGGCCGCTGCCCCGGTCTTCCTGGAGTTCGGGGCAGGGGGGGCGCCCCGGCCTTGTCCACACGGTTTCCGCGCTTCTCCTTTTAAGCGCACAGATTCAGGGTGACCAGTCGCCAAGCTCAGAGTGACCGCGTGAAGTCTCGGCCAATTTAAAGCGAGAAGGATTCTGCGGGACTCTGGGGAGGTCACACGGCCTCGCTCCCCCGAGTCCTCATTTCCTCCCTCCTGCCGCCTGAAATGCGCGGCCACGAGAGCATCCCAGCAAAGGCGTCCTGCAGTTTTCCCGCCTGAGGCGGCAATGCCAGTGCGGGCCACCAGGGGGCAGGCGCTGCCCACCGTGCTGGGCAGGGGCGGGAGCCCGCGCGGACTCGCGCCGAGGTCATTCTGGCCATTCTCCTGCCCCAGCCCAACAGGCGCCTTCAGTTATGGGCCTCCATCTACACAGACCGAGCCGGTCCGAGGTGGGATGGCGCTCCTGGATCCGCTCATTTATTCATTTTTGCAACCGTGCCCAGAACGTTGATCCCAGTTTAGGCCCCGCCCTCCAGGAGCTCGCACGCTGCAGGGCCAGCCCGACAACAGCACGGAAACAAGTACGCGTGAGATAAAAAGGCCAAACGCTGTACTTCACTAAAGCACGTGCTGTGCGGGGGCGGCGGGGGGGGGCGGGCGCCACAGGCGAGGGGGGTCTGAACAGGCCACGCCGAGGTGACGTGGACGCGGGGACCAGCCTGAGGAGAGGAAGCCAGCCCTGCACAAGCCGCAGAGCTGTGTGCAGGGGCGAGGCTCATCTGCAGCGATTCGGAGACAGAAGCGACAGAAGCGAGTGCGGCCTGAGATGCTCCGAGAAGGGCACCCCGGTGGCTGGCGGGTCGCGGGAGCAGACGGAGGGGCGGGGGGAGAAGGGCGGGGCTGGGGCCCGGGCCCGGGAGACCGCATCAGCACTGTGCCTCCGGGTGGAAAAGCCACCCCACACGTGTTACCTCACTGTGTGGACCAGCAGCCCAGCTGGCCCGGGAGCCTCCTCCCCAAGAACCCCCAGGAGGCTGGGGCTCTGGTCAGCGGGGACTCCAGGGGGGCAGGGCAGCCGCCGTGTGCACCGGGGGTGCTGCGGACCGAGGGCCTGGGCGCCCCTCTGTGGGTCTCTCCCAGGTGTGGGCTGCATGCACCTCTCCCGGCACAGCCAATGCAACTTCTGTTTCGGCCTCACAACGAGGGACGTGAGACAACAGAGAAAGAGGGAAAAGAAGACAGAACACAAGAAAGATTACTCAAAGTCACCTGCAACTCGTGGGAGTGACAGTGCCTGGCTTTGCCGTCTTCTGTGGAATAGAGGCCACTAAGTCCAGTGCACGCTCACGGAAGGAAATGACACGAGGCGGTGACCACGGGGAGGTGGGGATCGCAGGGAGCCCTGAGGAGAGAAGGTGCAGTGCCTCGCCCAGAAGCCCAGTGAGAAGGTGGAGCCACGTGTGAACCCAACTGTGCCCTCAAAGTTGGGGCCCTGGCTGCACCCAGGCTTTCTCGGGGACTCCGGAGAAGGCTGTTAGTGGGACTGTATGTGGCCGTGGAGAGGGCCCAGGGGTGCGGGCGAGTGCTCAGCAGCCTAGACGGGCATTTAGCACCCTGTCCACACGGCACTCAGGGCAGAGGGAGCTGGGGCCACTGAGTTCACACTCACAGTTTCTGAATCTAATTCCTCACTGGACAACCGGGAAACTGAGGCCTACAGAGAGGCCAACCAAGGGGAAATAAAACGACTTCCCCAAATGAACTGAAGCGGAGGGCGTTCACTGCCATTCTACCTGCCTTCCAAGAAACGATAAAAGGTGTTCTCTAAGTGGAAAGAGAAGGATGCATATTAACATCATAAAAACATATGGACACGTGTGTAAAATTTACTGTTAAAGGTGAATAAATAGAAGCCATATTCCTCGATACTGTAATGGTACATAAATCACTTGTAAGTCTAGTTTAAAAGTTTTTAAAATGTATTATAAGTGCGAAAATTTGCTCTCAGATACATAATATTAAAATATGTAAATTGTAACATCAATAACCTAAATGTGAAGAGGGGGAGTAAAAGCGGAGAGTTTAGGAATGCTATCCAAGTTAAATTGTTACCAGCATAAAATAAAGCATTATATACGTAAGATCTTAAGAAAGTATTATATACATGGCATTACGGAGAAAAACAAAGGTACTTTGTCAGGCACTTCTGATTTCAAACTACATTGCGTAGCTGTAATAACCAAGACACTATGGGACTGCCGTGAAAACACATACGTAGAGGCCAGTGGAACAAAAGAGAACCCAGAATGAAACCTCCTATACACAAGAGATAAGGGAGCCAAAAGCACTCCCTTGTGGAGCAAAGACAGTCTCTTCATTTAACGGTGCTGGGAAAATTGGGCAGTCGGGTGCAAAAGATGAAAACTAGCTCTCCATCTTAAAATTAATTCAAGGGGCGTCTGAGTGGCTCAGTCAGTTAAGCATCCAAAATCAGCTCAGGTCATGAACTCATGGTCCGTGAGTTCGAGCCCCGTATCGGGCTCTGTGCTGACAGCTCAGAGCCTGGAGCCTGCTTCGATTCTGTGTGTGTCACCCCACCAGCTCATGCTCGCTCGCTCTCACTCTCTCTCTCACCCTTTCTCTCAAATAAACATTAAAAATTTTTAATAAATAAATGCATTACAGAAGAGCAACCATCCCCATCTGCAGGAATAAGACTGCTGTCAAAGTAGCTTCCACATAATACTCCCATAACCATGTCTATTGTGTGTTTTTAAACACGGGTAAATGTTTTACAGAACGTCTACAGCATCCATTCCCCGTAAGAACTCTTGCCACAGTAGCTTGCCGGGGCACCATTGCGTGTGCCAGGCTCAGCCTGTTGATAGCCGGTGGGGCTGGACCGGCCTCTGTGGCTCTTACTATGATTGCAAGACGCTCTCAGCAATAACCATCAGGAAACTTTGAAAACAGAAACAAAAACAAAAAACAGGCTTATTACTTACAAGTCCTGGACATTACATGCACACCTGAGGCCACACTTCAAGGGTGCAGGTGGGGAGAAGGGAAGAGTTCTACTTTTATTGGAGTTGAGGGGAGGGGCCTTTTTATTGGTAGGCTTTTTATTGGTAAATGTTAAACATAAGACTGTGAATTTAAAGCATTTGAAGAGACGGGGCGTCTGAGTGGCTCAGCCGGTTAAGTGTCCAGCTCTTGGTTTGGCTCAGGTCGTGATGTCGCCATTTTATGGGATTGAGCCCTGTGCTGGGCTCTGTGCTGGCAGCCCTGGGCCTACTTGGGATTCTCTCTCTCCCTCTCTCTCTCTCTGCTCCTATCCCACTCATGCTGTCTCTGTCTCTCAAAATAAACAAATGTTTAAAAAATTAAAAATAAATAAAAAATTTAAAAGTAAAGAAAAATAAAGCATGGGAAGAGAAAGAACAAGTGGCCCAAAGGGTCCATTACCAAACCTACCATGATCTCCAAAACAAAGGAGGCTCAGGGGTGGGGTTCAGGCCAGCACTTTATATATTTTCTTGAAAGAGCCACGGGTGAGTGGGTGCCTCTTTGAAGTGGGCCCTCAGCAATCAGACTGAAGTCACGTGCTTGCATTACAAAAAAGAGAAAACCCAACTGTCAGGGCTCATGCCATAAGCACTCCAATACCCAGCTTTATTGCATATGATCTTAAATGCTTCTCTACATTCAATACAAAAGAAATTTTGTATTCACATCCATGTCCTGAAATAACTCTTCTCAAAGTAGAATGCAAGTAGCACTCCTAGAGCCTTTGTTATTACATTTGGTTTTATTTTTTTTTAATTTTTCATTTATTTTTGAGAGACAGAGAGAGACAGAGTGAGCAGGGGAGGGTCAGAGAGAGAGGGAGACACAGAATCTGAAGACAGCCTCCAGGCTCTGAGCTGTCAGCACAGAGCCCGACGCGGGGCTCGAACCCACGAGCCGTGAGATCATGACCTGAGCCGAAGTTGGACCCTTTACCTACTGAGCCACCCAAGCGCCGCAGTACATTTGGTTTTATTTATTTTTTTTAACTTTATAGTTTATTGTCAGGTTGGTTTCCATATAATACATTTGGTTTTAAATTCTCCTCCAAATGCCTTACAAAAAGGATATTACACCCCTGCTCTGAAATAACAATCCTCTCAACAATGGATTCATGTATCACTGTGATAACCATCTTTTACTACGTCTGTTTAAACACTTCTGCATATAATTTACAGAATGGCTAACATATAAATTCCCTAATAGAACACCGTACTCAAAGTCACATTATACATAGCACTCTTACACCTGTTTTTATTACATGTGTTTCAAACACTTCTCTAAATGCATACTGAAAGGCTATCATCCATTCCTTGAAACAACATTCTTCTCAAACTAATATACACCCAGCACTACAAACATTTTTGTTACTTTTTAAAAAATTCTCTTAATGTGTTACAGATATAGCTATCACACCTATTCCCTTAAATAACACTCTTGTTGGTGCAGGTTACATGTACCCTGATAGAACCATCATAACTGTATAAGTTTTAGGTCCTTCTTTAAATGTACTGCAGAATGTCTACCACAGTCTTTCCATTAAATGACACTCCTCTGTGATAGAATACAGATTCCACTTTTATAGATATCTTTACTCTGTGTATTTTTGCCTGAATTTTATTGATATAATTGATACACAGAACTATGTAAGTTCAAGGTGTGCAGCATAACTTGACATATGTATTATGGAATGATTATCACAGTAAGTTTATTTAACATCCATCATCTCAAGTAGATATAAAAGAAAAAAATTTCCTGTGATGGGAAATCTTAGGATCTACTCTCTTAACAATTTTCATATCTACCATAGAGCAGAGCTAATGAGAGCCATCATATTGTACATTACATACCCAGTATTTATCTTGTACCTTAAAGGTTATACATTTTGATAACCTTCATCCAATTCTGATATGCCCCACTTACCACCTCAGGTAACCACATACCTGAATTCTTTTGCTAGGAGTCTGTTTTTTGTTTTTGTTTCTTTGCTTGTTTTTAAAATTCCACATTTAAGTGAGATCACACAGCATTTGTCTTTCTCTGTCTCACTTATTTCACTTAGCATAATGCCTTCAAAGTCCATCTATGTTGTCACAAATGGCAGGATTTTCTTCTTTTTGTGGATAAATATTCCACTGTGTGTGTGTGTGTGTGTGTGTGTGTGTGTGTACCACATCTTCTCTTTCCGTTCACCTGTCGGTAAACACTTCAGTTATTTCCAGGTCTTGGCTATTGTAGATAATGCTGCAATGGA
Organism: Cryptoprocta ferox; assembly: GCA_028646485.1. Taxonomy (NCBI): domain Eukaryota; kingdom Metazoa; phylum Chordata; class Mammalia; order Carnivora; family Eupleridae; genus Cryptoprocta; species Cryptoprocta ferox. The sequence continues at coordinate 9,564,579 of CM053561.1, forward strand.
CATGGGGGTGCAGATGTCTCTTCGACATTTTGTTTCCTTCAGATGTATTCCCAGAAGTGGAATTACCTGCTCATGCGGTAGTTGCATTTTTAATCTTTTGAGACTTCATACTATTTTCCACAGTGGCTGCACCAGGTAACAATCCCACAAGGAATGCAAGAGTTTCCCTTTTCTCAACACCCTTGCCAGCATTTTTCTCTTCTTATTCGTGACCTTCACTCTAACAAGCAAAAGATTCCTCATTGTGGTTCTCATTTGCATCTCTCTAGTGATTGATGTTGAGCATCTTTTCATGTACCTGTTAGCCATGTGAATATCTTCTTTGGAAAAATGTTTGTTCAGATCCTTTGTCCATTTTAAATAAAATCTTGAGTTCTTTATATCACCAAGACCTGTGTCAAAGAACTTTTGATCTATGTTTTCTTCTAGGAATTCCATGTTTTCTGGTCTTATATCTAAGTCTTTAATCCATTTAGAGCTCATTTTTATGAGGGGTGTAATATAGGGGTCAAGTTTCACTTTTTCACTTGTGAATGTCCAATTTTCCCAGCACCGTTTATTGAAGAGACTGCCTTTTCTCAATTGAGCATTCTTGCTTCCTTTGTCAAATATTAGTTGACTGTATATGCATGGGTTTATTTCTGGGCTCTCAATTTATTTCTATTGATCTATGTGTCTGTTTTATGCCACTACCATACTGTTTTGACTACTTTAGCTTTATAACAGAGTTTAAAATCAGAAGTGTGAACCTCTCACAGGATTGCTTTTGCTATTCAGGGTCTTTAAGTTGTTTCATATAAATTCCATATAAAATATAAATTTAGGATTTTTTTCTACTTCTGTAAAAAATTCCACTGGAATCTTAATTTTTTTAATGTTTTATTATCTATTGGAGGGGGTGGGAAGGGCAGAGAGAGAGGGAGACACAGAATCTGAAGCAGGTTCCAGGCTCTGAACTGTCAGCACAGAGCCTGATGCAGGGGCCTGAACTCACGAATGGTGAGATCATGACCTGAGCCAAAGTCTGACGATTAACCAACTCAACCACCCAGGTGCCCCATCCACTGGAACCTTGATAGGAATTGCACTGAATTTATAGATGGCTTTGGTTAGTATAGAGATTTCAAAAATACTAATTCTTGTATCCATGAATATGGAATGTCGTTCCATTTATTTGCGTTTCCTTCAATTTCTTTCATCAATATCTTGTAGTTTTCAGTGATGACGTCTCTCATCTCTTTGGTTAAATTTATTCCTAAGTCTTTTCCTGTTCTTGATGCTACCAGGAATGGCAGAGTTTTATTTTTGAAAACCTGTTTTTAGTGTATGAAAATGCTAATTTTGTGTCCTGCAACTTTCCTGAAATCATTACATACTTTTGGTGGAGTCTCTAGGATATTTATATATAGTGAAAATACATATATAGGATTTTCACTATATAAAATATATAGTGAAAATATATAAAATAAAATATATAGGATTTTCACTATATAAATATGTCATCTGCAAATATAGACAATTTTACCTCTTCCAATCCTATTCTGATCCCTTTTAATTCTTTTCCTTGCCTAACTGCTCTTGTAGTACTATGTTGAGTATCAGTGGTGATAGGGGATACCCTTGTCTTTCTGATCGTAAGTGAAAGCTTTCAGACTTTCAATGAGTATGATATTAGCTGTGGGCTTGTCATATACAGTTTTCCTTCCATAATTAGTTGAGAAATGTTCCTTCCATAATTAGTCATGAGTTTTTATCATGAACAGATGTTGAATTTTGTCAAATGCTTTTTCTGCATCTATTGATACAATCATATGATTTCTTTTATTCTTTTAATGTGTTGTATCATCTTTATGCATTTGCATATACTGAACCATCCTTGCATCCCAGGGATAACTCCCACTTGAAGATGGTAAAAGATCCTTTTAATGTGCTTCTGAATTAGGGTTGTTGGTACTTTATTGAGAATTTTTGCATCTATACTCATCAAAAATATTGGCCTATAGTTTTTTGTTGTTGTAGTGTCCTTTTCTGGCTTTGGTATCACGGTAATGTTGGCCTCATAGAATGAATCAGGAAGTATTCCTTCCTCTTCTGTTTTTTGGAATAGTTTGAGAAGGGAAGGTATCGCTACATTCTAATACGTCTTGGTACGTTGTCTTTCCATTTTCATTTGTCTCAAGATACTATTTTACCCATTTAATTTATTATTTGATACACTGGATTTTGAGGGAATGTTGTTTAATTTCCATGTGTCTGTTGACTTTTTCACTTACCCTCCCGTTACTGATTTTTTACTTTCATACCTTTGTGGTCAGAGAAGATACTTGGTATGACTTTCATCTTCTTGAATTTGCTAAGACTTGTTTTGTGTTCATGCATGCTTGAGAATAATATGTATTCTGATGTTCTGTGTATAGGTCCATTAGGTCCATTTGGTCTACAGTGATGTTCACACCTGGTATTTCCTGGTTGATTCTTTGTCTCAATGATGTATCCCTTTTGAGAGAAGGGTATTAAAGTCCCCAAATATTATTGCATTGCTGTTTATTTTTCCTTTTAGCTCTTCTAATTTTACGTTATAGATTTAGTTGCTTTAATGTTGGATACATAAATATATACAAACGTTTTATTTGCTTGATGGATTGACACTTTTACTGTCATAAAATGAACTTTTACTGTTTTTAAAGTCAATTTTGTCTGATATAAGGATAGCTAACTCTATTTTTGGTTACCATTTGCATGAAATATTTTTTCCATCCCTTCACTCTCAGTCTGTATGCATCTTAATGCTAGAGTCTCTTGTAGGCAGCATATCATGGGATATTATTGGTTTATCCATTCAACCTTTCTAGGTCTTTGAAGACTACAATCACTTTGATTATTGATAGATAAGGACTTAACAATTGCCATTTTGTTCATCTGTTTTGTTTTGTAGCTCCATTGTTCCTTGCTTCTTATCCACTTGTGTTTTAATGTCTTTTGGTGAGTATGCTTTGACTTCTCTATCATGTTCTATTGTGTAAATGTTATAGCTTTTTCCCTTGTGGTTACCGTGAAACTTACATAAAATATATTAAAATTATGCCTATTTTAAACTGATAACTTAAACTCAACAGCATTCCTAAGCTTTACACTTTTACTTCTCCTCTTGCACATTTTCATTATTGATGTTACAGTTTATATATTTTTACACTGTAGATTGAATAAAAGGTTATCGTATTCATGGTTATTTTTACTAAGTTTTTGTTTTTGTTTTTTAAACTACTGTTGTTAGAGAATTGTGCACCTCCACAGAACAAGCCTAAGACCACACACACACACACACACACACACAAAGCCTTGCAGGGCTTGGAGCTGGTTTTCCACCCAGTCAGGGGAGCTAATTTAAACCCCACCCACTATTGAGTGTAGATGCCCACCCCAACTGATGAAAAAGCCTGACCTGAGCACCTGGGAAGCTGCCTAATGAAACAGCACTTGAGTGGAGCTCATGGCCAGCAGCACTGCATATCTGCTGAGTGAGGACACTGGCCCCTTACAGCCAGGGAACTTGGAGCACAATTCTGCCTGACTAGTTCCTCAAATGAGATGTGCCAGCGGAGGCCTGCTGTGTGGCCCTGCCTGGGCAGGAAGCTACTCGATTGCTCTGCCTACTGTTGAATACAACCTCCATCCGTTCTCACTGTAGAATAGGCAACTCAGTAACATCCTCACGAACTCTTCACTCTCTGCTGCACCATCCTCAGACCACCACCTACCTCTGCGAGGTGCAAGACAGAACTAAGTGTCAAGTCCAGTCCATTTCAGCTGGGCAAGAAAGAAACCTTTCCCAGAAGTTTTCAGAACACTTCTGCCAACAACTCTGATGAGAACTAGAACATGGGCCAATCCCAAACAAATCTCGGAGGGGAGTGTCTTTCATGACTAGCTTAATCCAATCGTTCTTTACCTCTGAACCGTTCAAGGCTAAGGTGAGAAATTACAAGTTAAGGCTCTGCCCTCAAGGAAAAAATTAGTATTGGGTATTAAGAGTCTGTAAGAATCTATCAATTGTTTGAAAGTTAATTTAAGAAATAACAGCTAACACAGCTCATATTAAATAGCCCCTATGAAGTAGCCACTACTAATGTCCCCATTTTACAGATGAGAATCTGAGTATAGAAAATGGTAATTTGTCTTAAATCTAGTGATAGGGCCAGATATATGAGCCCAGGCAATCTGCTATCTAGTTCTACAGCCTCCCTTACACTGGGAAGAAAGGAATAAGACAAAATATGTATGTACAACATCACAACACAAATGTAGACAGTTGGTTATGCTTGGGCTATGCAACTCATCCCTAAGTGGATTCCTCATCTCAATGTTTGAGCTGGATATTTTCTTCATATAATGGAAGGCAATACGGTGCTGAACTCAAGTAGTTAATATCTGCTTTCCTTAACTGACATTGCTTATTTTATGCAATTAGTATTTTCACCATACCCACTGGTGGATCCTGAGGCAGGTAAAAACTTTATAAACACAATGTCTGAATTCTTTATTGAAGAATTAATACAAAACACTGGCCGAATCCACTTTTATATGCCAGGAAACAGAGAGAAAATGTGTAAGATATGGTAAAACTGTGAAATATTATTTCACTTAACATGTTTACTGAATAAGACAGAGAACCTGGTTACCAGCTTTTTAATATGGAGTATCTTTGTTATTTACCACACTGAGAAGGGAACAAAATACTTTCTGTAGTACACTCACCTACATGAGCACTTACTACACACACCTGCTTACTGATGTCGTCCTAAGTATTCACCTTGTGTTGTGTGTTTTAAGTGAGATGGGAAGCTGTTGGAGGAATCTAAGCAGAGAGTGAACAATGTCAGACTTTCTGCTTTTGTTAAGGAACATTTATACTCAAACATGAATATATATATGAATAAAATTCTGCAATCTACTTCTGTAGGTTGAATACATCTACAATCAACACTGAGACAAGAACAAGAAGAGCACCGAGGACGCCCCTTACATTAACTCTGCAAGCTGCTTCCGTCCAGGCAACCGCCCCCCAACTTCTAACACCACACATTAGATTCGTCAGACTTTTGAATGAAAAAAAATGTACAGAGCACTTACTCTTCTGTGTTCTTTGCATGCATGTAATTGTGGCTCATTCATTCCTACTGCTGTATAGCACTGAATGAAGGGCACAGTTTACGTATTAATTTTAGCGTTGGTGGCCATGTATGCGGTTTCTACTTCTACTGAGAATACCAGTTCTATGAATATTCTTTCAGGAAACATGTATTTCTGTTGGATATGTGTCTAGAATTACACAGCCAAAATGTACATGTATGTTTAGCTTTAGCAGAAAGAGCCTAATTTCCAAGGTGTACAACTTATTAGTCCCAAACTTGTCACAGTCCTAGCTGCTTCCTACCTTCATCATCGGTTGGTACTCTCTTTTTACCACGTTAGCCATTCTGGTGTGTAGCGGTAATTACATTTTCATTATGATCTGCTTTTTCTTGAGAACTAATGAAATTGACCAACTTTCCACACTTACTGGTCATGTAGATATACTCTGTGAATTATGTTTAATCTGCTGCTCACTTTTCCTTTCCTTACTGATTTGTTGGGAGTTCTGTATATATGCCGTATAAGAGTCCTTGGTTTGATATATGCATCACAATTATCTTCTCCCAGGCCGTGGCTGGCTTTTAACTCATGGTTTTTTGTTTTTTTTTGTTTTTGAACAAACATCACTTTTCAATTCTAATGTCAAATTTATGTATGGGATTTTTAAAATTTAAATCCAAGTTAGTTAATATATAGTGTATCTATGGTTTTTGTTTCTCGTTTAAGGTGTCTTAGCCAAAGTCATAAGGTTCACCTAGTCCTTGGTTTGATATATGCATCACAATTATCTTCTCCCAGGCTGTGGCTGGCTTTTAACTCATGGTTTTTTGTGTTTTTTTTTTTGTTTTGTTTTTGAACAAACATCACTTTTCAATTCTAAAGTCAAATTTATGTATGGGATTTTTAAAATTTAAATCCAAGTTAGTTAATATATAGTGTATCTATGGTTTTTGTTTCTCGTTTAAAGTGTCTTAGCCAAAGTCATAAAGTTCACCTATATTTTCTTCTAAAATCATTACTTTCACATTTAGATATACAATCCACACCAAACAAGTTTTTGTGTATGGTGGGTGTCTACAGTCAAAATGTTTCTTCACACACACATACAGCCAGTTAACCCACCATTTATCAAAATTACCATCTTTTTACCACGACATTAAAGTGTCACCTTTGTCATATATTAAGATATTGGGGTCTGTTTCTGGACATTGTTTATCCTTGTGCCTATAACACAGTCTTGATATCCAGAATCTAAGTCCTGCAGATTTATTTTTCTATTTTCAGATTGTCTTAGCTATGGTCATTCCATCTGCATATACATTTTTTTGAGGCAGAGACAGAGAGATAGCATGCACAGAGGAGGGGCAGAGGGAAAGGGAGAGAGAATCTTAAGCAGACTCCACACCCAGTGCAGGGTGTGATGTGGGGCTTGATCTCACGACCATGAGATTATGACCAGAGCCAAAATCAAGAGTCAGATGCTTAACTGACTGAGCCACCGAGGTGCCCCTGTATATATATTTTAAATTCAGATTTGCTAATTTCCAATAACAAAACTTGATGCTAGATGGTGATTAGGGTTGCACTGAATCCACCACTCAGTTTGGGGGGAAATTAGCCTTCAAAGTGATGAACACAGTTAAATATATCCTTCACTTATTTTGGTTTTTAACATCCCTTAATTTGGTGGCTGTGCAGTTTGGATTTCTAGAACTTACTGTTTTTGGAATATTGTAAACTTAACAGCAATGTAACAGTATTTAAAGTGTACATCTTGACAGGGCACCTGGGGGGCTTAGTTGGTTAAGCAGCTGACTTCAACTCAGGTCATGATCTCGCAGTTGAGTTTGAGCCCTATGTTGGGCTCTGTGCTGACAGCTCAGTCTGGAGCCTGCTTCAGATTCTCTCTCTCTCTCTCTCTCTCTCTCTCTCTCTCTCTCTCTCTCTCTCTCTCCCTTTCTCTGCCCCTCCCCAGCTTGCTCTCTGTCTCTAAAACAATAAACATTAAAAAAAAGTGTATATCTTGATATAACTTGATAAATAGCTGAGTAACTATCACTACAATATAGTGAACCTACCCATCACCTGCAGGGATCACTGCCCCTTTACTGCCTGATGTCCACTGTCATGTAAACAGTTATTTCTGTATTTTATCAGTTTCATTTTTATTTTTATTTTTTTTAAGGCAGACATTTAGATCTGGTCTCTGCCCTATCCTGGGTGGATACAACTGTCCTGCTATAACTTGTTTTCTATTGTAGTTTTTTATACAGTGAGTTTGGTAATTCACCATTTCTAGTAACTTCTCCATAAGTTTTTTCACTTCTCCATGCAATGATACCACCTACCAATAATGAGTTGGCACTTCAGTCTTCCAAGTTTTATGCCTTAAACTTTCTTCCTTTTTGCCTTACTGATGAGCTAGAGCCTTCAGTCATACGTGAAACAAAAGTGGTAACAAGCATTCTCAACTCATTAATATCAGGAAGAGACAGTTTAATATTTACTTAGTATGATGTTTGCTGTATGTTGATTTCCTTTTGTGTTTGACGAACTTTCCTTCTGTCCCTAGTTTTGTTGTTTTTTAACCATGAATGGGTGTAAAGCTTTTATCAAATGTGTTTTCTGCATCTATTGAAATAATCAAATGGCTTCACTTGTTTTTTCTACATATGTGGTAGGTTACATCAACTACCTTAAACTTGTCAATATTTATTCTGAAGTGATTTCACACTTAAAAAAGTCACAAGCATAATACCAAAAAACTCCCATATCCCCCTCAGCAAATTCTCCTAACTTCCCTGTATCTCCTCCATCTGTCCCTTGCACTACACACACACACACACAGACACACAATTATTAGCCTTTGACTAAAGCACTTAAAAATAAGCTGCAGGGGAACTTGGGTGGCTCAGTTGGTTAAGCATTGACTTTGGGGCTCAGGTCATGACCTCGCGGTTCACTAGTTCAAGCCCCACACTGGGGTCTGTGCTGACAGCTCAGAGGCGGGAGCCTGCTTCAGATCGTGTGTCTCCCTCTCTCTCTGCCCCTTCCGCACTTGTGCTCAGTTTCTCTCTCAAAAGTAAACATTTAAAAAATTAAAATAGGGGCACCTGGGTGGCTCAGTTGGTTAAGCATACAATTTCAGCTCAGGTCATGATCTCACGGTTCGTGGGCTCGAGCCCCGTGTCGGGCTCCGTGATGACAGCTCAGAGCCTGGAGCCTGCTTCAGATTCTGTGTCTCCCTCTCTCTCCGCCCCTCCCCACCCTTTGCTCGGTCTCTCGCTCTCAATAATAAAAAAATTATAATAGCTGCAGCCATGAGGCTCCAATACCCCTACATATTCCAGTGTGTATTTTACCCAAAGGCACTACCCTATAGAACCTCCCAGCAATCTTCCACATCAGGAAATAAACATTGATAAACATGACCATCCACTCCATACACTGAATGTTGCTAACTGTTCTCCCAATGTCTGGTCTTCGTTTTTATTTTAAAATTATCTCCAGTCACCTCTAATCCGGAATAGTCTCTCAGTCTTTTTCATATCTTTCACAGAATTAAAGACTATAGGCTTTGCATTCAGTAAAATAACCTTTCATTCACCTGATGTTTCCTCCTAAATAAACACAGATCAAGCTTGCTTTCTTTCTTTTAAGTAGACTGCACACCTAGTGTGGAGACCAACACAGAGTTTAAACTCATGACCCTGAGATCAAGAGCTGAGATCAAAAGTTGGACATTTAACTCACCAAGCCACCCAGGCATCCTACAGGTCATGCTTTCTTGGCAAAAAATACCACATAAATGATGCTAGCTCTTCTCACTGTGTCTCATCAGGGTACGTATCATGTTGACCTGTCCTACTCCACTGCTCAGGTGAATGCTGATTGCCTGATCATGCCAGTGTCTACCAGGTTTTTTTTTTTTAATTTTTTAATATGTTTATTTATTTTTGAGAGAGAGAGACAGCATGAGCAGGGGAGGGTCAGAGAGAGAGGGAGACACAATCTGAAGACAGGTTCCAGGGTCTGAGCTAGCTGTCAGCACAGAGCCTGATGTGGGGCTCGAACCCACGAACCATGAGATCATGACCTGAGCCGAAGTCGGACGCCCAACCGAGCCACCCAGGCGCCCCAAAAGTCATGTCAACCAGGTTTAATCACAAAATCATCCTTTCACCTCTGCAGCTGATGGGTATGTTGTGGGTAGATATTTGAAGATTATGCCAATATCCTGTTCTTCATCAAAGCTCTACCCACAGACTCGAGTCTTTGCTGACAACTACCTCCTGAAAAAAACCGCACCTCTGATGGTTGCCCAATGTTTTTCTATGTCCATTATTTTCCCAGAATTAACTGGCATTCTTTTGTAAAAGTTTTCCCTTCTCTTCCATGAATTCACTAATTTATTTATATCACTATAAGTTAATGTATTCCCATTTTATTAATGGGAATTAATAATTCTGATGCTATGTTCAAACTGTCTCAAATCTGGCCAGTGGAACCTGACCAAGGTGGTTCTTTTATCTCCATGATTTTTTGAACATTTTTTACTGTCTGGTAGGTAAGATGATTCAGCTTCATCTTGTATTTCTCCCCATCTCTTACCTGAAATCAGCCATCACTCCAGAGACTCAGTCCCTTTTTTGGTGAAGGACAGCATTTAGAAATTAGTAACCTGGCACTTGGTGTGCTCACTGCTACTAGGGCGTCATTGTGTGTAGGCCCTCTCAGCAGACAGATCCATCTCTCTCTCTCATTCTCTCTCTCTCTCTCTCACACACACACACACGCACACACACACACACACACACACACACACACTTCCTATGAGTTGTATTCCAATCCAACACCCCAGGATTTTCTCCCTTTCCCCTCTCCGTTTTCATGAAAACCTTCTCCAATCTGGCTCTCATCATCCTCAGCACATTTTCTCATTTGCCCAAGGTTATCAGTATTTCAGCCACGCTGATCATCCCTTCCAATTGCATTCAACACATCTGATGCAAGTGCACACATCACAACACCTTTCTCATCCCTTGCGCAGGCCTGTTCTGACTTCTGTTCTAGGAATGGAAGGCAGAAGAGAAATACAGAAAGCACAAAGGAGAAAGAAGAATGTGAGAGGAAGAAGCACTGGCCAGATCGATTTAATTTTAAATACCAAATCTTTTGATTCCTGTAATAAACATTACTTGGTCCGTGGGTATGACTGGATTTTTAATTTAAGAGTATACACCTTAATTCATAAAATATTGGTAACTTTACTTTCCTGAAATGTCTTGTACAGGTTTTGGTATCAAGGTTGTACCATGCTCCCAAAATGAATTAGAAAAGTCCCATCCTCCATTCTCTGGAAAAGGTCATGAAGGCTTGCTATATTACCTTCTTAAACATTTGCAATAACTGAAGAGAACACATCTGTACTAAGACTTCTCATTCTGGGCAGTTTTTTTTTTTTTTTTTAATACCAGGTATCATTTGTACAATTACCTCTGATATGACCTGCTTTTACTGATAGCATGCTGTGCTTGCCAAGGGCCCATTCTACTGACAGTTCCTGAATTCCAATCATTTTTTCTGCCCTGAAAGAAATCTACTTTCAGCTTAGTTTTTCAGGCTCCTGCCCTGTCCCGAGGCAATCTTCTAAAAATACCTTGAGAAACTGGCTATGGGTCTGAAGCCTCTAATGTTGAAGGGTTTCACTCCAGCCTTGACCACAGAAAGTTCTGCTGGCTTCTGGTCTGCACACTCCCGCTACGACCTTCAGCCTCTATCTGAGCCAAGCTCAGGACTCGGGCTCCTCTGTGTCCAAAGCTGACAAATGCTCCCAAGAGAAACGGCTGCATTTCGCCCAGGCACTTGCTGTGACTCACTCCTCTCCTGAACTTTACCTCTAGTCCTCTTTGCTCCTGCAGCAACAGGCTGCATTGAAATAGATGATTTTGGTGATGATTTTCTAGTTGTTCTCATTAGGGCACTGACATGCTACAAGCTGCTGTATCCTACCCAATAGTGCAATCTACTGGTACTTGTTTGTTTTCACTTTTACTTGTTTAAAGCTTTATATGTAAGAATGCATTTTTAAATGTTTATCTGAGAGATACAGAGAGAGAGGCTGAGAGAGAATCCCTAGCAGGCTCTGAGCTCTCAGCGTGGTGCCAGATGCAGGGCTCGAACTCACGAACCATGAGATCGTGACCCAAGCCAAAATCAGGAGTCGAACACTTAACCAAATGAGTCACCCCAATGCTCCAAAGAATACATTTTTGTATGTGACTATTTCATTTTTTGGACAGTTACGTCACCTACGAAAGTGTTAAGTGTGTGGAGAGACGGAGTAGGGTACAAGTCACACCAGCAAGGTGACACTGAGCCAAACGTAAACGCCTGCCCCAGGGCACAGACCACCTAGGCTTCACGCTCACTCACTTCTACCCTCCACTAAGGTGCGCGCGCAGCACCCCACCTTTCCCTTCTGCTCCCCTGGTCCAGGATGAGCCGCTCAAAACAGTCTGCCCCAAAATTATGAACACACCCCGCTGGCAAGCTGCCCCTATGTGTCACCAGATTCAGAATTTCTGTCTTTCCACCTGGACATCAGAAAGTCCTCCTGGTGGGTCCTCTCGCTAAAAATCTTCTCTTCTATGAATGAACCTCTGACTTGCTTCCAACTGCTGGTTCAAACGTGGTGTATTTTCACATCTAATACCTTTAACAGTGGGGAATAACAGGTCCAGTAATGGGCCAAATTGCATCTTAACAAAAATACAAAGCTATTTCTAAATGAAAAACATTCTCCACCTTAAATTGCTCAGAGACCCTTCAATTCAAAATCTCTGATGTAAGCTTTATTTTAACCTAAAGCTCCCACACATTTAAAATAATTTCTCTAGTAACTTCTGATATCCACTGGGATGCTACACACATCTAATAAAATACCACAATGCTTTCCTATAGTTTCCTATAATTTGTGCATTCTCTACAGCCTGTGGATAAAACCTTTTCTAACCCATGAATGCTGACAGAGGTTTCTAACTTGTGAGGTGTGGCTTTAGATGATTTACTGATAAGGTTTTCTCCACTCCAAGATTTATGATATATTCTATGGTTCAAACATCACAAAATTTTCTATATTTAATAGCTTCCTATCATTATCTCCTCTCTATAAGTTCTCTGCTGTATTGCGAGAACTGATTTTAGACGTAAGATGTTTTCAAACTCATTACAGTAACGGATTTTTCTCCCCTTTTGCATTCTTTTTCTAGAAACTCTTGACTTCACCCAGAGTGATTTCCCTCATTTATTACATTTATAGGGTTTCTCCCCAAATGTGTTCGTTGATGTACAGTGAGTTTTGACTTCACATAAAATGATTTTCCACATACATTACATTCATAGGGCTTTTCCCCTGTGTGTGTTCTATGATGTGCAATGAGTTTTGACTTTACACAGAATGATTTCCCACATTCATTACATTCATAGGGTTTCTGTCTTATGTGAGTTCTCTGATGAACAATTAGGGCTGACTTCTGACGGAAGTTTTTCCCACATTCATTGCAACCAAAAGGTTTCTCCCCTGTGTGTCTTCTCTGATGTTCTGTGAAACCCGAGTAGTAGCAGAAAAATTTCCCACATTCAATACATTCATAGGGTTTCTCACCTGTGTGGGTTCTCAGATGTTTGGTAAGGGTTGACTTCTCAGAGAAGGATTTCCCACATTCATTACATTCATAAGGTTTCTCCCCTGTGTGAGTTCTTTGATGTTTAATGAGGTCTGATTTCCTAAGAAAGGCTTTCCTACATTCGTAGCACTCATAGGGCTTCTCCCCTGTGTGGGTCTTCTGATGTACAGTAAGGACTGACTTAAACGAGAAAGCTTTCCCACATTCCTGACATTCATACGGTTTCTCCCCTGTGTGTGTTCTTCCATGCTGAGTGAGGGTTGACTTTTCACTGAAGGATTTCCCACATTCCTGACATTCAAAAGGTTTCTCCCCTGTGTGAATTCTCTGGTGTTTAATGAGATCTGAATTCTTGTAGAAAGTTTTCCCACATTCATGACATTCACAAGATTTTTCCCCTGTGTGTGTTCTCTGATGTCTTGTGTGGGCTGACTTCTGGTTGAAGGTTTTTCCACATTCATGACATTCATAAGGTTTTTCTCCTGTGCGTGTTCTCTGTTGTACACCAAAGACTAACTTTTCCCTGAAAAACGTTCCACATTCATTATATTCAATTACATTGTCAACTGAGTGGGTTCTCTGAATTGGAATGAGGTTTGACTTCTGACTGAAAGGCTGAACGCTCTGCTGCTCAAAGAGAATGGATTCCTCAAAGAAATTTTCTCCACATTCATTAAACTCATAATGATTTTCTCTTGGATGTGTTCTCTGATGAGCCATGAGGGATGACATATCACAGAAGATCTTCCCATAATCAGTGTGTTCACAGGAGCTCTTTCCTGTGTAAGTTTTCTTATGTACAACAAAGAGTGAATTCTCATGGAAAGCTTTCCTACATTCACTGTATTCAAAAGGTTGCTCCAAAATTTGAATTTTCTGATGGTGAACAAAATCTTCATTAAGATGGAGGCCATTCCCATTTTTATTATAAAGTATCTCTTCAGAATAAATTCCTTCATGCTTATCATTATGAAGCCAATTTCTACCTTTGTTAGACTCATTGAACTTCTTTCTTGAATAGTTTCTACTAGTATTAATTAATTCTGAAATATAAATAGAGTGAGAAGGAAGATTAGTTGACAAGGAAAATTAGGAGAAAGAATTAGTTAAGTTTTGGGGGTGGATAAGTTTAGGTCATTATCTTCTCACATCTAGATTATGACAACAGTATATACATTTCCAGTCTCATCTCTCTCTTCCATTCTAAACATCAGCAACAAATCAAATTTCTAAGAACTCTAATTCAAAAGAGAACAGTACTATAACCAATCTCTAATATCTAATTCTGTTACTAGCTCTAAATCACTAGGAATAAAAACAGACAACAAAATAGCAAAATCAATGAGTGGTCAAGCCATCCTTGCCACAGGATATTTACAGCTGTTTTCTGATTGATAGATATATTTTTTTATTCTATCAGACTTCTTCAATAGTGAACCATCAAACCCTCTTCCAATGTTTTTTGACCTTCCCCCAACCAACTCTCACCTGATTTAATCCTGCATGCGCGCGCGCGCACACACACACACACACACACACACTTCTATATCTTTGCATAACATGACAACCTACAAATCTAAACCTGGTCCTAAAACTGTCATTTACCTTTACTTTAGTATTTTTTTGGTTATGCATGCCCACCTTTACTCCTCTGCTATCTACAATACTATATTTGTAATCATATATTATATGATACTATGCTATGAGTCCAATAACCTAAGAACTGACAATATTTTTTAAAATGGTATCACACTGAAGCGAACATATCAATTATATCCAGATTCAGCTTAGAATCAAGCTGTCAATTTACAAATCTGGAATGAATATAATTTACTCTGGTAAGCCCAACTGTTTGTCCCTTATCAATTGCTCATTCTCATTCATAATCTTATATTCTTTCACTCTGTTAGCTTACAGTCCAATAATGTTTTTAAAAAGTTGCCTTCCCAAATCTCCCCATAATTTTCAGCTTCATTTGCTAAAAAAAAAAAAAAAAAAAAAAGACCTAAAACATAAACAAACATTTCTCCAAAGAAAACATACAGATAGATGGTCAACAGACACATGAAAAGATGTTCAACACCACTCATCACCAGGGAAATGCAAATCAAAACCACAATGGGATATCACCTCACACCTGTCAAAATACCTAAAATAAAAAACACAAAACAATACGTGTTGATGATGATGTGGAGAAAAAGGAACTTTCGTGCACTGTTGGTGGGAATGCAACCTGATGCAGCCACTGTGGAAACCAGTATGGAGACTTCTCAAAAGAGTTAAAAATAGAACTACCTTATGATCCAGCAATCACAGTACTGGGTATCTACCCAAAGAACACAAAAATACTAATTCAAAAGGATACATGCACCTCAATGTTTATAGCAGCATTATTTACAATAGCCAAGATATGAAAGCAGCCCAAGTGTCCACCGATAGATAAATAGATAAAGAGGATGTGGTATGTGTATATATGTAATGGAATATTACTTAGCCATAAAAAAGAATAAAATTGTGCCATTTGCAACAACATGGATGGAGCTAGAGAATAAAACAGTAAGTGAAATAAGCCACAAAAAGGCAAATACTGTTATGATTTCACTTATACGTGGAATTTAAGAAACACAACTAAGCAAAGGGGGAAAAAAAAGGAGAGAGAAACCAAGAAACAGATTCTTAATTATAGAGAACAAACTGATGGTCACCAGAGGAGAGGTGGCGGGGGTGGGGGCGGGAATGGGTAAAATAAGGGATGGGGATTAAGGAGTGCACTCGTGATGGGCACTGGGTGATTATAATAAAAAGTTAAAAAAATCTGTGTAATTTGCTTTAACACAAACATGAACTATGCTGCTATAACACAAATGTCTTTGTTAAACACTTAATTTTTTTTAATGTTTATTCATTTATTTTGAGAGAGATTATGTGTGAGCAGGGGAGGGATAGAGAGAAAGGGAGAGAAAGAATCCTAAGCAGGCTCTGTGACATCACCACAGAGCCTGACATGGGGCTCAATCCCCATGGCTGAGATGACCTAAGCCAAAATCAAGAGTTGGACACCCAATCGACTAGGCCACCAAGGCACCCCATATACTGAATTTTTATTTTTATTAATAAATTTGTTTAATTTTTTTATTATTATTGAGGCAGAAACAGAGCATGAGAGGGCAAAGGTCAGAGAGAGAGAGACACACAGAATCTGAAGCAGGCTCCAGGCTCTGAGCTGTCAGCACAGAGCCCAATGCAGGGGTCAAACTCACAAACCACAAGATTATGACCTGAGCCAAAGTCAGCCACTTAACTGACTGAGCCACCCAGGCACCCCAATACTGAATTTTTAAATATTTCATGCAGCTCTCATTTTCATTTAGCTATATTTCTGGCAGCCATAACTCTATCTATGATTTTCTTTCAACACTCCGAACAGATATTAAGTCAATGGTATTTAACAAATGGCTTTTATCAGAATTAACTGGAGAGCTTTACCGAACACAAATTTTAGGCATCATACTGGAAGACTTAGCAGTGTTTAACGTCTGTTCTTTTAAAAATACTTCTGGGGCGCCTGGGTGGCTCAGTCATTTAAGCGTCCGACTTTGGTTCAGATCATAATCTCATGGTTTATGAGTCTGAGCCCCTGACAGTGCAGAGCCTGCTTGGGATTCTCTGTCTCCCTCTCTCTCTGCCCCTCTCCTACTCATGCTCTCCATCAAAATAAGTAAATAAACTTAAAAAAATTACTTCTGTAAAAAAACAGTAAATATGGTAAAATGCTAATGAAAAATATCTAAAAAGCATGTATAGAATAATATAATATTTATGACATTAATAATTACTGTTAGTTTATAATCAAAATAAATATTTAAATGTTATTAACAAATCTAAATAAACCTCATCAAAAGTGTCCTGTTCATCTGAGGGGGATGACATGGGGTTGGCTTTCACATTCCGTGGTAACTTTTAAAACGATCATGTGTTACTTCTGTTAAGAAGAAACAAGGATGATAACAGACACAATTTTTCAGTTTCTATGTCAGTGTATATAGAACAAATCAGAATCTAATGCTTGAAGACCTGGCATGTAAGTTTGTAAAGAATTTGTGGTAATGGCTTTCTGCATTATTATGAAAATTTCGCTCTATGTGGCTCGATGGTCAAGCAAAATCATTAATGTGTAATACTAGATTTTTAGGGAGTGAAACCAAGATCTTTCTCTTCAGAGGATCAAAATCCTGATAGGAAGAGCAGTCTCTGAAAACTATTAGCACCTAATTATATGACCAGGAATTAATTTCCTGATGGGCAGACATGGAAGGAAGAGTATGCTGAAGTACTCATGAGCTTCTCTTGGCAAAGGAAATTTGGGATAAAAATTATAAAACATATGTAATGAACACAAGAAGCCATTACTCGATGTCAGGCACTCTTTCCATACCCTGTGCTTTCTGTTTAGGTTTCTCATTTACAACCTCCATGTTTCCTACTATATTTTCAGCAATATCTTTTTTGTTTTTTTAGATTTTATTTTTCTATAATGTCTACACCCAGCATGGGGCTTAACTTACAACCCTGTGATCAAGCATCTCCTGTTCCACCGACTGAGCCAGCCAGGCACTCCTGCAGTATCTGTTCTACCTGTTTTTTTCTCAAATTGTATTTTGATTACTGCAGTGATTTTATTCTTGTTTTCCAATTATTTCCTCTGATATAATAATAATTATTTCCTCTGATACAACATAGGAGTATTTCCTCTGATATAACTCCACTCATAATACATCTTCCTGTGGTCTCTTTCAGAACCAATTATTTGCCTATTTTATGTTCTTGTACACCAGAAGCCACTATTTCGTTGTTAATTTATATTAAAAACTAGTAACAATATTCAGACATTACATGATAACACTTTTCAAGTGAATTATTTTTCACCTGCCACTTGCTTGCCCTGTCTTTTCCTGTTTCTTGTAAATAACTTCGAATATATCCTGTGTTATATTTCTTAAGGGCACTGCAGGCTCTCCTCAATCTTTACTATGATCTCCAACCAACCGAGAGAAGTCTTTGGTTTTTTCAAGTATCAAAGTCTTTTGCACTTTCTACTACTTCACAGATGGCCTGCATCTTTCCAACACCGCTTGTATGAGTCCTCATTCTACTCCACCCCTGTGCTTCTCACAAAGAAACCCAGTACGGAGATCTACCACATCCTAAAAGTCCTTCCTGCTGTTCTGTAAGATGAGGTTTGACAATTCGAGGTCCCACCGTCGGACACGATGGACGCGGCAGCTCTACACACACCTCCACCTCATACTTCCCTGCTCTTGGCAACCCTTCACTTGGTCTGTTGTTGACAGTTAAGCTTTTTGCTTGTTCTTTCAAAAGTGGGTTTGATTGGTAGGTCTTAGCTCTTCCTGTTTCTAAGAAGTCAAGGTTAAAATGCCAACTTTATGTTTCTGTCTCTATGTGTCTGAGGTCCCTTTACTTCTTGAAATTCTTCTCTTGGCCCCCAGAATATCACCTTCTCTCAACTTTACTCCATCATCACAGACTCCCCCCTCAGTCCCCACTGCTCAATCCTCATCTTCATCTTCTAAACCTCACGGTGCCGCAGGATTTAGCCGCGAGCCCACAGCACACCACTGGTTTATTTATACTCAGGAGCAAGCAGCTCTCATACAGCTCCCACGACTTTGAACATCTTCGTACTGCCGGCATCCACTCGTCTCTCCAGTTCTGCCCTAATGTAACCCCTAAAGGGCTAATAATTTTTTAAAAGACTGGGGTGCCTGGGTGGCTCAGTCGGTTGAGCATCCGACTTCAGCTCAGGTCATGGTCTCGCGGTTCGTGGGTTCGAGGCCCGTGTCGGGTTCTGTGCTGACCACTAGCTCAGAGCCTGGAGGCTGCTTCAGATTCTGTGTCTCCTTCTCTCTGCCCCTCCCCTGTTCACACTCTGTCTCTGTCTCTCAAAAATAAATAAATGTAAAAAATAAAATAAAATAATAAAATAAAAGACTATATAACTAAAAGCCACAGAGGCAAAAAAATGTAATAATTTAAAAATCCAAAAGGAGTTATGAAAGGAGGAATAAGAGAAAATAGAAGAAATGGTACGTAAAGACTTGAAATAGGACTGCAGGCTTAAGCCCAATTATACTAGTAAACACAAATGGACTAAATAGTCTAAGTAAGAAATTTAAAATGTCAGACTAGATTTACCAACAATTAGAGACACACTTTAAATGTAAGAACGTGGTAAGGCTGGCAATAAAGGATGGAACAGAATATACCACAGAAACTCTAAAGAAGGCTTGTGTGGCGATGTTAATACCAGAAACCCACTTGAAGGAAGAGCATCACTGCATGTTCGGAGACAGGCACCACGGAGTGCTTCCAGAGTCCATTAAAAGGTGAGCTATAACAATCCTCAATTTGTTTGCCTAATAATACAGCTTCAAGAAATATCACTGTTGGAGATTTTAAAACACCTTTCTTAGTAACTGACAGATGGCAGACAAAAGACAATCAGGACACAGAAGACCTGAGGAAACACCATCAGAGAACTCTACACAAAACAATTATAGAATATACATCCTTCTCACATGCAGACAAGATCAACAATTTTCAAGTGACTAAAATCAAACCAAGAATCTTGTCTGTATTAAGTCAAAACTCAAGACCTGAAGGACAACTACAAAAGAATGATTTTAGAAGCAACTCACTTCTAAACAACCCATGAACCCATGGATCGAAGAAATTTAAAAAGGGTGGGGTTCCTAAAAAGATGTCCATGGCAGCCCTGCACCCCAGCTCTGCCCCAGCCAGGATCCAATGGTGAATTTAGCTGCTAGGAGTAGGTGCAAAATGTGCACTAAGCAAAAAAAGGGGAATTTTTAAAAACAGCTCTGTATTGTTTTGTGGCTTCTATATCCAAAGATGTGGTAGAAAACAATTTGGTGTAAGTCCCAGAGACAGTCAACCCTATCGAGGAAAGCAGTGCCTGTGGGTGAGGATTTAGTGTCCATGTGTAGAAACTTATGATACTGGAGACAGAACAAGTCTGCAAGACTGATGATTTCTGTCTAAGGGAAGGCCGTGTACAGGAGAACAGTACTAGGGAGGGCCTGTCCAGACAGAGAGACACTTTGGGAGCTAGCTGCCTTTTGGAAAAGTCATCTTGAACTTGCTAATGAGCTCTTGTTAAAATTCTGCTGGAGAGTGATAATGGGTCTTTAGCCTGTTGAACCCATTTTTGGGTGAATCAACTTGCAATCTACCACTGGCAAGGTGAAAAAGACTTTTTATTTTATTTATTTTTTAATGTTTATTTATTTTTTAGAGGGATAGAGGGCACTAGTGTGCAAGTGGGGGAGAGGCAAAGAAAGGGAGACAAAGAATCTGAAGCAGGCTCCAGACTCCGAGCTGTCAGCACAGAGCCCAATGCAGGGCTCGAACCCACGAACCATGAGATCATGACCTGAGCCAAAGTCGGACGCTTAACCGACAGAGCCACCCAGGTGCCCCTGAAAAAGACTTTTAAAAATAAGACCCAGCAAGAAAGGCCTTGATGGAGTCACAGAGCTCTCTCCCAGCTGCCTGGGAAGGCTCTGCTGTGGCCTTCAGCGCTGCCAGGCAGGTGTGAAAGCAGGTGTGGTCCACCTGTGCGGTGGCAGGCTCTGACCATGACGATGATGAAAGCCACCCTGTGGCACTGTGAGCTGCGGAAACACCGTGGATCCTGGTGGAATCGTGGAGAGGGCTGGTTCTGATGCAGGGGCCTGCACAGCCCAGACCACAGAGCTGACTGTGTTCTCAGCTCCTGTTCCTGTGGAAGGTGCAAGGTGGGGGGTGGGGGACACCCATTCCTGGGACAGGGAATCAGGTATCAATTTTAACCTTCTCTAGAGGATATCTCACCACTGTGACTTTTCAATAATGAGCAAGAATGAATTTGAGTCTATTTCCCTCACCTCTCTCTTGGCGCACACACACCTTAGCAAAGCAGTCTATTAAGTGCAGCTATCCTCAGAAGGGACGGTCTCCAGGCTATTTCCTGGGTATGATTAGGGGAAAAGGAGTGAATGTGGGGCCGGGTAGTATAGGGACCAATTTTGAAAATTCAACATCTCACCCTGACCGTTCACCCAGGCATGATAGATCTCTTTTCCCTGACAGCAACTCCAGGCCAGACCACGGCCAAAAAACAGTTTCAACCATCAGAATTAATTCTAAGTTGTATGAAAATCTGTTACAGGGCTGTGGTCTCCCTTGTACCGGCCCTTCCAGATGAAAGGTCTGGCTGAGAGTAGAGGATGGCTGGAAAGATTGTGAAGCTACAGTTACCAATAAGACACGCAGACTTTGTAATGATGGAAGGAAAGCAAACTCTCTGGAACCTGGGAAGTGAACCTTTATAGCAGCATGGGGACAGGGCTGTCACGGGCATGGGGCCGTCAGACCTACTCTCGGAGTTCTCCTCCCAGAGCACCAATGCCTCTGCTGCTCCCACTAACTGCCACCCATGCTGTTCAACCCAACTTCAAACTGCAGCCAATCCCTGGCACTGAACTTGCCAGCTGCTACTCCCCTCCCTGCGTGCTGCTCTGACCACAAGACAGCAGCTCGGAGCACCTGCAGGGGCCATGCACGCCACAGAGAAGGGGGTGGATGAAATGGTGTCATGGACAAGCAGAACTGTTTGGAACTGACTGCCTGAAGAGAAGACAAAACAAAATATTTAGACTGGTACTGGGGTGGGGGTCTAAAGCCTACCAGACAGTGAGAAGCCATGATGAAGGGGAGAGTCCTAACAACTGTAAAATCTTTATTTCCAGGTGTACCCTCTGGAAGCGTGTGTGTGTGTTTCTGTGTGTGTGTGGCACTAATTTGCAACTGAAGTGTGATGTGCACCAAGGGGTGGTTATCAGAAACACTCAAGTATGTGAGAAAACAGACAGTCCTAAACAGATCCCAGACGTGCATTCTGTGAGCAGTGTCACCTCCAGTGTGGGTGTTCTGTCAGAAAGAGGGACAGAATCTCTTCCTGCCTTGAGCTGAAAACGCTTCATGAGCCTGCCTCAGCCTGGAAGGCATTCAAGTCAGTTTCAACTGGCAGGCCACAGCTGTATGGGCCACAGAGCATGCCACAGACTTCCTCCACGCAGACCAAGGCACAGTCTGTACAAAATATTAATATACACCGCCACAGCTGGTTTGCCGAGTGGAAAAATGTAAAGAGCATCTACCTTTCAGCATACAGATGCCAAGTGGAAAAATGTAAAGAGCATCTAGCTTTCAGCATACAGACCTGTATAGTTCAAGGCTAAAACAAAATGGCTGAGGAATGGCACGTACACAGAAAAACTAGCCAGATGTCAGAAATAAAATGAGTGGTCCTGTAGGACTGGAGGGTAAATAAATTTTATGTTACTGCACAGGTAGGACTTTTTGAGCAAATCTCAATAAAACTTGGGAGTTTAAGGTGCAAGAATGAGGCTTGGAATGTAATTTATGACTAATGAGATAGGGACACACTCTAGAGGGATTTACATTTCAGTGGGCATGCTAGACCTGGGACCGATGCCATCCTGGGTATAAAGCTGGAGACAGGGGCTCCAGGGTGGTTCAGTCAGTTAAACGTCCAACTCAGTTTCAGCTCAGGTCATGATCTCACGTGAGTTTGAGCCCCATGTGGGGCTCTGTGCTGACAGCATGGAGCCTGCTTGGGATCCTCTTTCTCTCTGCCCCTCCCCCTCTCAAAATAAAATAAATAAACCTAAAAAATACATACATACATACACATACATAGCTGGAGACAATGGTCTTCTTTTTCCCTGAAGAAATTTACTCATAGTCCAAAGGGTTAGAGTGTGAACTCGGGCTCCTTCCAAAGGGAGCAAAGCTTCTCCTCTCTCCTTTAAAAAGGGTAGGGGGACAACTACCTCGCTCCTCCTGCAAGCACCCAGACTCATTTTATCGGTGTTCTGCACCCAAAATACCAACTTTGCATGTATGTGCAGGGCCCCTGGTTTCCGTTTCATTGCCCCGAGAGTAAGAAATTGAGGTACACCAGAACCACAAAGTTGTTACTTCATTTTACATAAATAATAGTCCATCTGCTCTATTCCAGAACCTCGTGTACTTATGACAAAATTAACAAAGATAAATACTAAAAATATAACAGTCCGAAATTTACAATCTCCACCAAGAGATCACTTCAGACCCAAATGGCTTCATAGGTGACATCTTTCAAACATTAAAAAAATAACATAATCTCACATAATACCATACATAGAAAAGTATGAAACACTGCCCAACCCATCTTATGAAGGTGGTACAGTCTTCCACTCCAAACCTGAACAGATCATGATGAAGGACAATTACAGGGTAACAGCTCTCGTGAATACACGCACACAGAGAAACCCTACACAAAACAGTGAAAAGCCAAATTCAGTGATTATAACAGGAAAATACATTATGATGAAGGAGAACGTATTTCAAACATCAGGTTGGTTTAACAATTGAAAATCAATCAAGATTACTCACCATATTAACAGAATAAATATGAAAAAAGTATGACTATCTCAATACATGCAGAAAAAGCATTTGACAAAACTCAATACTCAGTCATGATCTAAAAAATAAAAACCTCTTAGCAAATTAGGAATAGAAGAGAACTTCTTCAAAATAATAAAGGACATTTATAGAAATCCTTCAGCTAAAGTCAAAATTAATAATAATACACTCTTGACCCTGAAGTAAAGTATAAGACAAAGATGTTCACCTTCACCACATCTGTACGTTACGTCACTGCCATTCTTAGCTAGTACAATAGGCAAAGAAAAAAAATGTATAAACATTAGGAAGGAGAAGAAAACTTGTCTTTATTCCTAGAGAACACAATTGTTTACCTACAAAATTTTTAAAAATCTATAAAACAACTACCAAAATAAGTAAATTTAGCAAAGTTACAGGATACAAAGCCAGCGTGCAAGTTATCAACTGTTTTTCTATACGTTAGCATTAAACAACTGGAGAGTAAAATAGTATGAATATCATGAACTTAAAAATAAAAATAGTCTAAGAAAACATAAAAATATTTAAGAATATATTTACTAAGGGGCACCTGACTGGCTCAGAGGAGCATATGACTCTTGACCTTCGGGTTATAAGTTCAAGCCCCATGCTTGGTGTGGAGACAGCTTAAATAAATAAAACTTTAAAAAAAAGAATATATTTAATGAAAGATGAGAAAAACTACTAAACTGAAAACTACAGAACCAGAAAGAAATTAAAGAAAACAAAGCAGAGTTATACCATGGTCATGGATTGGAAAACTCAGTATTATGAACATGTCAATTTTCTCCAAAATGATCGATGAAATCCCAATAGAAGCCCTAAAAAGGTAAGTGTAGGTGTAGGGAGTATTTGTACAAATTGAAAAGGTGCTTTTGACATGTACATGAAAATGAAAAAGCTCCTAGTAGCAATGCACTGTCCATAATACCTGGAAAAATAAAAATTATTTTAATATATTTTGTAGATTAAAGATTTTCTTGGGGCACCTGGGTGGCTCAGTCAGTTAAGTGTCTAACTTCAGCTCAAGTCATGATCTCACAGTTCCTGAGTTTGAGCCCCGTGTGCGGAGCTGTCAGCACAGAGCCTAGAGCCTGCTTCAAATTCTCTCTCTCTCTGCCCCTCCCCAACTCCTGTGTGCACTCTCTCTCTCTCTCTAAAATAAATAAACATGAAATTTTTTTTAAATGTTCTTTAAAAGTAAATACATAAAACTAAAAAAAAAAGGGGGGTATCAGGGTGGCTTAGTCGGTTAAGCGTCCAACTCTTGGTGTCAGCTTGATCAACATGATTTCACGGTTCCGTGAGTTCAAGCCCCAGGTTGGGCTCTGAACTGGCAGGGCAGAGTCGGCTTGGAATCGGATCTCCTCTCTCTCTGCCCCTCCCCTATTCATACGGTCTCTGTATCTCTCAAAATAAATACATAAATAAATAAAACTAAAAAGATGTTCTTGGTAACTTTCTATATTCATATTTTAGCCAACCAACCCTGAAGAAAACAGTAAACCCAGGGGCACCTGGGTGGCTCAGTGGTCCAACTTCCACTCATGTTGATCTCACCATTCATGGGTTCGAGCCCTGCAACGAGCTCTGTGCTGACAGCTCAGAGCCTGGAGCCTGTTTTGGATTCTGTGTCTCCCTCTCTCTCTGCTCCTCCCCTGCTTGTGCTCTCTCCCTCTCTCTCAACAATAAATAAATGTTTAAAAAAATTTAATTAAGAAAAAGAAAATAGCCAACCTAGAAGGCTAACACTGCCAGATGTCATAACTTATAATTAAGTTATAAAAATAAAAGGCAGTGGTATTGTCGTGAAGATGGATAAACCATCCAGTAGAACAAATCAGAAAGCCCAGAAACAAAACCATAAATACATGGTCACCCAATAAATGACAAAGATAAAACCACAATTCAGCAGGGGAAAGGAAAGTCTTTTTAACCATCATCAGACGTCATCAAGAGAATAAGACAAGACATAATTGAGAAAAGATTTCAATAAATACATACATCTGCCAAAAATTCATACCCGAGATATATATTAAAACTTCTAGAATTCAGTAAGACCAATAACCCAATAAAATAATATCAACAAAAGACCTGAAGAGTTAATTTGCTCCAGGACATCCGAAAGGCCAACAAACATATGAAAGGATACACAACATCATGAGTCAGCAGAGAAATGAGAATTAAAACCTAATGTGATAGCACAACACAAACACTAGAATGGCTACAATTAATTAAGCTGACAATACCAAGTGCACACAATGATGAACTGCAATTAACACTCTCACACATTTATAGTGGCAATATAATTTACTACAATCATTCTGAAAAACTGTTTATAAAATACTGATAAAGCTAAATATGTAGCTACTCTCTACCCAGAAAGTTCATTTCTGGTCATATATCTAACAGACATAAGGTTTAGGGGCGCCTAGGTGGCTCAGTTGGGTGAGCATCCAACTCTCCATTTCAGCTCAAGTCATGACCTCACAGTTCATGAGATCGAGCCCCGTGTCGGGCTCTGTGCTGACAACATGCAGCCTGCTTGGTATTCTCTCTCTCCCTCTCTCTGCCCCTCCCCTGCTCACATGCATGCTCTCTCTCTCAAAATAAATGAACTTTTAATATATATATATATATATATAGATACAGATATAGACATATAAATATGATTTCAAAGATTTAAAAATAGTTTATGTCCTCCAACAGACACACACATGACTATATATCAATGTTTTTCAAATACTTTAAAACTCAAAACAAATAGGTTTAAAAACAAATATGTATCCTTAATATGTAGTATAAAAATAAAGAGATAAACTCTGGGACAGTCACAATGGAATGCTACACAGAGATATAAAACATTAAACTAATCATACACACAACACGGGTGTTTCTCAAAGACATAATACTGAACCAAAGAAGCCAGATACTATCTATACATACACACATGTAACACACACATGATCTACATAAAAATATATAGCTAGTATATCTTAATATGTGTGCATTTACCTCAATATAATTTATTCCTTTTGTATACAAAAGTGACATTGAGAGATTCTGGGTGATTTGGGGACACTGAATATTTGAGTCAAGTCAACATGCCACTTCCAAAGGTCCAGAGCCTCTAAAGAGTGATTCCTGAAGACCATTTTAATGGTCTTAAGCTCTGAACTAAACTTTTGTCATCTAGTTTCCTCCTCAACTCCAACTGACTCGCACTGACTGACTCACCTGGGTCACTCTGGCCTGGGGACTCTAATATCCATGGCTCCTCTCCTTGCTCCAACTTGAGGATCACTTCTGGTTTAGGAATGGATAACCCTGTGAATAAGAATCGTATGACATGGGACAAACTGGATGAGTTTCAGGACTTCTGAAGGTGGATAACACTGTAACTCCAAGACGACACAATAAAAAAAATTTAATTTAATCCCTGTTATGGGAGAGAGGAAAACAAATTCCTTGTGACAAGCAGAAGGGATAAATCATCCTTGGCCTCCAAATTCCAAAGCTGAATATTATTATATCCTATAAAAACTCTACAGGTTTCTGTAAAAACAAAAAGGCA
Organism: Cryptoprocta ferox; assembly: GCA_028646485.1. Classification (NCBI taxonomy): domain Eukaryota; kingdom Metazoa; phylum Chordata; class Mammalia; order Carnivora; family Eupleridae; genus Cryptoprocta; species Cryptoprocta ferox. The sequence continues at coordinate 9,591,543 of CM053561.1, forward strand.
CACATGCAGGAAGTCTGAGTGGGAAACAGGCACTACCTACCCACTGCAACAAGGTGGCTGTAGTTCTCCAGCATCACGTCCCTGTACAGGGTCCTCTGAGCAGGGGCCAGGCGCTGCCACTCCTCCTGGGTGAAGCCCACGGTCACATCTCCGAATGACAATATTCCCTGCAAAAGTACATTTCTGCTCAGTCTGAAGTAGTCAGAATCAGGAAATATGAAAAAAAGATGTTTAAAGACCAATTCTTACCTTTTTTTACTGTGGAAAACTGACTACTGTGGAAAACAAGCTACTATATAGCTTGTTTTGTGTTTTACTTTGCAAGTAAAACAGAGATCAGAGTAGAAATACCACTGATGAATCAATTTATTATTTAATGCAAAAATCTGAGTGCACACATGTATTTGGGACTGCCCTAGTTTCTGAGAATTCCAAGTGGAATAAAATACTCTGCCCAGTATCAGAGAAGTTATTCTCCTAAGGAAACATGCAAAGATAACCTGCCATAGAACTTAACGAATCCACAACTAAGAAGACATCAAGTTTATATATCAGGCTGATCCTTGGCGCAAATACAGCCTACAACCATCAAACAACAAATTAGTAAAAAGAAACAAAACAGTAAGAAAATACAGCAGACGCTGTATTGGGGAGAGTCTGCTTTCCAAGCTACCATATTATTAAATTCACATGCCCAATGTTTAATCAAAAAATCACAAGGCATACAAAGAAAATAGGAAACTATGAAACCATAAAACTCCTAGAAAAAAACAAAGGTGCTAAGCTCCTTGACATGGGTCTTGGCAATGATTTTAGATTTGACACCAAAAGCAACAAAAGAAAGAATAAATAAGTAGGACTATATCATAATGAAAAAGTTTTGCACACCAAAGAAAATCATCAACAAAAACGGAAAGGTAACCTACTGAACAGAGAAAATATTTCTGTGTCATATATCTCATAAGGGACTTATATTCAAAATGTATAAAGAACTCCCATAACTCATTTGCAAAAACAATATCTAAATAGACATTTTTCAAAGACTACATAAAGGTTCATAACAAAGCTGTTCAACATCATTAATCATTAGGGAGATGCAAATCAAAACCACAATGATATTACCTCATACCTGTCAGAATAGCTATAGAAAACACAAGGAGGAAAAAGTGTTAAAACAAGGATGCAGAGAAAAGGGAACCCTTGGGCACTCTTGGTGGGAATGTAAATTGGTGCTAAATTGGTGGAAAACAGTATGGAGGCGCTCCAAAAAATTAAAAGAACTACCATATGATCCAGCCATTTCATTTCTCAGTGTTTACCCCCCAAAAATAAAAACATTAACTCAAAAAGATACATGCACCCTCATGTTTACAGCAGCATTATTTACAATGTTCAAGATTGTCCACTGATGGATGAATACATAAAGAAATTGTGGTATGTATATGCAACAGAATACTATTCAACCATAAAAAGAATGAAACCCTGACATTTGCAACAACATGTATAGACTTTATGGCATTATGCTAAGTGAAATAAGTCAGAAAGACAAAGACAACTCTCTTGTATGTGGAACATTAAAAAAAAAAAGCTCATACAGAGAACAAATTTGTGGGGGTGGGGGTGGGGGAAAGGGGTGAATTCTTTTTTAGTTTAAAAAAAATGTCCTGGGGCGCCTGGGTGGCTCGGTCAGTTAAGTGTCCGACTTTGGCTCAGGTCAGGTCATGATCTCACAGTTTGAGAGTTCAAGCCCCACGTCGGCTCTGTGCTCACAGCTCAGAGCCTGGATCCTGCTTCGGATTCTGTGTCTCCATCTCTCTCTGCCCCTCTCCCACTTGTGCTCTGTCTCAAAAATAAACATTAAAAACTAAATTAAAAAAAACTGTCTTAAAGAGAACAAGAAAACTACAGTATCTTTTATGAATATTGATGTAAAAAATCCTCAACAAAATATTTCCAAAAAGATTTCAACAGCATAGTAAAAGGTTTATAACATATCACAAAAGCTACAGTAATCAAAACATATGGTAGTGGCACAAGAAAAGACAAAAATCAATGGAAGACAATCAAGACCCCAAAAATAAACCCGTAACTAAATGGTCAATTAACCTATGACAAAGGATAGAAGAATAAGCACTGTGAAAAAGACAGTCCCTACTACAAATGGGGCTGGGAAAACTGGACAACTACATGTAAAGAATTAAGCTGGACCACTTTCTTACACTATACACAAAAAGAAACTCAAAAGGGATTAAAGACCTAAATGTGAGACCTGAAATCATAAAACTCCTAGAAGAACACTGCAGCCATGGGGCACCTGGGTGGCTCAGCTGGTTAAGCATCCGACTTCGGTTCAGGTCAGATCGTTCGGTTTGTGAGTTCAAGCCCCACATCAGGGTCTGTGCTGACAGCTCGGAGCCTGGAGCCTGCTTCAGATTCTGTGTCTCCCTCTCTCTCTCGGCCTCTCCCCTGCTCGCACTCTGTCTCTCTCAAAAATAAACATTAAGTAAAAAAAATTTTTAAACCCAAAACTACAGCCAGTAACTTCTTTGACATTGGCCACAGAAGCATTTTTCTAGACATGTCTCCTCACACAAGGAAAATAACAGCAAAAATAAACTGTTGCAACTACACCAAAATAAATTACACAAAGAAAACCATCAACAAAACAAAAAAGCAACCCAGTGAATGGGAGAATGTATCTGCAAATGATATATCCAATAAAGAGGTTAACATCCAAAATATATGAAGAGCTTATACACCTGATTAAAGCAGACATACAGGAGCACTTGGGTGGCTCAATCAGGTAAGCATCCAACTTCGGCTCAGGTCATGATCTCATGCATCGTGGGTTCAAGCCCTGTGTCTAGCTCGGTGCTGACAGCTCGGAGCCTGGAGCCTGCTTCCAATTCTGTGTCTCCCTCTCTCTGTGCCCTTCCCCCACTCCTACCCTGTCTAACCCTCTCTCTCTCAGACACATGAAAAGATGCTCAACATCACTCATCATCCAGGGAAATACAAATCAAAACCACAATGAGACATCACCTCACACCTGTCAGAATGGCTCGTATCAAAAAGAATGGGATCTTGCCATTTGTGACAATGGATGGACCTAAAAGGTATTATGCTAAGTGAAATAAGTCAAACAGCAAAAGAAAAATACCACATGATTTCGCTTCCATGTGGAATCTAAAAAACAAACCACATGAACAATGAAACAAAAAAGAGACCTGTAAATACAGAGAACAAACTGGTGGTTGCTAAGGGAAGGTGGGTGGGAGATGGGTGAAACAGAGAAAGAGAATTAAGAGTTACAACCTTCCAGTTATAAAATAAATAAATCATGGAGATGAAAAGTACAGAACAGCAAATAAAGTCAGTAATACTGTAATACTGTATGGCAATAGCTGGTGACCACACTTATTGTGGTAAGCACTAATGTACAGAATTGTTGAATCAGTATGTTGTACATCTTACACTAATATAAAACTGTATGTTAATTATACTTCAATTAAAAAATAAAATAAAACAGGGCACTTAAGTGGTGGTTCAGTCGCTTGAGCAAGCGACTCTTCATTTTGGCTCAGGTCATGATCCTAGGGTCATGAGTTCGAGCCCTGCATCACACTCCACACTGGGGATGGAGCCTGTCTAAGGGTCTGTCTTTCCCTTTCCTTCTGCCCCTTCCCAACCCGTGCATATGCTCTCTCTCTAAAAAAAGTAATTCATTAAATTTAATTTAATTTAAAAAAGGATTATATACCATGGTGAAGCATATCTATTCCTAGATGCAAGGATGGCTCAACATACAAAAAGTGATTAATATAATACACCACATCAATACAATGAAGGAAAAAACCACACGACAATCTAAAGTGATGTAGAAAAAGCATCTGACAAAATTCAACAATCTTTCATGGTAACAACACTCAACAAAATAGGAAAAGAAGGGAACTACCCCCACATAATAAAAGCCATGCATGTTAAAAAAACAAACAAACAAACAAACAAACAAAAGCCCACAGGAAAAATTATTCTCAATGGTGAAAAGGTGGAAAGCTATTCCTCTCAGATCAGGAGTAAGGCCAGGATGCCTGCTTTCACCACTTGTCTTCAACACAGTACTGGATGTTCTAGTCAGAGCATTAGACAAGAAAAAGAAATAAAAAGCATCTAAATTGGAAAGGAAAAAGTAAAAGCATCTGTAAAAATGATATAATCTTATATGTAGAATAACCTAAAGACTTCACAAAAAAAGCTGTTACATCAACTAAATGAATTCAGCAACTAGCAAGATACATCAACACACCAAATATCAGTTGCATTTCTATATAGGAACAATGAATGATCTGAAAAGGAAATTGCTAAACCAATTCTACTTACAAAAGCATCAAAAATAAATCTTATGAATTAATGTAACTTAAGATGTAAAAGATTTGTACAATAAAAACTACGAAATAGTGCTGAAGGCATTAAAGAAGGCATAAATAAATGGAAACACATCCCACATTTATGGATTAAAAAATTATTCTTAAAATGTCAATACTACTCAAAGTGATCTACAGATTCTATGAAATCCTTAGCAAAATCCCAATGACATTTTTTACAGAAATTAAAAAACGCATCCTAAAATTCAAAGAAACCAGAATATCCACAACAATCTTGAAAAAGAACAAAACTAGAAGACTTACACTTCCTGATTTCAAAACTTAGTACAAAGCCACAGTAATCAAAACAGGATGGTACCAGCATAAAAAGTAAGACCAATGGAATAGAAAAGAGAGTCCAGAAATAAACACTCAAACATACTGTCAACTGAGTTCTGACAAGGCTGTCAAGACCACTCAATGGGAAAATGACCGTCTTTTCATCAAATGGTACTAGAAAAACTGGATGGTCACATACAAAAGAATAAAGTTGGACCTTTACCTAACGCCATATACAAAAATCAACTCACATCAAGTACATAAATTTAAGATCTTGTTTTAGAAGAAACAAGAAGAAACTTAGAAGAAAATATAGGACAAAAGATACACAACACTGGATTTGGCAATGAGTTCCTGGATATGACATCGAAGGCACGGGTAACAAAGAAGCAACTGACAAACTTTTCATGAAAATTGAAATATTTTCCTATCAAAAGATACTATCCACAGGGTTAAAAGTCAATCCACAGGATAAGAGAAAATATTTATAATTCATATATCTGATAAGAGATTAATAACCAGAATATAAAGAGAACTCCTAAGATTCAGCAACAAAACCCCCCAAATAACTCAATTCAAAAATGGGCAATGGACTTAAACAGGTATTTCTCCAAAGAGGATATACAAATGGCCAATAAACATAAGAGAAGATATTAAACATCATGAATCATTAAGGAAATACAAGTCAAAGGAACAATAAGATACCACCTCACACCCATTAAGATTGCTAATATCAAAAAAAAAACAAAACAAAACAACTGTTGGCAAGGATGGAGAGGAAATAGAACTCCCATGCACTCCTGGTGAGAGTGTAAAGTGGTACAACCACTGTAAAAAAAAAAAAAAAAAAAAAAAACTATAGAGAGTTCTCAAAAATAGAATTACCATATGACTCAGCAATTTTCCTTCGAGGTATATATCCAAAAGTAGGTCTCAATCGGATGTCCCTATACTCATTTTCACGGCAGCATTATTATTCACAATAGTGAAAACATGGAAGCAACTCAAGTGTCCACAGACAGATGAATGGACAAGCATAATGTGTATATACGTATTATGGGATATTACTCAGCCTTAAAAATGAAAAGAATTCTTTTTTTTTGATATACCAAAAAAAGAAATTTATTACTTCTGAAAAAAGAGATCAAATACAATAATGTTAGATCACTTTAAAAATATAACAATTAAGATCTGTAGTTCAACATTTCTTTTGACAAATCATTAACATTACTTTGAAGAAGAGTATACAAACATAAAATAAAAAGGCAAAAACCTAAAGCATACTTTCTATACACAATAATCATAATAGAAAAAGATAAAAATATAGTTCTTACTAATTTATTTCACAACGGGGAGCATTTTTTAAAATCAAAGCTAACAGAATATAGGAAACAAGACAAAGATTCAGACATCAGAAGCAATAAACAAATAAGTTTAGAGAAAAACATCAGCATCAAAAATGGAAAGAAGTCTGCAATATGCTACAACATGGATGAATCTTGAGGACGTAATGCTAAGTGAAATGAGCCAGTCACAAAAGGACAAATACTACAGGATTTCACTTATATGAAGTACTCAGAGTAGTCAAAATTTTAGAAACAGGAAGTATAACGGTGGTTTCCAGCGCCTGAAGGTAAGCAAGATTGGAGAGTTCTTGTTTAATAGGTATAGAATGTCAGTTTTACAAGATGAAAAGAGTATGGGGATGGGTTATAGTGATAGATGCAGAACAATGTGAATGTACTTAATATCCATGAATTGTACACTTAAAAGTGTTTAAGATGGTTAACTTTTTGTTATTTGTATTTTGTCACAATAAAAAAAGAAAAAAATAATATACTGATATGTACTAAACATGGATGAACCCTGAAAACATGCTAAGTGAAAGAAGCCAGACACAAATGGTCATATGCTGAATGACTCCATTTGCAATAAATACTCAGAACAGATCAACCCACAGAGACAGAACACAAATTGTCAGTTGCCAGGGATTGCATGAACAGAAGAACAGGGAGAAACATCTTAATAAGTAAAGGGCTTCATTTAGAATGATGGGAATATTTTGAAACTCAATAAAGTTAGTGGTTTCATAACACTGGGAATGTACTAAATGCACTGATTTGACTTGGTCACTTTAAAATAATTTTGTTTTGGGGGCACCTGGGTGGCTCAGTTAGTTGAGTCTCTGACTTGATTTCAGCTCTCAGGTCATGATATCACCACGGTTGTGAGATGGAGCCCCGCGTCGTCAGGCTCTATGCTAGGTGTGGAGCCTGCTTAAGATTCTCCCTCTCCCTCCTTCCTTATCCCTCCTGGCGTGCATGCTCCTGCTCTCTCTGTCTCTCAAAAAATATAGTAACAATAATTTTGTGATGTGAATTTCACCTCAATATATTGTTTTTTAAATAAGTAAGGAAAAAGTGTGGAGAATAAAGTTACAATGAATGATGAAGGAGTTAAAACCACGTTATCACTAACTACAACAAAAAGGAAACATTAAATTCACAATATAAATGACATAGCATTTGATATTGGGCTAAAAAAGTCTAGCCGCATGTTCTTTACCAAGAAATATATTCACAAAGAACATGGAAAATCTCACTAAGGTGCATTACCCCCATGACACAAAACCTCCAAGACATCAGAGGAAGGAACAAGTGACTGGTGAGTGACAATGGATAATATCTCCTTTTACAAGGCAAGTGGTTTTCAGTTATCTGCTTTGAACTAAGTTGAAAGAGAAACTAAACAGAGTTGTATTAAGAAAACAATTCCATTTACAACAGCATCTAAAAGAATAAAATACTTAAGAATAAATTTAAGCAAGAGTATGTAAGATTTGCACACTGAGAACTACAAAATATTGCTGAAAGAAATTAACGAAGACCTAAGTAAATGGAAAAACACCTCACGTTCACGGATTATAAAATATCCCCAAAGTGATATACAGATTCAATGCAATTCTTTCAAAATCTCAACAGCTTTGGGTTTTTTTTTTTTTTGTTTTTTTGTGTGGTGTGTGTGTGTGTGTGTGTGTGTGTGTGTGTGTGTGTTGTTTTGTTCTGTTTGTTTGTCTTGTAGAAATAGAAAGGCTAATCTAAAATTCATATGGACTTGCAAGGGATCTTGCTGTAGAACAGTTTGGCAGTTCCACAATATGTTAAACATAGAATGAGCCATCAATTTTACTCCCAGGAAAGTGAAATAGGTTTTCAGACAAAAACTTATACATGAATGCTCACAGCAGCACTATTCTCAATAGCCAAACATGGAATCACGCCAAATGCCCATCAACTGATGGACACACAAAAGTCGGTATATATACACAATGGAATATCACTCAGTCACAAAAGAAGATGAAGTGGCGACAGCACGCTACAACACAGTTCTTGAAAACATTAAAGGAAATGAAAGAAGCCACACGTGAAAGACTACATATTGTAGTCTATGATTCCGTCTATATCAGATATCCAGAACAGACAAATCCACACACAGAAAGCAGATGAGTGGTTGCTAGGGACTGCGGAGGCTGGGGAGTGATTTGCTCATTAAGTCTTGGCACTGCTTATTACAGGTGTGAGGTTTCCTTCCAGTGTGATGAAACTATTCTGGAAGGAGATGGTAAGTTATCGTTGTACAACACTGTAAATGTATTAAGTACAACTGCATTCTACACTTTAAAAAGGTTCAAGGTTAAATTTCATATTACGTATATTTTACCACAACTGAAAAAGAGTGGAATCCCTCATCAGACTCCGTAAAAATTTAGATTCTGCCTAGTCCCCAGGGCAGTCACAAAGCCTATCTCACCCTACTGACTACTCTAGATCATCGCAGTCTGTCCAAATGTGCTCCTTCTTGGAACAACCATGAGTCCTAATGCTGGCACAATTCGTGTGCAACTCAAATTTCTGAATTGGACGAGAATTATACACTTCATTCCTACCACTTTTTTAGTAATTGCAGGATTGTCACTGGAAGGGACACAATGTCACCAAATGAAGTTTATCAAAAAACTTCTTTATGTTCCAGTTTGAAAACTCAGTAAAACCACAAGATGTGCATTTATCTACAAGGCATCTTTGCCCTACTGTATCAGAGGGCAGCAAACAGCAAACCCTTTCAGTAAGTGGCTGCTTAGTAAATATTTTAGGCTTGCTGAGCTATATAATCTCTGTCACAACCACGCAACTCTACCCCTGTAATATGAAAGGAGCCACAGCCACAAATAAATGAGTGTGGCTGTGTCCCAATAAAACCTTAGAGACACTTAAATCTGAATTTCATATCACAACAAAATCACTCTTGATTTGTTTCTGTTTAGTTTGTCCGCCATAGAAAAATAGGCTGCAGGCTGTATTTGGCCCATGTACTGTAACTTGCGGACTTATATTCTATATTCTCCCTGATGCTAACATATTTATTTCTGCTATTTCATATGAAGACATTTTAGAATAAACTTCACATAAATTTTATAAACCTCACGTAATCACCGTTAGGCAAAACTGTGAATAAATGAACACTCACCTGGGATGCGATCATCTTCTGTGCTCTGGAAGAGTGTGGATCGCCAGGAGGGCACAGTTGAGAAGGAAAGACGGGTCAGGAGAGATGCCACCAGCCTAAAAAATCCCACGAAGCTGCTGGCAAAACAACTCTGAAGGGGGAGATGGCTTGAGAAGGGGCAGAAAGGATGACAGGAAGGGAGGGAGCAGCCCAGGAACAACTAAGGAGTGCTGGGACATGCCAGTTTTTCAACGTAAAAACATTTGTCTTCGGGGTGCCTGAGGGCTCAGTAGGTGAGGCGAGCGACTCTTGATCTTGGGTTGTAGATTTGAGCCCCATGTTGGGTAGAGATGTTACTTAAAGATAAAACATTCAAAATAAATTTTGCTGGGGCGCCTGGCTGGCTCAGTCTGGTAAGCGTCTGGCTCTTGATTTCAGCTAAGGTCATGATCTCATGGTTTGTGAGTTTGAGCCCCAAGTTGGGCTCTGCATTGACAGTGCAGAGCCTGCTTCAGTTTCTCTCTCTCTCCCTTTCTCTCTGCCCCTCCCCAGGTTGTGCATATGCTCTCTCTCTCTCTCAAAATAAATAAGCCTCAAAACAAAAATAAAAATAAATTTGTTTTCTACTGAGTTACTAACAATGTATACTCTAACCCAGAAAAATGTAAACAATACAATACACTAATTAAGCAAATCAGGACAAGCCAAGGAATGGAATATAGGGATTTCATGAAAACTGATGCTGAGCGAAAAATACTCAAGTGTAATATTCATTATATACCAGAGAGTCCCACTAGGTTCTGAACAAAGGGAGAGAATTTTAAGGGCTGATCTTTATAATAAGGAAAAACAGAGGGGGAGAGAGGGGGAGAGAGAGAGAGAGAGGTTGCTTTAACTCAGTTTCAGGTTCTTAAACCTAACTCTTGATTAAAAACGACCACAAACTGGTTCTGACTTACTGTTGCCCAAGCAGAAAACATCTCCCAGGGCCATCAAGAGCCTCAATGTCAGCTTCTGGTTTTGCCAGCACAAAATGTGTGACTCTGAGCAGTCAACTAACGTTTGAGACCCGTTTCCTTCCCACTCTACTGCACCCCCACCTTTAAGCAGAGCACAAAGAGATGAGACCTAAAGACCTCTCCTGCAGCACCATCTCCGATAGATCGGGACAGAGGGGGCATTCAGTCCATGGCTAGTTGTGCAAACGGCTCGGCATCTGGGGGAGGAGCAAAGAAGGAAGGGATGAAGGAAGTGGTTTCCTTCTCCGTGGCTGGCAAGCCCTTTCCTCCATATGCCTCCACAGCTCCCCTGTGAACGGTAAGTATCCTGTGTTCCTTCTGCTTTACCCTCCTCTCCCAGCCACAGCTTCCATCCCTCCTGAACGCTGGCCCAGAAAGAACACCGTCACCCAGTCTGCGAGAATCTGGACAAGACAGAGGTCCTGGCAAGAGTCTTTGCTCCTCCACCTTCGCTCCGCATTACTACTGCGGTCTGGGGCCAACTGACCGACCGCCTTGGAGGGATTCCTGCTCCTGGGGGGCCTCCTTCCCTCACAAGAGATGCCCTGTTCCAGGAAAACTGGGCATAGCCAGTGAGAACCCTCATCCAAGATGGAAAGCTCTTGGCCCTTCCTGTAACCCTGAATCGCAAGCTGGACCTTCTGTAAACGCAAACTGGTGCTACCGAAGGCACAGGCAAGGCTGCATGCAGGGTGCCAGCGGGGCCTGGACGCCTTCATTCGGGTGCCAGGCTCATAGGTTCTCCAGAAACAACAATGAATGCCCCAAATGCAAGGCCACGTTTGCCTGAAAGTTACTCCCCGGGAGAGGTCAGGGCTCCTGCGGCTACTGTGTCCGCTTCGCTCCCAGGTTTGACGCGGCACAGAGGGTGGAGCGGGAAGCGCATCTGCACGTTCCCCACCTGAGCTACCGTCACCTCCCAGAGGGCGTTACGCGGTTACCATGGGGACGCGACACTGACCACCGCTGGCTGGGAGGGCGAAGAGGGACCTGAGTGGAGACGAACGAGGTTCCCCCCGGTGAGAAGCGCCCACCCACGAGCGCCCCAAAGCCAGTTTCCGCCGGTCTTACCGAGGCCTCGCCCGACCCTTCACGTCGGAGAAGAAAACACGAAGCTTCGCTGGGTAACAACCGCGGGGACGCGCTGATTCGCATTCGATGCATACAGACGGAGCAGGACTCACCCCGCGTTCAGGCGCCGAAGCCGTTTCCTCCGCCGCCCGCCCCTCCCGCACGGGGCCTCCCCCCCACAGGTCACCCACACCCGAACACCCCAACCCGGGCCTCACCCGCCGCGTCCTCCCAGCCGGCGCCCGGGCCCTTAGCGGCTGAAGCATCCGGGACCATCTTCTCGCGAGGCCGCGGCCGCAGACGCGAACTACACAGAGAGACACAGTGCACATGCGCAGAATGCCCAGCGCGGCTCCAGCGTCTGACCCTGGAGCGCGCGCTGGGTTTCCCAAATCCCTGGAGCCACCTCATTGGGAATCAGCCTTCAGGCTTAGGGGACATTGGGTAGAAATACCCGATTTAGCAAATAAGGTACAAGCAGGAGACACTGACACTACATTTTGATTCACTGTTTATCCGAAATAAGTCGTAAGCATCTAAACACCTCTTTCATTAATTCTGTATCCCTGATGAATTGGCTCTCCTAGCAGTTCCTTCTATTGCAGAACGCACTTGCAGAATTTCTTCCAGGGATCGTCTGTGTTCCATTTATATTGTAAAATCGACAGTATCATCCCTCTCTTATTTCGTTTTTCGTCCCATCATTCATCGATGAGGACGCATACTCTAAGATTAGCATTATGAGTGGGCAGGAATCACATTATCGCCAAAATTGTTAGCAAAATATAATTTAAAACAAAATCTTCTCTGAACCTAGAAAACTCACCAATTCTGGCAGAAGACAAAGAAAACAATGTTATCAATGAATGGCGGGATACATACCACAGATAATCCAAAGACAGAAACACAGATAATCCAAAAAGAAAGAAATCTCACCTTTTTTTCTAGCCAGACACAAACCATTACATAAATGATACAAAGATAAACAATAACTATTTCTCAAGTAGGAGTATTTAACAGCATCATTTACACACATTGTTTGGCCTAAATTTACTTGGTAATTGGAATGACCACCGTGTTAGTTTATTGGTTTTACAACAAGTTAAAAAACAAGCTTCTCAACTCTTTAGGACAGGAGGTAGTTTTGCAACTGGGATCAAGGCCCACACCACCAATGTTTAGGCCTCTACCCTTTCACAGAAACTGGGAGACAGAAGTGCCAGCTCCATATTACATTCCAAACAGATGATTCTGAGGTCCTTGGGAAAGACATTCTAGGTTGTAAAACTGCCAAGAGACATTACGATTTATGGTTCATTCTGAAAGGCACAGAAAATAATTTACATCTTTACAAAAGAAAATAATCGACAAGGATGTCGCTTCTTGTATTTTTAGCAGAATATTAAGCCTCATTTTTAATTTGTATATGCCTTTACACACTCTTACCACTTAAAATATTACCACTTAGTTAATATTGTACTGAAGGTTCTACAAAGGGCAATTAGGCAATAAAATGGAATAAAAGTCATCCAGATTGGAAATAAAGTGGTAAAACTATTGCTCTCTGCAGATGACATGATCTTCTATGTAGACTATACTTAGGAACCTGACAAAAGACATCAGAACTAATAAATGATTGCAACATGTTTGCAGGACACAAGATCAATATATCAATGGAAAATGAATTTGTATACATTAGCACTGAGCAATCCAAAAACAAACAAACAAAAAGTTCTTAGACGTAAATTGAACAGGGGTGCCAGTTGGTTAAGCATCTAACTTTGGCTAAGGTCATGGTCTCACAAACTCCATGAGAAATGGGGGGAGACTGGGAAAGTCTCTGCAGTGAAGAAGGACACACACAGGAGTGCCTGTTGATTACAATGTTGATTCTAGAGCCTGTTGTTGGAGGTGGCCCTCTACACGTTGGGTCAAATTGAAAGTAATGGCATCAGCAAAATTAAGTAAACTGTGAACGTTCGCTAGCAGAACCCAAAAAAGGCTAAAAAGTCTAGTTGTATTAGCATTCTGTGTGCTAAGAACTCATAAGAAAAACAGTCAA
>CM053561.1:9605403-9634351 GCA_028646485.1 Cryptoprocta ferox
TACAGAAACAAGATGTTATGAAGAGAGGTAAGAAATTTATGATACTTCCAGAAAAGACAATAAGGCTTACAAGAACAGAAAGCGGCAACTGAAAATAGGCTTTAGTGATTGTCAGTATATGATTTCTGAGAATGCATTCTGCCTTCCACTATGGGGAAAGTGGTACCAAATGATGTGTTTCTAATTTTGTAAATACAGAAGAAACACCTTCAGAGATTCCTCTATATTGCTTTATGTAGGCAGGATTGTTCATTTATTTCCTACACTTTATATTTTAGTGTAGTTTGAGAGTTACAAAAACTGGAGCAGAAAGTAGAGTTCCTATATACCCCTTCACCCCTACCCTTTTACAGCCCCCTATCATTCATATCTTGCAGTAGCGTAGTATGTTTGTTACAAATGATGACCCAATACTGATACAGGAGTCCACAATTCACATCAGGGATTACCCTTTGTGTTACATTTTATGGGCACTGGCAAAGGAACGACACCTTATCTACCATTATAATATCCTACAGCATACTCTCACTGTCCTAAACGTCCTCTGTAATCCACCTATTCATCCTTCGCTCCCTTGACCAAATCCCTGGCAACCACTTATCTTTTTACTGTCTCCACATGTGCCTTTATAGAATGCACTATATCTGGAAACATAACGTGGAAAGCCTTTTCAGATTGGTTTCTCTCATTTAACACTATGCCTGAAAAGACTCCTGCATGTCTTCTGTTACCTAATAGCTAATACCTAATAGCTCACCACTTTTACCACCCAACCACTGTATGCTGAAACCTTGCTTACTCGTGTCAGGGTGTTTGATTGTGGACTCCTGGAAATTTTCTACATGGACAATCATGTTATGTGTGATTGTAGACAGTTCTCTCTCCTCCTTCCCAATCCAAGTTTCTCTCCTTCACTGGTCATACTGTGTCAGCGAGGACTTCCAGAAGGAGGATGAAAGAGCAGGCACAGGGACCTCCTTGCCCTCCGCCTCATCTTACTGGGAAATCATCTAGTTTCTCACCATTAAGTACAATATTACCTGTAGGGCTGTTGTAGATGTTCTTTACCAAGTTAAAGTTCCCCTTACTCCCAGTCTGCTGAGATTTCTTATTGTGGATGTGGGTTAACATTTTGTGAAATGCTCTTCTGTACCTATTCATATGATCAAAGGATTCTTTCTTCTTTTGCGTATTGATGGGACAGGTGACTTTAACTAATTATCTTATGTTGAACCAGCACAGCACACCTGGAATGAATCCCACTTGGTCATGGCATGTAACTGTGTATTGTTGGACTCAACTTGCTAATGATTTGTTGAGGATCTCAGCATCTATGTTCTGAAACTTATAGGCCTATAGCTTTCCTTTTATAACATTTTTTTAAAGTAATCACACCCAACATGGGTTCGGACTCAGAACCTTGAGATTAAAAGTTGAATATTCTACTGTATGAGCCAGCCAGGCACCCGTTGCTTTCCTTTTCTATAATGTCTCTGCCTGGTTTTGCTACTAGAAAGGCATCACAGAATGAGTTAAAAAAGATTTCTTCTACTCCTACTCTTTTGAAGAGGTTGTAGAAAACAGGTTATCATTTCTTCCTTCATTAAGCGCTTTGCTAGAATTCACCAGTGAACACATCTGGGCCTGACACTTTCTGATTTGGAAGATTAAGGATGAACTCCATTCCTTTAATGGATACATGCCTATACGGATTTATACTTCCGTGAGTTTCATCAGACTGTCTCTCAAGGAATTGGTCTAGATTATGAAATTGTGGGCACAGAGTTTTCCATAACATTACTATCTTTTTAATGTCCACGTATAATCAGTTATGTCTCTCTCTCACTTCTGACTCTGGCAACTTTTATCTTCTCTTTTTCTTAGTTAACTTTCCTAAGGGTTTATCGACTTTATTGACCTTTGCAAATAAGTAACGTTTGGTTTATTGGTTGTCTGTTCAAAGATCACACTGATTTCTGCTCTAATTCTTATTATTTCTTTCGTTTTGCTTACTTCAGATTTAATTAGCTCTCCTTTTTCTAGTTTCCTACGATGAAAGCTTAGAACATCTGTGCATTAGTTGGTGTAACCTGATTTATGAAATCAGACCATGAAATGTAGCGTATCACCTTTCCACCCTGTTGGTCCATAAATGCCTCACTCTGGCCTTACTCAGGCTCTGCTCCAGTCTCAACCCACCTTCTCATATAACCAAAAATCTCCAAGGGTCCAGAACTGTCTCTAGGTACACTGGACCCCTGAATTCACAGCCAAGTTTACATCCCTGGCTGTCATATAGTCTGTCTGTGGCTTCTATTCTGAACCTTGCCTTAGCGAACAGTTATTTACAAGGGTTTGTACAAAACTGAAGATGAGGGATGGAGGACTCACATGTACACTCAAGGCACACCATGGCTTGAAAGGGGGAAATGAGATTACGGACTAGATATCCCTTTGCACAGAATACATTTTATTTTCCATTTTGTTATTTTGATTTATGTATTTTAAATGGCTACATATTAGCTTCGTGGGCCTCCTTTCCAGAGGTTCCTCCAGGCCTCGACATACACGAGAGTTGTGCCTGTTCTTTTAACAACCACTGAACTAGGGATGCCTACTTTCAATTCAGAATTATGTTACCTTCCACTACGCATATGGAACAGACACAGTTTACAAAAGAGACCACTTGTAGATACAGAAGTCCCGTAAACTTAAGGAATACTTCACATAAGCATTTAACGCTGTTGCCCTAATTATTCAATTTATCTCTGTTTTTAAAAGCTTCATAATCACATGAACTGCCGGGATTAGGGTTGCAGAAAGGGTATGGTTACTCACAAAATGGAACTTCTTGTGGATAAATCCTGATTCCTTTGTAATCCTAATGCAATACGGATTCCAGATTCCTTCTTGATTTTGTAGCCTGTGTTGACAGGTACTCAGACTATAAGCGACATTTTGTAGACTACACATACACATAAAGTGCATGTAAAAACTGAAGTATGAATGACTCTATGTGACTTAGTATTATGGTACCGTCCACATTTTTGCTTGAGAATATACACTCATTATATTAGGTATCTTTAAAGGAAGCTCGGTGAACAGCACTAAAAAATTCTATGTATTTCTAGAACTTCTTTTAAGTTTATTGTTTCATTTTACTATTTTTGTATGCTACACAATATTCATCTATAAATTACAATTTCTCATTTCCTAAAAACAAATACGGTATCAAAACCAAAACACAATTTCCAATGTTGTATTACTTCTAAATACAATCTTCATGCTCTATGTCTCAAATTGAAAGATTTCTCCTTAATAGAAATTCTGACATAACCTACTTTGTATTTTTGCAAAAAAAAAAAAAAAAAAAAATTCAAAAAATCTGCAAGGATTTATGTCCACATTTGCTAGGGGACACTGAATGGAATATTACTTAACAAGACTGTCCTGTATGTGTTGAAGTCTATTTCGAGGTAAAATAAGGCCAGTTTGTGGACAAAGGTTAATCAACATTCAGGATGTCAACACTGCTTCCTCCACATAGTGAGTTATCAAGAGTGCAGTGGCTGCTGATCTGCAGTTCAACATTCCTAACACCACTGCAATCATCAGGTTTTTCTTGTGTGTGTGTTCTCTGATGTACAAGGAGGTTTGACTTCTGAGAAAAGGTTTTCCCACATATGTTACATTCATAGGGCTTCTCGCCTGTGTGTGACCTCTGATGGTTAACAAGAGTCGATTTACGGTAAAAAATTTTCCCACATTCATTACACTGACAAGATTTCTCCCCTGTGTGAGCCCTATAATGAACTCTGAGGGATGATCTCTGACTGAAGGATTTCCCACATTTGTTACATTCATAGGGTTTCTCCCCTGTGTGTTTTCTCAGATGTATAATAAGTCCTGATTTGACACAAAAAGATTTCCCACATTCATTACACTTATAGGGCTTTTCCCCTGTGTGAGTTCTCTGGTGCACAATTAGAGCTGACTTATCACAGAAAGCCCTTCCACATTCATTACACTCATAGGGTTTCTCCCCTGTGTGTTTTCTCAGATGTAAAGTGAGTCCTGCCTTCACACAGAAAGATTTCCCACATTCATTACATTTATAGGGCTTTTCTTTTGTATGAGTTCTCCGGTGCACAATTAGAGCTGACTTATGACAGAAAGCCTTTCCACATTCATTACACTCATAGGGTTTCTCTCCTATGTGGATTCTCTGGTGCTGAGTGAGCTGAGACTTCTGGCAGAAAGTTTTCCCACATTCATTACATCCGTACGGTTTCTCCCCTGTGTGTATCCTATTATGTTTACTTAGAGACGACTTATTATAAAATATTTTTCCACATTCATTACACTCAAAGGGTTTCTCCCCTGTATGTGTCCTGTAATGTTCAGAGAGAGTGGACTTACGGCTGAAGAATTTCCCACATTCAGGACACAAAAAGGGTTTCTCCCCTGTGTGAGTTCTCTGATGCCCTGTGTGGTCAGACTTCAAGCAGGTTTTCCCACATTCGCAACATTCATAAGGTTTCAAGTCTGTATGAATTTTCTGGTGCCTGGAGAGTACTGACTTGTGGTAGAAAGTTTTCCCACATGCATTACATTTATAGGGCTTATCCCCTAAGTGAGTTCTCTGATGTTGTGTAAGATATGACTTCTGACGGAAATATTTCCCACAGTCAGGACATTCAAACGGTTTCTCCCCTGTATGAATTCTCTGATGCACTATAAGGTGTGAATTCGTCCAGAAGGATTTCCCACATTCATAGCATTCATAGGGTTTCAGTCCTGTGTGTGTCCTCTGGTGTTTGGTGAGATCTGACTTCTGGTAAAAAGTTTCCCGACATGCACTACATTGATAGGGTTTCTCCCCTGTGTGAATTCTGTGGTGTACCGTGAGGGTTGACTTGTGGCTGAAGGCTTTCCCACATTCGTTGCACACATACGGCTTCTCCCCTGTGTGTGATCTCTGATGTTTCGTGAGGTCCGACTTCTCCCAGAAAGTTTTTCCACATTCATTACACTGAAAGCGTTTCTCTCCCGTGTGCGTCCTTTGATGTCGAGTGAGGTGGGACTTATGCCAAAATGCTTTCCCACATTCATTACATTCAAAGTGTTTCTCTCCTTTATGAGTTTTCTGAAGTTGTGAAAGGCATGAGTCACCCCTGAATCGATCCTCACTCTCACTACACTCAGAGTGTTTCATAGGTGCCCCATGAGGTTTCAAAAGGGTAGACTTCATGCAAAAAGACTTCCCACAACCAGCAAGTCCACAGTGATTTTTCTCGGAAGCATTCGTGTGATGTAACAGGAAGGAGGAGTTAGGAAAGAAGGTTCTGCCATATCCAGTACATTCACAATCATTCTCTTCAGTGATCTCTCTCTTATATGTACTCAATATTGCCTTTCCAGGAAAGGTTTCTTGATACATGTTATATTCAAAATTTTGCTCGGCACTTTGAATCTTCTCATGATCAACAGGGTCCTCACCATGACTGAAAGTTTTCCCATTTTTAAAAAATTCGCTTTTCTTGCTAGTAGGAGTGTTCTCGTGTTTAATACTGAGCAGCAAGTTTCTACAGGCATTAAATTCATCAGTCTGTTTTCCTGAATGTCTTTTCTTATTGACACAGAATTCTGAAATACAACTGAAACTCATTCCACGTGAATCATACTGACAGACGGTTTCTCGAGAAGAAAATGAATTTGTGTCCAGGTTAAATGGTTTTCCTATTAAAACACCTCGCTCCTTGGTTAGTGTTTTGTTACTGATGAGTGCAACTTCCCACACAGGTTTACGCTGGTTTTCTTCTCTCCTTTCTTTCTTGTGATCAGTTTCCCAGACTTCTAAAGATAAGAAAAATTAGCCATACACATAAATACTAACACATTTCTCCTGGAATGCAACGTCTATACAAATGCCCTATGTTTTACTGGATTTTGATTTCTTGTCTAGTCTCCGGGGAAGATAATAACTGTAAGTATTTATTTTTTCTATTCAGTTTGACAGGAAAATACATAAATGAAAACAAGAAACAAAAACCCTGGCATGGCGGAAGAAAGAAATGAAATCGACTGTTACAAGCATACATCTGCATTCCAATGTCTGACGAGTAACGGCAGCCACTAAATTCTGAACGTCTCTATCTATCCTCCAAATACCTCTAAGGATCAAAATAAGGAGAGCAAATAAAATTACCAATCAACATCCATGTCTTCAGCATAACTGGGAAATACAAACCACTACTAACTTCAAATCACCACTGAAGAAATAAACACTTAAATATAGAAAGAACTGATCTAGAGCCCAAATCTGTGGAAGAGTCAGCTGAGGCCTGGCAACCACATGTAGAGGAAGAGACAGAGAGCTTAGACATAACTAAATGCAAATCACTCCCAAAAAGGGGAAGTCCCACCCTGAGAGGGAAAATACGGAGCTGATATCTTACTTCTGACAGCTGACAGTTCAGACCCCCGAGAACCCCAAAAGAAGGGACTTGTATGATATGGGAACTCCAGAGGTGAGGGCTGATCAGGGTCAGGAATACAACTGTAAGAAGGCCAGAGTGATCTTAGAACAGGACTCAAATTACAAGAACCTGCTTGTGAGCTGGACTGTCACCCTCCCAAATTCATATGTTGAAGACTTAATCCCCGATGTCACGGCACCTGGAGACAGAGCCTTTAAGGTTAATTAAGGTTAAATCACGTCATCAGGATGTAGCACTAATCAGACGGGAAAGACTCCCATATCACAAGCAGAAGAGATCCCTGCACTTGCTGGCTCTCTATGTGTGCAGAAAAAAAGCCATGTGAGAAGACAGTCAGAAAGTGCTGTCTGCAACCTGAAGAGAGAGGGCTCACCAGAGGGCACCTTCATCTTGGCCTCACAGCCTCCAGACTTTTGAAAAAGTAAGTTTCTGCTACTTCGGCCACCCAGTGGTGTTTGTTAGATCGGTCCAGGCAGACTAATAGAGAGCAAAAAGATAAAAGTGACTTGAATGAAATTTAATAAATAGCATGAAAAGAAGCATGACAACAGAGCAGAAAAAAGAATGACAATAAAACCGAAGAAAGAAAACTGGATCACAAAGAAAGTTCTAGGTTATAGCAGGTAATCTGCAAAATAATTAAAATACATAATTTAAAATAAAATTGTATGTATGATTTTAGTCTCTAAAGAGAAAAAAACGAAAGCAATGGAATAGAACTGTAACCTCAGAAAATTGCCCAGAAATAAAAGAAGACCTGACCCACATGTTTTAAGGACCAGTGTGACCCCAGGAAAACTACCTGGAACAGTTCTAAGACATGCTGAAATGAAACTGCCAAACCTTAAAAATGAAGAAATTTCCTCTGGGCAAAAAGATTTAAGTCTCAGTAAGCAAACAAAAATGCAGATATGGAAAGAGACTCTGTCACCAATAAACAAAGCGAGGCTCAGTGGAGCAACATTTTCAAGAAAAGACAAAGTAGAAGTCAAGGGTTTCATATCCAGCCACATGATCCTTTAAAATTATCCAGACTATGGGAAGAGGTCAGTAATATTAGATATTCAAGAAATCAGGTAATAATGTAATCATGGAACCTTTGAGAAGAAGACAAACTTCAAACAACCAAGATTTGATAGGACACACTGGCAGAAAAGCTGAGCAGTGTAGGTCTAAGACCAAAAGAAAGTTGAGAACAAGAACAAAAGAGTAATATCTAAATGTTACATATTCTAATGAAGGTGAAATAATGCAACTAAAAAGCCTACTAGAAACAGGAAAAAAGGGAAGAAATAAGAATAAGCTCAGAGAGAGACATAGAATAATCTAAAGGAGATCACTAAATGCTGAAAAATCAAATGGACGATTAAATATGGAAATGAGCAACTAAGGCCATTATGAAAGACATTAGTGTATAAGTAACTACTAAAACGAAACCATCTAAATTTTATAATTACTCCCTCCAAAATGATCAAGAAAAGAGACAATGATTCAGTAAATATGATACACTCATGAAATGTAACAAAATGACAGAAACGTGTCCAAACAGGACTCCTGTTAGTAAATGTGAATGGGCTTAACTCACCAATTAACAAAATGACTTCAGAGTCACAAATTCCCAATCTCTGCTGTAAAGAGGAAACACAGACAAAAAGTGACTCAAAAAACTAAAAAGAAAGGAATAGGCAATATTATTCCAGGCAAAAAGAAACAATAAGGAAACAGATACAATCTGGTTATCAGGAAGGACAGAAAACAAAACTAAACACAATACGTTCCAAGGTTAAATTCACAAGTCTGAATGTACAAATAACAGTGAGGTGTATCAAAAAACCAAACGACCTTCATGAAGCAGAACTCAGAGAAGCAAGGAAAAAATAAAACACACTGATAAAAAGAGTATGTCAAGACAGGCCAGAAGACACAAAGTCGGGGGTGTAGAAGGCACGACGACATCAGGAAGACATGTATTATGACCCATCTGTAATTTCCTGATATTACAACTTGTGATACAAAATACACTTATAACTCAAGGGTGCACAAAACATTTTAAAAAAACAACATGAAAAGGTACTATGCTCAAGGAACAATGCGCTAAAACTAGAACTTATTAGGAAAGAACAAGCTTTTCTTCAGGACTTCAAAACCAAGGAACTCTCTAGTAAACTGCTCTTTGGTGAAAAAGGAAACAAACCAAAGCTGAAGTTCTAAACCAAAAAAAAAACTAGTGAAAATATTACTTACGAGTATATGTAGCACACACATACTGATCAGAGATTTCATAGCATTAAATGTTTTATACTGGTGAAAAAGAATGAAAAATAAGTAAATCCTTACCTCAAAAAATAAAAAGACTAGGAAAAGGCGACAGTAATGTAAAAGAAAAAAGCATAAAACATAAAAGAGATAAGAAAAGTAGAAACAGATAAATACAAGAATAAATTTAAAATAATACAGATAAGGGGGCCTGGCTGGCTCAGTCGGCTTAGGGTCTAACTATTGATTTTGGCTGCGTTTATGATCTGACACTTCATGAGTTCGAGCCTGCTGTGCTCTCAGCACAGAGCCTGCTTGGAATTCTCTGTCCCTTCTCTGCTCATGCGTGTGCGCACTCTCAAAATAAATAAGCTTAGAAAATAGTAATACAGATAAAACTTTTCTTTATCTTTAAGGTCCAGCAGTTTCACTAAACGATGTCTTAGAGTGAACCATTCCAGGTCAGTTTTCCCAGGTTCCTGATGGTCCCTCTGAAAATGTGGATCAGGTCTTTTATTTTTGGACAGTTTACTTAGAAGTTAATGAAACAGAAACATAAAAACAGTAGAACAAGTGTTAAGTCAAAAAGCTGGTTCTTTGGGGGGCGGGGGGGTGCCTGGCAGGCCCAGATGGTAGAGTGTGCAGCTCTGGGGCTTGGGGATGGAGTCTGAGTCCCACTTGGGTGTAGAGATGAATAAAGTCCTAAAGAAAAAAAAGCTGACTCTTTGAAAAATAACAAAGGAGGCAAATCATAGACTAACTTCATCAACAAAAACAAGGGAATGAAATCCCAACTGTGCAAATCGAGAAACAATTAAGGAAGAAACAATCATTGAAATATGGTATGAAAAAATCCTAAAGGCTACTTTCGTTCAACTTTATATACAACTGAAAGAAATGTAATAGATAATTTACTAACAAAATACCACTTGTCAAAATTTACCTTGGTAGAGACAAAATGTAAATAGAACAATTTCCACATCAGAAACAGAAAATACAGAGTTTGCCTCAGCCATAAAATACTCACTTGCATCATTTTCACCTAGATTTACAAACTGTTATTTTTTTGCCATATTTGCTTTACCTTTCTCTATATAAAGCCTTCTTGACCATGAACTATTTGGGTTAAATGCAGATATCATGACCTATTATTTCAAATATGTCAGCATGGATCTCCTAAGAGGGAAGACACGATCACGCTCCAGAAAACTGTCCGATGACACTGTATCATCCATCATAAAATCCATTCAAGAGAAGCAACAGATTGAAAATATCTATGTGCTTTTCGGCCACACAAATCCCCTCCCTTCGCTTGTAAAATCCTCCATCATTAGAGGTTTAGAGGTATAGCTATCATGAAAATGGGTTTCATCAAAATTGTCTTTAAAAATTTTCCACACAGGTTCTGAAATTTGCGTACCTCTGAGGTATGCCTGTAATGTCTTTCTCTAGTTTTGGTATTAGGAAAATGCTGGACCCAAAGAATGAATTAGTATGTCTTTCTCCTGGATTTTCTGGAAGAGTTTGGTAAAATTGGTGTTATTCCACACGTGGCAGAACTCACTAACGAAGCCCCTGTACCTGGGTCTTCTTTGTGGAATGGTTACCTGTTTCTTCTGAAGCGAGCTTTGGTATTTATTTCTTTGAAGAAAACTGTCCTTTTCGTCTAAATTGTTGAAGTCATAAAGTTAGGGGCATAGTATCTCATCTGACTTGTAATATCTGTAGAATCTTTGGTGATACTGCCATCCCTATTCTTGATACTAATAATTTGACTCAGGGTGCCTGGATGGCTCAGTCGGTTAAGCATCTGACCTAGGCTCAGGTCATGATCTCATGGTTCGTGAGTTCCAGCCCACCGTTGGGGTGCTCTGTGCTGACAACTCAGAGCCTGGCGCCTATTTCGGATTCAGTGACTCCCTCTCTTTGAAACTCCCCCACTCGCTCGCTCGCTCACAAATAAATGGACGTTAAAAATAATAATTTGTCTCCTCTAGAAGCCTGTCAACTTTACTGATCTTAAAGAACTAGCTTTTGGTTTCACTAATTTTCTCTTTTATTCTTCTGATCTAAAATACATTACTTAACATCTTATTCTTTATTGTTTCCTTTCTTCTGCTTTCTATCAATTTAATTTGCTCTTTTTTTCCTACATTCTTAAAAGGGAAGCAGCTGAAGCCATTAATTTGTGATGTTCCTTTATCCGACACAAATTTCATACGTGTTAGATATATGTTTGTGTACACACACACACACAAAATCTAGCATGTATGAAACATATACATCATATGCTAAATATGCATTATTTATAATACATATTCAATATAAAAGAAATTTCGCATATGTATTTGTGTTAGAGATATATACATACACCAAAAAATGTATTTGTGTTGCATAAGAAAAGTCTCAATTACCTCAGCTGTTTCCCCCTTATAAAATTAGAAAACAGAAAACTAAACCCAAAAGTAAGAAAAGAGGGGCCCCTGGGGGGCTCAGTCAAACATCGGACTATCGATCTCAGCTCATGTCTTGACCTCAGCCTCATGAATTCAAGCTCCCCATTGGGCTCTGCATCGGGATCCCCGTTGGGCGTGAAGGCAGACAAGTTAACACAGAGATCAGTGAAACAGACTGTTAATCAGGGTTCTCCAGAGAAACAGAGCCAGTAACTATATGTATGTGTGAGAGCTACACAGACAAAGGAAGAGGTTTATTAAAGGAACTGGCTTTTGTAGTTATGGAGACCAAGAGGTCCCACAGTCTGCTGTCTGAAAGCTGGAGAACCAGGAAAGCCAGTGGTATAATTCATTATTGAGTCTCTACATTCACTCTAAGACATGCCTTATTTTTGCCAGAAATTCCCAGAAAGGCCAAATTTCCTCCTGACTATCATAAATTCCTGCCACCAGATCTGTTTCTTAAGGGCCTTTTAAAGACAGGCACTCTGTAAAAATTGGGCGCCTGGGAGGCTCAGTCAGTTAGGCGTCCGACTTCAGCTCAGGTCATGATACCGCAGTCCCTGAGCTCCAGCCCCGCATCGGGCTCTGTGCTGACAGCTCAGAGCCAGGAACCTGCTTCGGATTCTGTGTCTCCCTCTCTCTCTGCCGCTGCCCTGCTCGTGTTTTCTCTCTCTCTCTCTCTGTCAAATAAACTAAAAACAAAGGGACCCACATTTACAGAATAAAGGGAGGTACTGGTGGTACATCATTACACAGAAAACGTAATAAACAGAAAACCATGAAATGAAAACTCTGAATTTGAATTTACAATAACTACACTGGAAATTCATTAGATGGTTCAACAGCTGACTGAAGCTTATAAAGAATTAGTAAGCTTGTAGATATAATACAATCTAAACAACAGAAAGAAATAAGAATGAAAAAACTGATAAAGGCCTCAAATAAGTGAAAGATCCCATTATCTGCACCGACATATTCATAAGGGGAATACCAAAAGAAAAGAAGAAAGGGTAAGAGGCAGAAAAATTATTCAACACAGTTATGGTGAAATCTTGCAAATTTAGAGAAAAACAATATGCAAATTCAAGATGATAGATAACCTCCACGTGCTGTAAACAGAGATCTACATCAAAATGCATCACAGTAAAAATACTAAAAAACAAAGATGAAAGAAAATCTCTTAAGAATCAAGAGAACTACAACATATCACATACAAGGGAGCTCCAGTAACAGCTGACTCCTCATCAGAGACACACAATCCAGGAGGTAGAAGAACAGTCACTGTGCTAGGGGAAGAACACAAAACAAAACAAAACAAAAAAACCCAAACTGTCAACCAAAATAGCACTGCTTTCAAAACTGATGGTGATATAAATAAACCCATAGATTCCCAGTCATTACTTCAAATCCACAAAGATTGTAGGTAAAAGTAACTGTGTTATTTGAAAAGACAAAATAGGGGCACCTGGATGGCTCAGTTGGTTAAGCAGCCAACTTCAGCTCAGGTCACGATCTCACAGTTCATGGGTTCGAGCCCCACATCAGGCACTGTGCTGACAGCTCAGAGCCTGGAACTTGCTTCGGATTCTGTGTCTCCCTCTCTCTCTGACCCTCCCCTGCTCATGCTCTGTTTTTCTCTGTCTCAATACATTAAAAAAAATAAAAAAAATAAGACAGAATAAAGACGTATTTCTTCTCCTAACCATTTGACCAAGGCCATGCAACAATCAACATGTATATAAATACAATGTTGGGTCTGTAACCCATAGAAATTAAATATTTTTGACAATAAGGCAAAACAAGGCAGAAAAATGAAGGTAAACTAGGGTAAGGAAATGACCCTGGATGGGAATCTGAATCCACAGTAGCAAATGAAATGAAGCAGAAATGGTGAATAAGAAAGTTCAAATAACAAACTCCACAAAGAGATATGTGCTATCCTTTCTCCTCTCAGTTTCTCTAAAAGAAATCCAATTATATAAAGTAGTAATTCAACAATGTATTGTTAGGCTTTAAATATATACAGATCTACCATGTACAAAAGTAGTGTCACAAACACAGAGTAGAAAAAATAGAATTACATATGAATGACCTTTCTATATTTCACTGTAGAGAGGGAGTAAGTAGAGTCTGATAAGGTGAATTTCTTAGATACATTTTATAACAACCATTATGAAAATAAGTGAAATGGTCACTGTAGAAATTAAAATATGCTAAAACATTCACTTATGAAAAGGAAGACAATAATATAAAAGAACTACAGGTTCAAAAAGGCATAAGGCAGATAAATGTCAAAACATAAAATTGCAAGAGTAAATCCAGCCCTATCAATAACAACAGAAAACTGGGAATGGATTTAGAAATCCCATCAAAAAGCAGCAATTGTAAGGTAGTAGAAAATATGTAAATCCAAACACATGCTGTCTAGAAAAGACACACTTAGATTCAAAGACACAGATAGGTGGAAAATTTTAAAAGCAAAGAATGATCTATCAAGTATACAACACCAATAAGGCTACTATCAGACAAAAGACATTTTAACACAAAATACGTTATTAGAGATAAAGTGGGAAATTATATAATGAAAATAGTCCATCACTAAAGGAGACATAAATTCAAGCAATTATACGCTGCTAATGATGAGTCACAAGCAAATAGTGACAGAATTTAAAGCAAAAATACACACATCAACAGTAATTAGAGACTTTAACATCCCACTTTAAGTAATGGATAAAACAACTCATAGAATACAAATAAGGGGGGGAGGAGATAAAAATAACACTATCAAGAAACCAAACTAACAAATATATATAAGACAATCCACTCAAAAAGAGCGGAAAACCCATTCTTCAGAAGTACACATGAAAGGTTCTCCAGAAGAGATTTTAAAAGGTTCTCCCACCAAAATGAAGGAAATTATAAATCGATCACATAAAGGAAGTTTGAAAATTCACAAACAGGAAATTAAATAACACATCTCTGAATAAAATAAAGGGAAAAAATATCCAGGAAACTTAAGAAAACGCTTTCAGTAAAAATGAAGACCAAATACACCATAAGTTACAAAACACACAGAAAACAGTACTTAGAAGACAATATATCCTCCAATAATCATATTAAAAAAGAATGATCCAAAATCGACAACCTGCCTTGTACACCTGAGAACAATGGGAAAAAAAGGAATATAAATCCAAAGCAAGCAAGGATGGGAAATGAGAGACAAGAACAAATTAATAAACCAGAAAAGAAAGGCAACAACAGATGACTCTTTTAAAATATCAATAAACCTGACTCACCTGTATTTAGGCTGACATGGAAATAAGAGACAATAATAGTCAAATTACTAAAGTTATGGGCGCCTGGGTGGGTCAGTCGGTTGAATATTTGACTCCTGATTTCGACTCAGGTCATGATCTCACGATTTGTGGAATGGAGCCCTGCTTTGGGGTCTGACCTAGCAGCGTGGAGCCTACTTAGGATTCTCTGTCTCCCTCTCTCTCTCTCTCTGCCCCTTCCCTGCTCACTTTTCATGAACACTCTCTCAAACATAAATAAATTAAAAAAAATAAAATACCATTCTCAAACTCCACCAAAAACAGAAGAGGAGGGAACATTTCCAAACTCATTTTACAAGGCCAGCATTACCATCATACCAAAACCGGGCAATGATGCTGCAAGAACAGAACATTACAGAATATCCCTGATGAACACAGATGCAAAAAAACCTCAAGAAAATATTAGCAAACTGAACACAACAATACACTAAAAGCAACATATACCGTAACCAAGTGCAATTTATTACAGGTATGCAAGGATGGTCCAACATCAACAAATCCGTCAATGTGACACACCACATTAACAAAATAAAGGATAAAAATCATGAGGTTATCTTTCAAAACGGTGGGGTGAAAGGGAACATACCTCAACATAATAAAGGCCATATATGAAAAACCCACAGCTAACGTCATACTCAATGGTGAAAAACTAAAAGCTTTTTCTCTAACATCAAGAAAAAAAACAAGGATCTCCATTCTTCCCACTTTTATTCAACACAGTAATGGAAGTAAGGCCTAGCTGCAGCAATCAGAAAACAAAAATAAATAAAAGGTATCCAGGTTGCTAAAGAAGTGAAAGTATCGCTATGTGGAAAAGTCACATAATATATCAAAACCCTAAAGACTCCACCAAAAAACTATTGGAACAGATGTATAAATTAGGTAAAATTGCAGAATAAAAACAAAATCATGATATACATGTGGAATATTATTCAGTCATAAAAGATAAAGAAATCTTGCCATTTGGGGACACCATGGATTGATCCTGAGGGCATTATGCAAAATCAAAGAAGTCAGACAAAGGAAGACTAATACTGTATGATCTCACTTACATGGAATGTGAAAAATGGAAAACACAAACACAGTGATCTTACAGATCCAGGGAACATACTGGTGGTTGCCAGAGTTATGGGTTTGGGGGTAGGTGAAATGGGTGTGAGTGTGTGTGTATCAAAACGATGTATCCTGAAAACCACACACACACACACACACACACACACACACCCTTTTCAACAACTGATGCCAAGGCAATGAGATATCTACATGCAAAACAATTATACCCTTTTCTTACACAATACACAAAAATGGGTAACAGACCTAAATATAACAACTATTTCCTTAAGGAAAATGTAGGAGTGAATCTTTGTGTCCTTGGGATAGACACAGCCCTTGCAGATACAACACCAAAACCAATAGTGACAAAAGATAGAACTGTACTTTGTGAAACAAAAAACTCCTTTGCCGCAGAGCACACAGCCAAGATAGTAAAATGACAACCCAGAAACGAGAGGAACTATTTGCAAACTATCTACCTAATTAGAGATTGATACACAGAATATGGAAAGAACTCTTACAACTCAACAATAAAAAGTCAACTACAACTAAAATATTAACAAGGCAAATGACTTCTGAATATTAAGCTTGTATCAGCAACCTTGCTATAAATGACTTGTAGGAGTGTGCCATTTCCTAAGGATTCTTAAATAATCAAATCTCTTCAAGAAAAGAAGTTTTATTTCTTCCCTTCATATTCCTGTTTTATTGCATTACCTAGGATTTCTACTCAGATGTCAAATTAGAGTGGCGAAACTGGACGACCCTGACTTGCTCCTGATCTTAGAGAGAAAGCATCTAGTTTCTCTTAATTATATATGATGCTAACAGATTTTTTGGTAGATGTTTTTAATCAAGTTGAGAAAATTCTCTATTTCTAGTTTGCTGAATTTTAATCATGAATGGGTAGTGGATTCTGCTAAATGCTTCTTCTGCATCAACTGATAGGATCATACAATTTTTCTTTCTGCAGCTGACTGATGGGATGGGTTATATTAATTGATTTTGAATGCTGAATGAGGCTTACATGTTTGGAATCAATCCTTATTGGTCATGATACATAATTCTTCTCATACACTGTTAGACTTTGGAGTCTTGCATCTATATTCATAAGAAATATTTGTAGTTCTTCTTACAAGAGTGACCATCTGCTTTTGGGATTAAGGAAACAATTATTTGGCCTTAAAGAAAGAGTGGGAAGGTTCCCTCGAACTATGAATCATCCTTAGGAATCTACAAAAAAGCTACTCAAGGTAATGGTTTCAGAAAAGCTGTAAGCTACAACATAACCACCCCCAAATCAGGTGGGTTTCTATGCAACTGCAATCAACAATCTGAAAGTAAATTAATAAAGCAACTTTATGTATAACAGCATCTTTGTCACCCTACGGTGGATTACACTGATGGGTTTTGGAATGTTGAACCACTGTGGCATACTCGGAATACATCCCATTCGGTCACGGTGTAGGAGTCTGTTTATACATGGCTGTTCTCTACATGCTAATATTTTGTTAAGTAATTGTGCTAGTAACTACTTATGGTATTTCCAAGTGTACCACTTCATACATTTTTTTAGTGGTTGTTCTAGGTATCTGAGTCCATTTCTAGGTAAAAGACACATTTATAATTTATCACAGTCTTCTCAGATCAACATTTTACCACTTCAAGGAAAATATAACACTTAAATTCCATCTTAAACTTTATTCTATCTTTTAAATGTAATTATATTATTGTCTCCACACATAGAGCATCAAATCATGTGGGGAATAAGCTTAGGGATCCCCAGGCTTATACCAGTGGGTTAACAAGGCATAGAGAAATAAAAAGCCATAGGATGCTCACCCCCAAGTTTGGGTAAACATGGTTGGCACCCCGAGAATAGGACGGGGCAGAGGCACTCTGAGAATAGAGAGGGAAGGGTAAAGGCCCAAAATAGGAACGGGCACAAAGGCTCCCAATACAAAGGTGTATGAGGTAAGCAAGCTTAGGCATGCAGGACAAAAGTGCCCCCCAATTTAGTCCTATAGCAGAGAAGCTGCGTTCACAGGAGACAAGGGCCAAGCTAGGCAAAACAAGTAAATCGGACCATAGACCACTGCACTGCAGGCGAAGCCGCCCAGAGCGAAGTGGGTTAACAAAAGAAAAGACGCCTTGTCAACCCTGAGGTTATTTCCTCATCTGTCTTCTCCCCTAGGCGAGCTCAGATAAAGCGAAGATAAACGGACACAGCGCCTCCTATCTGACCTATCTGACGTTGACAACCATCTGCCCATCTGCCCGACGCCAGGGTGTTGTTTTATATTGACCCAAATTCCAAACACTGTATATCCTCAACACCCCCCTTTCTCCCTCACGTCCCCAGATTAATGTTCACAGTTTCTTTGCCTCTTTGTGCACGCCCATCACGTTTGTAAGCCTTCTGATCTTAATAAATATGGGGCAAGGACCCTTATTTTGAGGTTCTTTTCTTTTCCCAGATATTAGCCATCTCTCTCTCCTATTTTTTAATCCTGCACCCTGCTCTCTTGCTAAGACAAGAGAGACCTTTAGACCCAGAGTCTACAAAAAATCATAGGATATTTCTAAATTTTGCTTCAACAATCAAATGTGATTTCCGAAACTCATGAAAAGGAAATTCCATTATATTTACCCTTACTTTTGCCACTTCCAATGTACTTTTCTGAAGTTCCAAATTTCTTGTGATATTTCCTTTCTATTCAGAGAACTTCTTCTAGCCATTTTTTTTATGTTTTTTATTTATTTTTGAGAGACAGAGAGACAGCACGAGCAGGGGACGGTCAGAGAGAGAGGGAGATACAGAATCTGAAGATAGGCTCCAGGCTCTGAGCTCGCTGTTTGAGCACAGAGCCGACGCAGGGCTCGAACCCACGAACTGTGAGATCATGATCTGAGATGAAGTCAGACGCTTAACGGACTGAGCCACCCAGGCGCCCCCCTCTTGCCATTTTTAAAAGCTAAGTTTGCTAGGGGCACCTGGGTGGCTCAGTCGACTGGTGGAGCGTCCAACTTTGGCTCAGGTCATGATCTCATGGTCCATGAGTTTGAGCCTCCCATCAGGCTCTGTGCTGATAGCTCAGAGCCTGAAGCCTGCTTTGGATTCTGTGTCTCCCTTTCTCTCTGCTCCTCCCCTGCTTGTACTCTATCTCTCTCTCTCAAAAATAAACAAACATTAAAAAAAATTTTTTAATATAAATAAAAGTTGTTTGCTAACATTTTCTCTTAGTTTTCCTTTGTATGATATCTGCAGCTCTCCTTTCATGAATGTATGTTCACAAGACACAAGAGTTTTGTTTGACAGTTCTTTTCTTTCAGTATGCAGAATAAAAGGTATTATTTCCCCCTAGTTCAATGGTTTCGGCTGAAACGTCCACTATCATTTCCAAAGAAAAGGAGTTGTTTCTCTCTGGCTACTTTGAAACTTTTCTCTCTTTTGTCTTTAGAAATTTAATCATGACAAGCCATTAGCGTGGATCCCTTTGGATTTATCTTAGAGTTTATTCAGATTCCTCAATGAGTACTTTTATGTCTTTTGATGATTTTGGAACGTTTCAACCATTATTTTTTAAATATTTGAAGTCCCAACCTCTCCTCCCTTTCTGTTACTCTTATTCCAGACACAGAGAGAATCCAACCTCTTCTCATTACCTCCATGCCTTCCAATCTGGACTAACTGATCATTATCACCCTTAAGGAAAACAAGCATCCTCCAGTGAACTCTCTAGTGCTTATGTGTTTCCCAATATTTTCTCAATAGAGGTGAGAAAGATCTTATGAACATAAACCAAACTCTGCTTATTTACCAAAATACACTAATAAGAATAAAATTTAAATCTTTAATAAGATTGATGAGATTTGTCTTATGTACCACAGCTGCCTAACATCATTTCCTGTCCCACAGCAATCAATCACTCCCCTTTGGCCACTGTGACTTTTTTTTTTTTTTTTTTTTTTTTTTTTTTTTGCTATTTCCAAAAAAACACCAAGCACATTCCTGCTCAGTGGCTTAGCGGGTGCTATTCCCCTTGCTAAGAAGAGGGAGAAACCTCCCAGGTCACACAATCGTTCACTCAAATCCTGCTCTAATGGTGCTGAGCTCCGCACTTAAGGTCACCCCAGACTACTCTTCTTAAAGCAACACAGTTTAACTCTGCTCTAATGTCTATGATCATTTTTACCACTACACAGCTTTAATACACAGAAGTATCTGTTTTTAGTGCTTTTTAAATTTGTAATTGACACGTAACTGTATAAATTTAAGGTGTACATGTTAACTTGATGCCTTTATATACTGTATTATGACTGCTACAATACTGTAGCAATAATTAACACTTTTTTATGTTACACAATTCTCATGCCTTATTAGTGATTGGAATGATTCAGTTCTGGTGTCTTAGCAAGTGCAATTATTACAATATGATATTGTCTGCATTCTTTATTTGGTATCTTTCATCTCTAGGGCTTATTTAGTACTCTTTCCAATTTTGTATCATCTCTCCTTTCCCATACCCCCATCCCCTGGAAACCACATGACCCTCTGCTATAATGAGTTTGGCTTTTCCATATTCCAGATATAAGTGACACCATCTGTCTTTAACTGAAAGTGGCAGGATGTCCTTTCTCCTGACTGAATAATAATACTCTATTTTCTTTCTTTATCTATTCACGCACTCACCAGCACTTAGGTCGTTTCCAGATCTGGCTATTGTGAATAATGCCTTGATAAACACGAATGTGTATATTCTCTTTGATATCCTGTTTCCATTTTCTTTGGGGGTATGTTCCGAGGTGGAACTGCTGGATCATAGAACGGTTCTATATTTAAATTCTTGACGAATCTCCACACCCTTTTCCACGGTAGTTGAACCAATTTACATCACCACCACCGACAGTGCACAAGAGTTCCCTTTTCTCCACATCCTCGCCAACACTTGTTATCTCTTATCTTCTTGGTACTAGTCATTCTAAATGGTGTGATGGGTGGTTCTGATTTGAATTTCCCTGATGTTAGTGACACTGACCATCTTTTCACATATCACTTGGCCATTAGTTACTTGTATAAAATCACTACACATTATTTCTTTCACTACTATGGCATTTAGACAACAGCAAGCACTCAAAAATTATTTGAGTCAAAAAATGAGTGTATGAAAGAATGCCTGGTAACAGCTGGAATGCAGAGCAAAGGAGATGTGGTCAGCAGCAGAAACTGCTTTGAGAAACACAGACTAATGCAGGAAAACTACAGCAAAGAGGAGAAAGGCAAAGACTGGTCAGTGGACAAATGTAAAGTAAGAATGATAAATATTCAAAACATGAATCAAAAGGGAAAACATTTTTTGTGACATCAGAATGTGGAGATTTGGTTCAAAAACCAGAATTCTGTCACTTCCAAGGATTATGACTTCTAAAGAGATTTTCTTGAAAAAAACATTCCAAAGCTGTCAACCCCTGGGTTAACCGTGGGAAGATAAAAAATGTCCTGATATTCATCTGTGTGGTAAATTTCAACTCGCCTGGGAGGCTCCTGCTTGGGAATTCTTCCTCTGATATCCATGGCTCCTCTCCTTGCTCCAGCCTGAAGATCACGTCCGGTTTGGTAGCACAATACCCTGTCAAAATGAATTTAGGATTCAGACCCGGTGGCCTAGTCTCAGGGCCTCTGAAAGAGGAGGAAGCAGCTGGAGCTGCTCCGTCAAGATGCCACTGAACAGTCCCCCGGAGAGGTGAACACAAATATCTTCCTGGGGCCCAAAAGTGATCAATCACCAGGGATTCCTGAAACCAATCTTAAGTATCATTCAACGTGACACAGCCCATATGCTCATAATTAACACAACTACAACACATTACTTGGCATTACATGAAAACAGCCCTTACCCACTGAGACTAGGTGGCTGTAGTTCTCCAGCATCACGTCCCTGTACAGGGACCTCTGATTTGAGTCCAGGCACTGCCACTCCTCCTGGGTGAAGCCCACGGTCACATCCTTAAATGATACAGATCCCTGGAATTTCTCTTCAACCTGAAATGTTCAGAATTGGGTCACATGGAAAAAGCTGTATGGGAACCAATCCTTCTCATGATTACCAAAATGGTTTCCAGAGGGTCTGTTTGGCTTTCTGCTTTGAGGGATGACGAGAAATCCAACAGAAATAGTATGCCATTGCTTCAAGGTATTATTAATGTAAAAAATGATCAAATCCCACAATGTATCTG
The DNA here is from genome assembly GCA_028646485.1 of Cryptoprocta ferox. Taxonomy (NCBI): domain Eukaryota; kingdom Metazoa; phylum Chordata; class Mammalia; order Carnivora; family Eupleridae; genus Cryptoprocta; species Cryptoprocta ferox. Next base: position 9,627,244 of record CM053561.1, read on the forward strand.
GAACTATTCCAATTCTGAGAAATGCTAAGCTTAATGAAAATATTCTTGCACTCAAATAGCACACAATCTGATAAGAAAACATGCAGTAACAGATTACAATTGTTAAGGTGAAGTATGCACAAGATAGACTAAAATAAATGAGCAGCAAACTTAGTTCTCTTTTGAGCTCACTGAAGAAGGACTGATGGATAACAGTAATCCGGTGCTCTCATGAACACAGGGCTGTGGTACAAGGTGCCAGCAGAGACGGGGCTCCTCTAACATGTTCAGGAAATGAGAAGAGGGCAAACAGCAGAGGAAAAGTTGAGAATCCAGCCCAGATTTGTGATGACAGAAAGGGCCAGAATAGAATTCATGGAATGGATCACAGAGTAATTTTAGACCAAGTCTTCAAAGCGTTAAGATCAGTTTCTACCTTAAAAACTATTTTTTTAATGTTTTTATTTATTTTTGAGAGAGAGAGACAGAGACAGAGACAGAGTTCGCGAGCGAGCAGGGGAGGGGCAGAGAGAGAGGGAGACACAGAATCTGAAGCAGGCTCCAGCCTCTGCGCTGTCAGCACAGAGCCCAATGCGGGGCTCAAACCCACAAACCATGAGATCATGACCTGAGCCGAAGTCAAACGTTTAACTGACTGAGCCATCTGGATGCCCCTGAAAGGCTATTTTTGAGGACTACAGAAGTTTATGTTTATGAATTACAGAAATACACTATCAATACGTTTTGTTACACATTTTTATTTTATTCTCCATTTTAAAAAAGTAAAAGCCTAAGGGCACCTGGTGGCTGAGTTGATTAAGCACCCAACTTCAGCTCAGGTCATGATCTCCAGGTTCAGTTTGAGCCCCACATCAGGTTCTGTACTGACAGCATGGAAGCCTGCTTCGGATTCTGTGTCTCCTTCTCTCCCTGCTCCTCCTACACTCGTGTTCTGTCTCTCTCCCTCTCTCAAAAATGAACATTAAAAAAAATTTTTTAAACATGTAAATAAATGTTTCTATCTGTTGATGCAATGACATATTGTGAGTATACATGCTGAGGTTCCTTACGTATCGGAGGTGGGAGAGTACACTGAGACGTAACAGAAGTTTATGAAGAAGTAAGGTGGAGCAAGATGATAAAATCAGCAGCAAACAAAGGTCTTCTTGAGTCATTTCCAAGACCAGTAGGCACCTAATGAACCACTTACAACACTTCTGGTACCATTTCTAGCAATCAGTTCTCACATTTCAAGTAGGAAATTGGCAGAAGAGGCAACTTCCAGTAGACTCGGACTCGAGAGATCTCAAACTGCATATTCTCCAAATGAACTATTCTATACAGATCCCAAGTGTAAATCCTTATTAGCTTATATGATATCAGTACCTACAACATAAAGGTGTAGGACTGCATTAGCTAATCCCAAAAACTTAGTTAACATATTATCCAGGCACATGATCAGAATTCCCCAATCAAGAGGTATATTCGATTCCAAATAATTCCTGATACACCAGCTCTGTCTTTGAATGAAACTGTTTCAAGAAATATTTTTAGGTTTATTTACTTGTTTTGAGAAAAAAAAAAAAAAACATGATCAGGAGGAAGAGCAGAGAAAAAGGGAGAGAGAGGATCCCAAGCAGGCTCCATGCTGTCAGTGTGGAGCCCGAAGCAGGGCTCAATCCCAGAACTGTGAGATCATGACCTGAGCCGAAAACAAGAGTAGGATGCTAAACCAATGAGCCACCAGGTGCCCCATGAAACTGTTTAAAAAATAATATTAAAAATATTCTTCATTAAGGAAAACAAAATACATCAGATGACTTCCACAAAATACAGGATAGCAGAAGATGACTGAAGTAAATGTAAAGGTCAAATTACAGTAATAATAAAAGTCCTTTTATATGTTGTAAGAGGATTTTAAACCCTAACCACAATTTAAACTTAAATGATAATTAATATTGGACTAACAGTTAAATACTGAACCACTCCAGAAGGAGTGAACTTTAAAAGCGTATCATCAAAGGTCACTTGACAAATCGTACCCCTGACAAAATATTTGCCTCGCCTCCCCAGTATGCCCAGCCCCTACAGGTGCATTACAACTCCTGCCCACTGACATCAAACTAGGCCGTGTGACTTGCTTTGGCCAATGAAAAGTGCTACAAGGGAAATGTGCCACTTCAGGCACAAGTTTTGAGAACCATCATCCCTCATCCTTGACCCCACAATGAATAGCACATGGAGCAGAGCCACATCTTAGCCCTAAGATCACAGACATAAGCAAAAAATAAATTTAGGAATTCTACGTTATAAGACTATTGCATTCTAAGCTGAATGATTCCGTGTTGAAAAAATAAAACAAAACAATACAGTAACACACAAATGAACAACGTGTAGAGGCCACTTTCAGGCAACACACTTCAGCAATCAAAGCTTGAGCAAGACAAAAGGACCCACGGCAACCACAACCACCGACCGCCAAGCTGATATGAACAGGCTCATTCAGCCATGGGGCCTAACTAACTGACCAAATAGGCTGCTCACAGCAGGCACAGTTCCTAAGATTACAAAAAAAGGGAAAAAAGTTATAGTTACTCTAGAACTGTAGCCCCTCACCACCACCTAGGAGCAGACAGTCTCTCCTTTGCCAACTGCCCGCTGCTCCCTTGCAGGGAATTCAGTAATCGTCTATCTCTTTTGTTCCGTCTTGAGTGGATTCTTCACGGGCCCCACCACCAGCCTCCACGCAATCAGGGCGCCTCACACAACCAAGGAAAAGTATAGTGAATAAATACATTGTCAGATGGAAGAACTAAAGCCAAATAAGAACAAATACAAATGGGTTAAATCACCCAATACAAAACACAATAATGTTATTTAGGCTTGAAAATCTTGTCTTTTCCTTTTTTTAACCAAGAAAAAAAATGAGGAAAACAAAACAGGATCCCCACCGTAGAACTTATAGTAATGTCAAAATCACATGAGTTTCTTTTAATGCCCTCCACAGTTCTAGGAGTTTCTCCTTATAAAGACCGATGTCTCATTCTTAGAATCCTCAGCATCTGACACACATTAGGACACATACTATTCATACATGGTTGATGAATGAGTGAATGAAGGCCTAATTAATGTACATTACAGGGAGTACCAATTGCGGTGAAAGGGAGACTTATTTCAGCAATAAAAACAGTTGCAGTCAAATGGAACAGAGACCTCAGAATAAACCCACGAGTATATAGTCAACACAATGGGGAAAGATGGACTCTTTGGTAAATGGTGGTGGGAAAACAGGATAACCTACATGCAAAAGGATTAAACTATATCCCTATCTTACACCACTCATACAAATTAACTTGAAATTAATCAGACTTAAACATAAGAACTGATACCATACAATTCCTAGAAGAAAACAGGGAAGAAGCTCAACATTGTTCTTTGCAATATTCTTTTTTAGATGAGATGCCAAAAAGCAAGGCAACAAAAGCTCACACAAGTAATGGCTTCACTGAACTTAAGAGCTCTGCACAGCAAACAGTCCATAAATTGAAAAGTAACCTACAGAATAGGAAAAAATATCCACAAATCATGTATCTGATAAGAGGTTAATATCCAACATATACAGACTCATACAAATCAAAACCCAAAAAAGCAAATAATCCAATTAAAACGAGCAAAAAAGGGGCACCTGGGTGGCTCAGTCAGTTAAGCCTCTGACTTCAGCTCAGGTCTTGATCTCTGCATCCGGCTCTGTGCTGACAGCTCGGAGCCTAGAGCCTACTTCAGATTCTGTGTCTTCCTCTCTCTCCTCCTCCCCTGCTCATGTGCGCGTGTGCGCGCGCTCTCTCTCTCTCAAAAATAAACAAACATTTAAAAAATTAAAAAAACAAAATAAAATAAAATCAGCAAAGGACCAGAATAGACATTTTCCCAAAGACATACAAATGGCCAATAGGTATATTCAAAGGTGCTCAATATCATGAATCACCAAGGAAATGCAAATCAAAACCACAATGAAATATCACTTTCACACCTCTTGGAACGTCTATTAACAAAAAGACAAGAGATAACAAATGGCAAGAATGTGGCATGAAGGGAACCCTTGTTCACTGTTGGTAGGAATGCAAACTGGTGCCGCCACTTTGGAAAGCACTATGGTGGTCCCTCAAAATATTAAAAATGGAACCACCATAAGATTCAGCAATCCCACTTCTAGGTATGAATCTACAAGAAACGGAATCAAAACTGAAAAAGACACTTGTAATCCCGTTCACTGCAATATTATTGATAATAGCTGAGGCACGACACAGCCTAAGTGTCCATCAACAGAGAAATGTGATAAAGAAAATGTGTATATATGTATGTATACACACACACACACATATAGACACACCCCCTCACACACAGAATACCATTCAACCATAAAAACAAAGGAAATCCTGCCATTGTGACAATATGGACAGACCCTGAGGGCATTCTGCTAAATGAAATAACTCAGAGAGAAAACAAATACCATATAGTATCGCTGACGATATGCAAATAGAATCTCAAAAAAAAAAAAAAAAGCCAGTTTCATAGAAACAATATAAAATGGGTATTGTGAGAGGCTGGGAGGAGGAGGAAAAAATGGGATGTAACCCAGGGTCATGAATTCGAGCCCCACATTGGGTGAAGAGCCTACTTAAAAATTAAGAAAGAGGGCGCCTGGGTGGCTCAATCGGTTAAGTGTCCGACTTGGGCTCAGGTCATGATCTCACGGTTTGTGCGTTCGAGCCCCGTGTCGGGCTCTGTGCTGACAGCTCAGAGCCTGGAGTTTGCCATGGATTCTGTGTCTCCCTCGCTCTTTGCCCCTCCCCCGCTCATGCTCTGTCTCTCAAAAAATAAATAAACATTTAAAAATTAAAAAAAAAAAAACAAGAAAGAAAGGAAGGGATGGAAACAAACAAACTCTAGGTAAAGATGGTCCTACATATGAATGAACACGTAACAAAGAAATAGAAACAAAATAAAACAATCTTGGAAAGAAAGCAGGAGGAAATACTCAAGAATTCTTGTTATGAATTCAACAAATCTTTGACACTATATACTAAATCCTAACAAGAACATACCCCCCAACCCCCAAAAGACTTACTGGTCAATCTCTCATGGGCACAGATACATGATTCCAAAACAAAATATTATCATGGCCCAGTTAGATTTATTTCAGAAATATCTCATTAGTTTTGCATTCAAAATTAATGTCATGTAAATTTAATTGCATTAAACTTAATGTAATTTACTAAGAAAATGAAGAAATCCTATGATTTCACTAGATGTCCAGAACCATTTAATAAAATGTAATAGACACTCATGAAAAAAATAAAAATTTTAGATAACTAGGAATAGAATTGGACATCCTTGATGTCATTAAGGAATGCAAAAAAATACAGCAAAAATCCATAGTGAAAGGAATCTTCCCCCTACTCTTGCTTCTATTTAATATTATATACTGGAGGACCTAAGAGGACAATAAAAAAAAAAAAAAAGGTTTAAAAATGGGAAAAGTAAATAGCAGTGTCACTATTCCCAGATTATACGTGTATACATAAAAAATCCAAATTTTTTGTATGTAAAAAACTATTAGGCGTAGTAAATCAGTATAGAAAACTTGTTGGATATAAGGTCAATATATAAAAAATAACATGCCAGCAACAAGGAATTAAAAAGTATAAATGAAAATATACTTAAGTATTAATATTTCATACTGGGTGCCTCAGCTGACCATCAGACTCTTTATTTCTGCTTTTGTCATGACACAAAGGTCGTGGGATCCAAGCTCATATCAGGCTCTGCCCTGAGTGTGGAGTCTGCTTAACATTCTCTCTCCCCCTCTCTTTCTACACCTCTCCCCAGCTTGCTCGCTCGCTCGCTCTCTGTCTCTGAGGGGGGAGGGGGTGGGAGAGATACATGTATATTAATAAAGCCACTAAACACACAGAAATATTCTAACAGTGGGTGTGCAAGAATTCCACCCAAAAACTCTTAAAATTACTCAACTCTAATATACCATAAATTTATGAAAGTTTCACACACTCAATAATTAGACACTTGCAAATTAAACAGTGAAGTTTTTAACCATTTAAAGTAGAAATAACTTTTGAATCTTGATACAGAGAAAAAATAGTCTTCTAACGAAAAACAATTTACCTCAAAAAATTAGAAATCCTCGTATCCTATAACTCAGATAATATTAATCAGTGGACACTCGACCAGTAATTCGTAAACTTAATGTATTATCACCACTGTATGGACAACCTATTAAACACACAGAATGCTGGGCCTGGCCTCCATACAGAATGCTGGGCCTGGCCTCCAACAGCTCTCTTCCAGCAGGTTTGGGATGGTGGATTACAATCTGCATTTCAAACAAGCTTTGAAGTGATGCTGCCATTTCTGGACAAAGATCCTCACTTTGAGAAGCAATGCTCCAGGGTCTGGAGATACATCTGCATTTATCAGAGCATGTCAAGGATATTCACAGCAGCATTTATATTAATGAAAAATGCAAAATTGCCTAAATGTCTACCAAAAAATATAGTATTTAGGACACAGTGTAGCCATACAGTGGGAAAATCAAACATTAAAAGAAACAAACTACAGAGTAGGGCCTAGGTGGTGAAGCATGTAATTCTTGATTTCAGCTCAGGTCATGATGTCACAGTCATGAGATCTCACACTCACTGCGAAGCCGGATTAAGATTCTCTCTCTCTTTTAAAATTACAAAAAAATAAAAGAAAAAAAAAACTACATATGGAGAGATCTCAAATTACTAGTGAACTAAGGGGAGAAAATGTCAATTATACATTAAGAAAATTTATATACTTTTAGAAGTACTCAAAATAATAAACAGTATTCAACTATTCTTCCAGCATACATGTAGAGATAAATGTTAAGACTAGCAGACAAAGGATGAAAACTTGGAACTGAACGATGGAGTACAATGAGGAAGGCTACAGGAAGGAGCCATCAGAAGAGATAAAGAGTCTCCAGGACAGAGTGGTCGGTAGAGTAATTACAATTAAATCACTGGCAACCTTTACCTGGACAGATCCCAAAAGACAGAGGAGAAAAACCAAGACAGAAATCTATGGG
>CM053561.1:9634851-9655671 GCA_028646485.1 Cryptoprocta ferox
AAAGACAATAAGGCTTACAAGAACAGAAAGCGGCAACTGAAAATAGGCTTTAGTGATTGTCAGTATATGATTTCTGAGAATGCATTCTGCCTTCCACTATGGGGAAAGTGGTACCAAATGATGTGTTTCTAATTTTGTAAATACAGAGGAAACACCTTCAGAGATTCCTCTATATTGCTGTATGTAGGCAGGATTGTTCATTTATTTCCTACACTTTATATTTTAGTGTAGTTTGAGAGTTACAAGGAATGGAGCAGAAAGTAGAGTTCCTATATACCCCTTCACCCCTACCCTTTTACAGCCCCCTATCATTCATATCTTGCAGTAGCATAGTATGTTTGTTACAAATGATGACCCAATACTGATACAGGAGTCCACAGTTCACATCAGGGATTACCCTTTGTGTTACATTTTATGGGCACTGTCAAAGGAACGACACCTTATCTACCATTATAATATCCTACAGCATACTCTCACTGTCCTAAACGTCCTTTGTAATCCACCTATTCATCCTTCGCTCCCTTGACCAAATCCCTGGCAACCACTTATCTTTTTACTGTCTCCACATGTGCCTTTACAAAATGCACTACATCTGGAAACATAAGGTGGAAGCCTTTTCAGATTGGTTTCTCTCATTTAACACTATGAAAAGGCTCCTGCATGTCTTCTGTTACCTAATAGCTCATTACTTTTACCACCCACCCAACCACCTTGCCTACTCGTGTCAGGATGTTTGATTGTGGACTTCTGGAAATTTTCTACATGGACAATCATGTAATGTGTGATTGTAGACAGTTCTCTCTCCTCCTTCCCAATCCAAGTTTCTCTCCTTCACTGGTCATACTGTGTCAGCGAGGACTTCCAGAAGGAGGATGAAAGAGCAGGCACAGGGACCTCCTTGCCCTCCGCCTCATCTTACTGGGAAAGCATCTAGTTTCTCACCATTAAGTACAATATTAGCTGTAGAGCTGTTGTAGATGTTCTTTACCAAGTTAAAGTTCCCCTTACTCCCAGTCTGTTAAGATTTCTTATTGTGGATGTGGGTTAGTATTTTGGGAAATGCTCTTCTGCACCTGTTGATATCATAGGATTCTTTCTTTTGCTTGTTGATGGGACAGGTGACTTATAACTGATTATCTAATGTTGAACCAGCACAGCACACCTGGAATGAATCCCACTTGGTCATGGCATGTAACTGTGTATTGTTGGATTCAACTTGCTAATGATTTGTTGGAGATCTCAGCATCTATGTTCCAAAACATATAGGCCTGTAGCTTTCCTTTTATAACATTCTTTTAAAGTAATCACACCCAACGTGGGCTCGGACTCAGGACCTTGAGATTAAGAGTCTCATGTTCTACTGTATGAACCAGCCAGGCACCCCTGTTGTTTTCTTTTCCTGTAATGTCTCTACCTGGTTTTGCTACTACAATAGGCATCACAGAATGACTTAGGAAGGATTTTTTCTACTCCTACTCTTTGGAAGAGGTTGTAGAGAACTGGTTATCATTTCTTCCTTCCTTAAGCATTTGCTAGAATTCACCAGTGAACACATCTGGGCCTGACACTTTCTGATTTGGAAGATTAAGGATGAACTCCATTTCTTTAATAGATACATGCCTATACAGATTTATACTTCCGTGAGTTTTGGCAGATTGTTTTTCAAGAATTCGTCCAGGTTTTGAAATCTGTTGTCCATAAAATTACTATCGTTTTAATGTCCACATCAACAGTTATTATATATCTTTCACTTCTTATATTGGCAACTTGTATCTTCTTTCTTATTTAACTTAGTGAAGGTTTCTCAATTCTATTGACCTTTTCAAATAACTAACTTTTGGTTTACTGGTTTTGTCTGTTCAAAGACCTGATTTCTGCTCCAATTCTTATTCTTTTGTTTTACTTTGGATTTAATTACCTTTTTTCCAGTTTCCTGAAATGAAAGCTTAGAATATCTGTGCAATTTAAGATAATTAGTTTGTGTAACCTGATTTATGAAATCGGACCATGAAATGTAGTGTATCACCTTTCCACCCTGTTGGTCCATAAAAGCCTCACTCTGGCCTTACTCAGGCTCTGCTCCAGTCTCAACCCACTGTCATATAACCAAAAATCTCCAGGGGCCCAGACCTGTCTCTAGGTACACTGGACCCCTGAATTTACAGCCAAGTTTACATCCCTGGCTGTCATATAGTCTGTCTGTGGCTTCTATTCTGAACCTTGCCTTAGAGAACAGTTACTTACAGGGGTTTGTACAAAACTGAAGATGAGGGATGGAGGATTCACATATACACTCAAGGCACACCATGGCTTGAAAGGGGAAAATGAGATTACGGACTAGATATCCCTCTGCATAGATCACATTTTATTTTCCATTTTGTTATTTTGATTTATGTATTTTAAATTGTTACATATTAGCTTCGTAGCCTCCTTTCAGATATCCTCCAGGCCCCGACACATATGGGAGATGCTGAACTAGGAGTGTCTAGTTTCGATTCAAAATTATATTAACTTCCACTATGCATATGGAACAGACACAGTTTACAAAAGGGACCATTTGTAGATACAGTTCTGTAAACTTAAGCATTTAACACTGTTGCCCGAATTATTCAATTTATCTCTGCTTTTAAAAGGCTCATATTCACATGAATTACCAGGGTTAGGGTTGCAAAAACGGTATGGTTATTCACACGAGGGAACTTCTTGTGGTAAAATCCTGATTCCTTTGTAATCCTAATACAGATTTCAGATTCCTTTTTAATTTTGTAGCGTGTGTTGATGTGTACTCAGACTATAAGCAACAACAGTTTGTAGAACTACACATACACACAAAATGCATGTTAATACTGTTAAATTGTGAATGACTATATGTGACTTAGCAGTATGGTACCGGCCGCATTCTGCTCCAGAATACACCATGGTTATGTAAGGTATCTTAAGAGGTAGCTCAGGGAAGGGCACATAAGAATTATACGTATTATTACAGCTTCTTTTAAGTTTATTGTTTCACTTTACTACTTTTCTTGTTTATACACTGCACAATATCCACCTATAAATTACAATTCCTCATGTTTGCTAATACGGCATCAAGTCCAAAACACAACTTCCAATGTTGTATTATTCATGAAGACAATCTTCAAGCAATATGTCTCAAGTTAGAAGATATCTCCTTATAAGTATTGTCACAAAACCTAGTTTGTATTTTTGCTAAAAAAATAACTTTTACAAAAGCAAAAATCTGCAAGCCTTTATAACTGCATTTGCTAGGGGACAGTGAATGGAATATTACTTAAGGAGACTGTCCTATACATGTTGCAGTCTACTTCAGGGTAAAATAAGGCCAGTTTGTGGACAAAGGTTACTCAAGACCTGGGATGCCAACACTGCTTCCTCCACAGAGTGGGTTCTCTGAAGCATAGCAGCTGCTCAGCCACAGCTCAACATTCTTAATACCCACTGCAATCATCAGGTTTTTCTCCTATGTGTGTTCTCTGATGTACAATGAGGTTTGACTTCTGAGAGAAAGTTTTTCCACATGTGTTACATTCATAGGGCTTCTCGCCTGTGTGTGACCTATGATGTTTAGCAAGGTCTGATTTACGGTAAAAGATTTTCCCACATTCATTACACTGACAAGATTTCTCCCCTGTGTGAGCCCTATAATGCACTGTGAGAGATGATTTGTGACTGAAGGATTTCCCACATTCATTACATTCATAGGGTTTCTCACCTGTGTGTTTTCTCTGATGTAAAGTGAGTCCTGACTTCACACAGAAAGATTTCCCACATTCATTACATTTATAGGGCTTTTCTTTTGTATGAGTTCTCTGGTGCACAATTAGAGCTGACTTATGACAGAAAGCCTTTCCACATTCATTACACTCATAGGGTTTCTCTCCTATGTGGATTCTCTGGTGCTGAGTGAGCTGAGACTTCTGGCAGAAAGTTTTCCCACATTCATTACATCCGTAGGGTTTCTCCCCTGTGTGTGTCCTGTTGTGTTTAGTTAGGTATGATTTATTATAGAATATTTTTCCACATTCGTGACATTCGAAAGGTTTCTCCCCTGTATGTGTCCTGTAATGTTGAGAGAGGGTAGACTTATGGCTGAAGAATTTCCCACATTCAGGACACACAAAGGGTTTCTCCCCTGTGTGAGTTCTCTGATGCACTGTGAGGTCAGACTTCAAGCAGAAGGTTTTTCCACATTCATAACATTCATAAGGTTTCAACCCTGTATGAATTATCTGATGCCTGGTGAGTACTGACTTGTGGTAGAAAGTTTTCCCACATGCACTACATTTGTAGGGCTTATCCCCAAAGTGAGTTCTCTGATGTTGTGTAAGATGTGACTTCTGACAGAAAGATTTCCCACAGACAGGACATTCAAACGGTTTCTCCCCTGTATGAGTTCTCTGATGTACTGTAAGATGTGAATTCATACAGAAGGATTTCCCGCATTCATAGCATTCATAGGGTTTCAGCCCTGTGTGTGTCCTCTGGTGTTTGGTGAGATCTGACTTCTGGTAAAAAGTTTTCCCACAAGCGCTACATTGATAGGGTTTCTCCCCTGTGTGAATTCTCTGGTGTAATGTGAGGGCTGACTTGTGGCTGAAGGCTTTCCCACATTCGTTGCACACATACGGCTTCTCCCCTGTGTGTGATCTCTGATGTTTCGTCAGGTTTGACTTCTCCCAGAAAGTTTTGCCACATTCATTACACTGGAAGCGTTTCTCTCCCGTGTGTGTTCTCTGATGTCGAGTGAGGTGAGACTTCTCCCAAAATGCTTTCCCACATTCATTGCATTCAAAGTGTTTCTCTCCTTTATGAGTTTTCTGAAGTTGTGAAAGGCATGAGTCACCCCTGAAACGATCCCCACTCTCACTACACTCAGAGTGTTTCAGAGGTGCCCCATGAGGTTTCAAAAGGGTAGACTTCATGCAAAAAGACTTCCCACAACCAGCAAATCCCTCGGAGGCATTCATGTGATGTAACAGGAAGGAGGAGTTAGGAAAGAAGGTTCTCCCATATTCAGTACATTCACAATCATTCTCTTCAGTGATCTCTCTCTTATATGTACTCAATATTGCCTTTTCAGAGAAGGTTTCTTGATACATGTTACATTCAAAATTTTGCTCCGAACTTTGAATCTTTTCATGATCAACAGGGTCCTCATCATGACTGAAAGTTTTCCCATTTTTAAAAAATTCCCTTTTCTCGCTAGCAGGAGTGATCTCCTGTTTAATACTGAGTAGCAGTTTTCCACAGGCACTAAATTCATCAGTCTGTTTTCCTAGATGTCTTTTCTTATTGACACACAATTCTGAAATACAACTGAAACTCATTCCACATGAATCACACTGACAGAGGGTTTCTCGGGAAGAAAACCAATTTGTGTACAGGTTAAATGGTTTTCCTATTAGAATACCTCGCTCCTTGGTCAGTGTTTTGTTACTGATGAGTGCAACTTCCCACACAGGTTTACGCTGGTTTTCTTCTCTCCTTTCTTTCTTGTCATCAGTTTCCCAGACTTCTAAAGGTAAGAAAAATTAACCATACACATAAATACTAACACACGTCTTCTGGAATGCAAAGTCTATAGAAATGCCCTACATTTTACTGGATTTTGATTTCTTGTCTAGTCTTCAGGGAAGAAAATAACTGTAAGTAGTACCTATTTTTTCTATTTCATCAGTTTGACATGGAAAAACATAAATGAAAACAAGAAACAAAAAGCCTGGCATGGTGGAAGAAAGGAGACGAAACCGACTATTACAAGCATACATCTGAAGTCCAATGTCTGACGAGTAACGGCAGCCACTAAATTCTGAACGTCTCTATCTATCCTCCAAATATCTCTAAGGATCAATATAAGGAGAGCAAATAAAATTACCAATCAACAACCCATGACTTCAGCATAACTAGGAAGTACAAAATACTACTAACTTCAAATCACCACTGAGGAAATAAACACTTAAATACAGAAAAAACTGATCTAGGGCCCACATCTGTGGAGTCAGCTTGAGACCTGGCAACCACATGTAGAGGAAGAGACAGAGAGCTTAGACATAATTAAATGCAAATAAAATCACTCCAAAAAAGGGGAAGTCCCACCATGAGAGGGGAAAATACGAAGCTGACATCTGTCAACTGACAGTTCAGACCCCCCGAGAACTCCAACAGTACGGACTTGTAGGATATGGGAACTCCAGAGGTGTGGGCTGATCAGGGTCAGGAATACAACTGTAAGAAGGCCAGAGTGATCTTAGAACAGGACTCAAATTCCAAAAACCTACTTGTGAGCCAGACTGTCCCCTTCTCAAATTCATATGTTGAAGCCCTAATCCCCAATGTCACAGCATCTGGAGACAGACAGAGCCTTTAAGAAGATTAATTAAGGTTAAATCACGTCATCAGGGTGTAGCACTAATCAGACGGCAAAGACTCCCATATCACAAGCAGAAGAGATCCCTGCACTTGCTGGCTCTCTATGTGTGCAGAAAAAAAGCCATGTGAGAAGACAGTCAGAAGGTGCTGTCTGCAAGCTGAAGAGAGAGGGCTCACCAGAGGGCACCTTCATCTTGGCCTCACAGCCTCCAGACATGTGAGAAAGTTAAGTTTCTGCTACTTAGGCCACCCAGTGGTGTTTCCTAGAGCAGTCCGGGCAGACTAATAGAGAGGAAAAAGAAAAAAGAGACCTAAATGAAATTTTAATAAATAGCATGAAAAGAAGCATGACAACAGAGCAGAAAAAAGAATGACAATAAAACCAAAGAAAGAAAACTGGATCACAAAGAAAATTCTAGATTATAGCAGGTAATCTGCAAAATAATTAAAATACATATTTCAAAATAAAATTGTATGTATGATTTTAGTCTCTAAAGAGAAAAAAACGAAAGCAATGGAATAGAACTATAACCTCAGAAAATTGCCCAGAAATAAAAGCAGACCTGACCCACATGTTTTGAGGACCAGTGTGACCCCAGGAAAGCTACCTGGAACAGTCCTCTCTAAGACGTGCTGGAATGAAACTGCTAAACCTTAAAAATGAAGAAATCACCTCTAGTCAAAAAGATTAAGCCTCAGTAAGCAAACAAAAATGCAGATATGGAAAGAGACTATCACCAATAAATAAAGCAAGGCTCAGTGGAGCAACATTTTCAAGAAAAAACAAAGTAGAAGTCAAGGGTTTCATATCCAGCCACATGATCCTTTAAAATATCCAGGCTATGGGAGGACGCCAATCATATTTGAATACCAAGAAATCAGGTAATAATGTAATGATGGAACCTTCTAGAAGAGGACAATCTTCAAGCAACCAAGATTCGACAGGAAACAGTGATAGAAATGCTGAGCAGTGTAGGTCTAAGACCAAAAGAAAGTTGAGAACAAGAACAAGAGTAATATCTAAATGTTATATATTCTGATGAAGCAGAAATAACGCAACTAAGAAGCCTACTGGAAACAGGAAAAAAGGGAAGAAATAAGAATAAGCTCAGAGAGAAACATAAAATAGTCTAAAGAAGGTCACTAAAAGCAAAAAAATCAAATGGAGGATTCAATAAGGAAATGAGCAAGTAAGAGCAGTATAAAAGACAGACATTTGTATAAAAGTAGCTGCTAGAATAAAAACTTCAATATTTTCTAAGTGACTCCCTCCAAAAATAACCGAAAAAAAGGGACCAAACAGAATGATTCGGTAAATATGATACACTCATGATATGTAACTAAATGGCAGAACAAGACCCAACAGAACTCCTGTTAGTAAATGTGAATGCACTTAACTCACCAATTAACAAAATGACTTCAAACAGAGTCACAAATTCCAAATCTCTGCTGTAAAGGGGAAACACAGAAAATGACTCAAAAAACTAAAAAGAAAGGAATAGGCAATATTATTCCAGGAAAAGGGAAACAATAAGGAAACAGATACAATCTGGTTATCAGGAAGGACAGAAAACAAAACTAAACACAAAACGTTCCAAGGTTAAATCCACAAGTCTGAATGTACAAATAACAGTGAGGTGTATCAAAAGACCAAACGACCTTCATTGAAGCAGAACTCAGAGAAGCAAGGAAAAAATAAAACACACTGATAAAAAGAGTATGTCAAGACAGGTCAGGAGGCACAAAGTCAGGGGTGTAGAAGGCACGACGACATCAGGAAGACATGTATTATGACCCATCTGTAATTTCCTGATATTACAACTTGTAATACAAAATACACTTATAACTCAAGGGTGCACAAAACATTTTAAAAAAACAACATGAAAAGGTACTATGCTCAAGGAACAATGCGCTAAAACTAGAACTTATTAGGAAAGAACAAGCTTTTCTACAGGACTTCAAAACCAAGGAACTCTCCTGAGTTTCTTTTTCCTTAGCTTTTTTAAATAAATATTTTTATGATTTCAAAAAAAAAGAAAAAACCAAGGAACTCTCTAGTAAACTGCTCTTTGGTGAAAAAGGAAACACAAACCAAAGCTGAAGTTCTAAACCAAAAAAATCTAGTGAAAATATTACTTACGAGTATATGTAGCACACACATACTGATCAGAGATTTCATAGCATTAAATGTTTTATACGGGTGAAAAAGAATGAAAAGTGAATCCTTAACTCAAAAAATTAAAAGACTAGAAAAAGGCGACAGTAATGTAAAAGAAGAAAGCATAAAATATAAAAGAGATAAGAAAAGTAGAAACAGATAAATACAAGAATAAATTTAAAATAATACAGATAAGGGGGCCTGAGTGGCTCGGTCGGCTTACATCTGACTCTTGATTTCGGTTTAGCATCTGACTCTTGATGATCTCAAGGTTTGGTTTGTGATTCGAGCCCTGTGTGCTCTCAGTGTGGAGCCTGACTGGGCTTCTCTGCCCCTTCTCTGCTCATGCATACACGTGCGCGCTCTCTCTCTCTATAAATAAACTTAAAAAAAATAATAATACAGATGAAACCTTTCTTCATCTTTAAGGTCAAGTAGTTTCAGTAAAGGATGTCTTAGAGTGAACAATTCCTGGTCAGTTTTCTGACGTGCCTGATGGTCCCTCTGAATATGTGAATCTGGTCGTCTTTTATTTCTGGACAGTTTACTCAGATTAGAAGTTAATGAAACAAACAGAAAAACAGTAGAATAAGTGTTAAGTCAAAAACCTGCTTCTCCGGGGGGCACCTGGGTGGCTCAGTATATTAAGCATCTGACTTCACCTCAGGACATGATCTCATGGTCTGTGAGTTCAAGCCCCGTGTTGGGCTCTGTGCTGACATCTCACAGCCTGGAGCCTGCTTCGGATTCTGTGTCTCCCTCTCGCTCTGCACCTCCTCTGTGCGTGCGTGTGATCGATCTAACAAAAATTAAAAAAAAAAAAAAAAAAAAAAAAAGGCTGGTTCTTTGAGGAGCATCTGGGGTTCCCAGATGGTGGTGTGTGCAGCTCTTGAGCTCGGGATTGGGAGTCTGAGCCCCACTTGGGCTTAGAGTAAAATCTTTAAAAAAAAAAAAAAAAAAAGCTGGTTCTTTGAAAAGGTTACAAAAGAGGCAAATTATTGACTAATGTATAAAGGAATGAAATCTGAACTGTGAAAACTCAGAAACAATAAGGAAGAATCATTGAAATATGGTATGAAAAAATCCTAAAGACTTTTTTTTGTTCAACTTGATACATCTGAACGAAATGTAGCAAATAATTTACTAACAAAATACCACTTGTCAAAATTTACCTTGGTGGAGACAAAATGTAAATAGAATAATTTCCACATCAGAAACAGAAAATATCGAGTTTGCCTCAGCCATAAAATACACATTTGCATCCTTTGCACCTATATTCACTAATTGTTAATTTTTTGCCACATTTGCTTTACCTTTCTCTATATAAAACC
Organism: Cryptoprocta ferox; assembly: GCA_028646485.1. NCBI lineage: Eukaryota > Metazoa > Chordata > Mammalia > Carnivora > Eupleridae > Cryptoprocta > Cryptoprocta ferox. The sequence continues at coordinate 9,644,728 of CM053561.1, forward strand.
TTCTTAACCATGAACTATTTGGGTTAAATGCAAACATCGTGACCTGTTATTTCAAATATGTCAGCATGGATTTCCTAAGAAGGAAGACACGATCACACTCCAGAAAACTATCCGATGACACTATATCATCCATCATAAAATCCATTCAAGAGAAGCAACAGACTGAAAATATCTATGTGCTTTTCGGCCACACAAATCCCCTCCCTTCGCTTGTAAAATCCTCCATCATTAGAAGTATAGCTATCATGAAAATGGGTTTCATCAAAATAGTCTTTAAAAATTTTCCACACAGGTTCTGAAATTTGTTAACGTATCTCTGAGGTATGCCCGTAATGTCCTTCTCTAGTTTCGGTACTAGGAAAATTCTGGACCCAAAGAATGAATTAGTATGTCCTTCTCTTGGATTTTCTCGAAGAGTTCAGTAAAACTGGTGTTATTCCACACGTGGCAGAACTCACTAATGAAGCCCCTGTACCCGGGTCGTCTTTGTGGAATGGTTACCTGTTTCTTCTGAAGCAAGCTTTGGTATTTGTTTCTTTGAAGGACACTGTGCATTTTGTCTAAATTGTTGAACTCATAAAGTTCGGGGCATAACATCTCCTTATTTTCCTTGTAATATCTGTAGAATCTTTGATGATACTGCACTCCTATTCTTGATATGCACAGTTTGTCTCATCTGGAAGCCTATCAGTTTTAATCATCTGAAAAAACTAGGTTTTGGTTTCACTAATTCTCTCAACGGTTTTATGTTTTGAATTACATTACCTAACATTTTATTCTTTATTACTTCTTTTCTTCTGCTTCCTATGGATTTATTCTGCTCCCTTTTTTTTCTAGATTCTTAAAGGGGAAGCAGTTGAAGCCATTAATTTGTGAGGGTGTTTCTTATCCAACACAAATTTCATACATGTATGTTAGATATATGTGTGTGTACACACAAACACACATACAAAATCCAGTATGCATGAAATTTATACATCATATATTAAATGTATATAATTTATAATATATATTCCATACAAAAGAAATTTCACATATGTATTTGTGTTATGAGATATACACAAAAATACACTGGTGTAAAAAAGGTCTCAATTACCTCAGCTGTTTCCCCCTTATAAAATTAGAAAACAGAAAACTAAACCTAAAAGTAAGAGAAGAGGGGCGCCTGGGGGGCTCAGTCGGTTAAACATCGGACTATCGATCTCAGCTCATGTCTTGACCTCAGCCTCATGAATTCAAGCTCCCCATTGGGCTCTGCATCGGGATCCCCGCTGGGCGTGAAGGCAGACAAGTTAACACAGAGATCAGTGAAAGAGACTGTTAATCAGGGTTCTCCAGAGAAACAGAGCCAGTAACTATATGTATGTGTGAGAGCTACACAAAGGAAGAGATTTATTAAAGGAACTGGCTTTTGTAGTTATGGAGGCCAAGAAGTCCCACAGTCTGCTGTCTGAAAGCTGGAGAACCAGATGGTATAATTCATTTCGAGTCAAAAGGCCTGAGAACTAGAGGAGGTGAAAGAGTGAAGGCCTGTAAAAGAAAGCTGTTGGTCAATGTCCCAGAGCCTGAAGGCCTCAGAACCAGGAGCACGGATTCTGTCCAGAGCAGATGGACGTCCCAGAGCAGAAAGAGAAAGAGAATTTGCCCTTCATTGCCTTTTGTTTCACTCAGGCCCTCAACGATGAGAGGATATCTGACCATATTGGTGACATTGGATCTCTTTATTCAGTCTACTGAGTGAAATGCTACTTCCAGAAACAACCCCCAAGACACACTCGGAAATAATGTTTAGCCAGTCTGGCCATCCCTGAGGGCACTCAGGTTGACATCCAGAATTAATCATCACAGAGACACTCGAAGAGCAACCTCTCAACACTACTTACTGCCATTCTAAGAACTGTGTGCATGCCCAAGTCAGAGCCCCCTGACAAGAGACAGCAGTGACAGTACACTGTAAGAGGAAAAGACTTCAGTCAAATAGTACAATGAAGTCACATCACAAATAAATAAGCAAGCAAAAATAATAAGAAGCCCTATCATACTCAGTACAAAATATCTAAAATATGTTTTTGTCCAAAAAAACAGATTCACAAGACAAGCAAGAAAGTTTCACATACATGTGAGAAACAACAGGCAACAATCTGCCCTTGGATTGGATTTAACAGACCTTAAAGACCTGTAGAAAAGAACTACAGGTTCAAAAAGACGGAAAGCAGATAAACGTCAAAACATAAAATGGCAAGAGTAAATCCAGCCCTATCAGTATCAGAAAACTGGGAATGGATTTAGAAATCCCATCAAAAAGCAGCAATTGTCAGGTTGTAGAATATATGCAAATCCAAATACCTGCTGCCTACAAGAAACACACTAGATTCCAAGGCACAAATAAGTAGAAAATTTTAAAAGCAGAGAAAGATCTATCAAGTACACAGCGTCGACAAGGCTGGAAAGGCTATACTAATATCAGAATAAATACACTGTAACACAAAATATGTTCTTAGAGATAAAGTGGGAACATATAATGAAAACAGGCCATAACTAAAGGAGACACAAATCTAAGCAATTTTACACTGCTATGATTAGTCTCAAGCAAATACTGACAGATTTCGAAGCAAAAATACACACATCAACAATAATTATAGACTTTAATACCCCACTTTTAAGTAATGGATAAAACAACTCAAGAATAAAAATAAGAAAAAAAAAACAAGATAAAAATAACACTATTAAGTAACCAGACTAACAAATATATGTAAGACAATCTACTCTAAAAGAGCAGAAAACACATTCTTCAGAAGTACACATAAAAGGCTCCCCAGAATAGATTTTAAAAGGCTCTCCAACCAAAATGGAAGGAAATTATAAATCAATCATACAAAGGAAGTTTGAAAATTCACAAATAGGAGATTAAATGACACATCTCTGAATAGAGGGAATAAATATCCACGAAACTTAAGAAAACACTTTCACTAAAAATGAAGACCAAATATGCCAAAACTTATGAGACACAAAGAAAACAAAACTTAGATGACAATTTATCCTGCAATAACCATATTAAAAAAGAATGATCCCAAATCAACAACCTGCCTTGTACACCTGAGAATAATGGGAAAAAAATGGAATACAAATCCAAAGCAAGCAAGGATGGGAAATGAGAGACAAGAACAAATTAATAAACCAGCAAAAAAAAGGCAATAGATGACTCTTAAAATATCAATAAGCCTGGCTGACCTGTATTTAGGCTGATATGGAAATAAGAAACATAACAATCAAATTACTGAAGTTATGGGTGCCCGGGTGGCTCAGTTGGTTGAATATTTGACTTGATTTCAGCTCACGTCATGATCTCACGATTCATGGGATGGAGCCCTGCGTTGGGCTCTGAGCTGGCAGCATGGAGCCCGCTTGGGATACTCTTGTCTCTCTCTCTCTCTCTCTCTCTCTCTCTCTGCCCCTACCCTGCTCACTCTCATAAAAATAAATAACATTTCTAAAAAAAGCAAATAGCTGAAGTTGTGGAATAAAGATGGTACACACACTAGGGATAGGATGTACTAACATTATAAACCTGGAATGTCTTTACATTACAAAAACACAAAATTGTAAGTGAATGTTTTGAATTGCATTCCAACTAAACTGATAACTTGGCTGAAATACAAAAATTCCTAGAATAAGAAAAAATATAACTAGCTCAAGAAGAAATAAGTTCTCTGAAAAAAAGTGTAAGAAGTAAACACACTGTATTCATTTTAAAACTTCCCATAAAGCCCAAGTCCAGATGGTTTCACAGGTGAATTTTTAAACTCATTTAAATAATAATTAGTATTAATTATTCAAACGCTCCTGCAAAAAATACAAAAGAACACCTCCCCTCTAATTACATGAGCCTTACATATTACATACTACATGTTAAAGCCTACAAACCTTTAATACATAAAGTATCTGTTTTTAGCGCTACTTCTTAAATTTGTAATTGACATATAACTGTATAAATTTAAGATGTATGTGTTAACTTGATACCTTTACATACTGTATTATGACTGCCACTGTAGCAATAATTAGCACCTTTATTACCTTATGTAGTAATTATATATATAATATATAACTATATTATATAATTACATAATTTATGTGATATACATATATAAATTATGTATATATAATATATATAATAATTATAAATTATCTTATACAATTCCCATGTCTTATTAGTGATTGGAATGATTCAGTTCTGGTGTCTTAGCAAGTGCAATTATTACAATACGATATTGTCTGCATTCTTTATTGGTATCTTTCATTTCTAGGGTTTATTTATTACTTGTTCTGATTTTGTACCATCTCTCCTTTCTCATACCCCCATCCCCTGGGAACCACAACATGACCCTCTGTTATAATGAGTTTGGCTTTTCCAGATTCCAAATATAAGTGACACCATACGGTATTTGTTTTTAACTGAAAGTGGCAGGATGTCCTTTCTCCTGACTGAATACTACTACTCTATTTTCTTTATCAACTCATGCACTAGCACTTAGGTCATTTCCAGATCTGGATATTGTTGTTAATGCCGGGATAAACACGAATGTTTATATTCTCTTCGATATCCCATTTCCATTTTCCTTGGGGATGCTCCCAAGTGGAACTGCTGGATCAGAGAAGAGTTCTACATTTAACTTTTTGAGGAATCCCCACACCCTTTTTCATAGTAGCTGAACCAATTTACATCACCACCACCGACAGTACACAAGAGATCCCTTTTCTCTGCATCCTCACCAACACTTGTGATCTCTTGTCTTCTTGGTGCTAGCCATTCTAAATGGTGTGATGTGTGGTTCTGATTTGAATTTCCCTGATGTTAGTAACGTTGACCATCTTTTCATATATCTCTTGGCCACTAGTGCTACTTGTATAAAGTCACTACACATTATTTCCTTCACTATTATGGCATTTTTTTATTAAAAAAAATTTTTAACATTTATTCATTTTTTAGAGACATAGAGAAACAGAGCATGAGTGGGGGAGGGGCAGAGAGAGAGGGAGATACAGAATCTGAAGCAGGCTCCAGGCTCTGAGCTGTCAGCACAGAGCCCAACGTGGGACTCGAACTAAGGTCATGACTAGAGCTGAAGTCCGGACGCTTAACTGACTAAGTGACCCAGGCGCCCCTCACGACTGTGTCATTTAAACAACAGCAAGCACTCAAATATTATTTGAGTCAAAAAATGAGTGTATGAAAGAATGCCTGGTAACAGCCAGAAAGCAGAGCAAAGGAGGTGTGGTTGCCAGATGAAATTGCTTTGAGAAACACAGACTAATGCAGGAAAACTACAGCAAAGAGAAGGAAGGCAAAGATTGGTCTGTTGACAAATGTAAGAATGGCAAATATTCAAAACGTGAATCAAAAAAGAGAACACTTTTTGTGACACCAGAATGTGGAGGTTTGTTTCAAAAACGAGAATTCTCAGTCACTTCCAAGGATTATGACTTCTAAAGAGATGTTCTTGAAAAAAGCATTCCAAAGCTATCAACCTCTGAGTTAATTGTGGGAAGATAAAAAATGTCCTGATGTTCAGCTGTGCAGTAAATTTCAACTCACCTGGGAAGCTCCTGCTTGGGAATTCTTCCTCTGATATCCATGGCTCCTCTCCTTGCTCCAGCCTGAAGATCACGTCCGGTTTGGTAGCACAATACCCTGTCAAAATAAATTTAGGATCCTGTCAAAATGAATTTAGGATTCAGACCAGGTAGCCTAGACTCAGGGCCTCTGAAAGAGAAGGAAGTGGCTGGAGCTGCTCCGTCAAGATGCCACTGAACAGCCCCCGGAGAGGTGAACACAAATATCTGCCGGAGGCCCAAAAGTGATCAATCACCAGGGATTCCTGAAACCAATCTTAAATATCGTTCAATGTGATACAGAGCTCAAATGCCTCATAATTAAAACAACTACAACACATTACTTGGCATTACATAAAAACAGCCCTTACCCACTGAGACTAGGTGGCTGTAGTTCTCCAGCATCACATCCCTGTACAGGGACCTCTGATTTGAGTCCAGGCACTGCCACTCCTCCTGGGTGAAGCCCACGGTCACATCCTTAAATGATATAGATCCCTGGAATTTCTGTTCAATCTGAAATGTTCAGAATTGGGTCACATGGAAAAGCTGTATAGGAACCAATCCTTTTCACGATTACCAAAATGGTTTGCTGAGGGTTTGTTTGGCTTTCTGCTTTGAGGGAAGATGAGAAATCCAACAGAAATAGTATGCCATTGCTACAAGGTATTATTAATGTAAAAAATGATCAAATCCCACAATGTATCTGGAACTATTCCAATTCTGAGAAATGCTAAGCTTAATGAAAATATTCTTGCACTCAAATAGCACACAATCTGATAAGAAAACATGCAGTAACAGATTACAATTGCTAAGGTGAAGTATGCACAAGATAGACTAAAATAAATGAGCAGCAAACTTAGTTCTCTTTTGAGCTCACTGAAGGACTGATGGATAACAGTAATCTGGTGCTCTCATGAACACAGGGCTGTGGTACAAGGTGCCAGCAGAGACGGGGCTCCTCTAACATGTTCAGGAAATGAGAAGAGGGGAAATAGCAGAGGAAAAGTTGAGAATCCAGCCCAGATCTGTGATGACTAAAAGGGCCATAATGCAATTCATGGAACAGATCACAGAGTAATTTTAGATGAAGTCCCCACTCCAAAGTGTGTGATCACTTTCCACCTTAAAGAATATTTCTGAGTACTATAGAAGTTTATGAATTACAAAAATACACTATCAATACATTTTGTTACAAATTTTAATTTTATTCTCCATTTTATTTTTTATTTTTTTAGGTTTATTTATTTTTGAGAGAAAGAATGTGAGCAGGGGGAGGATAAGAGAGAGGGAGACAGAATTAGAAGCAGGCTCCAGGCTCTGACCTCTCAGCACAAGGCCAGATGCAGGGTTCAAACTCACAAACCACAAGATCATGACCTGAGCCAAAGTCCGACACTCCACAGACCCAGCCACCGAGGCGTCCCTTATTCTCTCTCCATTATAAAAAGTAAATGACAGCCTCGTACTTTATTTCACTGCAATACATACTCTAGGTTCAACTCTTCGATTCAGAGACAATAACTGGGATGCATAGAAAATGAGAAGGAAAAGATTTTCGAACTGTTATACTAAAAATTTCTGTAGAAGACATAGAAGATGTCCAACGGGATTACTGTGGATATCATCTAGATTGCATGCCTGTACTTCAGGGCTGCTTTGAAAAAAGGGTAGCCAAAGAAGAGATGTGAATATACAGTAAAATGATGTGACCAGGTTTTTATTTAGAGAACCAATTATCTCAAAAAAGGGAAGGGAAAAACACCACTTCCATAAACTACTACAGCAAAAACGGTGAAGCATATAGGGCACTGATAAAAGAAGATGCGATGGAACAGTCACCAATTCACTGGCAGAAAGGGGACGTTTCCTCCGGGTACATGCACAAACAGGTGTAGAAACACAAGTGTCACAAAATAAGCAAGGAAAATGAGAAAGTAAATTAGATACTGTATTTTCACAATATGTATCTTAAACGTGAAACATAAAACTAGAGTTAAAATAAGGATTTGGTGAATATTAATAATTTGGTAGTGTTTGAAGCCACCAAGAATAAATCAGAGGGCTCTCAGAGAAGAGACTGAAAATAATCAAGAATGCAAGGTGGAAAAAAAAAAAATCACTTTTTAACTGGCTTACAGAGAAAGGACAGGCTATGAGGGAATTTCCTGAAGTGGAAAGAAAAATAAGAATGAATGGTTTTAAAAACAAAGAGATGATGATATGATCATCTGAGTATATATACGAAAGCATGATTTAAAAAAAACTCCTGGCACACTAGAAAGGAATTTCCTCAACATGATACTGGACTTTTACATACCACACAAATATCATACTTAATGGTTACACAGGTAACACATTCAATTGAAAACTTGCTCTGAGAGAAGGATGCGTGCTATCTCCAATTTTATTCAACTTTTTTCTAAAGCTCTTAGAATATGGCAAAACAATCATGTACAGAGAAATCCAAATATTAATATCCAAAATAAAAGTTTCTGAAATTGGGTATAAGTTCAATGGTAAATATCAGAAAACTACACCTTTTTAAAGGTATAATTAACAATAGCATGAAAAATACAAAAATCTCTACAAGGAAATAATAATGTGATAAAGGAAAATGAAAATGACCCAAATAAGATGGAAGGATAAACAAATTTCCGGATAGGAAGACGCAATATTATAAAAATATCATTTTATAAATTAATGAGGGGAAAAAAAGGCAGGACATCTCAGTAACAGAATTGACAAGAGGTCAACAGAAACTACATACAGAAGGGCAGACGATGGTGAGCAACACATCTGAATAGGTAATCTACAGATGAGAAACTCAAAATGGAATACCATTTTAAAGAGCTAAAAAAAACATCAGAAAATCTAAACCCAACAAAAATATCCTTCTAAAATGAATATATTTGCCACATAAAGACTGGAAACATTAACTGCACTCACAAATGAGAAATACTGTACTTGTGGAAAATGATACCTGATGGCAACACAAAACTGCAAAAAAAAGAAAAGAAAATGGAAAATGAAATTTAAAGCAACAGGTCTTTTGGAATCTATGACACATAAAAAAGTAAAATCCATCTTATCACTTATCCCTCCTATCACTTTGGGTATTACAAGAGCTTTAGGAGCTATGTGCCAGGAACCCTGGATGAAGACCAAAATCTATTTCTTATTATTTACTATAAGATCACAAATGCATATTGTAATATATGGAATAAAAAGACAGAAACTGGTGTAACTAAAGAGCTAGGAGATACAAAGAGAAGAACAGGTAAGTATAATCTTTAATACACTGGAACCCTCTACAGCAATACAAGGCGTGAACACCAGGGACATGCAGCAGTACTGACAAACCTGACACATGCGGACATGCTCCCTTTTGTTGCTTTATTGTGCTTTGCAGACACGGCAGTTTTTACAAATTGAAGATCTGTGGCAACCCTGCATGCAGCAAGTCTAGCAGTGCTATTTTTCCAACAGCATGTGCTCACTTTAGTGTCTGTGTCATATTTTGGTAAATCTTACAATATTTCTAACTTTCTAATTATTATATTTTCTGTGGAATCTGCGATCAATGATGACAGCTCACCAAAAGCTCAGATGATGGTTAGCATGTTTTACCAATAAAGTATCTTTTAATTAAAGCATGCAGGTGTTTATTTTTATACATAATACTATTATACACTTAATAGACTATAGTATACTATTTTTTTTTTTTTGACAGAGTGAGCGCCCATGTGTGTGCAGAGGGGAGGGGCAGAGGAAGAGGGAGAGAGAGAATTTTAAGCGGCACCACACCCAGTGCAGAGCCTGACACAGGGCTCGAACTCACAACTGTGAGATCATGACCTGAGCTGAAATCAAGAGTTGGACGTTTAACCTACTGAGCCACCCATGGGCCCCTGAAGAATAGTAAAAACAACTTTTATATGCACTGGGAAACCAAAAAATTCATATACTTGCTTTATTGCAGTGATCTGGAACCAAACCCACACTATCTCTGAAGTATGCGTGTACATAATGAAAGAAGCCCACTGTAACAGCATATGCATGAATTCCCTACATCTGATTTTCAGTAAGAGCCAACATTAACCAATAATCCTAGAACAGCACCCACCTTAGGGGAAGGAGAATGTTTGATAAAGTTTGGAAAGGTTGTAACAGAATCTGGAAAGGCAGTGGAAAAACAAATACTTGCATTTGGTGAGCGGTTACTAGAATGTATGCTAATGCTTTGTTTTTTTTAAAGAGGGGTGTATAGTTTTGATGACTACATCTTACACACTTTACTGTATGTGTGATACAGCATTAAGTCAACAACAAAGCCACCCAGAATCCAAATAAGGAGGAAGACGACACACATGAACCAGGGAATGAACATATGAGAGCAGCACTAACTAGTGGCCCCTAAATCCACAGCCAGCTGCTGTAGGCCTCTGCCACAGGACAAGTACAGCTTCTGAAGGAAACAAAACATAGCCTCCTAAATATAGAGAACAGAGGGTTGCTGGAGGGGCTGTGGGAGAGGGAATAGGCTAAATGGGTAAGGGGCAGTAAGGAATCTACTCCTGAAATCATTGTTGCACTATATGCTAACTAGGATGTAAATTAAACAATAAATTAAAAAATAATGTAAAAAGAAAAATAAAAGTAAAAAAGAAAACATACGTATATTAGGGGCTCCTGAATGGCTCAGTCAGTTGAGCATCTATCTGACTCTTGATTTAGGCTCAGGTCATGATCCCAGGGTTCTGGGATCCAGGCCTGTCGGGCTCCACCTTGAGCACGGAGTCTGCTTAAGATTCTCTCTCTCCCTCTGCCCCTCTCCCCAGCTCACAATCTCTTTGTCTCTCTCTCAAAAAAAAAAAAAAAAAAATATATATATATATATATACATATGTATATTAATAAAAACACTAAACACATAGAAATAACTTCAACAATAGGTGTGCAAGAATTCCACACATAAAAAAACCTTTTAAAATTACTAAGGACTATAACACTGAATGTAAATGGACTGAATGCCCCAATCAAACGACGCAGGGTAGCAGAATGGATAAAAAAACAAAATCCATCCATATGCTGTCTACAAGAGACTCATTTGAGACCTGAAGACACCTTCAGATTGAAAGTAAGGGGATGGAGAAATATCTATCATGCGACCAGTAGTCAAAAAAAAGCCGGAGTAGCCATACTTATATCAGACAAACTGGACTTTAAAGTAAAGGCAGTCACAAAAGATGAAGAAGGACATTATATAACAATTACAGGGTCTCTCCATCAGGAAGAGCTGACAGTTATAAACATCTATGCGCCAAATTTGGG